>JAYESA010000007.1:207512835-208130335 GCA_036927795.1 Iris macrosiphon | reverse complement strand
CCTAGTGTCAAAGTCTCCAAACAAAACCAAACTTGTTCCAACTTTCTCCCACGGGTAGGCTTAGGGTCTAGGAAGGTTCTAAACCACTAATTATACTACATAAGAGTAATTAGTAAGGGGAAAGTTAGGGTTTACCTCTTGAGAGTTGGAATCTCAAGGCCAAAGTCTCCAAAAAGCTCCAAATCTACCACAACTAGCTTCCAAGCTTCCAAATCTAGCCTCCACACCAAATCTAAGCTCTACTCACCTAGGTTAGGGAAAAATATAGGGTTAGGGTTCACACAAAAGTAAGAAATGGAAGAAGGAAGAGAAGAAAAAAGGAGAAAACTTACTTGGGAAGAAGAAGAAGAAGAAGGAAGAAGAAGAAGAAGTGAAGAAGAAGAGATGGGGAGGGGGAGCTGCTGTCGGGTCTGGGAATGGGGGGTTAGGGTCGGCCACAACATGAATAAAGGGTTTCACAAGGTTCAAAATACCCAAAATGCCCTCTCTTAACTTGGGTTTTGGGTTTCGGGTTCCAAAAGTACTCAAACTAACTCCTAATCTCTCTAACTAACCCACTAAAAATATAATAAATATTCTAAACCCAAAAATAGGTCTCACAAGGGTATGGGTTGGGTCGAACATGGGTCCACTAGGGTCTGACATGGGTCCAGGCTAGCCAAAACCCTAAAATAATCAATATAAAAATAATACAATCATTAATTAAATATAAATAAAATTAATTATAAATAATACACAATTAACTAAATTAAAATAAAAAAATATCCGGCTCTGGAAATAGGGTAGTGACAAGCCTATCCTCCTTAGAAAATTTTGTCCTCGAAATTTAAAGTCTATCGCACTCCCTCTAGGTTAAACCCCCAACAATCACAGTCAAGAAATTCTATCTAAACAACATACAAGATCATGGTCCTACTGGTCGTGTTATCACAGTCTCAATCAGGGTCACTACACTATCTACCACAGCACAATAGAAAAGTCTAATAGGTACTAATAAAGCACACCATAAGGAATAAAAAAGGACAGAAAGAACAAAGAGACAGACCTGCTAACCCGACATCCGTAGCATCGGCCTCCTCGACCGTCAACGCATAAGCCCTGCCCTGCTGGGGTATATCCCTCTGCTGGTGCGGGGCATGATGCTGTGCCACAGGTGGCCTAGCTCCAACTCTCCGATCCTGTGCTCCATCCAATGGAGGTACAGTAGGACAATCTCGCATCTGGTGAGCAGCGGATCCACAAAACAAACACACCTTCAGCCTCCTCCTACAAATATCCCAAGTGTGTCCTGCCTTCCTGCAGTAGGCACAAGTGGGCACCCTCTGATCCTGACCCTGCTGCGCTGCCTTCTGCACATAGGGACGCTTAGCTGGTCCTGCACTGCCACTCGTACTGCCTGAATCATCCCTGCCTCTCTTGGACTTGAGCTCCAAGTCATCCTCTGCCCTGTGAGCATCTCCTACTATCTGCTCGAAAGTCGCCTCGTAGTCGCTCCTAGTCAAAGACTTGACCGCCATGACCAAGCCCTTACGAAACTTCCTCGCCTTAGCTGCCTCACTCAAGCCATCCACGAATCTGCCCAGATGGCAGAACTCCGCTGCGTACTCGTCCACCATCATGCTCCCTTGGACGAGTGCCTCGAACTGGCTCTCCAAAGCACTAAGCGCCACATCTGGGAAAAACTTCTCCTTAAAAAGCCTCTTAAAAGCCTCCCAAGTAAGCCCTGGTGCCGCGATCCTCGTATCTGTGCGATACCATATCAAAATAAGGTTGAATATCTGACTGCCCGCTGCCTCTATCTGCATACTGTCTGGAATCTGTGCCAGCCTGAAGATCCCCTCGATCTGCTCTATCCAGTCATCCGTGTACAGGATCCCTTCTGTACTACGAAACTCCTTGGGCCGCATCCTCTGGAAGTCAATGATACTGCCTAGCCTCGGACGCTGAATCTGATCTGCCTGTGGCTAAATTTGTGCCACTCTGTCCACTGCTGTCATGGCCACCTGGTGGGCGTTCTCAATGCCCAGCCTCATCACATCCACCTGAGGTGATGCGCGTCCATCATCTCCCTGAAGAACGCAAACAACTGCGCGGCATCTACTGGTGTAAGAAGTGGTGGAGGAACCACCGGAACGACTGGGGTAGTCCTCGGATCGACAAGTGGAGAAGGATCCCTGAGAGAAGCAGATGCTCCCTCAACCGCAGGAGTGGTGAGTGGAGCGGTAGCAGCTGCCTGAATACGAGATGGACGAGAGGTAGCAGACCTCTTGGTAGCAACTGCTAGAACGGTATGATGTGATCGTGTCTTCGGAGGCATCCTGAACACAGTTCAAAAGAAGTCAATACGGTGCAAGATACGATATCATCAAAGAAGGACGGTAATAATTCAAAAGAAAACAATTTTAGAATAATTAGAATGGAATTGTTCCTAGTCGTGATTGAGTACACTCTCATCCTAGATCCTATATCCTACAGCAGGCTCGCAGCAGTATAACTAAATTATTGTACCACCACGATATCGCACTAATTGCGAATCGAGACCTGCATGGGGCCGCCACCAAAAATGTGTCACGACCCGTACCCAAAAAATCGGACATGAGTCGTGGGTACGTCCAGCCTACGCCACAGCATCGGCGGTAGAACGCTGTCTAGGTCAACTATCTAGCTAACAATCTCACGCAATCAATATATAAACCTGTCAAGATCTCAACTCCAAACGGAGGAGCAATATCATAATGATAATCTCAATGTACTCAATCACGAATCTAAGCACGATAAGATAACACAGAAATCTAACAACTATAAGGTCTAAACAACTGCTGCTAAAATACCACAACATCAAATAATAATAATAATAATACAACATCCTGAATAATATACAATACAAGGTCTCAATCCAAAACCGGAGACAAATCCGGTGCTAAAAGCTAATAAAATAATAACAAGGTCCTAGTAATCCCGGCTACCAACCCGGAAATCACTCCTAAACTAGAGGGTCCCTGTCTGCACCATCGACAGGCTCAGGTCCATAAAACGTCGGACACCAATCCTCCGGATACTCTAGAAAAAATATGTCCAGTCAGGACTGGAGCAAGTACACCTCTAACAACAGTTCCATTTAAATGATAAAAACTATAAAACAGTTGTAGCAAGTAGCAAGGTAAAGAAAATATAGTATAAACAAGAAATATATATATGTCACTGGTGCATAAAGGTAAAGATGCATGAATATCAGAAGCAAGATAGTAATGACTGCAAGATACAAGAAATCTAAACTAAGAGTAAGTCCGTGCACATGAACATGTAGTGAGTCCAGCATGAAATACATGTAAAGAGTCAAGTCCAGAAACTATAAGTGAGACCAGCAAGAAATGCAAGAGAGTCCAGACTATAAAGAATGAACTCGGTGTCTTTGAAATACTTGTTTCGACATGTAAACGGCTAGGGGTAAGTATGGCTCACCGCGCACTGGGTGCGCGGCTGCTATCATTCCAGATTAGACCAGAGGGAGTAATTCCTGATGATTCCAGATGGAAATGTTTACATGTCTACTCGAGTATTTTCCCGCCCCGACTAATACAAGTGAATCCAAGACCCGACACGTAAATCAAGTATGAGTCCAGCCTGAAATATGAGTGGTGCCTGTAGTGATGCCTGTAGGTGATTCCAGAATAGAGGCCAAAAATATAAAATATACGTGTCGCAAGTAAATGAATCCAGAAATACCAGTCCGTGTCCCGTGTTGTGCCAGAAAAATTAGATGATACTATACTAGAAGCTGAATCATAATAATCATCAGATAATAAAAACTATCAGAGAATGTACTCGCCTGACGTCCTGAGCAACTGGCAATCCGAACTGGTGTCGCAAGGACCTATTGCGAAAAGCAAGGTTAAACAGGTTTCTAATGAGTTAAACAGATATAAAATAACTAAAAATAGGCTTCTAGGGTCGTTCTAGGTCAAACGGGTCAAACCGGTAAAATCTGGGTCAAAAAGTCAATTCTGGATCCAAAAAGTCAACTCTGGGTCAAATCTAGGGTGCCCCTAAAATTCTAGGTCAAAACTAGGTCATTAAGCTAATAAACCCTCAAACTCGCCTCCTTCAGATACCGGGATACCCTCGGTATCTGATACCTCACCCTACGCTATACGCCCCGTCTATAACCTCTAAAACCTATGCTAGCACGCGTAAATATATACACATATACATAAAAACCTATCTCTAAACTCAAACCTAGGCAATTGCTCAAAAACTCCGCTCGAAACTCAATACCTTGGATATCTCAAGGTATTGAGATACCTTGATATCTCAAGGTATTGAGATACCTCTCTAAACTCAACCCTACTACCCCTCTAGCTAACTATGTAAAACCCCCTTCCTAGAAATCGTATATACCCTTTATTTATTAATTATTATTTAAATTATAGTAATTAGGTCTAAATAGGAGAATTAGATTTTTAATAATTTTTATGTTAGGTGTTCGGGAACTTGGATGATTTATGGGACCAACAGGAATTTTTCGGAATTTATTCCATGTAGGAGACCCCTTAAGCAGTTGCTAGCCAAATGGTGTGCATTATTCTAATCCATGAATTTTTTTTTATGAGTATATATAATATATATGTATATATATACTTAGAAAGAAAAAGAAAAAGAAAAGAAAGTAAAAGAAATATTATTAAAGTATTAAATAAGGTTTACTAATAATAACTAATAATAACTAATAATAATAACTTAAGGCAACTAAAGAAACAAGCTAACATTCCCTAAGCCCAGCAACAGCACATCCCCTTTCCAACTATTCTAAAGCAACGTGTAAAACAAATCACTTAGCATTCCTTCCCATCCACTTTCCCACAGCCCAGTGCGCGCGGCCTCCCCCTCCCTTTTGCGGACCGAACCTATTCTCTAACCCTCTCTCCAAATTATATATAATATATATATATATATATATATATATATATATATATATATATTAGCTCTCCAAAACCCTAACCTAAAACTCCAGACCTCCTCTTCCCATCTAGAGCCATCACCGCAGCCAGAGAAGCCCCACCAAGCCATCCAACCATCCCGTCGACGCCGACCTCGCATCCTGCAGTTTCCCACTCGAGGCACCTTCGCTCCGGCGCATTTTTCCGTCGACTCGCTCGACCAAACGCTGTTCCATTTTCATAGGTATGATCATCCCTTAACCCTCTCCAATATTTATTTTATAGCCAATCTCGGAAAATGTGCGCCCCTAGGTGTAAATCAGCGTCCAAAATGAACGGACAGACAGAATTCTGGAATCGCAGAATTCTAGAATGACCACCCGTATTGCCGAGTTCGTATCTCCCACCACAGAGATCCGAATTCGGTGATTCTTTTTGATACCTGTAGAATACCTGACCTAGTTTAATTTCTGTAAAATAACCCTAGGCTAATAGTTGCTGTGGACATAGTTATATTCGTCACAAAACTGCGCGCACCCACTTTTTCTGGTTTTCCAAAAGTTAAAAAATGGAGCGCGCCCCGCCAAACGGGACCGCCCCGCCGTGTGCCAAGTGTACCGAATGGTGCACGCAGCATAACCGGACACCTGAAAATTTGTGGGGACTGATTCGGACGCGTGTGCGCGCCGAAATCAGACCGTATCCGCGGACACATTTTGTGTCGTCACTTTTGTGGAACTCGCACGTATTTTGTGCATGCTTGTCAGATTGCGACGAAACTTACGCCACTGGACTCGTGGTAACGCGCTGGTCCTGTGACCCAATTTTCACGCATTTCTGAGACGGTTGACCAGATCGCCAATTGGCGGGCCCCACAGTTGACTTTTTGGACCAAATTTTGTTCGGCTCATCGAAATCCAAATTTGGACATACCGTTGGGTTCATATTGACATTTAGAGTTGTTTGACCCATAGTTTGTCCCATTTAGAGACTGTTACCCTCGGCACGCTTTTCGGTGCAAAGTGGGCCACACGTGGACCCCACTTTTGCCCGAAATTACCGTTTTGCCCCTGTGTCCAAATTGGACGAAAGGGATGTGCTTTCTAGATATTTTGTTTATTTTGGGAATGTTGGTGATATCTATTTCAGCATCCGAAGATATTTGTTCTGAGGCCATAGCTTCTGGTCCTGTGTATTGGACATCTGGATGTGACACTTTGCAGCTTCTTGTCAGGCAAGTATACCTTGCCATTGTACTGTTATTTTTATTCCATATGTTGCATACATCTTTATTTTTTGTCTTTAGTTCATATATTTTAACTGTTATATAAAATGCACGCGACGGTGTCGTCGCGATATGTTTTTATTTATGCATTTGCATTGACCCTGTTTATGAGACTACCCCATTATCATGTAGTATCATTAGGTTCATTGGCCGTGACACAGATGTTACACGGGTGTGAGTCTCATATAGATCACGGACTGCGTGACAGGTCTGGCCTCCTGTACGTATGGGCCGTGCGTTAGGAATAGCTGCCGTTAGAAACTTTGCATGCTAGTAGACTTGGCAGTTATTAGAGGTGTTATTGTGTCATGGATGTGACATGCTTAGAGCATTGGGTGGGGAGAACAACAAGTACCGTATTTGAGCTCCTTTACACTTTTTCTCCTGTACGCCCGGATTCTCCGCTGGAGATACGGGTCATGATGACCACTATATATTATGTACTATCAGGCGGGCCACCGACGTTCAAAAGACGACGTGCCTTTTAGGCCCCTGGATCTTCAAAAGAGAACTATGCCAAATCCCAGTTTTCAGCCAGATAGCTCACTTGTGGGGAAAGTTGTTCTTAACTGCATTCACTTTAGACGGTTAGGCGACCCCTTTGGATATTTATTTCAGTACTTTATTGGCGTGTGTTTAAGTATACTTGTTATGTCCCTCTGAGGACCTGGTCCGCTGCTAGGTGTACCTATTTTTGAGTATTTGCAGGAGCACAGATGTGGAAGGATATAGAAGCTTCGTGGATGTCTTCTCTTTGAGCCGTGATTGGTAGCTGGTGCTTATATTGTTGAGTGAGTTGTACTTATATTGTATTTACTTTTCCCATTTGAGTTGGTAGTGGATTTGTTTCCACCCAACTATCATCCTTAGATACTTTTTGTTGAGATCTAGTTTCATAGATACTGATTATTTATCTCTATATGATTTTGGTGGATGAGATTTAGATTTTACCCTGTGACTTGTATTACAGTTTCACCACTTGTGGATTTGATATTCATAAAACAGCGTACGTATGGATTTGGTTTCCATTATTGGAGTTGCCATATCCATGCGGCTGGCATGCTTACGTGTCCTAGTCCTACGTATTTTTGGGACTGGGACGTGACATGTTTTTGTGGTGGCCCATGCAGGTCGAGAGCATATTGTCTCGGTTACGTTATTGTACCGAACAAGCCTGCACCTAGGACTAGAGTATAGGATCTCATCCACAATTGACTATGATTCATCTTCCTCCTCTCTGTTCTATTTTGAACAAATGCATCCTGCTTGATTCATGTGCTTCCCTAATAGTTCTTTAAGTATAGCCTTCTCCTAGAATATATAAGTTCCTGTTGTTAGATGATAATTAGAGTAGCACACCTATTTAGAATACAACTAGATTATAGATACACCACTAAGTTTAGAATATCTAGCGAACCCTAGAATTCCTTATCCCTATAATTGGTTTACCATTACCCCGGATGTATTATGAGGACTTGAGAATAGTATAGACACTACTAGAGTTAGTTAGAAGGTTACCATAATGTTTGCCCCTAGCATTGAGGAAAATAGAAAACCAAAACTTAATATTTGGACTGAACCTAACCCTCATAGTTAGATAATATTGGAACTATAAACTTAGATCATTGTCTTATTATTAATAGACAGCACCCTAGGAAGCCTAGAGGAATGTAATCAACACTTCTCCCTTGATCATACCCCGAACATAGCAACCAACACCCCACTCCCCTTAGAGAACCATGATGCCATCTAGAGCCCTCTATCTTTATTTTTATATTGTTTCCCTGCGACCATAGCGCTCGCTATTTTGCGACGGCTAATTACGTTTCTTCTCTTCATCTTTCAACTCGTGCCATCTGACACTTCGGATAGTAGGCCAAGTAATTTTATTCTTTGTTAAGGGCTCATAGTTTGCTAGGATTATAGTTGTAGCCTTGAATGTGAATTTTTTTTTATGCTTGGTAGTTAGAACTTGATAAGTTTAAGTTGCTTTGTAGATTGTGACCGATGATTAACCCTTAGTTTTTTTTTAAATCGTGTAATTTGTACCCTCACCTCGATACACGTTAGACCCTTCCCCTTTAACGGCCAGTAACTCTTCTATCCTTACCATTGACACTTGTTCTATAAGCACTATGACTAAGAGTTAAGACGACCATGACCTATGTAATATAAGAGGATACCCTAACAAGTACCAAGACCTCTTCTCATAAGACCATAACAGGAGCTTTTACGGTATCCTTAAGACAATACAATAGTAGTTAAATTATTTTAAATTGGGTAGTATACCTCACCACCTAGTATCATATAGCCCTTGTGATCCATTGATGAAGTGTAACTGCATGACATTAATTGTATGCTAACATAAGATGATAGTGTTTATTCAGACTATAGAACTTAGAGGCTCACACCCCTACTTTGTCGACTATCGACTTAGACAAGGAATTAATCTGATAACTGTAGAGATTGTAGAGTCTTTTGTTATTGTTGCTTATGTTGTTTTGTTTTTGCAACTTGAATTATTTGTAACTACTCTCGTCATAATCCAGCGTTATATTTTCTATGCTACCTTGAATTATGCTGCTATTATAGCCTAGTTTTTGCAAGCTTATTCTTGTATCGAGCTTGCTCATGGCATATATATTATTGGGTGCACACAATGATACAATTGCCTAATCAGAATCGGTGTATTAAGGTCTAGCTAACCTTAGCGCGCTTGGTTCGCCCTTCGCATGACTACTTTACATGGATTGAGATATATGGTAGTAGACAGATATACTTGCCCCTAGATATGTCTGACACGTCGTATCGGTTACATAACTGTACTGATACGAGCATGTAATTAGGAAATTACCAAAAATAGGATTTTAATCCACAACTGTCCTGACAACTCTCTTTTCGATTCTTTAATCTCTTTGAACCTCGTACTTGTATTCTGTCACCTTCACCTTGAGTTCTTTATTATTTCTCTCCGTCTTCCCCTATTTCGGAAAGACGAAACCTCGTGCTGGGTATAAAGTTTGATACACAGAGAGTACTAGATATACCCCATAGGCCGATCACATACTTGAGGATTATTCTTTCGTAATTAAGGATATATCATATGTGATATGATCGGCGTTGAAGTTTCGAGGATTGAATGACTTGAGTAAACATATTAAGGAATACTCTCTTAAGGTATATGGCCTTATGTGATAGATGGGTAAATTCTAAGTTGGGTAGCAGTGTATTGTCAGCTCGAGAGAAATTTCTTTTAGATTGTGATCGAGTAAGATTAGATTGGGAGAGGTTCAAGCCATTTTAATTTTGAGAGGTTTAGAAGAATGACTAAGATGATGAGGATTAATGAATTGATATTGAGGATGAGGATTAATGAATTGATATTGAGGACCCAATATTTATACCTTAAGTGCATGAGTTAAATTTTGAACAATGAAGGTAGAATCACCAATTTGGATTTAGAGGATAAATATAGAATTTCAGACTTAAATATTGGTGGACTGCATTTAAATTATTTTTCAATTTGGTGATTTGAATTAAGAATTAAAATTTTGGTTGGACGACCTATTTGAAATAATGAGGATGTGAATGGAATTTAAAGAGTTGAGGCAAAAAAAAAATTATAAGTAAAAATGGGAATATATTGGACTCAAACCACTTCTAAAGGAAATTATGATAGTTAGAGATCATGAGGTAAAAGTTATATGCGTATGTAAATCTTGGAGACGTTATGTGGATATGGATAATTTGAAACAAGGAGAGAAGAGATAACCATAGGTTAAATTTTGATTGGAGCAGTGGTCATCTTAACCTAGAAGTGATTGCAATGGATATGATTAGGATTTTAGTTATCGCAAGAAGATTGCGACTGACTTGCCTTATTGTACATAAAGGATTAACCGATTCTGCCTTATTTCAATTTTGAGGACGACATTGTTTAAGTTCGGCAGATTGTGAACCCCTCACCCAAAAATTGACCTACTTGGCTGAGTTAGTGAGACTAAGGTTAGCTTGAACCCAGTTAGAAGTAGAACACAGTATTTTTTATTTAATTTTACAATAGTTATATCACTTAGCGCCTTACCATTGCTTCGATAAATGGAGCAAGCCACTAGCCACTGCCTTCCTACAAATTCTATAATCTTATCCTAGACATGCCCATCAGCCAATCCTCATCTTTGTGCAATTTTCCAATTGTTGGACGCTCTTATGCAAAAGAGCATTTATGTGACCACATCATTGGACATGACACATGAAGAAACCTATTTTTTGCTCATATGGATTTTTCCATGATTTTTTTTCCGGGATGTGCAACGTGCAACATCGCCCACCCCTTTAAACCTAGTCTTGTCTTTTAAACAATGCAAATCTTATACCATCATTGTATTCTATCGTGGCTTAATTTTAATTTCGAGGACAAAATTTTTATAAGTTGGGTAGAATGTAAAACCCCCTTCCTAGAAATCGTATATACCCTTTATTTATTAATTATTATTTAAATTGTAGTAATTAGGTCTAAATAGGAGAATTAAATTTTTAATAATTTTTATGTTAGGTGTTCGGGCACTTGGATGATTTATGGGACCAACAGAAATTTTTCAGAATTTATTCCATGTAGGAGACCCCTTAAGCAGTTGCTAGCCAAATGGTGTGCATTATTCTAATTCATGAATTTTTTTTTATGAGTATATATAATATATATGTATATACAAGTATATATATGTATATATATACTTAGAAAGAAAAAGAAAAAGAAAAGAAAGTAAAAGAAATATTATTAAAGTATTAAATAAGGTTTACTAATAATAACTAATAATAACTAATAATAATAACTTAAGGCAACTAAAGAAACAAGCTAACATTCCCTAAGCCCAGCAACAGCACATCCCCTTTCCAACTATTCTAAAGCAACGTGTAAAACAAATCACTTAGCATTCCTTCCCATCCACTTTCCCACAGCCCAGTGCGCGCGGCCTCCCCCTCCCTTTTGCGGACCGAACCTATTCTCTAACCCTCTCTCCAAATTATATATAATATATATATATATATATATATATATTAGCTCTCCAAAACCCTAACCTAAAACTCCAGACCTCCTCTTCCCATCTAGAGCCGTCACCGCAGCCAGAGAAGCCCCACCAAGCCATCCAACCATCCCGTCGACGCCGACCTCGCATCCTGCAGTTTCCCACTCGAGGCACCTTCGCTCCGACGTATTTTTCCGTCGACTCGCTCGACCAAACGCTGTTCCATTTTCATAGGTATGATCATCCCTTAACCCTCTCCAATATTCGTTTTATAGCCAACCTCGAAAAATGTGTGCCCCTAGGTGTAAATCAGCGTCCAAAATGAACGGACAGACAGAATTTTGGAATCGCAGAATTCCAGAATGACCACCCGTATTGCCGAGTTCGTATCTCCCACCACAGAGATCCGAATTCGGTGATTCTTTTTGATACCTGTAGAATACCTGACCTAGTTTAATTTCTATAAAATAATCCTAGGCTAATAGTTGCTGTGGACATAGTTATATTCGTCACAAAACTGCGCGCACCCACTTTTTCTGGTTTTCCAAAAGTTGAAAAACGGAGCGCGCCCCGCCAAACGGGACCGCCCCGCCGTGTGCCAAGTGTACCGAATGGTGCATGCAGCATAATCGGACACGTGAAAATTTGTGGAGACTGATTCGGACGCGTGTGCGCGCCGGAATCAGACCGTATCCGCGGACACATTTCGTGTCGCCACTTTTGTGGAACTCGCGCGTATTTTGTACACGCTTGTCAGATTGTGACGAAACTTGTGCCACTGGACTCGTGGTAATACGCTGGTCCTGTGACCCAATTTTCACGTATTTCTGAGACGGTTGACCAGATCGCCAATTGGCGGGCCCCATAGTTGACTTTTTGGACCAAATTTTGTTCGGCTCATCGGAATCCAAATTTGGACATACCATTGGGTTCGTATTGACATTTAGAGTTGTTTAACCCATAGTTTGTCCCATTTAGAGACTGTTACCCTTTGCACGTTTTTCGGTGCAAAGTAGGCCACACGTGGACCCCACTTTTGTCCGAAATTACCGTTTTGCTCCTGTGTCCAAATTGGACGAAAGGGATGTGCTTTCTAGCTATTTTGTTTATTTTGGGAATGTTGGTGATATCTATTTCAGCATCCGAAGACATTTGTTCTGAGGCCATAGCTTCTGGTCCTGTGTATTGGACATCTGGACGTGACACTTTGCAGCTTCTTGCCAGGCAAGTATACCTTGCCATTGTACTATTATTTTTATTTCATATGTTGCATACATCTTTATTTTCTGTCTTTAGTTCATATATTTTAACTGTTATATAAAATGCACGCGACGGTGTCGTCGCGATATGTTTTTATTTATGTATTTGCATTGACCCTGTTTATGAGACTACTCCATTATCATGTAGTATCATTAGGTTCATTGGCCGTGACACAGATGTTACACGGGTGTGAGTCTCATATAGATCACGGACTGCGTGACAGGTCTGGCCTCCTGTACGTATGGGCCGTGCGTTAGGAATAGCTGCCGTTAGAAACTTTGCATGCTAGTAGACTTGGCAGTTATTAGAGGTGTTATTGTGTCATGGATGTGACATGCTTAGAGCATTGGGTGGGGAGAACAACAAGTACCGCATTTGAGCTCCTTTACACTTTTTCTCCTGTACGCCCGGATTCTCCGCTGGAGATACGGGTCATGATGACCACTATATATTATGTACTATCAGGCGGGCCACCGGCGTTCAAAAGACGACGTGCCTTTTAGGCCCCTGGATCTTCAAAAGAGAACCATGCCAAATCCCAGTTTTTAGCCAGATAGCTCACTTGTGGGGAAAGTTGTTCTTAACTGCATTCACTTTAGACGGTTAGGCGACCCCTTTGGATATTTATTTCAGTACTTTATTGGCGTGTGTTTAAGTATACTTGTTATGTCCCTCTGAGGACCTGGTCCGCTGCCAGGTGTACCTGTTTTTGAGTATTTGCAGGAGCACAGATGTGGAAGGATATAGAAGTTTCGTGGATGTCTTCTCTTCGAGCCGTGATTGGTAGCTGGTGCTTATATTGTTGAGTGAGTTGTACTTATATTGTATTTACTTTTCCCATTTGAGTTGGTAGTGGATTTGTTTCCACCCAACTATCATCCTTAGATACTTCTTGTTGAGATCTAGTTTCATAGATACTGATTATTTATCTCTATATGATTTTGGTGGATGAGATTTAGATTTTACCCTGTGACTTGTATTACAGTTTCACCACTTGTGGATTTGATATTCATAAAACAGCGTACGTATGGATTTGGTTTCCATTATTGGAGTTGCCATATCCATGCGGCTGGCATGCTTACGTGTCCTAGTCCTACGTATTTTTGGGACTGGGGCGTGACAAACTATTATGCTTATAGATATATACCTAGCTAATAATATAGGCTAGAAAATATATATCTAATACATATATGCATATACCTAGATATCTACATATATACATCACACATACACACATACATATATATACCCATATACCTTACCTTACCTATACATATATATATATAGCTATAATATATATCTAGCTATGTGTATATATACCTATACATATATATATATATCTATCTATCTAACTATCTATCTAAATCTATCTATCTATCTAACTATCTATCTATCTATCTATCTATCTATCTATCTATCAATCTATCAATCTATCTATTTATCTATATCTATATATCTATCTATCTATCTAAAATTCTATCTATCTAACTACCTATTTACCTATCAATCTATCTATCTATTAATCCATCTATCCATTCATCAAACTATCTATTTAGATCTCTCTCACACCCCCCCCCCCTCGCTACGCCAACGCGCTGCGCCTGCGAATGTTGCTGTTGCTTACCCTACTGCTGCTGCTGCTAGCATCTGCTGCTGCTGCTAGCATCTGCTGCTGCTGCTGCGCGTGCACAGCAGCGCGCTGCCCTCCCAGCTCTACACACACACACGAACACGCACACACATAAACACAAACACCCACACATATCTATATATATATACAAACATACACATATATCTATATATATATATATACACACACAAACCCTTATATATATATATATATATCTACACACACACACACATATATATATACATATACACACACACACACACTCAAACATATATATATATACACTCACTCACATATAGATATACATATATACAAGCATATATATAAAGACACACACACTTATATAGATATACAAACACACATATATTTATATATATAAACACACATACATATATATATATATATATATATATATATATATATATATATATATATATATATATATATATATATATATAAACACACATACATATATATATATATATATATATATATATATATATATATATATATAACCATACACACACACACGCTCACAAACACACACTCACTCTCACACACCCTCACACACACTCTCACACACACTCTCACACACGCTCACAAACACACAACCACACACACAAATATATATATATATATATATATATATGTATATATATATATATATGTCACGACCCGCACCCGAAAATCGGGCATGAGTCGTGGGTACGTCCAGCCTACGCCGCAGAATCGGCGGTAGAACGCTGTAAAGGTCCGTTCTAGGTCAACCATATCTATCTATATCTCACAGAAAAATCCGGTATGACCTCTCCAAAAGGAGGGCAACCACGCAATATATATATATCAAAATAATCTTCTCCCGAAGGAGGGCAACCACGCAATATATATATAAATCTCAATCACAAAATCTAGGGGAAGAAATAAGCACGATATGATATAAACAAAGAAAACCAGAACCAAGAGAGCAAGACAATCCAAAATAATACAGTCCAAGGCCATAATAGCTACAACATCTCACAGCCACAAAAGAATAAGTACAGTCATCCAAAATGCAAACCACTGGGATAACCCAGGAAACCCACCTAGCTAACTAGGGTGCTATAGGCATCTTCTCGGCGCACTCCTCGATCACGGGGTCACAACAGTCGTCAACAACCGGCCCGTAGAACGTCGGGCAATAGTCCTCAGGATCCTCTGGAAAAAAATATGCCCAGTCAGGACTGGAGCGAAGTACATAACTCTGAAAGCAACTCCAAATACATGGTAAGGTGTATATGACGAGCAATAGAAAAGTATACAAGATGCACAGGAAATAAATATGCTGGAGCACAATAAGTAGCCGTAAGGTAAACTGGAGAACAATACAAGTAGTGAAAAAGTAACTGCAGGTGAGAAACATGAATACTAGCTAAGTGCCTTGAGCACAAGTTCGTTATATGATCAGCTTAGGTTGCACATGAAGAACACTACGATAACTCTGTTATGCGTGAGTTGCATAACCGACATACACATGAATACTGTTTTGGCTTTGATCATATAACCAACTCCTACTCCCCTCCCCCACTAATACCATTGGATCCAACCACAACACGCTACGTACATGATAATAGCTCGCGCACATGAAGGCGAGAGCACAAGAAGCACATGATAGCACATTATAATCAATACCCGAAGCACATGATAAAATACACGTGATAGAGTACCCGCTGAACACGGTAAGGGGGATAGCACCTCATGACGGGATCCACTAGTACCAGCTCGTGTAACAATGTGTCAGAATCAAGTATCACAGTCCTAGAACAGGTGATATAAACGCTATCATGAAATAGAAACTATCAGAGGTAGGTACTCGCCTGATGTCCTGAGCAACTGATGAGGATCGAGATCCGGACCGGTGTCGCAAGCACCTAATACGAAAAGCAAGATTAAACAAGGTTCTAAGGAGTTAAACTGATATAAAATAATTAAAAACAGGCTTCTAGGGCTATTCTAGGTCGAACGGGTCAAACCGGTAAAATTCGGGTCAAAAAGTCAATCCGGGGTCCAAAAGTCAACTCTAGGTCAAAACTAGGTCAAACGTTGACTTTTACGGTCAACGGGGACAAATTTGGTCAAAGCTAGGTCAAACTAGGGTGCCCCTAAAATTCTAAGTCAAACCGAGCTCATTAAGCTACTAAACTCACAAACTCGCCTAATCGAGATACCGGGATACCCTCGGTATCCGATACCTCGCCCTAGGCCACGCACCCCGCCTAAACCCGCTAAAACCTATGCTAGCACGCGTAATTATATATACATAAACATATAAAAATCATTCCAAAGCATTTCCTAGGCTAATGCTCAAATACCCCGCTCGAAACTCAATACCTTGGATATCTCAAGGTATTGAGATACCTCGGTATCTCAAGGTATTGAGGTTTCGCTCTAAAACCCCTCTAACTAGCTATCTAGCTACTAATTATGCACCTAGTTATTAATCTAGGCTAGGTAATATAGATATCTACCATATTTATATATATCTAAGTAGGTATATACTTATATATATAGATATCCACACACCTATACCCAAATACCCATTATCTTACCCATACACCTATATATATATATATATAACTATAGGTATATAGATATCTATATCTTAGATAGATATATCTAAGTATCTAGCTATCTACCTATCTAGTATCTAGAAACCTAACTATCTACCTATCAATTACCTATCCATCTATCTAATTATCCATATATCTATCTAACTATCTAATCTATGTATCTATCTAGCTAGCTACTTATCTAAGTAACTAGTTATCTATATCTAGTTACCTATCAATCTATCTATAGGTATACCTATCTATCTATGTATCTCCTTATCTATCTATCTAATTATCTTTCCTATCTATATAGCAATCTATCTATCTTATCTATTCCTCACCCTCTCCCTCGCAACCTGCCTCGCTGCTATGCTGCATGTGCTTGCTGCTGCTGCTGCTGGCTTGCTTCGCATTGCTGCTGCTACTGCTCTTGGCTGCTGCTGCTGCTCTTGCTGAGCCTGCTGCTGCTGCCTTTGCTGCTGGTACTGCTGTTCGCTGCTGCTGGAGCAGCTGCTTGCTGCTGCTGGCAGTTGGCTGAACCCCCCTACCAACTCACAAACACACACACACACTCCTATATATATATACATATATATATATATCACTCTCTAATATATATATACATACATATATATCTATATATATATAACTAGATATCTATATATATATACACACACTTATATCTACACTCTAACACACACACTAGCACACTCACACACTAACACACACACACACTCACAACACTATCAACACACACACACACAAAAATGTATATACATAGCTACATATATATATATACACTCAATCTACATATATATATATATATATATATATATATATATATATATATATATATATATATATATATATATATATATATATATATATATATATACACACTCTCAACTATAAATATATATATACACACACATAAATATATATATATACATATATACACACAAGCACACTTATACATATACATACATATTTATATACATAGACACATACATACACAAGCACGTAGATCTAAATATACACACATATATATATAAATATATATACATAAACACACATACATATATATAAATATATATATATATATATATATATATAGACACATATAAATACAAACACAACCACGCACACAACACTCAACCCACACGCCCCACTCACGCCCAACGACCCCGATACTCACCGACACCCTAAAATATATATAATATAGCTCGAAAAATCTAGCACACACTCCCCGATACTAACCCAACACGCGCACAAGCCCGAAACGAGGAAACTAAGTCGAAATGGTCGTTCGGTTATTTCGACGAACACGTGGTGCGCGGTTCGGAAAACCTTCGGAAACGCACACCAAACGAACTCGGAATCAGCCCAAAATTTACCCACGCGCTCTAAACGATGCCTAGATCCTAGAAAATGCGCTCCCGTATTGATTCTAGGCCCGTGACGAAAACGCGCACGTACTTAGAATCGGCGACGACGAACAGCCCCAATTTTGCCCGAAACGCCCGTTTCTCCGCGACACGACTTCCCGTGTCCGAACGGAGACACGCACTCACCCTCTAGACACCCGACAACGTCTACCTAGGTCCGTCTAACCTAGGGTATCACCCAAAATTGGGCCAAATTTGGATTCCACCCGAATTCGACACAAAACCTAATGTCAAAGTCTCTAAACTCAACCAAACTAGTTCCAACTTCCTCCTACGGGTAGGCTTAGGGTCTAGGAAGGTTCTACAACCATAATTACACTATACAAAAATAATTAGCAAGAGGAAATTTAGGTTTTACCTCTTGGGAGTTGGAATCCCAAGGCCAAAGTCTCACAACCCCTAGAAATCACCTCCCTCAAGCTCCAAGCCACCAAATCTAGCTCCCACACTAGATCTAAGCTCCTCACACCTAGGTTAGAGAAAAAGCAAGGTTAGGGTTAGCTTAAGGAAGAAGGAATGGAAGAAGAAAGGAAGAAAAGTGAAGAAAACTCACCTTGGAGAAGGAAGGAAGAAGAAAGAAGAAGTGGAGGAGAAGAAATGAAGAAGAAGAAGTGAAGAAGAAGTAGAATACAAAGAGAATGGGGGCTGCTGCTGTGCTTGGTCGGATGTGGGTAGGAAATAGGGCCGGCCATGCTAATAAAGGGGTTCTCCAAAGTCGGCAAATGTCCAAAATGCCCTCCCGTAACTCGGTTTTGGGTTTCGGGTTCCAAAAACACTCAAACTAACTCCAAATCTCTCCCACTAACCTTCTAAAAATATAATAAATAAATCTAAGCCCCAAAATAATTCTCACAAGGGTGTGGGCTGGGTCGGACATGGGTCCACTAGGGTCTGACATGGGTCCAGGCTAGCCAAAATCCTAAAACAATCATTAAAAAAATATTACAAGCACTAAATAAATATAAATATAATTAATTAAATACAAACCACTATTTATCAAAAAAAAAAAAAATAATACCCTATTTTCTATAATTGGGTAGTGACAATATATATACACACACACACAAGCACCCACACTAATACACAAACCCCTACACAAATATATGTATATACACACACACACACACACACACACACACACACACACACACACACACACATATATATATATATATATATATATATATATATATATATATATATATATATATATATATATATATATATATATATATATATAACACATATCTATAAATATATATATATATATATATATATATATATATATATATATATATATATATATATATATATATATATATAGACATACACACATATATATATATATACATATATATACCTATAACATAACACACACAACACACAACACAACGCACAACGTCCCACCAACGCACGCACACAACCACCCCTACGCACACAAACACCTAAATATATATAAAATATAACCCGTGAACTCTAGCACACACTCTCCGAAGCTAATCCAACACGCGCACAAGCCCGAAACTAAGAAACCAAGTCGAAATGGCCGTTCGGTCATTTCGACGAACACGCGGTGTGCGGTTCGGAAAACCTCCTGAAACGCACACCAAACAAACTCAGAATCGGTCCAAAATTTACCTACCGGTTCTAAACGATGTCTAGATCCTAGAAAAAATGCTACCCCATCGATTCTAGGCCCGTGGCAAAAATGCGCACGCACTTAGAACTGGCGACGACGAAAATCTCGAAACGCCCATTTCTCCGCGACACAACTTCACGTGTCCGAACGGAGACACGCACTAACCCTCAAGACACCCGACAACGTCTACCTAGGTTCGTCTAACCTAGGACATCATCCAAAATTGGGCCAATTTCGGATTCCATCCGAAATTGACACAAAACCTAGTGTCAAAGTCTCCAAACACAACCAAACTTGTTCCAACTTCCTCCCACGGGTAGGCTTAGGGTCAAGAAAGGTTCTAAACCACTAATTATACTACATAAGAGTAATTAGTAAGGGAAAAATTAGGGTTTACCTCTTGGGAGTTGGAATCCCAAGGCTAAAGTCTCCAAAAAGCTCCAAATCTACCACAACTAGCTTCCAAGCTTCCAAATCTAGTCTCCACATCAAATCTAAGCTCTACCCACCTAGGTTAGGGAAAAATGTAGGATTAGGGTTCACACAAAAGTAAAAAATGGAAGAAGGAAGAGAAGGAAAAAGGAGAAAACTTACTTGGGAAGAAGAAAGGAAGAAGAAGAAGTAGTGGAGAAGAAGAAGAAGAGATGGGGAGGGGGAGCTGCTGTCGGGTCTGGGAATGGGGGGTTAGGGTCGGCCACAACATGAATAAAGGGTTTCACAAGGTCCAAAATACCCAAAATGTCCTCTCCTAACTTGAATTTTGAATTTCGGGTTCCAAAAGCACTCAAACTAACTCTTAATCTCTCTAACTAACCCACTAAAAATATAATAAATATTCTAAACCCAAAAATAGGTCTCACAAGGGTGTGGGTTAGGTCGAACATGGGTCCACTAGGATCTGACATGGGTCCAGGCTAGCCAAAATCCTAAAACAATCAATATAAAAATAATACAATCATTAATTAAATATAAATTCAATTAATTATAAATAAAACATAATTAACTAAATTAAAATAAAAAAAATACCCGGCTCTGGAAATGAGGTATTGACATATATGGGTTAATTTTTCATGGTTAATTCTCAGATTTAGAACCTAATTTAAGGGAAAAAACTGAATTGTACCTATTGGGAGATGGATTCCCAATTAAATCTCCAAAATTGGTGAAATTGGCCTTCAACTTGTAAATCCATGCTCCTCTTTGTAGATCCATGCTTCCTTCTTGTAGATCTATGCTTCATTCTTGTAGATCCATGCTCTAATAGCCTCCAATGGTGATTTGGAAAATAATTGGGTAAAAATTTGGTAGGAATTTGGTGGAATTTGGTTGAGGGAAATTCTAGATCTAGATTTAGAATAAAAAATAAAGAGAGAGAAAGTTTTTATCCCCTTTATATAGGCCTCACTTGCCCCCTCCCTCAAGCTACTATGTAAAGTCTAAAATACCCCTTGGGGCCTCTCATGAAAAAATTAATTAAGGAGGGAAGCTTCTAGTCTAATGGTTTAACATAATTAATCCTCCTCCTAATAATTGGGCTTCTAATTTATTGGGCTCAATTCTAACTAGAATTAAATGTTGGTCCATGAGTCTAAACTAAACTAGTTAGGTCTACTAACACAAGTCCAAAAATAAATCTAACATGCTAATAATAAATAAATAATACAATAAATAAAAATTTAACATGCACAATATTTAATTAATTACCAAATGACTAAAATACCCTTTCCTAGAAAATATGGTAGTGACAAATCTACCCCCCTTAGAAGAATTTTGTTCTCAAAATTGAAACTCTCACCCCTCTCTCTTGGGCCAGTCATATTATATTCATACAAATCTTACTATGGTCAAACCCCATCAATCACAGTCTAAAATAGTATATATCCTATAATATACAATCATATCATTCTACTGAAAGGAAAATCATACTTGGATATAGTCTCTAACTATCATGAAATCAGTCTCTGCCCTGCTAGTATGTCTTCCTTTACTGGTGAGGTAATCTGCTATGCCACTTGTGGCATATTCCATCACACACTATTAATCATCGATCTTGTCAAGGTATTCTTAATACTGAGGGTTACTAAATACTAATGATATACTCTAATTCTAGGTCATGGACATGCTTAACTCATTGGCACTTGCTACTTAGAATAAAACACTGCTAAGATACTAGTTGCGGTCCCCACCATCACATTACTATTCACGAAGGAATTATTTCAAAGGAAACTAGTAGTGCAGCATGGAGTACTTAGCTTTAGGCATATTTACAAATAAACCTCCCTACTTTTATTTGTTCCAAAATTTCATATAGCTAACATATATATATATAGTATATAAAAACATTAGAATAAAAATATACACTTTTGTGTCCATAAAATAATGACTTTATGGCACTATTTACGAGAAATTTTAGAAGGGAATAGGAAATTTTGCACTTAAACCCCTGATAGCTTATATTATTCGATAATAACCCATAAGCAATTAACTAGACTAATTAATAAACATATTATATTCTTAATAAGGATTAAAGACTAGTGTGCATGTGTGTAGGATAATTAACTGGTGCATATACATTGTGTGGTAATTAATGCTAGTACTCGGTATGACTGTATTATAAATATTGAGTGACCATAAGTGTTAGTAGTGGATACCCTATATTGGCATTTGACCGTATGACCCGTATGTGTACACGTACGCGTATGTATATAATATTCAGATTAGTATATATATATACGTATTATATGAGTAAAAATGATGATAAGAATTATGACTATATATATTCGGACTGTACGACCCTAGGACACCGTGGACTGTTCAGTACTTATCCTGACCATGTTGACCCTAAGAACTTGTGAATTGCCTGCCTTGCGTACATTAATGCATTGGCTTAGACACCTGTCAGCTGACCGTCTGATTGTGTACAACACTTACAGATGTGACCCCGCGTAATTCAATACGTAATTGACCGTGTTAGATGATTAGTGTTACCCCTAGTGTACCCCCTGAGTCCAGTGTAAATATTGTTGTGCGTGCTAGTGTAATAACTAATGATTTTATTGTATTATATCATATGTACATAGGATATTGGATTTGTTCTGCGCGACTTATGGAGCAGGTTATTGGTACATTGCAGCTTCCTTGCCAGGCAAGTATACCTTGCCATTGTACTGTTATTTATATTCCATATGTTGCATGCATCTTTATTTTCTATCTTTAGTTCATATATTTTAACTGTTATATAAAATGCGCGCGACAGTGTCGTCGCGATATGTTTTTATTTATGTATTTGCATTGACCCGTTTATGAGACTACCCTATTATCATGTAGCATCATTAGGTTCATTGGCCGTGACATAGTTGCTACATGAGTTATGAGTCTCATGTAGATCACGGACTTGCGTGCAGGTTGGCCTCCTGTGCGTGTGGGCCGTGCGTTAGGAATAACTGTTGGTAGAAACTTTGCATGCTAGTAGACTTAGCAGTTATTAGAGGTCTAGGGACATAGCCTATTGTAGTACGATGGTCCCATCCTTGTCCTTGTTTGGTCGCAGGATTGGGCTAGGGTACTAAGAATAGGCTATGAACCAAATCGTGTCATGGATGTGACATGCTTAGAACATGGGGTGGGGAGAACAACAAGTACCGCATTTGAGCTCCTTTACACTTTTCCTTCTGTAACCCGAAAGCTCCGCTGGAGATACGGGCGGTGATGACCCCTTTACTACTTGGCGGGCCTCTGCCGTTCAAAAGACGACATGCCTTTGAGGCCCCTGGTTCTCCGAGAGAGTCATGCCAATCCCAGTTCTCAGCCAGATAGCTCACTTGTTAGAAAGTTGTTCTCAAACTGCATTCACATAGATGGTTAGGCGACCCATTGGATTTTTATTTTAGTACTTTATTGGCATGTGTTTAAGTATCTTGTTATATTCCTCTGAGGACCTGGTCCCCTGCCAGGTGTATCTGTTCTTGAGTATTTGCAGGAGCGCATATTCGGATGGTTGTATATGCTTCGTGGATGTCTTCTCTTCGAGCCGTGATCGATAGCTGGTATACTTATATTGGGTTTGATTGTGTTGTACTTATTTTATATTTGCTCTTATATTCGGGTTGGTAGTGGATTTGTTTCCATCCAACTATCCTCCTTAGATACTTCTTATTGAGATCTAGTTCCATAGATATTGGTTATTTATTTCTATATAATTTTCATGGATGAGATTTAGATTGTACCCTGTGACTTGTGACTTATATTATACCACTTGTGGATTTGATATTCATAATACAGCGTACGTATGGATTTGATTTCCATTTATTGGAGCTGCCATATCCATGCGGGTGGCATGCTTACGTGTCCTAGTCCTACGTATTTTTGGGACTGGGGCGTGACAATGGACATGCTTAACTCATTGGCACTTGCTACTTAGAATAAAACACTGCTAAGATACTACCTCCTTGTTCTGTTCTTGTAATCACCAAAATTTCTCAATTATTTTCTTGCAAGAAACACTTGTATACATTTTTCAATCATGTGTTCTATTAGCACACCCTTATCCAACTTGAATACTCTCATATGATGCCTTCTCAAATCTCGTTACTGTCTACACAATGCACCAGCTCTCATATGTATTTTAGATGTCATTCTAATACCAAGCTACGCATGTCTCTTCTCTATATTATTATACTAGTTATTAAAATGCTTGTGTCTAAACTTTCATAATACTTGAGGTACTCCATCTCTTATTACTAGGGTATCTCTTTCTATCTGATACTTGGTGTAACTCATCCTCTAACATTTGTTAATCATCTTAAGGTTCTCATTGATACATTAGTATCACAATAACTACACAATTAGCTTTTAGTCATTACAACATCATGACATCTCACTGGTATCCTTATACCCCTCGGTTTATTCTCTGATACATACAACCTCTATACTCAAATTTAGCAAGGTACTATACTTACTTCTATATATGTATTATCTCCCTCCTCTACTGCTTGGATCACTTCTGTTATTAGTCCCAAATGCTTTTATATCCATTAACTGATACACCAATCCAATATCATTACACAAGGTACTTACTGTTACTAGCACATTACTCAACTAATCCCTGATATAGAAACACTAGCACTCTTGATATAGTAACACTAGCTTCCTAACTACACAACATATGTCCTTAAGGTTCTAGGATACTAGCTTCATCATTAGATTACCTCATCATACTCACTAGAAATCATGATCACTTGCATCCAATGCACTAGTTATTAACTTCTATAATACACATATTTCACTTCACCCTTAAGGCAGGCATATGGTTCCATATCTCTATTGATGTATACGTATCTCTTCTTAAACCTTTTACAGACGAATACACTAACAGTGATATACTACATATCTTTCATGACCAATCTTGATACTTCTCAACCCATGACATAATATTAACACTCAAGCTTTCACTTTCTGATACTCATGAACTTTAACACTGACACTTATCATCCACTATACATCATGCACACAATTTCTCGATACTTCTCCCACCTATTGCTTCTAACACATCACTAGCATCAATATTAGGTGAGATACCCATCACTAGTCATATATTGGTATACTCCTATCCACTCACATTAATGCTCTACTTTATCTTAACACAAGTCTTACTACTTTAGCACTATGTATTATTATTCCCTTACGCTCTCCCATACACTTATGGGTACCTTTCCACTATGGCACACTCATTAATACTCTTGATGCATATACATATCTATACTCTTAACACACCCAAGTATCAACCACCAATTTGAATATCATACTTCATTGATTTTCAACACAATTTCCTTGATACTTAATTCTTTACATGGATCACCCAACTACATGAATTCCTGATTATCCTAAACCGGTATGCTGACTTTGATACTAACTCATGGTACCACTACTGATATTCTCTACTCCCTCTTCTACCTATAGTAACTACTAACTTATAATTACACCTATCATAGAACTAGTGCTACAAAGTACTATGCTATGGGTTATCCCTAGATTTATGCCTATTGCTCACATGCCCAACCAAGAACCACTTACAGACTAATAAGTCACACTCTCAATAGTCAATAATAATACTCAAGACATAGACCTAATTGTAACTCCCAATTATCACACTAACAAGGACTTTAATAGAAATAAGCTATATAAGGAACTAGAGAACTGAAGGTATCTCTACTGCTAAGCTAAGGAACAATGGAACAAAGTCCTGAAATAATATAAATGAATAAATAGTGAGACGATACTTTCAGAACCAATTTAAGATATAATCTGATAATCATATACGTCTGTATGAAATTATGACACTCAGAATCCTCGCCACACCAGTAAGCATAGCTGCAATAAACGATAGATTCTATAGTATGACACTCTATAATCATGTCTAGGATCCTCACCACGCCAACCGGTATGGCTGCGAGAAACTCTATATTTCATAACTAAGATATGTACATCCGAAGTCAGGTCACTAGGTTTCCGCTACGCCAGCTAATATGGCTACGATAAACTCTAGGCTCCATAACCAAAGTAGACGTTTTACCTTTCTCACCGTCCTCATCAACATATGTCATCAGATAATACCGTAACTTAGTCCGTAAAATTTCTTTCGACAAAAAATCAAACTAACTAACGAACACCAAGAATTTTGAATCATCCGATCACCAAGAATCAAATTCAATAATCGATCACCAAGAATTAATTTCAACAACAACAAGTGAGAGCGAACCGAAATAAGAGAAAATATTTGAAATGGGAATTTTAATAAGATTCTCAAGGGTCATCCCAGGAATCTCTCAAGAAATTTGTGATTGAGTATCATCTCTCATCCTAGTATCCTATGTCCTATATCCTATCGTAAGCACGCAATAGTACAACTAAGTTGTTGCACTACCACGACATCATAAAACTTGTGAAGCCTGACCTGCATATGCCACCACTAAAAATGCATCACGACCCGCACCCGGTGTAGGGATGCAAGTCGGGAACAACGCCCAGCCTACGCCGCAGCATCGGCGGTAGAACGTTGTCTTGGTTAACTATACTATCTAAATATCTCACAATAATATAAAATCTGCCAACAATATCTCAACACAAACTCAATCACATTCTAAAGCACGAAAAGATATCAAGGAAGTCTAATATAACTATCCATTCAATATATATAAACAATAATAGAAACAATATCCAATCTCATACTATATGCCGGAAATAAATCCGGTACCAAAATCTTAAAGAAACTATCTATGAAAACTAGTGATCCGGATAAACCTCCCGATAATCACTCCAGAACTAGTGGGTCCAAGTCTGCACCATCTATAAGTCGAAGTCCATGGTATGTCGAACACCAATCTCTCAGATCCTCTGAAAAATATTTTTCAGTCAGGAATGGAACGAAGTACATACCTCTGAAAGCAGTTCCAATAACATAATCGAGCATATATAACAAGCAATAGAAAAATGATACAAGATGCACAAGTAATAAGAATATACAATACAGGAAGAACAAGCAATAAGAACAATAAGAACTGAAAAGTAAATACGGGAAATAAACTGCAAGTAGAAAACAAGAATACTAGCTATGTGATTTAGAGTGGAAGTTCGTTATGTGATCGGCTTAGGTTGCACATGAGGTATAAAGGTAACTCCATTATACGTGAGGTGTATAATCGACATGCACATGAGATCAAGAGGGCTTTGATCACATAACCAACTCCTACTCCCCCTCCCCAACCAATACTCATGGATCCAATCACGACACATTAGGTACATGATCACGATATAGTCACACTAACACACGAAATAGTGGATGCACAAGAAGCACATGAAAGTCAATACCCGATGCACACGACTAAATACATGTGACTGGATACCCGTTGCACACGGTAGGGGATAACACCTCCTCACGGGATCCATATAGCACCATTCCGTGAAATTACTGTGTCAAAAATTAATGTATACAATTCTAGAACATGCATATATACAATATTATGAATTGAAAACAATCAGAGAAATGTACTCGCCTGTGGTCCAGAGCAATGTATGTAAAACTATCCGAATTGGTGTCACACAGACCTATATATTGAATATTGCATTAATACAAGGTTCTGGAAAAAATTAAGATAAACTAGTCAACATCTAGGTCAATAAGCCATTTCTAAGTCAAAATAGTCAAACTAGGTCAACTCTATGCCAAACTAGTCAAACTTAGTCAAACTAGCTATTTCTAGGTTGCATGAGTCTAACTCAAGGATATTGGGCTCACACCCTATGAATCTAGGCCATACAAGCTACATCTTAGGATACTAAGATACCGTATCTCAGGATACACAAACAAGGGATAAATATAACACATATGTACATATCAAACAATATTATATATATAAAATCCTAATTACAAATGCTAAATGGATACCTTGGTTTCGAACCAACTTGGTATCGCAATACTAAACCTCTATCTTGATACCCAAACCCAATACCTTGGGTATCCTTAATACCTTGGCCTTTACCTTGGTATCTCAAGGTAATGTCACTCTAGTATATATATATTAACTATCCAACTATAACTATAAACTACCATGTATTTAGTATTTATACAATACTATATACCTTATTTTAGTCACCTAATATCCACCCATAATTAGTTTACAACTATCCTATTACTATGCCAATACCTACTACTCATACCTTGGTATATCTTGATACTTACCTTGGTATCTCAAGATAATTGCCAAAATCTTCATATATATACTAACTATTCATCAATAAACTATATGTATACATATATCAATCCAATATAACTTCTAGTATGTACTAACTAGAATAAATACTAACTACCAACTACACACTAAATACTAATACATATATACGTACATACATACATACCTACAAATATATAATATATATAACTAAGATACTCATAACAATAGATAACTAAAATATATTAACTATTCCAATAATATTATATGCTGCAACTAAATATATTATACATATAGTATACTAAAACACAATTAGAAAATTAGGAACATATATACGTATATATTAATTACCATATATATATATATATATATATATATATATATATATATAATATTAAAAACTGCCAAACTGTCATTAAAAGCCCCTGTCTACTGTCGCCGAAAAGCTGCTGTGTATATAGATACACTGCAGTTTTTGTGACAGTTTCCTGCACTGTCACTAAAAACTGTCGCTGAAGCTTCTGATACACTGTTGTTTCAGCGACAGTTTCCTGCAACTGTCACTGACTGTTGTCGCCGCTGCTGCTATTTCTCTGCTGTTGCGACGCTCGCTGTTGCGATACTCTCCTGCTGTCACTGAAACATATATATATATATATATATATATATACACACATATACTACCATAAATATACCTACACTCTCATAATATTATTATGTACAAATAACTATACATAATAATATACATAAATATATACATAAATATATACACTATATATATATATATATCATATGCATACATACTACTAATAATTATACACACACCCTCACATAGTATTATGTACATAATACACATAGTAACATACACACATACATATTAATATGTATATATATAACTATATATAACTATATAACTATATAACTATATATATATATATATATATATATATATATATATATATATATATATATATATATATATATATAAAATTATCCACCATACACATTATATAATTATAATTATAATAACTCATAATATCTATTTACATGCTAACATATATAATTATACATACATATATAAGAATAGCTACTTACAACATACATAATAAATACATAGATCTAAGACACAAGAAGCATAATTATATATACCATAATATATATATATATATATATATATATATATATATATATATATATATATATATATATATATATATATATATATATATATATATATATATATATACAATTACATCCTCCATGAATTAAGAACACAATAAATAGATCTATATATAATTTGCACAAATATATGGAGAGTATCACACCGTATCCCACTAGATCTAGGATACGCATGCGACACGAGTCCACAACACATCCAAACGTACCCCGAAGGACACGAACAAGTCATATATATTATCTATGAACAATACGAAGAGTCAAATATAGATCTACGTGTCCGTGTCAAAATATGACATGTACAAAGTCCCGTGTCGGAGGGAAAACTCCCAAATCAACACGTATCACCAAATTGATGGGATACGACCTACACGTACCCAATTGTGGACATGGCACTAGTGCCAAACACACAAGCACATATCAAATTAATCGATAGGACCAATTGATACACACAACAAATGTTAATCTCGGAATTCTCCCAAAATTGACACAAAAGGTACTATAACTTTCTCAATAGGCCTCCTATGAACACAAAACTAAATCCTATGGGTAGCCTATACATATGGGTAGATTTTTCATGGTTAATTCTCATATTTAGAACCTAATTTAAGGGGGAAAAACTGAATTATACCTATTGGGAGATGGATTTCCAATGAAATATCCAAAATTGGTGAAATTGGCCTTCAACTTGTAGATCCTTACTCCTCTTTGTAGATCCATGCTTCCTCCTTGTAGATCTATGCTTTCTTCTTGTAGATCCATTCTCTAATAGCCTCCAATGGTGATTTGGAAAATAATTGGGTAGAAATTTGGTAGGGATTTGGTGAAATTTGGTTGAAAAAAATTCTAGATCTAGATTTGGAATAAAAAATGAAGAGAGAGAAAGTTTTTATCTCCTTTATATAGGCCTCACTTGCCCCCTTCCTCAAGATAATATATAAAGTCTAAAATACCCCTTGGGGCCTCTCATAAAGAAATTAATTAAGGAGGGAAGCTTCTAGTCTAATGGTTTAACATAATTAATCATCCTCCTAATAATTGGGCTTCTAATTTATTGGGCTCAATTCTAACTAGAATTAAATGTTGGTTCATGAGTCTAAACTAAACTAGTTAGGTCCACTAACACAAGTCCAAAAATAAATCTAACATGCTAATAATAAATAAATAATACAATAAATAAAAATTTAACATGCACAATATCTAATTAATTACCAAATGACTAAAATACACTTTCCTAGAAAATGTGGTAGTGACATATAACGTGTTAGATTTGTCAAGCAGGCGAGAAGCCTCCCCACCAATGCATTCATGTACTGATAACCCACCATATTGCTTGCAGGGTGCGGGAGTGTCACGCCTCAAACTTCCGCAGCCCAATAGTCCCCGCTGAACGTGAAATCACCACGTTGCAGCTCTCCCGCGGGACAATCGTTCTATTCGGGACGTGATGCCGTACGAGCCTGGAGTTGCGCTCGTACAAGGCGATGTTGTTAAACACGAAAGTTATCATCGAAACAACCAAGTTACAACGGAAGAAAATTGTGTACCAAGCACACATCAGAGTATACGCAGCGAAGCTCACGATAGGGTCCAAATGAGATGTCCCGAGTCAATGCCACAAAGGCGATGCCACAGAGACGATAAAATAACTCTTGCTCTTTCTCTAGCCCACAAAGGTACTTACAGTTCATACATCTTGTCCCGTATATCCAAGCAGCGCCACTACGCCTGTGTACCTGAAATATTGCCCACAAACGTGGGTCAGTACACAACCGTACTGGTGAGCGGGGTAACCCACTCGTCTAAGCCGACACTAAGTAAAGTAGTGAATGCACACAGTTAAATGGTGATCTTTCTAGTTGAATCCTAGATTCGTTTCATGGCATATGAATGACATGTTAAGGAAAGCAGTAAAGCAGTTTAAGCATGCAAGCATTCATTCTCAAACCAAACGACAAACAGTTTATATATAGCCGACCCGTCTAACTCAATGTCATCGCTTGCACGATAACATATCGAACCATCAGTCTCGCCTCAATATCCATCTTTAACCAAAGTTTATATATATCCCACTCTCGAGTGCACACTCTTGCCGAGGCAAGGTGGCCGCGCCTACACGAAAGCCAAACCAATAAAAGAAAAGCAAGCCAACTCTTATCTATATGAAGTCACTGGCAAAGCCATAAAGGACAAAATCCAAGCATTAACTGCGCGCCCTATCAGCCTGGGTAGCAAGCCCCGCTGGAGGTCCCGCAATGCATCGTGACTAGCAATGTGACTAGCATGAATCAATATTTCCCTCCGGATCGATACGGTCCCAGTGCCCCGGGAAGCCGTTTCGAGGAAATGTCAAACCCTTGTGTACACAGGTTGTCCGTGACATGCAGACACACGTAGGTATGACAAGAGGATCGAACATTCTTGCCCCACCAAGCGATCCTAGACTCGTTCTATCGATAAACCCAACCGAAGTATCCATAACCATTCTTCCAACATGTTCTTCCAAGAAGTCCAAATCTCGACCTCAGTATATATAGCCCAAGGCACCAAAATACCCAGTGTTTCACATTGCCGCTTTACAGCAATGTATTCTGAAATGGTGCAACACCCATGCTCAAAGCAATCCCATGGCACAATGCCGTCTCAGTGGCACAATGCCCCATTCGTGGCACAATGCCCCATCAAGCGGTACCATACCTCGCTGAAGCAGTTGTTCGGTTTTGAACCACAACTGCTCGCTTTGTAAGACAAAGCGACCCAGTGATATTCGTGCACGGATGCACGCTCGCTCGCCCAAATTCCCGATATTCCTATTTTCCCATTTGCCTCAAAGTATCATTCCAACTTGTATATTTCCAACCGTCCAAGCATAATCCCAAGTAATCCAACCGATCGCCTCAAATGTATAATCCGACTATCGCATCCAACTATCCAACGCGTAAATTATTTCAAGCCACAATCCTACCAAGCCAACGACGTACACTCTATGCACGCCTCAGTGTAGTGATTCCCAATGTTTCAGCCCAAGTGTTCAAGCCTTTTACGTGTTTTCCATATTATTAGGCATGAAGGAGTAGAGGAGAAGGGAAAGAGCCCACTCACATTGTTTGAATCCGTTAGGCATCCTGTCCTGCCGATACGGCCAATCCCTTGAACCCGTGGTCCGATGCAAGCGCGATCTACTCAACTGGTATGACCGTACGAGCAGGCCGTGATCTACAAATCATCTGACCGATCGGACTAAGGAAGATGGCATTATCATTCCAACTCAGCTATCTCAGTACTGCTCTGAACGAACACCTGATTTCCATCGAACCCGCTAGCCATCTGCACATGAAATAACTCAATCAATACTTATTCCCAAAATCCAACAAATCAAATGGAACCAGCATTTGTTTCATTCAATCCGACTCAGCGTAACGCACCGTACGATTGTGGGGCATTACATAATATACCACTTAGAATCAGGTTCGTCCACGAACCGTGCTGGTACTTATTTATCAAATGCCGCTTGTCCAATTCTATAGATCTGCTCTATGCAACTCACATTATCCTGATCCAGACTCAGCATCTCGCTCTGTTGAATGCTCGTACAAATTCTATATTCCCACATCCTCCTTGCAGCTCAATACGAATTCTTCGTATCGCTTAGTTTTGGATCGTACACATATTTAAGGCGTCCCTAAAATACATGCATTTCAGCCGAGCTTTGCGATAGCAAATTTGGACAAGTTACAAGGGTATCTTTATGTCCGAGGCATCCATTTGCTTTACTCCCAATTGAACCAAACCTGATTTCCATTCCAACATATTCGCTTGAGCACTATTTTCAATATAATAATTTTCCACCGATCAATCAGTCCGAGTTCCAACTCAATCCATCCAACTATTTCTGAATCCGCACTAGCAACATCTCCAAATATATCTTATGCACCGAACGATCAACTCAAATGATACTACCCCATCTAGGCGACTTACCCAAATATCAACTTTGCTTTCATCAGCTCAGTCCAACACCTCTTCCTCAATCTCAATACCTCACAGAGTGAACATCTATATTGAGGTTTGTGTGATCCACGAAGATCTCGCTGCCACGCCAAAGGGATAGTGTCGCCACGATTTCAACGTGGACACACTCGCCATAATTCCTAGGTTGCGCATGGAATAGTTCTTCGCGCTACTTCCACTGCCTCGAAGCATAGGATATCACCTTTGCCTTCCGAATGAGCACGCTTCCCAGACTAAGTTTTGAGACATCTTGTAAATCTGAAGCATGTCTGTCCCTTCCAGTATTCGCAAAGATTTGATTTGAACGAGCCGCCACAGTCGTCCATTCATATAAATGCTATTCCCTTCCAGAGCATGATGAGTCAGAGGCGATGCCATCTACAAAAATCTGTGACTCTGAATCTCATCAGTTGACTAGGCTACTTCCACCATCGCTTCGATCTTCCGGCTGCATCTTCAGCTGAAGGCTATCCCAAGGATCTCTCAAATCCAACACTCAGTCGATAAGCCAAATCTCATTGCTCACATCTGCCCTCGACGCATTCCCAAATACGCCGCCTCAAGGGTCGTTCTATGGGTCTACCATATTCATATCCGATTCAGCGGTCAAGTCGCTTAGGGTCAGCTGTCCCGAAGCTACGCTCGACAATTGTAATTATCACGATGGACAGTTACTATAAACCATGCTATATCTCATCTGCAAATCCAAATAAAAATCCAACCATTCATCCGAGCGAAGTTTCTGAATCCGAGAACCGCGCTCGTTGAAACCTTATTCCATCAATCCGCCGTTCTGTCCTGAATCCATCAAATTTTCGAATTGCATATTCGATTCTTGCACCATCGATTTCAACGATTTTCAAAGCTCGAGACTTGCTCAAATTCATATCCGTTTGCCATGTCCCACCTTGCACTTCCAACTTACTCGAGCAACACAGTGATTCGTTCCGACGTTGCTCCCACATTTAGCTATCTTCAGAAATCAATCTGCCAAAATCTTTGCCTTCCGTTGTTGCCACAATCCGTCTACGTCTTTTCGAAGAATCCGTCTACCATCGTTGCACCATTTTGCCCAAAATTCTAGTTTTTGCTAAACCTGAGTCGACTTCTCGAGCAACAATATCCAAAATCCTTCAAGTTTGTGTGAATCAATCGCATTGCCCTCCAAGCCAAGATCGTGTTTCATTGCTCAACCAACAGCTCAAATGCGTTACCCAAAATCGTAGTTCGTGCTCGCTATCATTCCGATAATCCCACCACTTTGCTCAAGCGTAACCCAAATGTTCGTTCCGATTCCGTCCATCTCTTAAGCCCAACGATGCTTCCATTTGCATGATTCTGTCCTTGAGTTCTTAAGTCTAATGTATCGAAGGATACCCGAGTCAAATTCTATTGCACTATATACCACTTAAAAATATAGTTGCCCTCGTGCGAAACCTGCGTCAACCAGCGTCTATCCCAAACAGACTATTCCGAGGTGATTTTGCCGAATCATAACTCAATATTCGCTTGCTCCATTTCCATTCCTTCCAACTCAGTCGATTTGCACCAACCGACTTGTATTCGTTATCCGAGTCCGTTCAGGCAATTCCCATAGATGTCCAACCAAAATATTTCTAATGCCTTGCTTAACACGTTTGATCCCATATACCACTTCGAATCAAGTCGCTACTCACATTACGTTTCCTTTCACGAATCCAAGATCCGTTCGAACCATCCCTTAGGTGTGATCATGCCATTCCCATCTTAAGTCTGACACAAAAACTTAGTCGATTCTTTAACCATCAATCTCGTTAGGCAACTCGTGCTATATTCCATTCTCGATGCTTCCAATATTTCCCAAGCCGTCTGATACTTTCATAGCACGAGCAATCGTGCAATGATTGTCTTCCAAATAGTCCAACCGAACATCCAACTGTTTCACACATCTGTTATACGAGCAACTCGTTCCAACTTATCCTGATATTTCTCAAGCCAAACTCAAATCTGCCCAACCGATGCGCCACAGCCGAAATTCTAACTTCTATCCAACATAATCGCTTGACGAACAACTCGTGCAAGGATCCATTCTCATCGAATATTTCTACTCAAAACATGTCGCATAACTAAATCTCATTAGCCAACCAACTGATCCATTGAGGCAATCAGAAACTCCAGCACGATAAGCCAAGCCAACCCAACGAAAGCCCATACTTGTTGCATAAATGCAACAACGCCAACCAACTTGCTGCACGAATGCAACAACGCCTAACGAGGCTAAGCGATCCTACGAAAACCAACCAAGGCAACCCAACACAGAATAACATGCAGCCAAAACCAGCAATAAATAGACTTATTGCATGAAACATCCGATGTCGCACTGAGTAGAGTCAAGAGCTAAACGACACGCGAAAGCTATTTAGAGTTTGTGATGAAGCGAAGGACCAAGTCCGAAGAAATGAACCGGGAGCTCTGATACCAATCTGTCATGCCCCAAACTCCCGCAGCCCAATAGTCCCCGCTGAACGTGAAATCACCACGTTGCAGCTCTCCCGCGGGACAATCGTTCTATTCAGGACGTGATGCCGTACGAGCCTGGAGTTGCGCTCGTACAAGGCGATGTTGTTAAACACAAAAGTTATCATCGAAACAACCAAGTTACAGCGGAAGCAAATTGTGTACCAAGCACACATCAGAGTATACGCAGCGAAGCTCACGATAGGGTCCAAATGAGATACCCCGAGTCAATGCCACAAAGGCGATGCCACGGAGACGATGAAATAAATCTTGCTCTTTTTCTAGCCCACAAAGGTACTTACAGTTCATACATCTTGTCCCGTATATCCAAGCAGCGCCACTACGCCTGTATACCTGAAATATTGTCCACAAACGTGGGTCAGTACACAATCGTACTGGTGAGCGGGGTAACCCACTCGTCTAAGTCGACACTAAGTAAAGTAGTGAATGCACACAGTTAAATGATGATCTTTCTAGTTGAATCCTAGATTCGTTTCATGGCATATGAATGACATATTAAGGAAAGCAGTAAAGCAGTTTAAGCATGCAAGCATTCATTCTCAAACCAAACGACAAGCAGTTTATATATAGCCGACCCGTCTAACTCAATGTCATCGCTTGCACGATAACATATCGAACCATCAGTCTCGCCTCAATATCCATCTTTAACCAAAGTTTATATATATCCCACTCTCGAGTGCACACTCTTGCCGAGGCAAGGTGGCCGCGCCTACACGAAAGCCAAATCAACAAAAGAAAAGCAAGCCAACTCTTATCTATATGAAGTCACTGGCAAAGCCATAAAGGACAAAATCCAAGCATTAACGGCGCGCCCTATCAGCCCGGGTAGCAAGTCCCGCTGGAGGTCCCGCAATGCATCGTGACTAGCAATGTGACTAGCACGAATCAATATTTCCCTCCGGATCGATACGGTCCCAGTGCCCCGGGAAGCCGTTTCGAGGAAATGTCAAACCCTTGTGTACACAGGTTGTCCGTGACATGCAGACACACGTAGGTATGACGAGAGGATCGAATATTCTCGCCCCACCAAGCGATCCTAGACTCGTTCCATCGATAAACCCAACCGAAGTATCCATAACCATTCTTCCAACATGTTCTTCCAAGAAGTCCAAATCTCGACCTCAGTATATATAGCCCAAGGCACCAAAATACCCAGTGTTTCACATTGCCACTTTACAGCAATGTATTCTGAAATGGTGCAACACCCATGCTCAAAGCAATCCCATGGCACAATGCCGTCTCAGTGGCACAATGCCCCATTCGTGGCACAATGCCCCATCAAGCGGCACCATACCTCGCTGAAGCAGTTGTTCGGTTTCGAACCACAACTGCTCGCTTTGCAAGACAAAGCGACCTAGTGATATTCGTGCACGGATGCACGCTCGCTCGCCCAAATTCCCGAATTCCCATTTTCCCATTTGCCTCAAAGTATCATTCCAACTTGTATATTTCCAACCGTCCAAGCATAATCCCAAGTAATCCAACCGATCGCCTCAAATGTATAATCCGACTATCGTATCCAACTATCCAACGCGTAAATCATTTTAAGCCACAATCCTACCAAGCCAACGACGTACACTCTATGCACGCCTCAGTGTAGTGATTCCCAATGTTTCAGCCCAAGTGTTCAAGCCTTTTATATGTTTTCCATATTATTAGGCATGAAGGAGTAGAGAAGAAGGGAAAGAGCCCACTCACATTGTTTGAATCCGTTAGGCATCCTGTCCTGCCGATACGGCCAATCCCTTGAACCCGTGGTCCGATGCAAGCGCGATCTACTCAACTGGTATGACCGTGCGAGCAGGCCGTGCTCTACAAATCATCGGACCGATCGGACTAAGGAAGATGGCATTATCATTCCAACTCAGCTATCTCAGTACTGCTCTGAACGAACACCTGATTTCCATCGAACCCGCTAGCCATCTGCACATAAAATAACTCAATCAATACTTATTCCCAAAATCCAACAAATCAAATGGAACCAGCATTTATTTCATTCAATCCGACTCAGCGTAACGCACCGTACGGTTGCGGGGCGTTACAGGGAGAACCTCGTTCGGTACGGAATGTCCCCTCGTGTGCGCTAAGGCGTAGAGTTCACTCTGGAGCCTTGGAGTGTTGCGTTCGGAGCTTAAACACATATACAGGACATAACGTTGAAATATCGCCTATGTATCATCCTAAGTTGTAAGCCACTTGGTACGCCTTTATTCTTAGAGAGAGAGAGCTTGAGCGACTTATAATCTCGACCTACGCCGCTTGTAACCTCATTCATTATAAATAAAGAAAGCTTGATTATGTATTCAAACTTATGTTATTTTATGCTTCTGCTATATCGACTTGGTGAACTAGTTATCAACGGCCATTCCGGTGTTTGCCTTGCGCGAGCGCAACTCCAGGCTCATGCGGCATCACGTTCCGATAGAAACGATCGTCCCGCAGTAGCGCTGGCGCGGTGATTCGTGCCTAGCGGGGACGGCCGATTCCTACGGGAGATTGGGGCATAATAAGTTGCTCGTACATCAAATGTGTGAAATAGTTGGGTATTAGCTTAGATTACTTGGAAGAGATCGTTGCACGGATTATTCGTGTAGCAAAAAGTATCAGACGGTTTGAGAAATAGTTGGAAGTATTGAGAATGAAATATGGCACAAGTTGTATAGCGAGATTGATAGAAGAGTTAGATGGTTCATGCGTTGGTTGAGTTTCATGTCAGACTTGAGTTGGGGATAGTAGGGTCACGCAGAATGGATGGTGTGAACGAATCTTGAATCAGTACAAAGAATTATGATGTGAGTAGTAACTTTATTCGGAGTGGTATATGGTATACTACATAGTGAGCGTAGTATTGGAATATTTTGGATAGACATTAATGGAATTTCCGTAATGGACACGGGTAACAGGAATGCAAGTTGGTTAGTGCACATCGGCTGAGTTAGAAAATGGAACATGAAGCAAGCAAATGTTGAGTTGCGATCGACATGATCACCCCGGAATAGTTGGTTTGGAATAGACGTTCGTCGACGCAGAGTAAGTGTGAGAGCGACTCTATTTTCAAGTGGTATATGGTGCAATAGAATTTAACTCAGGTATTCTTCGATATGTTATACTTGAGCGGTCAAGAATAGACTTATGCAAATGGAAGTATCATTGGACTTGAGCGATGGACGAGAATGGAACAAGCAATATGAATGAGTGTTTAAAATTTTGAAGGATTGATGTGGACCAAGTATTGGAAACAAGTTAAGATTTATCAGATGGAAAGCTGAATATCAGAGTTCGCTTGCACGATTTAAAAGTTCGGTGGAGCATTCATGGATGTAAAGAGAGTTGAGCATGAGGACCAAACAGTTGGGATACGCTTCAGCGAGCGATGGGTGAATCGAAGGGTAGCGAGCACGGACTATGAATTTTGGTAACACATTGGATCTGTTGGTTGAGCAATGAAACATGATTTGGTTTGGAGGGACAATACGATGGGGTTGCACGAAATTGGAGGAATTTTTGGATATTGGTGCTCAGAAGTTTGGACTCAAAGTTTAGCGAAAGTAAAATTTGGCAAAATGGTGCAACGATGGTGGACGGATTCTCCAGAAGACGTGAAGGGCATGAGGCAAGTCTAGTTGATGTTAAGTCAGATTGAAAGTTAATACTTGCAGTACTGAGGCGGATTAAGGCAACGAGTGATGGTGATATGATTTGAGCTTGTGTTGGAACTTATGCACGAGTTATTAAGAGTGTATGGACTAATCAGAACATAGAGAAATCAAGACGGGCTAAGTAATGGAACAAGAAAAGGAATTTTGGCGGATAGACTTTTGAAGATAGCTAAATGAGAGAGCAACGTTGGAGCAAACCACTGTACTACTTGAGCAAGTTGGATGAGGCAGTGGGAAGCTGGCATACGGATAAGAATTTGAGCAAGTCTATGGTTTTGGAAATCATTGCAAGTGGTAGTGCGAGAAGTCGAACATGACACATCAGAAATTTTGATGGATTCAGGGCAGAACGGCGAATTGATGGAAGACGGTTTCAGCGATCGCAGTTTTATGATTTATCGCTTGGATAAATAGTGAGACTCTAGGTGGTTAAGCAGCGTTTGGTTTTCAGATTCGACCGAGGGAGTGCATAAAGTTCTCAGAGTCAGAAGTTCGTTCGGATGGAATGGTTGGATTATGGCTCAGATTTACAGAGAAGATATAGCACGGTTTGTAGTAACAGTCTATCGTGATGACTTACAATTATCGAGCGTAGCTTTGGGACAGCTGACCCTTACGACTTGACTGCCAATTCAAGGATGAATATTATAGACCCATAGAAATACCCTTGTGATGGCACATTTAGTAATGAATCAAGGGTTGATGTGAGTGGTGTATGTTAGAGATTAGCCTTAGTGACTGAGTGATGGATTTGAGAGATCCTTGGGATAGCCTTCAGCAGAAGATGCAGCCGGAAGATCGAAGTGATGGTGGAAATGACCTAAGTCAACTGATGAGATTTGGAGTCGCAGATTTTTTAAGATGGTATCGCCTCTGACTCGTCATGCCTCTGAAGGGAATATCATTCATATGAATTTACGACTGTGTAACTAGCTTTGAGAAGTTAAAGCAGCGACTCATTCAGATCAAATTCTTGCACTATCAGATGGGACATATGTGCCTCAGATCTACAAGATGCATTGAAACTTAGTCTGGGATGCTTGCTCATATAGAAGGCGAAAGTGATATCCTGTGCTTCGAGGCAGTAAAAGTAGCACAAAGAACTATTTTATGCGCGACCTAGGAATTGTGGCGAGTGTGTCCACGTTAAAATCGTGGCAATACTATCCCTATGGCGTGGCGGCAAAATCTTCGTGGATCACATGAACCTCAATATAGATGTTCACCTAGAGAGGTATTGAGATTGAGGAAGAGGTGTTGGGGCTGAGCTGATCTAAGAGCATAGTTTGATGTATGGGTAAGTCGCCTAGCGGGGGTAGTATCAGTTGTGATGATTGTTCGGAGCAAGAGATGATAGTTGGAGATAGTGCATGCAGAATATTGTATGATTAGAGTAATGCTAGAGTTTGGTTGGTTGAGCTTGGACAGTGCTAGTGTGGATTCGAAAATAGTATGATGGATTGAGTTGGAACACGAACTGATTTGAGTCAGTAGAAAGATCGTCAGTATAAAATTATTGAATTTAAGAATAGTGCTTGTGCGAATGAGTTATGGAATGAACGTCAGGATTGGTTCAATTGGGAGTGAAGTGAATGAATGCCTCAGACATAAAGATCTATCGCTAAGCTTGGCTGAATTGCATGTATTTTAGGGACGCCTTAAATATGTGTATGATCCAAACTAAGCGATATGAGGTATTCGTATTGAGCTGCAAGGAGGATATGGGAATATGAAATTTGTACGAACGTTCAGCGCAAGTGAGATGTTGAGTCTGGATTAGGGAATATGAGTTGTATGGAGCAGAGTTATAAATTGGGCAAGCGGCTGTTTGATAATAAACAAAAGAAATGAAATAAGGTTTATACGAAACCCGCTCTTTGGTTTACAAACAAGAAGTACAATTAATCCTATACGAGGATGTCAAGTACAATTTTTAATCTGGGTAAATATTGTTATAGGAGTCTGATCTGCAGTCGATCACTTTGTCCCTTGGACCACACGATGATGAAGAAGTGCTGTAGAAGAAGGAGATGCTCCCAAGGTTGCAAGAGGGAGTGGATGCTCGATGCCAAAATCGTTGACCACTACTCTCTGTCTGAGCTTTGGATTCTTCTCTCTACGTTCTCCAAGTTTTTGACCTTTTTTCTTCGACCCCGGACCTCTGTCAATAGAGGTCTCTATTTATAGGGTTTTGGTGACAGTAACCATCCAATCGGCATAAAAGCCGGACAATGAAGAGTATGGCACCTTTTTACGCGACGGTTACAATAACCGTTACCTACATATAAATGATCTTCTGTATCTGCGTGTGACACGCGTCCCATTGAGGGATAATACGTATAACGGCTGCGAAGGTCATGGCATAAAAGTCACGTAGGTAGTTATCCCTCGCGTAGCAGAGGTTGGCGTAGAAGCCAATAACTGTCACCCTGGCGTAGAAGCCAAATAGTCATCAAACTGGCGTAGAAGCCAAGTAGGCATAGAAGCCGAGTAGGCATAGAAGCCGAATAGGCGTAGGAGCCTGATGCTGCATAGATAGGTAGCTAGCGTAGAAGATAGCTGATCCTCCTTGACTAAGGCCTTGAGCGAATTTTGGACCAAATAGCCTTAATACGCACCAATGCAAATGTAGCCTGAGTTGGCGTATTTCAAGGAGATAGCGTACGGCGTGCTCCTCGTAGCTAAAAATAGCCTGGTGGCGTATTCCAAGGAGATAGCGTACAGCGTACTCCCGTAGCTGAAAATAGCCTGATGGCGTAATGTGCGAAAGTGATGATATGGACGTTTTAGCCGAAATTACGGCTTTTGGAGATATAATCAAATCTCTTGCATTAAATGCAGAGATCTGCCCCATCCTGCGCATTAAACGCAGAGGCGTATCCCGAAGATCTGCCACTATTCCGCGCATTAAGTGCAGAGACGTGTCTCAAAGATCTGCCACTATTCTGCACATTAAATGCAGAGGCGTGTCTCGAAGATCTGCCATCATTCTGCGCATTAAATGCAGAGACGTGCCTCGAACCCTGTACGAAGAGCAGCTTTTGACGTGACAGCCTGTTTGTCTTCTGTGGAGCGTAAAAAGCTCACATCTGCCTGTGTAAAACTAGACAGCGTATTTTCTTGTATGCGTAAAAGCAGTTTATGCCAAAAAAATATCACTAAATGACGGTTTGGGTCGCTGTGTCACGCCATCATTATAACTATCGTCTGGATAGTCGTGCAGTACTCTTTGTCAGGAGTCGGACGTCAGGTTCACTGCATGATTTGACTAGTTCATTTCGAGGAATACGAAGCGTTCCTCGTACACTTCAATGCTGTATTGAAAACAGATGAGTTTTATGCCATAAAGGCGATATAGCATCCTTTTTGCGCTGAAGCAGCCTGGACATACCGTATTACGCGGATAGTCCTTGAGCTTATATTTTACGCTGTGCTTAGCGAGAAAGCTCAATTGTACGTCGATGGCTCCGAAGTCATATTTTATGCTGCCCAGCACCAAAATATTGTGTATAACTCTTCAGCGTATTTTTTATGCTTCTACAAGACCCCCTTCAAAGTTTTTAAATTCCTCATAATTTGAAACACTTTGAATGAAGCATGAAACGTTCAAGTCTGACACATTCTTCAAGGCCGACTTCTTGGCGGATTATTGGGGATTTGTTGGGATTTGGTGTGTTCTCTTTTGCCTATATAAGGGCTGAGAAGTTAACATGTTCTTCCCATATTCCCTTTACCACACAAAGATAATCGTCGGAGTTCGTCGGGTCAACTTGAGAAAGAAGAAGATCATGTTCTTCCAGCATGTAAGGAGCCAAAAAAGAAGGCATCTTCGAGCAAATGTCCTCTGCAACGATGGATCATGGAAGGATATCATAGCTTTCTTTGCTCGAAATAATCAGCAACTTCATATGACAGTTCATCCAGGAGAGAGAAAGGATCACATTCGACCACACAGCTTGCAAGCTGTATCTTTTCCTGTCGTTCGTGGACGAGAGCAGACAAACTAGCTCTGTCCTCGAGTATTGAGTTGGGTCTAAAACCTCAACTCAATCTGTCATGGCGTATGGAGGATGGGCTCTGCAGAATTTAGGCAGGCCCAGTTTTGTATCCTTCCGCCATTAATTATTTTCTTGTTAATCGGTCGCGAAAACCGACTAACTGCTGAAGAAGACGGATAAAGATCTCCACCCATGCTAGAACCTGGCAGAAAAGATTCTGGGCGTGATCTTTAAATGAAAATAAGAAACCCTTTGTAGACGGGATTTTCCTCATATGTAATCATAAAAATGAAGAAAAACCCTTTGTATATTGGATTTCCCTTATATGAATCATGATTTAATAAAATCGTCTTCTTCTGTGCATATGATTATCTTGTCATATATTTTGCTGTGATGAAGTCTGAATATGTGTAGCTTCGACACATCTGGTAACTTTATGCCGACTCTGATAGAAAGAGTACTAGGTTCCGTCCTGTCTTTTACGCATAACTGAAGATGCGCAGAAAGCCACTTAGCATTTAAGTCGAGTATTCGAACTGTCCTGCTGTTGGGAATGGAGATCTGCGTAGAATTCTGAACTGTCACTTCTGATAAGAAGAATTTTTGTTCAGACCATCATCTTCAAGAATGATTTCCCGAGAATATCTTGAAATAGGGCAAGAAACGGCTGTCAAACTGAGTCGCCATCTTGAACTGTGGAGGAAATATTCAGACTGGATTCTGGATGAACTTCCAATCGACCCAAAAAGAAGAGTCATTTTCAATGCTGAACTCTGTATGCTTCGGGTACTTGGGATATTTTGAGGTCAAGAAGGAGTATCTTCTGTGTGAACCCTTGCAATTGACCGCCTTGAGAATTGTTCAGATATACGCATATTCTGGCCTACGTATTCTCAGATATGCAGAAAGTCATAGATCTGTAAAATAGATGAGCATAAAATTATAAGTTTATAGCCTCTCGAGCATAAAAGCTGCTGAGCATGAGAGCATCCGAGCGTGAAACTGTAGATCTGTAGCCTCTGTAAAGAAAATCTTTCGAGCGCAAAGTTGTAGATTTGTTGCCTCTGAGCGTAAAAGCCACCGAGCGTGAAATCATAGATTTGCAGCTTCTGAGCGTGAAGTTGTAGGTTTGTAGCCTCTCGAGCATAAAAGCTACCGAGCATAAAAGCATCTGGGCGTAAAACCATAGACTTATAGCCTGTGAGCGTAAAACCGTAGATTTGTAGCCGTCGAGTGTAAAAAGCTCCTTGGCGTAAAACCACGAATCTGCTTTGCACGAAAACTTTTCAAATTCGTTGACTGTCCGCCTTCCCTGAGTAACAGGCTGACGTAGTCCCCAATCATAACCGAATATTAAATGTCGGATTGGGTTAGGGATTCGAGGAGTCCATCCGAACTCTATATATATCCCAAGGCTTTCAGAGAGAAGACTCTTCACCTGTCTTTTGCAAAAGAAAGCTTTCGTCTCTTCGAGTTCTCTCCTTCGTTTCCTCTGAGAAATCTGAGTTTTCAGCAATGGCACCAAAACCAATCTCCTCCTCTAAGGGAAAGAAGGCTGCCTCCTCTTCTCGCTCCTCTGCCCAAGCGAGAGCGACTCCCGTCGGGCAAGGCGATCCTCATTCTGAACGAAGTATCCCGCCGATGAGCTGTGCGCCTGGTGTTATAGGTAAAGCTTTTGGGACGATAAGAACGAGGAAAATCCTTCGCACACGTTGTACGTGATCGCGCTAGTTCGTCTCCTGTGCTGATAGCCTCTTCGAGGAAGATGATGCACAGAGATATTTCATCTTTTAAGCCCATATTTCTAATGTGTCAGCGTAAAAACTCCATATTTTCGCAGTCTGGCGTAAAAGCTTTGACTGTCGAAACTTGGCGTATACCATAAAATTTGAGTGTTACGCTTCTGGATGAAAATTCTGGCGTAATAACTCAAACTTTGGCAGTCTGGCGTAAAACACAGACTGTCAGATTTTTTGTGTATACTGCCAGTCTTGAATTTTATGCCTTGGAAGAAGATTCCAGCGTAAAAGATCAAGTTTTTACAGTCTTGGCGTAAAGCACAGACTGTCGTCTTTCGGCATATGCTGCAAGATTGTGAGGTCTAGTATAAAAACTGACATATTTCTCTTGCACTTTGCAGTTAACTTGCATGCGTCTTCGCTAGCCGAGGTGATGGGTTCCGCTGCCGGGATACTGCATTCCAACTACCTGGAGGATTTGTCCCACGTGACATTTCCTATCTCTGGACCCCAATATCCTGAAGAAAGGGGAATCCTGATATCGTCCCAAGGGGAGCGAATGATGTTGAGCATGATCAACGGAGAGCCCCTGACGTCTATAGACGGGGCACAATATATAAAACCAACTTTTCTCTTCGGGGACATGATTGACAAACAGTCCCAGACGAAGCCCAAGAAAGAACTCTGGATTTTTCCTGCCGGGGGCTTGGTCATGTATCTGCCCAAGATGCTGAGGGACTACCCTATCTCGACATTCTTCCATGCCACACATCCCAGGAGGATATCGTGGACACTGACTCCCGATCTTCACGGCCAGCCAGGGAAGATATTTCATCAGAAAGGATCTGACCAGGGGTCATTTGTCAGCCGTCCTTCCGGTCCAGTCATGTCGTTCATGGGATTATTTCCGGGCGTTGTCCCAAGTGAGAAAACTGCACCATTCCAGCCAGTCCAAATACCGACTTTTTACAACGATTTCATGGGGCATGGAGGAGTATACCCCAAGGTTAACCCTCGGACAAGTGGGTGGATCACCCCTACAAATCTTCGATGGGCTCGTTTGGCTGACTGGGCCCTGAAGCATTTTCAGACGGAGCTGGAGAGCATTGGTCTGTTTGAAGCTGTGAGTGCTACCAGTGTTGGATTACCTCTCAACCCCAGCCTATTTCTGGCTTTGATGGAGCGATATATCTCGCTCACCGGGACTTTCGCCACTCCACTGGGGGAGTTGGGATTGGTCCTTCACGAAATGGCAGAGATTTCAAGACTGCCGATGGGGGATACTCCTTATGAAGAGTATGTTCCCACAAACCGGGAGCTGGGGGATTCAGACCCTCGGGTAGTGGCAGTGTACCAGGAGCTGATGTGCCACTACCTTGCTTGTACCGCATTTTATAATGAGCCTTCTGATTTGGCTCATACCAATAAATGGACGTCCTACCTCTTCTTTCACCGGGCCAGGGCTGCTAAGCCGGAGAAAGTCTTGGATAGCAAGGATCAGCCTCTGAGCTGTCTGAGCGTGCTTAGTGCTCAGGTAGTCGACGATCTTATGGAAGATGCTGGGGCTCCAGATCAGATTCTCGACGAAGGGATAGGGAAATATCCTGCAGGCACTAAGGCCTACAGTTATTTGAGGCATTGTCGTAGGCCTCTGTCCAAGGAAGCTCAACTGGCTGGCTTCCTCTCTATATGGCTGCGCCGATTGGTAGTACCAGGTATTGCATCCTCGGATCGCATTCACCGCAACACCCTATGGCCTGCAGTGCATCTGGTGTTCGGGGCAAGACTGGGTTTGCTCCCTGCCATGGTATGTCGCATACAAGCTGGCCTGAGGGCTATTACTGATGGGCTGCTTGCCGATAAAACTCGGCGTGACAGCTTTCCTAGGATAGAATTATCGTACCTGTATTTGATGGGATGGTTAATTCTCCATAACCCCAGGGTGATGTCTCCCGGCTCTGGCAGTAGTTCGGGGAGTAATTTTTTGCTGAATTACAAGAATTCCTCCTGGAACGTGACCACAGTTTTAGACTGTCGGCGGGCACTGAACTTCAGTCACAGCTGGAAGCTCTTCTGCACTGTCCCCTCTGTATATCTCAATCAACAGGGGAGCAGACTTCAGGACTTAGGCAACGGAAAGACAGTTCTTTCTCCTGAAGCTTTTAATTGGTTGGTCTGCATTAGACCTTCCCATTTACTGTACAGAAGTGAAGACCAATGCTTCTTGAAACCCTATCTGCCTAGTCGGTTTGCCAGGCAGTTTGGGTATGACCAATTGCATGTGGGCAATATCGTCACCAGCTTCAGGTCCAGGGGTGGACTTATCGATGGAGCGAGAGGGTGGCGATACTTCATCAGGGGTTGCACTGAAGGAACTTTTACTGTGCCCGCGACTTCACTCTCCATGGAGCTACGCATCCTCCACTCGTATGCCCAGTTTTATGTGGCAACCAACACCTTCCATCGCGATTTTGATAAGCGTGGAAGTTTTAGGATGCCCTCTTCTAAGTCTGCAGGGAGATACGAAATCCCCTCAGTTTTCTTCGATGAGGGTGAAGATTCCGTCAATCCAGATGAACCTTTATTGGCAGTACCGAGGGGTGAAATACCTTTGTCACGCCCCAGTCCCAAAATACCGAGGGACCGGACGCGTGATAATGGCCAGCAGCACGTACCGATGGACAACCCAATTTAATGGATCTACCAGGGCATACTTAAGCTGTAAAATAACAAGTCTATGACAATCATGGCACAACTAATCTCATCCACACAAGGTATAAAATATGATCCACAGAGTAAATAAGGAAATATAAATCATCATCTAGTCTCAACAAAATGCTTCGGGGAACAACCCGATAAATATCTAATACAATGGTTCAACAGACCAGAAATAAATGACTGAAATAAATAAATAAATACTGAGCCAGAAAACATGGATGCTCAGGAGAAGTCCTCGGCTAACACCTCGTCCTCGGATGGCGGTACAGCTCCTGGATCAGCTCCTCCTCCGGTCCCGTATATCCCGGGATAGATCTCGTCCTCAAATCCTGGGGACATAATCCGGATCCAGGTCCTCAGGGGACATAGCAAGGTACAAGAAAGCTCATGCCAAAATAAATGCGGTGCAGCAGATAATAAAATAAATAGGGCAAGTAAGTAACCATCTAAGTGAAAATGCAAGTGAGAGCAACACAAGTACTCAGGCTGAGCCACTACAAGCTCTGTGTCGGGGAGCCGGTAGTGGTAATAACAAGTAATGTGCCTAGCTCTGCTACGAGAGTCTACGGCCTCACAATAGTAGTAGTATATATATAAGAAACAGCATGTAGCCTGTGTGTCTCTTCCTACCCCATGTAACCCCGCATATCATGACCATAACGTCTCATGTCCATGTCAAGCGGGATCATCACTAATGCAACAAGTCATATGTATCTATGAAGATAGTATCTCTGTCAAGTCCTGTATCCTATACAGAATCACCACGAATATCTCGAGAATATCCTGTCTCATGAACAGTGTCAAGTGTCCTGGGTCGTATGGTACTTGATAAGACAAGTACGAGAATAACAAGTGTCACGAATGCCCATCTCTAAATGGCAGTACCCAACACTGCGTACAGTGTTGGTACCCGACTGATAATCGGACGCTAAGTACATCACACGGTCCTAGGTTGAGCATGCACATAAATATAATAAAGCAAGAAAAATATATATAAAGACTGCAAAGTTTGGCAAGGTACACTTGCCTGATGTCCGAATACCAACAACTGTCCCTGTATCTGTGGATCCGGTAGGTACTACTCCAAAAGCTGTAATAAATATCACCAACAGTCTCAGAAGATGTCAAACAGCTAAAAATGTCTGTCCTTACGTCCAATTTGGACACAGGGGCAAAAAGGACATTTTCGGCCAAACCGGAGTCCACCTGTGGGCCACTTTGCACCGAAAAGTGGGTCAGGGTCAAAGGTCTCCAAATTCCTCAAACTCAGTGTCTACAAGTCAGAAACGATGATACGAACCCAACGGAACTTCCAGAATTAGATTCTGATGAGCCGATCATAAAATCGCCCGTCAAGTGGAGCCTATGGGGCCCACGATACGTGATTTTGCCAACGTTCTCAGAATCGGACCAAACTTGGGTCACAGGCCCGGCGTATTGCTACGAGTCCGATGGCGCAAGTTTTGTCTCGATCCGACGTGTGTACACCAAGTTACAGCATGTTCCAGAAAAGTCGAATACGGGATGTTGTTCGCGGATACGTGTTGATTTCGGGGTGCACGCACCTCCGAATCGACTTCTGCGAAATCCCACACGACTGTATCGACGATGCGCACGTATCTGTGAAGACCGCACGTGACCAAGTCGTCCCGTTTGGCGGGGCGCACTCAGTTCCGGGGTAAAATAGGGCATTGTTTTTCCTGTTTTTGGATCGCGGTGTGCGATCACCACAGGACGCGATGCACCGAGCGGGTTATACGGGCACCGAGAGGGTTATGCAGTCTACGCGTAGAAACTGACGGAAACTAAAATGGAGTTGCGAGGCGTAAGAAAACGATACCTGAACAGGGCTCCGTGAATCTGTTTTCCGAGAGTCCAATCTGTGTCCTCGTCGCGGATCTACCGTGTCCGATTTAATGTTCAGGATTCCGTCGACGAACTATCGGAGGGGCTGCTCTGATCGGCGAGGGGAGGCTCGCCAGGCGGAGCAGGGGTGGCTCGCCTGGGAGCTGCGGCGGAGACGGCTCGACGGCCGACCGAAGGGGATCTGAGGGTTCTGGGTCGGGGCGGCCCGACTGGGATGTCAAGGGGTCGAAGGGGGAAAGTCGGGGTCGGTTGCTGGCTAGGCGGCTGCTCCGCAACGACGGGCGGAGCGGGTTCAGCGTCGTCGGCGGGGTTCAGCGTCGCCGGCGGCTGAGCAAACAGAGGGGAGCGGCGGCAGCGGTCGGGGTCGTGGGATCTGGGGGTTCGGCGACGGAGTCGAGCGGTCCGACGAGGTTCGGGATAGGAGGAGTCGAGCGGGCTGTGGGATCTCGAGGTGGCGGCCGACTAGGCACGAATGCCGAGGCACTTATAGGGTGAACAGCAACTCTCGGCTGCTAGGGTTCTTCTCGGGCTTGGGTTTGGGTCTCAGGACCCGCCCCGATAACTGATTTGGTTCAAGTTTAGCTCGGGTTTGGGCAGGGTTTGGTTCAGGTTTAAATATCCAACAGTTCGTAGGGTTTAAAACGCTACTCCGGAGTCCAATAAATTCACTGAAAAATACCCTGCGTCCGATTTTCCATTTTACACCATAAAACATTATTTTCAGAATATTTTAACACCAATAACTGTATTTAAAATTCTTTAAATCACAATCACCTTCTTTTAAATTCCAGAAAAATACCGAAAATACGGAATAACTTATTTTAAAAATTATTCTCAAAAATCAGGGTATTTACAACCTCCGCCTGCAGGGCCTCTGGTCATCTCTGGTAAGCGAAGGGCTCTTGCTCTGAAGGAGACTTTCCCTCGCAAGAAGAATAAGAAGACGGTTAGTCGTCCTCTCAGGATTCCCGGCCATGAGGCTCTTAGAAGTGAACCTGTTGTTTCCCCTGTCGGGGACGATTCTTTGATTGGAGGTTCCTCGCCTTTTAGAGAGGGAACCTCTACAGTTCCGGCTGGCGGTGCCGGAGAATCCCTGCTCGAGGCTGCTGTCGCTGCTACGGCTTCAGGTAGTGGTACGAGATCGCCTTCGGGGCCGAGCCGAATAAGGATATCTTTATCCAGATCAGCATCGAGAGAAACCCCTCCCGTGTATGTAGGTGCACCCAGCGAGATTCCACCTGATGAACCTCGATTGGATCTGGGTGAAGACTCGGAAGAATACCTGCCAATTTTAGTTAGCACACCCCCTTCTCCGGGTATGACAGCTTGCTTAGCATCATTAAGAAATGATTTAGCTGTACTGGCTGCAGACGCGACATATATGCCATCGGCCATGGATAAATGTCGTCTTTACGCCTCTTTTTTAGGAAAATTAACATCCTGTTGATATTAACTCTCTTTTGTCTTCTTTCCAGGGGAAGTCATCTACGGGGAGGGCAGTGTTGACGCCCCTTTTGGCTCTGTTTCAGCTCCTAGCGATGACATGGAGGTGCCCGACTTTGAAGAGGAAGCATTTTTGGGTGCCAGCTCGCCTGAAATAGCTCCGCTATCTCGAGAGGAGGATGAACCTGTCGTTACGACAATACCTCCTTTGAGTACGCCGGCCGTTTCGTCTGTTGTTGGTGCATCTTCTTTTGTTGCACCATCTGTTGAGGCGACGACTGTGGCAACATCGTCTGCGGTCATTCCTGGAGGGGAATTCGCCAATATTGCAGCCACTTCCAGCGTTCATTCGGATCTAGCCATGCTGACTGAGCAGTATACCAGTATCTTCTACACCACTATGAAAATATTGATATCAATGGTGTTGGAGAAGAATCTAGGCTTCGAGGCACTGAGGAGGTCCTCTCAGTTTGCGATAGTACCGATCAAAGAATTCAACGACACTGGGATAGCTGACACACTGGAGCAGATAGTCAATGGTTTGGAGGAACCCATTAACGAATATTTGCAGCTATCTCGAGACAACATTGAAGACCTGGTCCAGGCTGAATATGACTCATTGACTGCGCAGCTTGTTGAACAGATAGAAGGCCTAAATAAATCCATTCAGACACATCAGCAGGAGATGGATGAAGAAAAAGCTGTCTTGGAGGAGGTTATTCCTCTTCAAACAAAGTGCCAGGCCGAGCATGAAGGGAATATAGCGAGGGTCCGCAGACTGGAAGCAAAACTCGCTCAGGCAAAGGAGTGGGCTTCTCATTCATCGGAAGCTCTAGATGTGGTGAATGGTCGACTGGGCATAGCTCAACAGAACTTGGCGCGTGCAGGAGTCGCCTGTGCTGGTTTTGTTCAGGCTAGATCCGAACTGTCCCTCCTGAGCAATGACGAGGCACGGCTGGAGCGGGCCCGCGCTACCGTTTTAAGCTCCAGGACTGAGAAGATGGCCGCACTGGCGCAGCAGATTCACGACCTAACCGCTCCCCCCAAATGATGTACTTTTTTGCTTTTTAATATACTTTTGCTCTTTTTGGGAATAATGAAGAGGCTTTTATCTGACTTTGTGGACCCGTCATTTTGGAATATAAATGACGGGTTAGGGTAAAAGTGATAGCAGAGGTAATATGGACGTGATATACTCTCGGTAAGCTTCAGCTGGACATATCTATTCAGAGGTTATATGGACATGATAGAATATGCTCCAACTAAAATTTGTACACAAAATACTATCAGAGGTAATATGGACGTGATAGTTCTTGAAGTTCCAAATTAGTTAAACATATCTATTCAGAGGTTATATGGACATGATAGAATACGATCCAACTAGTTTCGTTTTGGAAGTAGTTTTGTCAGAATGAGATCTTCACCATACTCCATTTGAGCAAAGGAGGTTAAGCATAGTACCTCTTCAGGAATTTGCCGTTGATAGGAGCCATCAACAAGTCTCCATTAGGCTTGGCTAACCTGTAAGCGCCGTTTGAGAACGTCATCTCGATCACATAGGGGCCTTCCCATTTTGGCTGGAATTTACCCTTACTCTTGTGAGTAATAATCATTGGTCTTCTCACAGCTAAAACTAGCTTGCCAACTTTGAACACTCTTTCCTTTACTTTTTGATTAAAAGCTTTGAAAATGCGTGCCTGGTAGAGCACGATGCGTTGTTGAGCTTGGAGGCATTTCTCGTCTAATCCTTCTAGCGTCTAATCCTTCTAGCTCTTGAAGTCTTAATAGGTCATTCTTTTCTTGAGCCAACTCATTAGCCACTGCTATTCTGAGTGACGGAACTTGAACTTTAATGGGGAGAACTGTTACGCTCCCATAAACCAGTGAGAATGGGGTACAACCCATAGGTGCTCGTACCGTTGTGCGGTATGCCCAGAGACATTCTCCTAGCTTCTCATTCCAATATCTCTTGTTCGAAGAGACGAACTTTTTCAAGAGTCTGATAATGGTTTTTTTGAAAGCTTCCATTAAACCATTAGCAGCAGGATTATATGCCGTAGAGGCCACATTTTGTATCCGATTTTTATTGCAAAATTGATGAAACGCTTGGCTGATGAACTGAGGTCCATTGTCATGAATTATCCTCCAGGGTATCCCAAAGTGATAAATGACATGATGCTTGATGAAGCTGATCACATTAGATGTCTTCACCTCAGCAAGAGGGATCGCCTCTGCCCATTTGGAGAAATAATCCGTGATGGCCAGTATGAACCAGTGACCTCTGAAAGAAGACGGGTGAATAGGACCAATGATATCCATACCCCATGCTTCGAAAGGCCAAGATGCAACCGTAGGATATAGATGTTCAGAAAGTTGATGTATAAAGTCTGCATGAACCTGACAGGCTTTGCATTATCTTGCATACTTTATTGCATCTGTGATCATAGTAGGCCAGTAATAGCCCATCCTCCTGATACGATCCTGTAGCTTAGGACCGGGTTGATGCGCTCCGCATAAGCCATCGTGAGCTTCATGGATAATTCGTTGTGCCTTATCATCGGAGAGACATCTCAATAGCAGTCCGTCATAGGTCCGGCGATATAGACATTGTGAAGACGCATCAAAATAGAAGCGTAATGATCGTCTTTTGACAGATACTGCTTCTTTAGGGTCCTCCGGTAAGATTTCGTATGCCACAAAATCTATAAAGGGACTTCTCCAGTCTCTCTTGGGAGGATCAGTGTTCACAGCGTAGCTGCGTTCTATGTGAAAGTTATTTTTCACACAGAATAAATTTCTGTTAAGAAGGATCACTGAATTCTGCCTTCTCATAGGAATAGCTAAATCTGCAGCTAGACTGGCTGGGGCATCAGCTTCCAGATTCTGAGATCGAGGCACATGTTCTAGGAAGAATCCTTTGAATGTCATGGCTATCTCGACCGTTGCTCGGTGATAGGGGATGAGGTCTGGATTTCGGACTTCATATATTCCTCTGACTTGATTGACGATTAGCAGAGAATCGCCGAAAGCTTTCAGAGATTCGACGCCCAATTCTTTAGCGACTTGGAGCCCGATTAGTAGAGCGTTATACTCTGCCATATTATTAGAACAGGGCTCGCTAAGAGAATATGCTCGATAGATAACGAGTTTATCAAGAGTAACCAGGACAATTCCTACTCCTGAAACCACGTTTTTCCAGGGACCAGTCCTGGAGGCACCATCGAAGAATAGTTACCATGCATCACTTTCTATTGTGGAATTGCATTCTGCAACTTCGTCGGGAATGTCCTCGTATAGCTTGGAGGTCTCCGGGATCGGATGAGCAGCTAGAAAATCAGCCAACGCTTGGCCTTTGATGGACTTTTGAGGGACGTACACCATGTCATACGGTGTTAATAATATCGCCCAAGTCGCGAGTCGGGAATTAAGAACACTTGGCTTGTTCATCAATACCCGAAGAGGATTGATCCTGGAGATGATGTGGATGGTTTGGCCTGTGACATAGTGTTGCATTTTCTGGATAGCGAACATCAGAGCCAAGCATTCTTTTTCTACTGGATTGTACCGGTGTTCGGCTCCGACCATCATCCTGCTTAGGTAGTAGATAGCATGTTCATGACCCACATCATTCTTCTGTGCGAGAAGAGCTCCCAGAGAATGATCCATCGCTCGAACATACAGCAAGAATGGTCTTCCTATGATGGGAGGCACCAGAACTGGAGGATTAGTGAGGTAGCGTTTGATATCATTAAACGCTTGCTGACAGGCTTCTTCCCATACGAAAGATACACCTTTCTTTATGAGACAAGAAAAAGGCTGACATTTTCCAGAGAGGTTGGATATGAATCTTCGGATATAAGCCAGACGACCTTGAAATCCCCTGAGTTCCCTCAGATTACTGGGTAGTCGCATTTCTAAGATGGCCTTGACTTTATCAGGGTCCACTTGAATGTCTTTAGCGGTAATGACAAATCTCAGGAATTTGCCACTGGAAATACCAAGAAAGGACTTTATAGGATTCATTTTGAGCTGATGTTGGCGCATCAACTCAAACACTGTCTTCAAGTCTTGGATGTGATCATCTTTGAGGTAGCTTTTGACAGCTATATCATCTACGTAATATTTTACTATTTTGCGTAAATGCTCGTGGAATATGTTACTCATAGCCCATTGGTACGTAGCTCCGGCATTCTTCAATCCGAAGGGCATGACCGTATAGCAATATACCCCCAATGGTGTCCGAAAGGCAGTATGCTTCTCGTCTTCAGGATGCATCTTGATTTGGTTGTATCCTGAAAATCCGTCCATGAAAGACATGCATTCAAAATCGCATGTATTATCGATCATGACGTCTGTAATGGGAAGAGGAAACTCATCCTTGGGGCAGGCTGCGTTCAGATCTCGATAATCGATGCAGACACGTACTTTCCTATTTTTCTTCATGACTGGGACAACATTGGCGACCCAGTCAGGATATTGTTCTTCCAGGATGAAACCGCAGGCTATCAACTTCTTGATTTCAGCTTCAATGGCGTCCATCAAATTCGAGCGGAACCGGCGTTGGTGCTGCTTTACAGGCTTCGAATTGGGCAATATATTGAGTTTATGAGTATCCACCTTTGGATCAAGACCCGGCATATCCTCATAATTCCACGCAAAGACGTCGATATATTCTTTTATCAGCTGGATAATTTCTTCCCTTTCTTCTTCGGAAAGATTATTACTGATAAATATCGGCTTTGGCGAAAGTTCATCCCTAACATCGATCCGGATAACTTCATCTTCAGTGGAAGGTTCTCTCTGCTCGAACCAGAGTTCCCATTGTGTATCCATTTGTTGAGCCCAAGAGTCATTCTCAAACGGTTCAGATTCTTGTTCGTCTGCTTCAAAGGAATCTGTCACTACCGTATTTACTGATAATGTTCGTTCGAGAGCATCAGATGAGTCGAAGGACGACGAGCCATTTTGAAAAGAGGAAAAGATATCCTCGTTTGACTCAGAAGTTGCAAGGAAGGTGGTATACCTTAACCCAAAACGAGTTCGTTGACAGTAGGGATCACCGTACAGCGGCATTCGTCTGCCTTTCTCGTAGTTGAGGCCTAGTTCCAGCTTCAAGTCATAACCCATACTTTGCATGATCTTCAAAGCTTGCGAGCTGTATATGTGAACCTGTATTTTACCAACATCGTCATCGGAAGAATCTACTTGTACAGTCGGTCTATTACGGATGTGGCCGGAGACTACTGGACGCTGACTGCTGCAAGTAGGCGGAACAATAAAGATAGAATCCTCATGTGGTCCACATGTCGTGGTGACATTGGATGATGACACTACTTCCCATATATACGGATGATAGGAATCTATAGCTTCCAAGAATTTTTGTGCTATAGGTTCTATATCGTCATGGAGAGAGGATTCCTGATTTGGAACTTGAGCGTCGATGTACTGGAAAAGAGGATCTTTATTATCATCAGAAACCACGTTTTCGGTTGTATTTACATCAATCGGCTGCTTGCTGCGCCGAAGGTTGATGACCAAGGGTGGAGGCTTCTGGTTCATAGTGATCACTAGAGGATCACCTCCTTTTCTTGACCTGGTCTTGTTCAGGTGGATAGCCATAGGCTCCATGGCTTTCGGACGAGTGGTTCGCCCTTTTACCTTGATTGACAGAGGTTGCTTGGCAGAGGGTTCTTCTGGCTCCCGGTGGGATTCCTTCTCTGCTTTGCCTGACACCTCCTCCATGTAGTCTTGAGTGTACAACATGGCATCAGAGTAGTAGGATTCTACTCCTTTAAACGGGTTCAGATCAGCAAACTCCGTTCGTACTATTCCTTGGGCATCTACATATTTAAAGCATTGCTGCAGAGTCAAAGGAACGATGTTGTGGTTGTGGATCCAGGGTCTACCCAGCAGAATATTATAGGATACCTCTGAATCAATGACATAGCATATAGCCACGGATCTGAGGTCACCAATCTGGATCCTCAGACGAATTTTCTCCAACGACTTACTTTTCCTGGCGTTGAAACCCACGATTGTAGTGGTGGTGTAAGCCAATTCGCTGGTAGGAATCCTCAGCGGTCTGAGCAGACTATGAGGAATGATGCTGATCGATGATCCCGGATCTATGTGAATCCGGTCAACCTCCATGGAACCGATGTATCCGGTGTAATAGAGGGGTCTGTCATGCCTGTTATGTTTTAACAGCATATCATCTTGAGTGAAAGTGATATTTGGGACTACCTCCATCACACTGTGGCATTGAGGACATGCCACTGGTTCTTCGTCAGGGGACTTGAGCTGGGTCAAGTATGCATTCGCCTGCATTAATGCTTCACTCAGGGCTTGACGAGTGTCTTGAGAGAGCCTGAGTAGTTCGAAGATGGACAACCTGGCTGGTGTATTAGCCAATTGGGCCAGGATATCAAAGTTGTATGGCATCTCTAAACCTTTATTTTAAATATTTTTTAAAGGTTTATCGAAGCGCACTTCTTTTTGCTTCCCTTTGTCCGCCGAAGTTGGTCTCGAAGGACCGGCCTTTGGTATGGCGGGTTCCGGTTCTGAAGGCTTGGCAGCTGAAGCGTCTGCCGGTGCATCTTCCTGACTTGCTCTATAATTCTTGAGGTAAGATTTCCCTGAACGGGTTCCAGTAGCCAAGACCTCGTCTTCTGATGTCGAGTGTATCGTAACCATGTGACATGGTTTACGCTTCGAGTTCTTCTTAGACTTAGCGTTAGCAGCTTGAGTCTCTTCCTCGATTTCTGATACTATATCTGAATGAACCCACATAATCTCGCCTCGCTGGGTAGTTAGGGATACCAGGTCATGATTTTGATCCCTAGCTGGAGGGAGATTAACGATGTTCATCGTTGTCCAAAAAATAGGTGTAACACCATCCGGGACTTCTTGGGGAGGTAGATTGCCGAATTGCAGAGAGATCATGTTGGCTGTGACCATCTTCTCGCTATTGTGCAGAGTGATGGCCTTAGCATCGATCAGCTCCTGGATCTTCCTCTTCAGTACATAACACGCTTTTGTAGGGTGGTGTATGTATCTATGGAAGATGCAGTACTTGGGGTTATTGGTACTGCCGACTTCATTGGGCCATTTCACCTCAGGGTGGGTAATCTTGCCGCTGTTGACGAGACACTCGAATATGCTCGGAATATCGTCGTCGTCGAAAGAGTACACTTCAATGGGCCTGGAAGTCCCAGGTTTGGTCTGTGTGGTTGCCGCAGTCTTTTGCCTGGACGTGTTAATCGCCAGAGCTTCTTTTCCTTTGGAACCACGAGGATGGTCACTGTTGGAAGGTGACATTTTGCCTCTATCGGAGGCAGAGATCATGATGCCATTATCACGTGCCTTCCGACTGTTGTCTGCAGCGGCTACCGCTGAGATGATGAACGAGGGCCAATCATGGAACTGATATGGACCTGTGAACACCGAGATCACGGAAAGAAGATTTTTCCTGCAAATGTCCACTAATGCCGAGTCTAGAACTCCGGGAGGCATTTACAAAGTGGCTTGACGAAAACGTTCGATGAAAGTGCGAACGTCCTCTTTTTCCTTCTGCTTCACTTCGATGAGAGAGGACATAGACGTGTCCATCCCTCCCTCGTAGAATCGTGCAAAGAATAAAGTCTTGAAGTCTTCAAAGGAAGTAATGCAGTTGTCCGCAAGACTACGGTACCACTGATAAGCCACTCCCGAGAGATAGCCCTTGAACACCCGAGTGAGGAGGGCGTCATTCCCCTGTAATAACACTGTCATCATACTGAAGTAGTTCATGTACTGACTCGGTGATATTTTTCCCTCGAACAAAGCCATAGTCTGTGGTTTGTACCTAGGAGGGAAAGGAACCTCATCCCAGATAGCCAGGTAAGGCTAGTTGATTCCCAATTTCTTGAGCTGATCTTTGTGCTTCAAGGCATCAAATTAGGCTTTCAACTCCCATACTGCCTGTATCGGGTTTTCAGCCGGTAGCGGGACCACGGAGTGGTGAGGAATCGGTTGTATCATGACTCCAACGGAAGATAATACGTTCTCCGAGTGAGGAAGCGGAGGAGCTGCTGACTCCTAATCTAGAGCAGGCTCTTGGATCGCGTTGGATGGTGGTAAGTCCACCCCCACACGTATCTGAGTTGGAGGGACCGATGCTTGAGCCATAGCAGCTGTGTGTTGAGTCAGCATCATCTGGTGCATGTTCTGCATCATGGATTGTATTTCTTTCAGAGATGTCTCCAGTACAGCAATGCGTTGCTCAGTGCTCCCAGACGGGGAGGCTTCCTCACGTTCATCTCCAATGGCATAGACTCCCATCTCCCCGGGTGTCATTGAAGGATTAGTATAGGTCTCTGTAGAAGTTGACTCTATACTTTCAGTATCTGATTCGGGAAACTGGCGACCCCCAGCATCGAAATCAGAAGAGTACGAAGCCGGTTGTCGTGACTTCGAACGGCTGTTTTGAAACACCCCAGCTTCAGCGTTCTTAAGGAGCTTGTCGAATCTCCTTTGGCTTGGACGTCTTGAGTTCGACCTTCCTCTAGGTATGTGTGAAGCCATGTTCACTGATGCATGTACGGGTTCTTCTTCCTGGAAAGACAGAGAGTAGTTCAGCCAGTCAAAAACTGACCGTTTTGCTCCAGAACAGCAATAATTAACTACAGTCCTATGGCTATTACAATAGTGCTCCCTAGGAGGCGTAATAGACATGTTGGAAGATCCCCTATCCTTGTATTTCTGGATCAGATATTCACGCAGGTCAGGAGGATTTACAGAAGAAGAAGAAGAAGAAGAAGAAGATGGCTTATTCCTTCTGTTCACATCAGTAGACATGCGGATGTTGGGAACCATAGTTCTCCATGTGCCATCCGTATACAACAGGTTGGCCATTTGGGTAGCGGATGATCCCCGAGGAGTGTGTCTTTTCGTAAACTGAGCCTTCTTTACGCTGAGGGGCCTCACCTGTCAAAATTTGGAGTTCTGCTCAGGCTGGCGTAAAGCTGAGGAGGTCCTCAGTCGACCATCAGCTTCTCGCGTAATCCGGAGGGAGGAAAGATTCTTCCCTTGGTGGCGTAAAGGCCGAGAAGTTGAGTAGTCCGCTACTTGCTTTCTCTTGCGTAGATTGCAGGGATCATCTGCTTTTCCGCGGAGGGCAGATGCATCTTTACGCGTGGAACGCGTTTGAAATTTCTGATTTGGCGCTAAGGCATTGTCAGAAATTATGTCTACCACGTCATCGACGGGAGACTGAATTTTACGCACAGAGCGCGGAGTAGACTTCTGGACTAGCGCTGAGGCATTGTCCGAAGTTTTGTCTACCACGTCATGGACAGGAGACTGAATTTTATGCACGAAGCGCGAAATAGACTTATGGACTAGCGCTGAGGCATTGTCCGAAGTTTTGTCTGCCACGTCACAGATGGGAGACAGAGCTTTACGCGCGGAGCGCGAAGGTTGTGCAGCTACAACCTGGCTGGTCGGAGAGATCGGAGAGCCGGCAGGAATGGTAGGGGATGTCTTCGGCATCCAAACCTTACGCAGCTTCCTGTTGTCTTGAACAGAGAGAGAGTGAGAGCTACCCCCTGCTTGAAGCATATCTTCGTAGGCAGACTGGTCGAATTGGACAACCAAGGTCTTCTTCACGGATCCTACGGATACCGCATCGTGTTGAGCAATTGCTTTCTCCTCAGAAGAGAAAGACGTCCCCAACAGAGTCGCCATCTTGTGTTTGATAATAAACGAAAAAAATAAAACGAGGTTTATACGAAACCCGCTCTTTGGTTTACAAACAAGAAGTACAATTAAACCTATACGAGGATGTCAAGTACAATTTTTAATCTGGGTAAATATTGCTATAGGAGTCTGATCTGCAGTCGATCACTTTGTCCCTTAGACCACACGATGATGAAGAAGTGTTGTAGAAGAAGGAGATGCTCCCAAGGTTGCAAGAGGGAGTGGATGCTCGATGCCAAAATTGTTGACCACTACTCTCTGTCTGAGCTCTGGATTCTTCTCTCTATGTTCTCCAAGTTTTTGACCTTTTTTCTTTGACCCCGGACCTCTGTCAATAGATGTCTCTATTTATAGGGTTTTGGTGACAGTAACCATCCAATCGGCGTAAAAGCCGGACAATGGAGAGTATGGCACATTTTTATGCGACGGTTACAATAACCGTTACCTACGTATAAATGATCTTCTGTATCTGCGTGTGACACGCGTCCCATTGAGGGATAATACGTATAATGGCTGTGAAGGTCATGGCATAAAAGTCACGTAGGTAGTTATCCCTCGCGTAGCAGAGGTTGGCATAGAAGCCAATAACTGTCACCCTGGCGTAGAAGCCAAATAGTCATCAAACTGGCGTAGAAGCCAAGTAGGCGTAGAAGCCGAGTAGGCATAGAAGCCGAATAGGCGTAGGATCCTGATGCTGCGTAGATAGGTAGCTAGCGTAGAAGATAGCTGATCCTCCTTGACTGAGGCCTTGAGCGAATTTTGGACCAAATAGCCTTAATACGTACCAATGCAAATGTAGCCTGAGTTGGCGTATTTTAAGAAGATAGCATACGGCGTGCTCCTCAAAGCTAAAAATAGCCTGATGGCATATTCCAAGGAGATAGCGTACAGCGTACTCCCGTAGCTGAAAATAGCCTGATGGCGTAATATGCGAAAGTGATGATGTGGACGTTTTAGCCGAAATTACAGCTTTTGGAGATATAATCAAATCTCTTGCATTAAATGCAGAGATCTGCCCCCATCCTGCGTATTAAATGCAAAGGCGTGTCCCGAAGATCTGCCACTATTCCGCGCATTAAGTGCAGAGACGTGTCTCGAAGATCTGCCACCATTCTGCGCATTAAATGCAGAGGCGTGTCTCGAAGATCTGCCATCATTCTGTGCATTAAATGCAGAGACGTGCCTCGAGCCCTGTATGAAGAGCAGATTTTGACATGGTAGCCTGTTTGTCTTCTGCGGAGCATAAAAAGCTTACATCTACCTGTATAGAACTAGGCAGTGTATTCCCTTATATGCGTAAAAGTAGTTTGTGCCAAGAAAATATCACTAAATGACGGTTTGGGTCGCTGTGTCGCACCATCATTACAACTATCGTCTGGATAGTCGTGCAGTACTCTTTGTCAGGAGTCGGACGTCAGGTTCACTGCATGATTTAACTGGTTTATTTCGAGGAATACGAAGCGTTCCTCGTACACTTCAATGCTGCATTGAAAACAGATGAGTTTTACGCCATAAAGGCGATATAGCATCCTTTTTACGCTGAAGTAGCCTGGACATACTGTATTACGCGGGTAGTCCTTGAGCTTATATTTTACGCTGTGCTTAGCAAGAAAGCTCAATTGTACGCCGATGGCTCCGAAGTCATATTTTATGCTGCCCGGCACCAAAATGCTGTGTATAACTCTTCAGCATATTTTTTATGCTTCTACAGCGGCATGCAATAAGGAATGTATACTGGTTTGGTTCGAGGACGAACCTGATTCTAAGTGGTATATTATGTAATGATTTACAACCGTACGGTGCATTACTTTGTCGTATTGATTGAGGCAATAGCTGGTTATATTTTGATTTATTGGATTTGGGAACAAGTATTGATTTTAGTTGATTTCATGTATAGATCGCAAGCGAAGTTTGATGGAATCAGATGTTCGTTCAGAGCAATAGTGGGATAGTTGGATTGGAACGATAATGCCATCTTACTTAGTCCGATCGGTCGGATAATTTGAAGAGCATGACCTGCTCGCACGGTCATACCAATTGAGTAGATCGTGCTTTACATTGGACCATGGGTTCAAGGGATCGGCTGTATCCACAAGGCAGGATTCTTAACGAAATCAGACTTGGTAAGTGGGCTTTATCCCTTCTACTCTACTCCTTCATGTCTAATAATATGGAACACACATAATGGCTTGAATACTTGGACTGGAACATTGGAATCATCGTACTGTGGCATGCATAGAGTGTGCGTCATTTTGTTGGATATGATTTGTGGCTTGAGTTAGTTTTGCGTTGGACAGTTGAGCTTGAGTGGATCATCTTGATTGGAACATCGAGGCACTTCGGGCGAGCGAGCATGCGTTGCGCACGAGTATAAAGTTGGACGCATTGTCAAGCAAAGCGTGCAGTTGTGGTTTAAAATTGGACAACTGCATCGGTGAGGGCATTGTGCACTGTTGGGACATTGTGCCATTGTTGGGGCATTGTGCCATGGGGATTTCGAAATGATGGGTGTTGCACCAATTAGAGCATTGTGCAAAGCGGCATAGTGCCTATGAGGATAACTTGAGATGGTGCATTGGGATATAAGTTGGAGAATGGTTATGAATAATTGGATGGATTAAGGCGAGTATCATTTGGTGGGGCGAGAAGGCTCGATTCTCTCGTCATACCTACTTGGTGTTTGCATTGGTCACGGACAACCTGTTGCGCACATGGTTTGGTTTCCTCGAACGAGATATGCTCCGGGGCACCGGGACCGTTCGGCTATAGAGGAGATAAATGGTAATGTCCCTTGGGGGCGGTGCCGGTAGTTCAATATGACCAGGCGGGCTAGCTACTCAGAGCTGGATCGGGTAGAACTACAGTTGATTAGTCCTTTATGGCTTGGCAAGTGACTTCATATAGATAATAGTTAGTTTAATTTGCTTTGCTTTGGTTTGTGCTTTTCATGTAGGCGGTGACCACCTTGTCTCCGGCAAGAGTGTGCATATCGATGATTGGATTAGTAAGACTTGGATTGTGGCATGGTTTGAGAATGGATATGGAGGCTTGGATTGTGATTCGATAGGTTCACGCGTTGGTTGGGTTTGAGTATGACGGTTTGCATGCTAGTTTACTTTGAGTTGGATATATCTACTTATATATTTGCTTGAGTTGAATGCTTGCATGTTTAACCTGCTTTACAGTTTTTCTTTACAGGTCATACCTCTGCCATGAAATGAATCTAGGATTCAAGTAGAAAGATCACCATATAACTATTTGCATTCACTATATAAAACCCCAAATTTTAAAATACATAATAATTATTTAATTAATCATTTAATTAAATTACATTATTTCGTAGTATATTAAAAAATATAAATTTATTGGATTTAATTACTAGATAAATATTTAGCTAGATATTCATGGAGCAAACTATTATTTTATCTTATTTTATTTTATGTAGGAGACCTTGTGGACGGATGAAAGATTATTTGTATGTACTAATATAATTTTCTAAAATTATATATATATATATATATATATATATATATATATATATATATAGATTGATTAATAAAAAGAAAAGAATGGAAAAAGAAAAGAAAAGAAAGGAAAGAAAAAGAAATCAAACAAAACCTAATAATCTAAAATCCTTAACTAATTAGCCTAAACCAACCTTAAGCCTAAACCCTTACTCCACGAATCCGACCCAGACCGTCGCCGACCTCCACGACACCGCCGCCGCCAGAGCCCAGCATCGCCGCGACCAGCGTCCGCGACCCGCGCGCGCCGCGACTGAATCAGACAGCAACGTACCCCTGTTCACGCCCTATTTTTCGCTTCATCTCGCGACCGAATTCGACCCCGTCTTCACCGGTATGTTCACGAACTATCCCTATTCAAACTCTGTGTATTAGTTTCCATCAAACAGCGTTAAACCCCAGGTAAAAATCGAGACCAAGTTGGAGAAAAACTATAACTTTTACGCTACAGAAAACTTCTGCGATGACCCAGGTTTAAGGACTCATATCTCCCACCACAGAGATCCAAACTTAAATTTTTTTTTTGCTATGTGAAGACCAAGTAACCAAGATTATTTCCTGTTAATTAGATTAATTTATTCGGTATTATATGCAGAATTAAATAAGGTTAAAAATCATGAAAAACTATTTTTGAAACCTTCAAAATTTATGATACGGAGCGCGCCCAGCCAAACGGGACCGTCCCGTCGCATACCAATTGCACCGAAAGGCGCGTATGGTATTTCCAAACGTGTGAGCTTTTGCGGAAACTGATTCGGATGCGTGTGCGCGTCAGAATCAATCCGTATCCGTAAAAAGTTCCTGTATCACGACTTTTGTAAAATATTGCACCATTTAGTGTACGCTCGTCAGAATACGAAGAAACTTGCGTCATTAGATTCTTGGTATCACGCTGGTCCTGTGACCCAAGTTTTAAGCAATTCTGGGATAGTTGACCAAGCCGCCTATTTGCCGGCCCCACTGTTGACTTTTTGGACAAAATTGTGTTCGGCTCACCGTAATCCAAAATTGAATATACCGTTGAGTTCGTACTGACGTTTAAAATTTTCTTGACCTATAATTTGTCCCATTTAGAGACTTACACCCCTGGTACACTTTTCGGTGCAAAGTGGGCCACATGCGGACCCCGCCTTGACCCGAAATTACCATTTTGCTACTGTGTCCAAATTGGACGAAAGGGTAGTATTTTCTAGCTATCTCGCTTATTCCAAAAATGTTGGTGATGTTTATTTCAGTATCCGAAGATGTTTATTCGGAGGCCTTAGTTTCTGATCCTGTGTACCTGACATCTGGACGCTTACACTATACAGATTGCTTGCCAGGCAAGTATACCTTGCCATTGTACTATAATTTACATTACATATGATGCATGTACTTTATTTCTGTCTATTAGTTCATATATTTTAAACTGCTATATAAACTGCGCCTCCAAGGATAACTTGGGTGCAACGACGGTGGCGTCGTATTCTGTTTTTATTATATATATGCATGTTGACCTAGCTTATGAGACCACCCTATTATCATGAGGCATTTATGTTTCATTGGCCATGACACAGTTATTACACTAGTGTGAGTCTCATGTAGGACACGAACTTGCGTACTCGGGTGGCCACTGGTACGTATAGGTCGTACGACGGATAGGGATAACTGTCGATAGAAACTTTGCATGCTAGAAGACCTGGCAGTTATTTAGAGGTATCATCGTGTCATGGATATGACATACTTAGAGCATGGGGTGGGAAGAACAACAAGTAAGGCGTTTGGGCTCCTTTGCACTTTTTTTGTGTAACCCGTACGCTCCGTCGGAGATGCGCGGTCATGATGACCACTATATATTATATATTATCTGGCGGCCTCTGAGGTTCAAAAGACATCATGCTTTGTAGGCCCCTGAATCTCCAAGAGAATCATGCCAATCCCATTTTTAGCCAGATATCCTACTTGTTGGAAAGCTGTTCTCAAACTACATTTACTTAGACGGTTAGACGAACCTTTTTGGATGTTTATTTTTAGTACTTTATTGGCATGTTTATATGTATCTTGTTACGTCCCTCTGAGGACCTGGTACCTTTCCAGATATAGAATGGCAGGAGTATCCACAGGAGTACGGACCCGGACCTGACGCTTCTTACCCGATCGAGGAGGTCTTACCTTCGGAGTACCTTTGATCCATCGCAGATGATGGATATTCTGGTTGCTATTTCTTTTTTGGACATTTATCTTATATTAGAGTTGATCTCTTCTCTCATTTAGTAGTTTTTAGTATAGTCGATTTGCAGTGGATTTGTTTTCATCCGACTATCATACTTTGATACTTCATCTTTGAGATTCAGTTATTTATTTCCTATTTATTTATTTGTGCTGTGGATGAGATATAGATTGCGTGTGACTTGTTGACAGTATATTACCACTGGTGGATTTGTTATTCATGTACAGCGTACGTGTGTGTATGGTTTCCATATATTGGAGTTTGTATACATACGACTGGAGTGTTACGTATTCCTAGTCCTTCGTATTTTGGGACTGGGACGTGACATATTTTTGTGGTGGCCCATGCAGGTCTAGAATATATTGTCTTGGTTACGTTACTGTACCGAACAAGCCTGCGTATAGGAGTAAAATATAGGATCTCATCCACGCTTGACTAAAACTCATCTTCCCTTTCAAACTTCCTATTTAAATGCTTGCATCCTGTTTGATTCATGTACTTCTTCTAATTATTTCGTCTACCACCTGCAGAGAGATGGATATGCGTAGTGGATGTACTGTTGTCACGCCCCAGTCCCAAAATACGTAGGACTAGGACACGTAAATATGCCAGCCGCCTGTATATATGGCAACTCCAATATATGGAAACCATATATACGAGCGTATGCTGTATAATGAACAATAATTCATAAGTGGTAAAACTAATTACAACTCACAGGGTAACATCTAAATCTCATCCACAGAAATCACATAAACATGAATAACCAATAACCAGGTAACTAGATTTCAATAATAAGTATCTAAAGAATGACAGTCGGATGGAAACAAATCCACTGCCGAAATAGAATATAAAATGAACCAGATACACACCATATAAGAACAGCATCTGTCAATCATGAGGCTCGAAGAGAAGACCTCTTCGGAATATACGTAACGTGTCCGGATCTGCGCTCCTGCGAATACTCATGAACATCTACACCTGGATGGGGACCAGGTCCTCAGAGGGACATAACAAGATACAGAAAAATAACATGCCATGTATGTAAATACTGAATAAATAAATGGGATGTGCTAACCATCTAAGTGAATGCAATTGAAGACCTTGTAGTACGCATAGGAATGTGTAGGCTTGACATATGCTGACGTAATTTACCAATCGTCGGGACTGGCTAGTATATGTGTCATATGCCCCCGGACACACGGGTAGCTCTGCAATCGACCATCTCCGAGGAGCATGGTACGAAGGATAAAAGACTCAAGGAGGGGGTGTCCCATACGCCTACTAGATGTCTTCCCCACCCAATATAGATGTACAAGTCGTAAAAACGACGTGGACACCTCCTACTATGATGCAAGTCTCAATAAAATAATCAACTAAGCTAAATACCGTTACACGTGTTGCTCATACCGATGGCCAGTCGAGTATGAGGCACGCGTCCCTACATGAACTCACTCTGTGACGTGTAATGATAGGTGTCAAGGCCTGGGGAGTCATACCAATAACTCCACAACTTTAGGTGAGTCTACTAGACACTAGGTCAGACACAAGTCCTAACGTCAACGCCTTCGTTGACTGCACCCAAGTTTTCTCGGACGCGCACATTTATATTTAAAATAGATAAATATGTAACTAACAATAACAGAATTTAAACAGTACAACAAGACAAGGTATACTTGCCTGGCAAGAGAGCTGCAAAATATAACGTCCAGATGTCAAATGCCAAAAGTCAGAAACTATGGCCTCAGAATAAATGTCTCCGGATGCTGAAATAAACATCACTAACAGTCTCAAAAAATATCAAATAGCTAGAAATGCCTGTCCTTAAGTCCAATTTGGACACAGGGACAAAAATGACAGTTTTCGGTCAAAGCGGGGTCCACATGTGGGCCGCTTTGCACCGAAAAACGTGTCAGGGTTAAAGGTCTCCAAATTTGCCAAACTTAGTGTCAACAAATCTATAACGATGATACAAACCCAACGAAATATCCAGAACTGGATTCCGATGTACCGATCACAAAATCGCCCGTCAAATGGAGCCTGTGGGGCCCACGATATGGGATTTTGTCAACGTTCTCAGAATCAAGCCAAACTTGGGTCACAGGACCAGCGTATTGCTACGAGTCCGATGGCGCAAGTTTCGTTTCAATCCGACGTGTGTACACAAAGTTATAACATATTCCAGAACAGGCGGATACGGGACGTTGTCGGCGGATACGCGTTGATTCCGGTGTGCACGCACATCCAAATCAACTTCTGCAAAATTCAGCACGTCCGTATCAACGGCGCGCACATTTTGGTAAAGACCGCGTGCGACCAAGTCGACCCGTTTGGCGGGGCGTACTCAGTTCCGGGGTGAAACGGGATATTATTTTTCCTGTATTTGGATCGCGGTTCGCGATTGCCACAGGACGCGATGCACCGAGCGGGTTGCACGGGCATCGAGAGGGTTACATAGCCTATGTGTCACAACTGACGGAATGAAAAACGGAATAACGAGGAGAGAGAACGGGTTACCTGAACAGGGCTCCGTGGAACGAAGATTTTCCTGTGTCCGGGTCACTGTGCTGTGTCCTGGTTGCTGTGTCCGGTTTCTGCCGTGTCCGACACTGTGCCGTGTCCGGTACTGCTCGAGTCGGGGTCGTTGCGGGGTGGTCCGGAGATGAGATCCATCGTGGTGGTGTTCGATAAAGTCGGACTGGACAGGGAGTAGGCCGGACGGGGACTGCACAGCCGCTGCGGGTCGAGGGGGACTGCACAGCGGGACTGTGGTCCGCCGGAACAGTAGCTCGGTCAGCCGCGGCGGGGGAGAAGTCAGGCCGGAGCGGGGTACTCCGTTGTCTGGAGGAATTGCGTCTCCATGTCGTTGCTGGATTCGCCGGAGTCCGCCGCGAGATAAACGTGCCGGTGAGGAAGCTCGTTGGAGCTACTAGTGCTTCATATCCTCGAAGGACTGTCGAAGCTCGCGTCGGTCGGAGCTCGATGGAGCGTGATCGGCTCTAAGCTCCCGCTATGCCGACAAGCTCTCGAGCGCGGATGGAGAAGTGGAGATGGGTCTGTGGATCGAGAGGTTATGTGGTTTGAGAGGAAAGATGGGCTTGTGAGAATGGGTATACATAGGGAGAGAGAGAGAGAGAGTCGGTGGAAAAGGAGAAAGGGGGGGTATAGCACGCCGGGGGGGGGGGGGTTCCGTGGTTTTCCAAACCACGGCAGCTACTGCTGCTGTTTTCTTTTTCTTCTTCTGTCTCTCATTCCTTCTTACTTTCTAACTTTCTTTCTTTCCTTTCTTTCTAGTTTGCTGTTGCTTTCTTTCTTAGTCTTCTTTTCTTTCTTTCTTTCCTTTCCTTTCCTTTCCTTACTTGCTTTACTAACTTTCTTTGTCTCTTTCTAACTTAGTCTAGGTGCTACTGCTGCTGTTTCAAGTGGAATGGTTTTGGTTTGGAAAGAAATGGGTTTGGGTTTGCGGGTTTATAGGTTTGGGTTTGGATCCATTAAGGATCCAAAGCCACTTTCTATTTCTTTTCCTTTTTTTTTCTTTATCAACTAAACTAATATATATATATATATATTTAATTATATATATACATATATATACCTATAAAATTCTAAAAAAAAAAATTTGTGCACACCATTAAGCTAGCAACTGTCCACCGGGTCTCCTACATGGAATAAATTAGGAAAAATTTATAATGGCTCCAAAATTTTTCTAGATGCACAAACATCTCAAATAAAAATTAAATAAATTCTATATTCTCTATTTAGCACATAATTACTAAAATAATTAATTAAAATAATATAAAAAAATAACTAATATGGTTTTCAGGATTTGGGGTTTCACAATCTACCCAACTTATAAGAATTTCGTCCTCGAAATTAAAACTAAGCCACGGTAGAAGTCAAGGACGGCATAAGATATAATTTTAACAAAATAATCTCATATCTTGGTCAACGAATAGGTTCGAAAAAAAATGCTTGCGCATGTCATTTTCGCGCTCCCAGGTTGATTCTCCTGACGCGCCATACTTCCATGCCACGCGGACCAAGGGAATAGACGGGTTCCTCAACACTTTCTCTCGACGATCAAGGATTTCCATGGGTTGCTCTTGGTATGATAAGCTCGGCCCAATGGTGATCTTCGAATGTTCGAGAACATGACTGCTGTCTGTCACATATCGCCTAAGTTACGACACGTAGAATACATCAAGTTCTTCCTCAAGTGAAGGTGGTAGCGCAAGTCGATATGCTACTTCTCCCACTCTTTCTAGCATGTCAAATGGTCCAATATACCTTGGACTCAACTTGTCGCGCCCTCCGAATCGAATGGTGCCTCTGGTAGGTGAGATCTTCAAGAAGACATGATCGTCCACTTTGAATTCCAAGACGATGATGACGTCTGTCCACTGTTTCTGTCTGTCTTGCGCTGCCCACAAGTGTCCTTGTATCTACTTAACTGTTTCTACGGTGTTGACCACCAATTCTGGTCATACGAATCCTTGTCTGATACAATGCTGACTGGTGTGCCGTGCAATCTTATGATTTTGCTTCATATATAAGTTAGCTAAAGCTTCTGCAGACTGGCCAGCTCTAAAGGTAAGAAAGGTGCTGACTTAGTGAGTCGGTCCACTATTATCCGTACTGCATCTCTTCCACTTGGACTCTTTGGAAAAATCCATGACAAAGTCCATAGTGATGTGCTCCCACTTTCACCCTGGAATCGAAAGTGGTTGCAATAATCTTGTTATTCTCTGGTGCTCCGCCTTTACTTGCTGATATGCCAGGCATTTAGCTACAAAGCGAGCTCTCTCTCTTTTCATTCTATGCCACCAAAAGTGCTGCCGTAAGTCACGATACATCTTGGTGCCTCCAGGATGAATAGAATATATCGAACTATGAGCTTCTGTCGTCAGCTCCTGTCGAATCTCTCCATTTGGAACATAAAGATGATCACTACGTCGTAATGTCCTATCTGTTCCCGGAAAAATCACTTCAATGCTAAGCTCTTGCAAGTCCTCCAATAATTCTCTCTGTGCTGCCAAGAAATAAGCTGCTGGCCTCCGGCTTAACGCGTCTGCTACAACGTTAGCCTTGCTTGGGTGATAATATAGCCCTATCAATTTAAGACATCGGCGTTGTCTCATATTTAATTCCTTTTGCGTGAAGACGTACTTAAGACTTTTGTGGTCTGTATAGATCTCCAATCGTTCTCCATATAGGTAATGTCTCCATAGTTTTAGAGCAAATACAACGGCTGCAAGTTCCAAGTCATGAGTTGGATAATTTTTCTCACGAACTCGTAATTGTCTAGACGCCTATGCAATTTCTTGCCATGCTGCATCAATATGTATCCCAAGCTTTTTCCTTGATGCGTCTGTAGATCACATAACTTCCTGATCCTGATGGAATAGTCAATATGGGTGTTGTGGTCAGTTGCTTCTTCAATTCCTCGAAAGCGGCTTGACACTTGTCGGTCCATATGAATTCTTGGTCCTTATAAGTCAACCGATTCATAGATGCTGCTATCCATTTAGGAGTCAGTCAATTATTATCCAGGTGAAATCTATTTAGACTCCTGTCAACAAAATGATACATTCTTTATCGTAATACTTGGGTTCTGAACTTGACCCAAGTTATGAGGCAAAAATAAAAAATTTATGCTGTCATAGTGATGCATGCATCAGGAAAGCAACAAAACGTAGGTAGATAGCGAAGGTCATTCTAAGGGTAGCACAGTTTATAACTGTAATCTAATCTAATAATAGGGTTGGTAATTACCCAAGAAACAAACAGAAAAGGCTACAGAAATAGTACACTTATCGTATTTTATACTAAGCATGAGGTTTCGTCTTTCCGAAATAAGGGAAGACGAAAAACAATAATCAAGAGTTCAAGGGAGAGGTAATAGATTAGAAGTGTGGGGATCAAGGCGTTTAAAGAATTCAAATGGGAATTGTCAAGGCAGTTGTGGATTGATATGCTATTCTGGTAATCCCTATTCACATTTCGTATTAGCACAGTTATGTAGCTGATACGATATGCTCAGACATATCTAGAGAGTAAGTACATTCGTCTACTAATCACTATATATCTCAATCCACGTATGGTAGTTATGCGAAGGGCAAACCAAGTGCACTATGGTTGATCATACCGTAATACACTGATTCTAAAATGTATTAGTGTAGTACTCCAATAATACATATATCATGAACAAGCTTGATAAAAAAAATAAGCTTGCAAAACTAGGCTATAATAGCAGTATAAGTCAAGGTAGTATAGTAAATATAAGTAAGCTAGATTATGATGTGAAAAGTACAAAACAATTCAAATTCATAAAAAGACAAGACTCTACAATCTCTACAATTATTATTCTAACTCCTACTCTAAGACGCTAGTTTGACCAAAAAGAGGTATGGCCTTCTAAGTTCTACAATCTTAATATACTCTAAAGGTTGTCCGCCTAAAACAGAGATTTCAAGAAAGTCTGCGTAAAGTAGGGGTTCGAGGTTGTCTGCGTAAAACAGAGAAGCGTAAGGTAGAGCTTCAGAGCTGTCGCGTAAAAAGTCTGTGCGTAGAAATCTGCGCGTAAATATCTCCTGCGTAAAGTCTAGCATTCGTTGCAGCGTAAAGTTGTACGAGAAACTCATGAGTTTATCAGTCAAATTAGTGAATCCTGACATCTGACAAAAGTACTTGCACAACGATCGAGTGGGCGATTGTGATGATGAATTTGTACGGAGTCCCAGGTTGTCGTTTAATGACTTTATTGGATACAAGTCATTTACGCTTGAGATGAGACAAAATCAGATATTCCGTCAAAAAGCTGTTTCTTTTTTGCACAGGGCTCGAGGCGTATCTCTGAATTTAATGCACAAGATTTGGTCATGGCTGGGAAAAACTAAGGTTGTAACAATTACGCTCATATCCTATCATTATATTTTACGCCTAATCAGGTTACTCTACGCTGGTTATCTATTTATTCATGAATCATCAAATGTACGCAGGGCAATTACCTACGTGGCTTGCATGACGCAGGATAAGGAAGACTAAGGGAACGTGGGTAGTGGTTGTCATAACTGCGGCGTAAAGGAGATAATCTCCTGCATAATTTGGTTTTTATGCCAACAAGAAAGTCATATGGCTTTTACGCCAACTAGGCAGTTGTTTGGTTCTTATGCCAACAACGGTCAAATGGGTTTTACGCCAACAAGGGTAAAGGGTCTCTGGCGTAAAACTCTGGTTTATCCAAACTTTGGATTAGGTTTAGTCCTAGTATTTAACTTTGGATTTCTGTTGGTTCCTTAAGACTAGGGTCAACACTATGGTCAATTCTCTAACTAATCCTAGTAGTATTTTTACTACACTCAAGTCATACATAAATATGTCAAGGGATAATGGTAAGTTAATCTATAGGTAGTGATGCTAGGGTTTATTAGGTAATATGGAAGACTAGGGTTCATTTGGTATCCTAAACTTAGGGATGTGTTAAAGCCCTAGTTGTATTCTTAATAGGAATACTACCCTAATTATCATCCTATCAACAAGGATTCCTATATTCTAGCAGGGGCTATACTTAAGGAATTATCAGGAAAGCACATGAATCAAGCAGGATGCAATTATGTAAGTAGGACAGACTGGAAGGAAGATAAGTCATAGTCAATTATGGATGAGATCCTATGCTCTAATCCTAGGTGCAGGCTTGCTCGGTACAGTAACGTAACCGAGACAATATGCTCTGACCTGCATGGGCCACCACTAAAAACATGTCATGCCCCAGTCCTAAAATACGTAGGACTAGGACACGTAAACATGCCAGCCGCCTGTATATATGGCAACTCCAATATATGAAAACCATATATACGAGCGTACGCTGTATAATGAACAATAATTCATAAGTGGTAAAACTAATTACAACTCACAGGGTAACATCTAAATCTCATCCACAGAAATCACATAAACATGAATAACCAATAACCAGGTAACTAGATTTCAATAATAAGTATCTAAAGAATGACAGTCGTATGGAAACAAATCCACTGTCGAAATAGAATATAAAATGAACCAGATTCACACCATATAAGAACAGCATCTGTCAATCATGAGGCTCGAAGAGAAGACCTCTTCGGAATATACGTAACATGTCCGGATCCGCGCTCCTGTGAATACTCATGAACATCTACACCTGGATGGGGACCAGGTCCTCAGAGGGACATAACAAGATACAGAAAAACATGCCATGTATGTAAATACTGAATAAATAAATGGGGTATGCTAACCGTCTAAGTGAATGCAATTGAAGACCTTGTAGTACGCATAGGAATGTGTAGGCTTGACATATGCTGACGTAATTCACCAATCGTCGGGACTGGATAGTATATGTGTCATATGCCCCCGGACACACGGGTAGCTCTGCAATCGACCATCTCCGAGGAGCATGGTACGAAGGATAAAAGACTCAAGGAGGGGGTGTCCCATACGCCTACTAGATGTCTTCCCCGTCCAATATAGATGTACAAGTCGTGAAAACGACGTGGACATCTCCTACTATGATGCAAGTCTCAATAAAATAATCAACTAAGCTAAATACCGTTACACGTGTTGCTCATACCGATGGCCAGTCGAGTATGAGGCACGCGTCCCTACATGAACTCACTCTGTGACTTGTAATGATACGTGTCAAGGCCTGGGAAGTCATATCAATAACTCCACAACTTTAGGTGAGTCTACTAGACACTAGGTCAGACACAAGTCCTAACGTCAACGCCTTCGTTGACTGCACCCGAGTTTTCTCGGACGCGCACATTTATATTTAAAATAGATAAACATGTAACTAACAATAACTAAATTTAAACAGTACAACAAGGCAAGGTATACTTGTCTGGCAAGAGAGCTGCAAAATATAACGTCCAGATGTCAAATGCCAAAAGTCAGAAACTATGGCCTCAGAATAAATGTCTCCGGATGCTGAAATAAACATCACTAATAGTCTCAGAAAATATCAAATAGCTAGAAACGCCTGTCCTTAAGTCCAATTTGGACACAGGGGCAAAAATGACAGTTTTCGGTCAAAGCGGGGTCCACATGTGGGCCGCTTTGCACCGAAAAACGTGTCAGGATTAAAGGTCTCCAAATTTGCCAAACTTAGTGTCAACAAGTCCAGAACGATGATACGAACCCAACAGAATGTCCAGAACTGGATTCTGATGTGCCGATCACAAAATCGCCCGTCAAATGGAGCCTATGGGGCCCACGATACGGAATTTTGTCAACGTTCTCAGAATCAAGCCAAACTTGGGTCACAGGACCAGCGTATTGCTACGAGTCCGATGGCGCAAGTTTTGTTTTAATCCGACGTGTGTACACAAAGTTACAGCATATTCCAGAACAGGCGGATACGGGACGTTGTCGGCGGACACGCGTTGATTCCGGTGTGCACGCACATCCAAATCAACTTCTGCAAAATTCAGCACGTCCGTATCAACGGCGCGCACGTTTCGGTAAAGACAGCGTGCGACCAAGTCGTCCCGTTTGGCGGGGCGTACTCAGTTCCGGGGTGAAATGGGATATTATTTTTTTTGTATTTGGATCGCGGTTCGCGATCGCCACAGGACGCGATGCACCGAGCGGGTTGCACGGGCATCGAGAGGGTTACATAGCCTACGTGTCACAACTGACAGAATGAAAAACGGAATAACGAGGAGAGAGAACGGGTTACCTGAACAGGGCTCCGTGGAACGAAGATTTTCCTGTGTCCGGGTCACTGTGTTGTGTCCTGGTTGCTGTGTCCGGTTTCTGCCGTGTCCGACACTGTGCCGTGTCCGGTACTGCTCGAGTCGGGGTCATTGCGGGGTGGTCCGGAGATGAGATCCATCGTGGTGGTGTTCGATGAAGTTGGACTGGACAGGGAGTAGGCCGGACGGGGACTGCACAACCGCTGCGGGTCGAGGGGGACTGCACAGCGGGACTGTGGTCCGCCGGAACAATAGCTCGGTCAGCCGCGGCGGGGGAGAAGTCAGGCCGGAGCGGGGTGCTCCGTTGTCTGGAGGAATTGCGTCGCCATGTCGTTGCTGGATCCGACGGAGTCCGCCGTGAGATGAACGTGCCGGTGAGGAAGCTCGTTGGAGCTACTAGTGCTTCATATCCTCGAAGGACTGTCGAAGCTCGCGTCGGTCGGAGCTCGATGGAGCGTGATCGGCTCTAAGCTCCCGCCATGCCGACGAGCTCTCGAGCGCGGATGGAGAAGTGGAGATGGGTCTGTGGACCGAGAGGTTATGTGGTTTGAGAGGAAAGATGGGCTTGTGAGAATGGGTATACATAGGGAGAGAGAGAGAGAGAGTCGGTGGAAAAGGAGAAAGGGGGGGTATAGCACGCCGGGGGGGGGGGGTTCCGTGGTTTTCCAAACCACGGCAGCTACTGCTGCTGTTTTCTTTTTCTTCTTCTGTCTCTTATTCCTTCTTACTTTCTAACTTTCTTTCTTTCCTTTCTTTCTAGTTTGCTGTTGCTTTCTTTCTTAGTCTTCTTTTCTTTCTTTCTTTCCTTTCCTTTCCTTTCCTTACTTGCTTTACTAACTTTCTTTGTCTCTTTCTAACTTAGTCTAGGTGCTACTGCTGCTGTTTCAAGTGGAATGGTTTTGGTTTGGAAAGAAATGGGTTTGGGTTTGCGGGTTTATAGGTTTGGGTTTGGATCCATTAAGGATCCAAACCCACTTTCTATTTCTTTTCCTTTTTTTTCTTTATCAACTAAACTAATATATATATATATATATATATATTTAATTATATATATACATATATATACCTATAAAATTCTAAAAAAAAATATTTGTGCACACCATTAAGCTAGCAACTGTCCACCGGGTCTCCTACATGGAATAAATTAGAAAAAATTTATAATGGCTCCAAAAATTTTCTAGATGCACAAACATCTCAAATAAAAATTAAATAAATTCTATATTCTCTATTTAGCACATAATTACTAAAATAATTAATTAAAATAATATAAAAAAATAACTAATATGGTTTTCAGGATTTGGGGTTTCACAACTGTCGTCGATGGCGACACACCTTCAGGAGTCAATGGCCAAACTCAAGGAGAGACCTCGACGACTCCTAGACTTTCGGGGCCGGATGGACAGACTCACAATCCAGTTTTATCTAATCCTTCTGCATCACCTAATGGGACTTTTCCAGCTTCATCGATACCACAGGATGGCCAGACACAGCTGTTCTAATTCTTCCAAATGATGATGCAGGAACAGAGACATCAGGCGGCCGCACTAGCTGCAGAGCAGAGGCAGCAAGCGGCAGAACAGAGGCAAGAATTTTTGGCAGCACTTGAGAGAATGGCTGCCCAGGCAACCGTACCAGCTCAAGCACTAGTTCCAGTACCGCGAGCTAGAGTTGGTTCAGTCAAGGACTTTGTACAGATGGGTCCCAAGCCATATAAAGGCACTGAGAGCCCAGAGGAGACCACAAACTGGATTACCCACACTCAGAAGTTATTAGAAGCATCTCAGCTACCTACAGATCTATGGATGATAGGCGTAAAGACGCTACTAGATGGTAACGCTCATCACTGGTGGAAATCAATGGAGCGCCAGTTGGGTACATATCAGACTTGGAAATAATTCTTGGAGTGCTTTGAGAGGAAGTACTTTCCGGACACTGTAAGGGACGTGTTGTATGATCAGTTTCTTTATCTGAAGCAGGAAAACAAGACAGTTGATGAGTATGATGCAGAGTTTAGTCGCCTTAGTAAATATGGCGCTGCCCTGATACCGAATGACTTGGTGAAGGCTAAGAGGTTCCACCGTGGACTGACTCAGGAGCTCCAACACTACACCAGCTCACAGTCCCGGATCTCTTATGCCGAATTATTAACAAAAGCTAGATTACAAGAGACCATCAGCAAGGGAATGGGAGGTCAACTGAAGACACAGCAAGGACCAACAAGGATACAGCAAGGAGGGCCTATCAGACATCCTTTGGCACAGCAACAACAGCATCAGCAAAGAGCAGGACCGTACCAGATTTTGGAGAAGCCCCACTGTAATTATTGTGTGAAACGTAGGCACATTTCAAGAGACTATCAGACTCGTTTGGGATAATATATGAGGTATGGTTTCAGACAGCATATGGCGAGAGACTGTCCAATACAGCAGACATTGACACGTCCACCGCCAGTACAGAGGCTAGCAATTCCAGCACCGAAGCCAGCTCAGCAAATGACTAGACCAGGAGCACCTCGACCTCCAGCAGCAGGAGGATTTCAACGAGGACCACCGCTACCTACTCAGGAGGATCAGTACACGAGGGCCAGTCATGGACTTCCACAGAGGAATGGACAAGCTTTTGCACTAGAAGTGGATGACATGGAACAAGAGATTGATGTTATAGCAGGTATTACTCTTGCTTTTATTTTTTCTGTTGTGACATTATTTGATACGGGAGCCACCCACTCGTTCATATCTTCTAGTTTTATTGCCAAACACAATATTGCCACTACACATTTACCTAGTTGTGTTAGAATTCTTACCGGAGGAGGAGTTGTACCTGTTAGTCGGATTTGTAGATTGTATCCTGTAGTAATTCGTGGCAGAGAGATGAATGCCCGACTCTTAGTCCTTCCTATGCCAACTTTTGATATTGTGCTTGAAATGGACTGGCTAAGCAAGTACCACGCTTTCTTCGACTGTTTTGGAGGAAGCATTCTTTTTAAGGTACCAGGCCAGCCGAAACTTGAGTTTGCATGAGGATCCACGGCCCGTGATGGTGTTCAGCTTGCAATGGACGGCGTTATCTATCACCCCATCATTTCAGAATTTTAAGACGTCTTTCCAGAGGAATTGCCAGGACTACCTCCAGACAGAGACGTAGAATTCTCAATTGAATTAACACCGGGAGCAGCACCCATAGCGACGCATGTTTATAGATTGGCGAAGAAGGAGATGGATGAGATAAAGGCACAGTTGAAAGAATTAGAGGAGAAAGATTTTATCCGACCAAGTGCATCACCCTGGGGAGCACCAGTATTGTTTGTACCAAAGAAGGATGGATCAGTGCGTATGTGCATTGACTATAAAGCCTTAAATGCAGTGACCGTGAAGAATAAATATCTATTGCCATGCATTGATGACTTATTTGATCAGCTTAGTGGAGCCAAGATGTTCTCGAAGATAGACTTGAGATCGGGATATCACCAGGTGAAGGTACGAAAGCAGGACATCCCGAAGACCGCAATCAGAACAAGATATGGACACTACGAGTTTTTGGTCATGCCATTTGGATTGACCAATGCTCCAGCTATCTTTATGGATTTAATGAATCGAGTATTCCATCAGTATTTGGACCAGTTCGTGGTCGTCTTCATAGATGACATACTTGTCTATTCGAAGAGCCACGAGGAGCACGAGAAGCACTTGTGGATCGTCCTAGAAACCTTGAGGAGAGAGCAGTTATATACGAAGCTCAATAAATATGAGTTTTTCTTGGACAGAGTTTCGTTTCTTGGGTATGTCGTTACGGGAGATGGTATTTCTATTGATCCAGAGAAAATTTTGGCAGTCGAGACATGGCCCGTTCCTAAATCAGCATTAGAGGTGAGAAGTTTCCTTGGACTTGCAGGATATTATCGACGGTTCGTGGAGAACTTCTCAAGGATAGCAGCACCTATGACTCGGTTGACATGCAAGGATCAAGAGTTCGTATGGACCGACGAGTGTCAAGCCGCTTTCGAGGAGTTGAAGAAGCGACTGACCACATCACCAGTATTGACTATTCCATCAGGATCAGGAGGCTATATGATTTACAGTGACGCATCAGGAAAAGGCTTGGGATGCGTGTTGATGAAACATGGCAAGGTGATTGCATATACATCTAGGAAGTTACGAGTACATGAGAAGAATTATCCAACTCATGACTAGGAACTTGCAGCTGTTGTTTTTGTCCTGAAGCTATGGAGACATTACTTATATGGGGAATGAGTGGAGATCTATACAGACCACAAAAGCCTCAAGTATGTCTTCACGCAGAAGGAGCTAAATATGAGGCAACGTCGATGGCTTGAGTTGATGAAAGATTTTGAGATAGAGCTACATTATCACCCAGGCAAGGCTAACGTTGTAGCAGATGCATTAAGCCGAAAACCAGCAGCTTACTTCTTGACGACACAGAGAGAATTATTGGAGGACTTGCAAGAGCTTGGCATAGAAGTGATATTACCCGGAGCAGATGGCACATTATTCAACTTGCAAGTACAGTCATCACTAGTAGAGAGGATCAAGGCAGCTTTGCCTAAGGACGCCAGATTTAGGAGATTGAAAGAAAGGACAAAGGCCGGAGAGCAGACATGATTGTGCATTCATGATGACGGGACATTACGATGTGGTGATCGTCTATATGTTCCCAATGGAGAGATTCGACAGGAGCTGATGGCAGAAGCTCATAGTTCAATATATTCTATTCATCCTAGAGGCACCAAGATGTACCATGACTTACGACAGCACTTTTGGTGGCATGGGATGAAAAGAGAGATAGCTCGCTCTGTAGCCAAATGTCTAGTATGTCAGCAGGTAAAGGTGGAGCATCAGAGAACAGCAGGGTTATTGCAAACACTTCTGATTCCTAAGTGGAAGTGGGAGCACATCACTATGGACTTCGTCATGGGTTTTCCTAAGAGTCCAAGTGGGAGAGATGCAGTATGGATAATAGTGGATCGACTCACCAAGTCATCCCATTTCTTGCCTTTTAGAGTTAGCCAGTATACAGAAGCTTTGGCTGACTTATACATGAGGCAAATCGTGAGATTCTACGGTATACCGGTCAGCATTGTGTCAGACAGGGATTCGTATTTTATATCACACTTTTGGAGAAGCATGCAAGAGAGTCTTGGGACTCATCTGAAGTTCAGTACATCTTATCACCCGCAGACAGATGGACAGTCCGAACATACTATTCGGACACTGGAGGATATATTGAGGGCTTGTATGTTAGACTTTGGAGGATCATGGGAGGACCACCTACATCTTGTAGAGTTTTCTTACAATAATAGCTATCAAGCGAGTATCCAGATGGCTCCGTTTGAAGCATTGTATGGAAGAAAGTGTAGGTCTCCCGTGTGTTGGAGTGACGTGGGAGAACGCCAGATTCTGGGACCAGAGTTGGTAGTCAACACCGTTGAGACAGTAAAGAAGATACAAGGACACTTGCAAGCAGCACAAGACAGGCAAAAGCAGTGGGCAGACCTTCATCGTCGTCCCTTGGAGTTTAAAGAGGGCGATCATGTTTTCTTAAGGATATCACCTACTAGAGGCACCATTCGATTCGGAGGGCGTGACAAGTTGAGCCCAAGGTATATCGGACCATTTGACGTGCTAGAGAGAGTGGGAGAAGTGGCATATCGACTCGCACTACCACCTTCACTCGAGGGAGTACATGACGTATTTCACGTGTTGCAACTTAGGCGATATGTGGCAGATAGCAGTCATGTTCTCTACCATTCTGAGATCACCATTGGGCCAAGCTTGTCATACCAAGAGCAACCCGTGGGGATCCTTGATCGTTGAGAGAAAGTGTTGAGGAACCAGTCTATTCCCTTGGTCCGCGTAGCATAGAAGCATGACGCGGCAGGAGAATCCACTTGAGAGCGCGAGGACGACATGCGCAAACATTTTTCGTATCTATTCGTAGACCAGGGTATGAATTGCCTTGTTCATTTTTACCTTAGGTCATCCTTGATTTTTTTTCTATCGTGGCTTAGTTTTAATTTCGAGGACAAAATTTTTATAAGTTGGGTAGAATGTAAAATCCCAAATTTTAAAATATATAATAATTATTTAATTAATTATTTAATTGAATTACATTATTTCGTAGTATATTAGAAAATATAAATTTATTGGATTTAATTACTAGGTAAATATTTAGCTAGATATTCATGGAGCAAACTATTATTTTACCTTATTTTATTTTATATAGGAGACCTTGTGGATGGATGAAAGATTATTTGTATGTACTAATATAATTTTTTAAAATTTATATATATATATATATATATATATATATATATAGATTGATTAATAAAAAGAAAAGAATGGAAAAAGAAAAGAAAGGAAAGAAAAAGAAATCAAACAAAACCTACTAATCTAAAATCTTTAACTAATTAGCCTAAACCAACCCTAAGCCTAAACCCTTACTCCACGACTCTGACCCAGACCGCCGATGACCTCCAGGATACTGCCGCTGCCAGAGCCCAGCACCGCCGCGACCAGCGTCCGCGACCCGCGCGCGTCGCGACTGAATCAGACAGCAACGTACCCCTGTTCACGCCCTGTTTTTCGCTTTATCTCGCGACCGAATTTGACCCCGTCTTCACCGGTATGTTCACTACCTATCCCTCTTCCAACTCTGTATATTAGTTTCCATCGAACAACGTTAAACCCTAGGTAAAAATCGAGACCAAGTTAGAAAAAAACTACAACTTTTACGCTACAGAAAACTGTTGCGATGACCCAGGTTTAAGGACTCATATCTCCCACCACAGAGATCCAAACTTAAATTTTCTTTTTGCTATGTGAAGACCAAGTAACCAAGATTATTTCCTGTTAATTAGATTAATTTATTTGGTGCTATATGCAGAATTAAATTGGGTTAAAAATCATGAAAAACTGTTTTTGAAACCTTTAAAATTTGTGATACGGAGCGCGCCCCACCAAACGGGACCGTCCCGTCGCATACCAATTATACCGAAAGGCACGTATGGTATGTCCAGACGTGTGGGCTTTTGCGAAAACTGATTCGGACGCGTGTGCGCGTCGAAATCAACCCGTATCCGCAAAAAGTTTTCGTATCGCGACTTTTGCAAAATACTGCACCATTTAGTGTACGCTCGTCAGAATATGACGAAACTTACGCCATTAGATTCGTGGTATCACGCTGGTCCTGTGACCCAAGTTTCAAGCAATTCTGGAATAGTTGACCAAGCCGCCTATTTGCGGGCCCCACGGCTCACCGGAATTCAAAATTGGACATACTGTTGAGTTTGTACTGACGTTTAGAATTTGTTTAACCTATAATTTATCCTATTTAGAGACATGTACCCCTTGTACGCATTTTGGTGCAAAGTGGACCACATGCGGACCCCGCCTTGACCCAAAATTACCATTTTGCCCCTGTGTCCAAATTGGACGAAAGGGTAGTATTTTATAGCTATCTCGCTTATTTCGAAAATGTTGGTGATGTTTATTTCAGCATCCGGAGATATTTATTCGGAGGCCTTAGTTTTTGATCATGTGTACCTGACATCTGGACGCTTACACTATACAAATTGCTTGCCAGGCAAGTATACCTTGCCATTGTACTATAATTTATATTCCATATGATGCATGTACTTTATTTCTGTCCATTAGTTCATATATTTTAAACTGCTATATAAACTGTGTGTCCAAGGATAACTTGGGTGCAACGACGGTGGCGTCGTATTCTGTTTTTATTATATATATGCATGTTGACCTAGCTTATGAGACCACCCCATTATCATGAGGCATTTATGTTTCATTGGCCATGACACAGTTATTACATGAGTGTGAGTCTCATGTAGGACACGGACTTGCGTACTCGGCTGGCCACTGGTACGTATAGGTCGTGCGACGGATAGGGATAACTGCCGATAGAAACTTTGCATGCTAGAAGACCTGGCAGTTATTTAGAGGTATCATCGTGTCATGGATATGACATGCTTAGAGCATGGGGTGGGAAGAACAACAAGTAAGGCATTTGGGCTCCTTTGCACTTTCCTTGTGTAACCCGTTCGCTCCGTCGGAGATGCGCGGTCATGTTGACCACTATATATTATATATTATCAGGCGGCCTCTGAGGTTCAAAAGACGTCATGCTTTGTAGGCCCCTGAATCTCCAAGAGAATCATGTCAATCTTATTTTAGCTAGATAGCCCACTTGTTGGAAAGTTGTTCTCAAACTGCATTCACTTAGACGGTTATGCGACCCTTTTTGGATGTTTATTTCAGTACTTTATTGGCATATTTATATGTATCTTGTTACGTCCCTCTGAGGAACTGGTACCTTTTCAGATATATACGGGCAGGAGTATCCACAGGAGTACGGACTCAGACCTGACGCTTCTTACCCGATCGAGGAGGTCTTACCTTCGGAGTACCTTTGATCCATCGCAGCTGATGGATATTCTATTTGCTATTTCTTTTTTGGACATTTATCTTATATTAGAGTTGATCTCTTCTCTCATTTAGTAGTTTTTTGTATAGTCGATTTGCAGTGGATTTGTTTCCATCCGACTATCATACTTTGATACTTCATCTTTGAGATTCAGTTATTTATTTCCTATTTATTTATTTGTGTTATGGATGAGATATAGATTGCGTGTGACTTGTTGACAGTATATTACCACTGGTGGATTTGATATTCATGTACAGCGTACGTGTGTGTATGGTTTCCATGTATTGGAGTTCGTATACATATGGCTGGCGTGCTACGTATTCCTAGTCCTTCGTATTTTGGGACTGGGGCATGACACACTATCTACTTAGTGTCGATTTAGACGAGTGGGTTACCCCGCTCACAAGTATAACTATGTACTGACCCACATTTGTGGGCATTATTTCAGGTATGCAGGTATAGTGGCGCTGCTTGGATATACTGGACATGATGTATGGAACGGTAAGTACCTTTGTGGGCAATAGAAAGAGAAAGAGTGTTGTATCGCCTTTGTGGCATTCTCCTTCGTGGCATTTTCATTTGGACCCTATCGAGAGCTTCGTTGTATATACTCTGATGTGTGCTTGGTACGCAATACTTGATTTTTACTGTAACTTGGTCGTTTCTATGATAACTTTAATGTTTGACATCATCGCCTTGTGCGAGCGCAACTCTAGGCTCGCACGGCATCACGTCCTGATGAGAATTATTGTCCTGCGGGAGCGCTACAACGTGGTGATTCACGTTCAGCGGGGACGATCGAGCTTGCGGGAGATTGGGCGTGACAATAAACCTACTTTATCATTGTATATAGAATATAGAAACTTTGTCCTGCTAGTGCGTAACTTAGAGTATTGATCTAAATAGAGTAAGTTCATATGTTATGCCATAAAGTAGATCTCGTTTACAATATTGATGTACTACATCGCATGGAATATAACACGGAGTTAGAGTAGAATCATATTGCATACATAGACGATGAAGACTATCAAGTAGTCATTCCGAGTGAGGAGAAGAAAAAAAGAGAAAGTACTCAGGATATATAGATCACTGAGGCAGTCTCTGGTCAGGGAGCTATGCAGAGAAGAACGAATCGAGCTGAAGTCCTCGGATAAGAGAAACCGAGCATGAAGTTCTCGGGTAGGATTGATATGGTGAAGTAGTTGCATGGTCACGGATAACTGGTTGCACACCAGGAAGAGTCCTCGAAAGATCTTCGATGCATCAAAATCGTGTCAGCCCGGGAGGACTGCGCTAGCTGAAGTTCTAGTGCGATAGCTAGCTGAAGTACTAGAAAGCGAGTGTGGGACGTTCATCAAGGCTTGCTACCGACCTGGAAAGACAGCCAACTCATCAGATGGTTCGGGACACCCAGTAAGGCTCGCAACTGAGCTGGGATGACAGTCGTTCCATCCCAAATTATTTCCAATATGGCTAACAGAGCCAGTGACCTTCATATAGATAAGTCATGCATGCATAGAGGAAATCTGCATTCAAAAGAGGAGTAACATAGAGGAGTATAATGTACGACACTTTGAACATTTAGAATGGATGCACGGTATATAACATAGTTTGAGTAAAACATGTATGAGACAGAGACACAATCATAACACTTGAATTACATAGATGCTCTTCATTACTTAGTAGATTATTGATTATATTGTGTGTATGAAAGGGAAGACCGAATGGTAAGAAAGGGTAAGACGAACTCAGTTATTTACAGTACGATACTCGCGTTTCAGACACGGGTATTACTTTTACTATATTGCCATGAAACTGATCCTAAGACAAAGACTAGAAAGACAACATAATCGGTCGGTGCACGTAACTAATGAACGTTTTGTTTTGTGGCATGGGCGAGAGGCCTCCCTACCAGTGCATTCAATATACCGATACCCAACCAGATTGCATGCAGGGTGTAGGGAGAACTCGCACGGATTCGGAGATCGCTTGACGCATCGAGGTGGCGGACTGCACTTGGCATCTTGGAGCATGGCACACGGACCTAGAGCTTACATATATGAGACGTAATATATGGGAACATCATCATCCAGAGCGTTTGATTCAATTGTAAGACTAAGGACATATTCATGGTAATGAGAAAGAGAGAAAGAGCATGAGCGACTTGTAATCTCGGTCTAGCGTCGCTTGAAATCTTTACTTCATATCAATAAATAGCTTATTTTGGATTCAATACTTGTGTTTATTCTATGTTTTCACTATGATGCCTCTGTGAACTAGTCATCAACGACCATTTCGGTATTTGTCTTGCCCGGACGCAACTCCAAGCTCGCGTGGCATCACGTTGATGAGAAAGATCGTCCCGCTGGAGCGCTGGCACGGTGATTCACGTCTAGCGGGGGGGAGGGGGGTCGATCATGCGCAGGCATTGTGTTGCTTTGCGCAGTTATGTGTATTGACGCGTGGGAGCATGGGCCGCTGCGATGTTGGCTTATGCGCGCAGGAGCAGTTCGGTTGGGCTGCTGCGCACATATGCGCAGATAGCGTGGTTGGAGCATGATCCCACTGATTGCAGGATTTGACGGTTATGGAATGTAAACCCCCTCATTTATTTAGACTGGTTTTGGGTTAGAAATTTTTGGTTTAGCATCAGGTAATTGAGGTTTAGAATTAAGGTTGCAGATATCAGATTCTTTAATTAAACCCTTGGTGCACCCTACTGTTGTTGTAATATTCGGAGCCCAACAATAGCCCATAATTTCCAACTAATTGTTGCACTCTTGACTTGATACGCCAACCTTAGCGCTGGACTTTTCCGTCACTCAAAATCACAATCCCTTGTGCTCTAATTTAATTGTACAACTTTCCGTATCCGAAACCCATTCTTTAATCCTGTGTCGCGTACCTTTGTCGTTGCAATCAATTTCTGACACCAACTCAACCCGTTTATCCGGACCAATTAAAGGGTCCAAGACTGACACCAAGCCTACACCTTTCATGAACTTTGTGTCACTCCAAATTGAGATCCCATGTGCCCCCATTTAATTTAAGAGCACATGACATTTTATTTTAATTAAATTGGGGATACCAACTTTGACTAAACCCAACTTAACCCCAATTTAAACCAATACCCCATTGATTAAGCCTATGCAAAACATACAACACCCCCTCACCCTACAAAACACCAAATACCACTTCCCACACCATTTTTTCATCATTTTACATGTTTGTGCAAATACCCAAAATTAAGGGGCTAATTTGCAAATGTGTTAATAGGTGTCATCACCTCATTGGTCCAAACCAATGAAGAAGCCTTCCCTAATATAGTAAAAAATTTAACATTCAAATTCCTTTTTTAGTTCCATATTTTCTTACTCTCGTCTTAGCGATCTAGCTAAGCTTGCACGAATCTTCGAAGAGAGTTTATACGTTGCACGGATTGAGACGTAGGCAAAAACACATAGTAGGTAAAAACACATAGTCCGTAATATTATGTTTTTATTATTGAGAAGTTCGTCAATTTGTAATTTGTAGGACATTTTTTTTCTTTTTCATGGACAGCTTATTAAAGTTAGGGGAGGCTAATTTCATACTGCTAAACCAAGTATGTATATACAATGTATGACTTTTGTATGTATATGCCTTGGGGGAGTAACTTCGTGTATATGTATTATAGATAAAACGTAGTGGGAAAAGGGGCCATCGATAGGTTGAAAAAAAGAAAAGAAAAGAAAAGAAAAGAAAAGAAAAAAGAAAGTCATACATTGTATCAAACAAGCTGGTAATTGCAAGTAAAAGCGTATTTAAAAATTACACCCTGCTGTGAGCTTCAATATCTGCATCTAAAAGTGAACCAGAAAAGTTTAAGCAAAAAAATAGTACATAAAAAAAATGATCAACATCTATTAAAATGAAACAACCTTCAGAGGGATTAAGCACAAACTGAGTATTTATTAAACTTTCTTTGAATTAGTAACATCTATTGGAGTATTAAACAACTCCAATAAACTGAGTATTTATTAAATTGTGTAGGATTAGTAACTAAAGACAAACCGAGTATTTTTTAAACTTTCTTTCAATTAACTGCAATTTCATAATTACTCTTATGCACAAAACCCTTTTGCCAGCAATAATTATCAGAATACAGAAGAGATTGGCTCCTCAGTAGTTGCCAATGAAACCATTAACAGCAAAATATGAGTCCATTTTTGTTCACCCACCAAACTTGAATGATGTTCACCATTCCACTCCATGTTTGACACGTATCAACCTAAAACCACTTTTATTTTTAATTTAATTTCTCTCACCTCTTAATAATGGAGAAAAAATAATTTTAAATTGACACGTGACGACTCTGAAGTGGAATGGTAAACATCATCCAAGTTTTGGTGGATGAACAAAAATAGATAAACTGATAAGAAAGCACAAAACTCTGATGCCTGAGCTATAATGTAGACTAGCCTACCTAATGAACTATCGTAATGCTTTTCATTAAAGTACCATCTAGACAATCCAAGCCATGCCAGATTATTCCTGAACTTAAATGTCTTTTCTGTTGCACCAAACTTCTACAATGAACTGACAGGAACATCACTAGTACAAAAAACCCAACATAATTCATTACATCTAGTATCGGTTCCTGACTGCTGCAGTTTTATGACAAGAAAGTGGACTACAATGATGGATAAGTAAAAGATGAAGGCTCTGTAAGAAGGGAAAATGTAAAGAACATGTCATTTGAAGATCACACTAGTCGACATCTGAAATTTAAGTATGTACTCTCGACAAAAAGATTCATAATTCTCAACTGCTGATGCTTATGGAAGTTGCCAATGGATCAGCAACCACCTCTTCATTACTCCCTTTTGTCTTCTTCGATGTCCCCATCAAGTGAACCAACTTTGTCTGAGCTCGGTGATGGTTGTCCATGTGGGGTGTGAGAAATTCGACTGTCATTTGAAGGAAATGGTCCTGGCTTTATTAGTGAAAGGCTAGTTTCATCTCGGTCAAAGTCTTCGGATCCGTCATCTGAGTAAGAATATCTAATGGCGAAATAAAGAGAAAAAAAAAATAATAAGTCAATCTCCATGGTGTATATGTGAAATCAAATACTTAGGCATGGCCTACTGCAAAGTATACTAAAACCTTGGTCAGATATTCAATCAAACATTAGGTACGGTAGCACTCAGATAGGGTTTCATTAGTTTGATGCTAGGACAGAGTAAGATCTAGCAAATAAAAAGACTGCGCTCTCTATATATATAATAGAAAAATCATAGCATGTGGTTATACATTTATTATAGGAATAAAACCTTCATGCTTTAGAGTTCCTCAAATTCAAAGGGTTCTGACTCGGTAATAAGGAGTATGTTTTAAGGATGACGATAATCCCAAGATACAAAGATGCCGTTTACTTGAAAGATACTAAAGGACCTTTACATGGGCCAAACTCATACCCACATGTGAAGGTATTGATCTAAACCTGATCCATACTTCTTTACATATCAGATCCTTTCTTGGTGAGACTACTGTCCGTCATTTTGATTTTGTAAAGAAAATGACATTTTTTAATTTATAGAGAACCCTGTTAAAATTAACAGGTTATCAAGGACTCCAGCTTAATCCATAATATTCTACCTTTGAATAAGCAGTGTAATCTACAGAAAACTGCAAGAACGTCTTTTCTGTAAAACTACAGAACATGCTCAAAGAATGTACTGGGTGATACTCACTAGAAACTAAATACACTCCCAGTTAAAGAGAAGATGCTCATTTAATAAATCATAAGCCAGCAATGAACTTTGTCAGCTAAGAAGTACTTAAGAGTTGAGACATCCGAGGGACAGTGGACTTTAGCTTGCAACCAGAGACTGAGAGAACAATGAGAGAGAGTCATTGCTCAAAACACAACGAGGTTTCTGCTATATAATGTCCAAGGTATTTCAACTTTTCAACTTACAGACAGCTCACCGATATTTAGGGCAATTCAATTTTTCAAAAACTTAAGGTAGAAGAAGATCTGAAACAAATAAAAGAAAAGAAAATAGTAGGAAGAGGGTTTACCTCATTGAGTTCTGAGAGGGTGCCCAAAGAGCACAGATCACACAGAGCAGAGAGAAGGAAAGAACCTGCCAAAAGGCAGGAATTATCCATGCACTCTGCCATCGCTCGTTGAATGTATCAGTTGACTTGAAATAAAGCTGTAAAAGGATAATACGTTGTTATTACCATGACGACCTCAATAGACAATTGAAGAATTTATACAAAATAACAGATAACAAAGATTATAGCTCTTCAAATTTTAGAAGCCAACATATACCACAATAGCTACAGCCAACAGAGGAGAAATATTACCTACTTTATTCTTAATTGAGATACCTACATTTTCTTGTTGATGAGAAAGATGAACATTACCTCATAAACAAGCCAGCCAACAGATACCACAATAGCTACAGCCAACGCGTTAGTGAATTTCCTATAAATGTCTAGTTTGGCCAACATTCTTCTTGCCTGTCAAAAAGAAAATAATAATAATAATATTTTAAAAATAACATACAAATCTAGATTGAAATAATAACAATAGAAAATGCAGTCTCTAGACATAATGAATAGCATTAGAAGCAAAAATGCCTGAGGAACTAAAGGTACAAAAATAATTTCCAAAACAGAGACAGTAATAGAGAAAAGAAGTAGAGCCCTAATTTAGAACAAATGTGTACCTGGAGTTTGTCCAATGTTCTTGAGAGAGAAGCAAATATCCACAGGATGAAGAACGCATCCAGAATTGCTACAGGAAGAACCAAGAATAATCTTGCCTTCCCAGATATATCACTTACAGCACCAACATTCTCAACCAATTCAAGAACCTCAGATGCTAAAAAGAATGTTGCTCCGAGCATGGTAACCTTTGAAGTGAGACCACCCAATGTAGGTCTCACAACACCATAACCCATAGAAACTATAAGAATAACCACACGCGCTACAGTTCTTCTGATTGTACCAAAAGTTACAGCCCAAAAAGTAATACCCCTAGGTCGCACTCCAGTTTTATTGAACTCAACAAAATCAAAGTACCACAATGTCATTTCAAACATGCCCAATGCGATGACAAGTGTGATACAATTCTGAAGTGGAAGGACCTCCCTCCAAAACCTCGCATACTGAGAGAACCAGAAAATTGCAAGTAATACAAATGCAAGAGACATGGATCCATAGAAATTCATCAGAGGTGCCATCCTACCGGGTAGATAGCCAGTTGGATTCTTCCATATGGTCTTCCCTTCAACAACCAGCCCATCAAGCTGTGGATCACAATAAAAGAAATATAGGTTATACATCCCAGTTTTTGTGATCGGTATACTTTTGGATGCCAAGGTTGCAACTGCATCCTCTCCTTCAAAAGAGGCAGCAAAAATTTGTGGCCAGTCAGGATTCTGAGTGGAGGGCCTGAAGATGAGTGATCCTTCAGCACAAACTCCTAGTTTTGCCAGATCAGGAGTGCAACATATAGCTTTCTGGCCTCCATAGGCTGATCCCCCAATCGTCTCTCGGTCTTCTACTTCAAAAATAACAGCTTGCACCTTCTGTAAGTTGGTGTTTTTGGAAGATTCATTAGCTTCCTTGGATCTTCTGAAAGTGATCTTCTCGAAGCTGATATCATCAAACCAGAGGACTATTATAATAGCATAGAAGAAGAAAAAAATTGGGGTACAATGGGGGAGCTAAGCCCCAAAATATAACAGAAAACCACTCCGCACTGAACACTGAGAGGTGACTTATATCAAATCAAAGACCAAAAGTGACTTCAGAGAGTCCGAAGGTTGAACCAAAATAACCGAAATTGGTTGAATACTTAAAACCCATCTTTGCTAAGTGACAACATCATAGACTTTAATGTTATCAAAGCTACTACACACTTATAATTTATGTTTCAGATGTATAAGATTAAATGAAGTAACCAGCAATCATAACTACATAACAATTTTTTTTACATGCATCACAACTGACTAGTTCTATGATTGACATTTTGTCTTCCAGTGATGATCCACATCTTGAAGGCATTACAAGGTTACAATGTCAAATGATAAGTACCATTGCGAAATTGGAAGCTACAAAAAATATTATATTACTTTTATATCCAAATTGGTGAGTTTATAAAATAAACAAACAATCACAAACATGTGCAACCAGCGACGCCTGTCATTTATACACTACATAGGCTTCTCTAAGATATAAGTCCCTGAACTCTTATTTAACTTGGGCCGCCTTAATCTTTACTTACACCAGTACAGCGAGGGTTATCAGGCAGTTGATGTGGATGTGAGGATGGAGCGCAACCACAAAGAGATTAATCCAATAGATGGTCTGGTGAGAGGCAGGCTCAGCTGCTAGGTAGAGAATGCAGGTTTGTGAAAAAAGGTGGGTTGATGGAGAAAAGGTTGTACTCTTTTAATGGAGAACTAAAGTGGGAAAGAATGGCAAGGTAATTCCTCTTCAGGTTCAGAGAATATTTTTATATTCTGTTAGTAAAGTCAACCAGGTGTCCTTACAACTAATGACTTTTGTAATTGGTTGGACTCTAAGCTATGTTGCATGGATACAGACGGATAAGATAAAGATTGGGCAATAAGGGCATAACACTGAATTTTGTATATCCTTCTATACAGTGTTGCTCGAAATGGTGTCTAGTACATCTCCGACAGAGGCAGGATATGAACGAGCCTTATTTTGTTTTATTCGTGCTTCCTAGACTCTAAGGAAATAACAAGATCTAAGGTCATAAGTTAAAGTACCTAACATTTAAGAAAATTGTATCATTACCCTACTCTGTAATGCCTCAGAGACTTGTCACATTTCAAGTTTCTAAGGTGCCAAAAACTTGGGTACTCGAACACCGTTCACCATTGACATTCAGTACAAAGACATCATCTCGTCAAATTAGGAAAACCTCAAGTCTTGTTTCAAGACCTATTAGTTCAGAAGGAGAGTGGAAACCTGAGAACTGTGCTAAGGTAAAGAGTAAATCAATTTAATAATATTATGTAGAATGTGGTCAAGCTATCTGCTTAAATAACACACAAACAGCCGTAGATTTGTACAGGATACAGAAGGCGCTAAGCACACCATATGTTAAGTTTATGAAAATCATATGTGCCAAAGACTACTTGAAAATTTTGAAATTTGACACCATTTTTTCTTTTCCAAGCAACTCAAGCACTCATTACTAACAACCTACCTTGCACGGATTCAACACGACACTCTAAGGTAACATCATCTAGTTTGGTGTGTTCTGTTGTATTTTGGAGTATCCGGATTGTGTCTGATACGTGTCCGATACGACATGGCCCACATTTTTGGAGTGTGTGCTTCCTAGCTAACAACTAAACTTAAGTTCTACACAGATTGATGATTCTGAACATCGTCAAACTCTCAACAGGTCTTGCAGAGAACACAGTTATGCAAGTTTCATCAGAAACAAGCACACGTGGAACTTTTAAATATAATTTCAAATCTACTAAATAAGTTCCATGACGCTTGATCATTACTTGTGTCCAAATATCCATAGCCCCAAGAAATCATCTACTATGTTGTTAGTATCTACGATACACGTATCTTACGATACAATATACTACCATTTCGTTATGTATAGGTCGATTCAATATGATACATATAGAACTGGTATCAATTATTTAACTTGAGACGTGTAATGTATAATTGAGAACCTTGATTCTGGAACTAGATAAGCACATAAATCTAAGAAAATTAAATTATTTATGACAAAATAATATTAAATCACGTTTCCTAGTTGGGTAAAATTTCCATCGTAGGATCTTACCCTCCTCAATAAGGTCTTGAACAAAATAAATGGATAAGAACTCAAGCCTATATGCAGACTGAATTATGTCGAAAACAGACAGTTACCAATTGCTTTATTCATGGTTACGGACAATTCAACAACATATGAGTCGCCAACAGCCGAATATACAACATTTGATTTACACCAGGTGGACCCAAGTTGTGGGCTGAGCTGAGTCCACCCCAAAAATAAAAAATAAAAATCGGTTTTTGCATATGGTTTATTTTTTATTTTCATATAAGTCGGTCTACACCTAGTCCACCCAAGCAGAGTCCATTTTTGTTCACCCACCAAAAGTAGGGTGGATGTTCATCCTCCCACTAAAGGGTTGTCACGTGTCATTTTCACTCAAACTAAAACCACTTCGGAAGTGGTCTAATGAACATCCGCACTAGTTTTGACTAGTGGTTTGACACGTGACAACCCTTGAGTGGAAGGGTGAACATCTAACCCAGTTTTGGTGGATGAACAAAAGTGGAATCCACCCTAGCATACCCCAGCCTACCTCGGTTCGAATTTCTGGTTCCGCCCTTGAGCATATGATTTGTCGACAGTTCCCGTTATGAATTTAGAAGTACAAACCTAAACTCCTAGAGTAACTTTATCATACAATTTGCGATACACCTCGCAAGTTGAGAACCTAGGCCTTCTATTACTAGTTACATCGCATCAAGCAATTAGTTATGATACAGTTAAGTTGAGATCAAACTTCAAGATCACATGAGCATCAATTTCTATATGATACCACATTACCAAATGTCAACAAACAAATCGCTTTATTTCTTGCGACAACAAAAAATTTCCATCCATCGAGCGAGCAGAAATTCCTAACCCATGAAAAATTTAACCAGTTCTCAAACAAAATTAGAACAACGCATCCGGATCCAACTGCGATTCCACCGGAACAAAACCACAATTCTTCCCAAAACCCTAAAATACCACGACGCCGAGCACAGATCCGGGAGAGAAAAAGCCACGTACCGGATGAAGGACTCGCCGTTCCCAGCGGCGGCGGCGCTGGGGTTGCCGGCGGAGGCGTAGATCCCCTCGCTTCCTCCGTGGAGGACGAACGCGTTCCCCTTGCTCTCGAAGCTCCCGCCGGCGTAGTCGTGGACGGAGCCGTCGACGAGAATAACGGAGATGAATAGAGCGAGAAGAAGAGTGCTCGACGAAGAAGAAGCAGCAGCCATTGGAGAGTTCTAGAGAGAGAAAGTGAAGGTGTCGCTTTCTCTCTCTAGGAGTGTTAGTGACAAGAAGAGATTGGGATCTGGAGTTGTAGTAGCAGTAGTAGTGGGAGAGGACTTTCTTTCTACAAGTCGGTGATATAGTTCAATTTAAATTGTGAAAGTTTTATGGGGGTTTGTGTAAAACTAACGAGGGATCTACTATTGTCACATGCATGGATTTGATGGAAGGGCGATGCTAAGCAGACCACGGTTTTGGTCCGCGGTTTGGCTCGCGGTCTATGTGACATTTTTTTATTGGCAGGTCAACAGTTTGCGGGTTCGAACAAATAGGAGGAAACTAATGGGGTTCGAATACGTGGTCTGCGGTCACGTCCTGCGGGCAGAGACCATATGTCAAATATCATTTTCGGTGGAAGGAATCCAACGGATCGGTCGAAGCCTGGGGTGCAGGGGTGAACATTATTCAGTTTTTTACAGAAAATTAGATGCAGTTCGATTGGATGAAATTTTGATTCTATTTCGGTTTTGAAAATAGTAGAAAAAGTTTATTCTGTTTTGGATTTTAGTTTCGGATCAAATTTAAAAATCAAATAAAATTTATACAATTATGTAAGTAATCTTAATTTTATGTATATCTTATGATTAAAAATGTATATTTTTTTTATATTTTGAAAACAACTAGCTAAATTTAAACCTGATACCCTCAACTTCAAGGTGTGTAAAAGGACGGGCGGTCCGGAACCCGGCTCGGGTCCGGCCCGGTCAAACCCGGTCCGGGCGGGTCCGGACCCGATCAATGGATCGGCCCGCTCCGGCCCACTCTCCCCCTCCCCCCATGGATCCGGACTGGGTCGAAGGATCCGACCCGCAAGCCCGGTCCTACTCGATCTCGGCTTTGTTTGGACAGGATCCAATTCGGTCGGCCCGGCCCGGTTCGGCCCAATTCGACTGATTTATAAAAAAAAAATTGATATATCCATTGGTGGTCTATTTACCAAAATACCCCCATTTAGTGGATATTTTTTGAACGTTTTAGGAGTATTTTTGTCATTTTGTTAAAATGACCAAAATACCCATTATAACAACTCTCTTTTTAGGATATTTGGGGTCATTTGGCCCCCCCAAAAAATCTATAAATAGCTCATAATTCATAAAAAATAAATACAACACAATTTCTTCCCTCTTACAAAATTTCTTTCCTCTCTCTCTTACACAATTTAGAAACAATCTAGTATAAAGATACTATATAATATCATGGAAAATGAGCAACCACAACAACAACTGGAAGGTCAGCAACTTCAACCTGCACCGCAACCTCAATCAGCAACGCAATCTCAACCGACGCTGCAACTAGAGTTTGAATAAAAAATTTGGCATCATTTTAGCTAAGTCGATAATGCGAACGATACGGAAAGAAAATATTCGAATAGATTTCTTGTTGAATACTTGCATTATAGAAAACGACTCAAATGGAACCATAATTGTGGCACAAAAAAGATACGCATACATTTGAAAATGTGTATGAATATATGGTAATGATGTATTTTCTTAAAAAAAAATGTATCGATTTTAAAAAAAAAATTATTGTTACATAATCATAGGTATATTTAAACATAATTGCAACTTATGTTTTATTCTTAGCTTTCAGTCTCTCTACAAACTTTATTTGCAATATTACAAATAAATTTTGAAGAGAGTCTGAGAAGCTAAGACACAAATATTTATATTTATAAAGATTTATTTATAAAGATTGTAAAGATTTATTATTATAAAGATTTTTAAAAAAATATAAATATTTATACTTATATTTATTTATACTTAAAAAGTTATATAAAAAAATTTATATAAAGATTTATACTTATAAAAAAAACTTATAAAATTTTCAAAAAAATTTCCAATACAATTAAACAAAAAAACAGTGATATAGGGACTGGGAGTCGCAAATAATGCGCTCGCATGATCAACTCCGATTCGATTCATTACTAGTCATTATTTCTTCTTCTTCTTCTTCTTCTCATTCTTATATATAGTGTTAAGCCTTCATCACAGCCATACAGGACTTGGGAGTCACAAATATTGTAATTCCAATACAATTAAACAAAGAAGAATCTAATGGGAGAATTCCAATACAATTCAGTACTTTCAGGTTATTATCAAGGTTTTATATCACAATCAAGTCTTTTACACGCAAGCAAAACTTGTTTCAAGATACAGACACAGATACAGGAGACACATCCAGCTAGCTTGTTTCCTCAATAGGCTGTTTTCAGCGAATTGGAACAAAGTCAAAAATATAAAAATCGATATTTTACGTAAAAACGTAAAGTAAAAATATCTTTCTTTCGGCTACTTGAAAAATGTAGATGTTGGAAGTAAAAAATTAAAAAAATTGATATTTAGTTGGTTGTTGAAGTGAGGAAAAAAAATATAACTTTTTGTTGATGTGACATAAATAGTATATCTTCTTCTTATTAAAGTAGGGAGAAAGTGGTGCTACAACCAAACACACAGTGGAAATAAAAAAATTTCACTTCCGTACTCCACTTCGAAAAATAAAAACTCCTATGTCAAAATTTTGATTTCGTGGCAGACAAAATTTACTGCCAAATCACAGTAAATCTTATTTGTAAATCTTCAACCAAACACGTAAAGTAGTTCCAAATTCAAAATTTGACCACTATTATGCTCCAAATCAGCGAGCCAACCGGTCCCTTAGTGAAATATTCTTATGCTGCAACGCAACGATTAGTAAAGTACAGAACACGTAAAAACATCATCATCTTTCTAGCAATTTGACTTAGTTTAGTTACAAATTGCCAGAGAATTCAACATAATCTCCATAATCCTCGCAATTAGGCATTAATAGATTCCTTTTACCATGAGGGCGAGGCTGATTATGCGGCAAATGATTTGTTTATACCAGCATGAGCACAGAAAATCCCTAGGTCTATAACTCAGGCTCAGGGCTCAGAGTGAGGAAGAGAAAAAAAAGTATTTTCATCTCATAAATTGCCAGTACACACAAAGTGGGGCACGAGAACCCACAACCAAGATGCCAAAGATTAAAGACAGGAGATTTGAGGCCATTCCATATGACAAGCCCAGTGAATGAATTAATTATAATCAAGTTGAAAAAACCAAACAAATTAAAAAAAAAAAAAACACAACAGCCACTCATGAAAAGAACTGAAACCAACCCGTGTTCTAAAAACCGGACCGGACCGGCCGGTTGATCAGGTCAACCCGTGAACCAATAGCTTTTCCGGACTAGTTTAATGCCGACCCACTATTTTTTCTAAAAACCTGGGCAACTCGGTCGACCCGGCCGGCAAACCACCGAACACCTTCTGGCCTAGTTGGATTTTGAACCGGTTAGACCTGACTTTGGACTTCTGTTTTGGTCTTTACATGCAATTAAAGTTAATATGTTTGCTTCTCGACTAATTCTACTATAGAAACATGCAAAACTTCTCCGTATATATGTAGTGGTGTACTATGTAATATTTTCAATGTAAGATTATAAGTCTATATAATTGGTTCAATCCGGTTTAACCCACTGGTTGGACGGATTGACCCAACCTAGTGTCCTGACCGGATCGATCTCCGGTCCAATTTTTAAAATATTGAAACCAACAACAATAAACAATAACAAAGCTTTTATTCCGAATTTGTGTTTGTGTCGTCATGGAAGAACTGAAACCATCTACTCGAATTGCACCATCATCAAGATATGGTTATTCAGCCCAAGTCGGCTACATTTGGTAAAATACACAAAATAATAAGCTATCTAGTTATGTAAAAGCTCGGTCTTGGTACATGAGAGTCCATGTGGTGTTTAATAACCTCCCCAACAACAATCCACACAAAAATTTGCAGGTGAAACTGGTTTAAGCACACTCTAACCAGTAGAAGAAGGGAGAAGAGATTATTAGCTCTCAGTCAAAATCAAGGAACTCCATTCTCTTTCTCATAGTACCTTTCAGATCCATCCCTTCCTTCTCTGCTTTCTGAGCCTGAGGAAATTAATGGTTTAGCAAAAAGGAGGAGACAAGTTGACTCAACATACCATAGCTTGCAGTATGCCTATACCGATCCGATATGGCCGATACCGATACGGTTTGGCATGTCCCGATCCGGTACCGACCGATACCCGATATTGTCCGGTACCGACATTTGGGCTCTCTTTTCTAGTCAATTTGGTAAAAATAATTGAACGAAAGAAGACTAATCAACAAAGGTGTAAAAGCATAGTAAGGTTGTAAAGCATGTAAAAGAAGAAAACTTATCTACCGCATATCAATCGGCATGGGTGACTACTATTTCATTCAATTTCAAAACTACTAACAAACAACACTGAAAATACTTAAAACTATGTCTAAATATATAAAATATATTTTCTAAAATGTTAATAAGTTATTAATAATTATTTTCTTTCCGATACCAGAAAAATCTGATACTCCGATGCGAAACCGCCGATACAGTCAATACCGCCGATCCGATACTCATAGGAATTGTCCGATACCGATTCTGATACCAATACTAGATACCTTGGATACTCATAGGAATTGTCCGATACCGATTCTGATACCAATACTAGATACCTTGCAACATACGAGATTTGCAATTGTAAACCAAGCTGATAACTTTGAATAAAAAGGCCTATTTTTAATTCCTAGTGATGAGAATAATGCAACAGCTTCCTCTCGTCTATAGGCAACTAGACTGAAACTCTCTCTTGACTATAGGCAACTGGACTGAAACGGCACTGAATGCCATGCCACCCATTCAATTACAATTCATGAAGAGATGAACATGAAGGCATGTTTTCAATTGGTTTGTTTTGCCAATGGCAATAACAGTGAATCAAGAAACAATGAGGAAGATACAAGAAAATATAATTATAAGATGCACCAAATATTTCTAACAAAATAAGAGACTTCACAATCGATGCACACAAATATTAAGTTCATAACAAACAAATATTGACAAATGAATTAAGAAGAAATATATCGAGTGCCCAAGGCATGACTTGCAAGAAAATTCCTGAAAAAACTTGGCGGTTATCATATCTAAAGAAGGCGGAGAATAACCAACTTTACAATTCATAATATGAACTGAAGATAAAAGAAATCATTTTATTCCCAACTGCAGAATCATGTTAATGTTTCTACAATTAGCCACAACAAACTTGCTGCTAAAACTCATCTACGAATATATTTGTTAAAGAAAATTGAGTTGCATCAAACTATTTAGCATATAAAAAACAATTCAATGAGAGGAAAGTTTGCTCATTTTATCTATACCAGAACCAATGACAGGAGGATAATTGACTTATAGGTTATAGTATACAACAACAAAGCCTTCATCCAAACTTCGAGGTCAGCACCAGCCTTGGAAAGTAAGCCTGAACAACAACTCTTGGGACCAGCAGTCACGGTTGGAGGTTGGCTTTAGCAGATAGGATAAGAGTATGTTTGACTAGAGCAATTATCAATCGTGAAGGGCCTCTGAATCGTTTTTTGTTGGTTAGGACCATGGTCAGGTCAGTCTGTCTTCTGCTTTGCTGGTTGATAATATCACTAAGATTGACCAGCCAACTTTCTACAGCTCTCTTATATTTGAGCAAAAGAGGGGGGGTGGGTGGGGGGGGGTGGGATACCAATCTATCAAGAACAAGGGGGAAAACGGAAATAAGATTGTTGAGCGTGCAGAATGGGACAGAATCTTACTTTGACTTGACTAGCCTCATAAAACGACTGAAACTGACCTCGGCCTCAATGCGGTACAGTAGAGATCATTTTCATTCATTTTCAGATCGGAAGAAAGAGATGATGGTCAATCAATAGCAATAATAAGTTAATAACACCTTCACTCTGTTGGTATTATCGGAATATTCATCTAAACAAGCCAATTAAGAAGGTCGGACAGTGTTTTCATATTTAGTGGAGAGAAGGGGATTTACAGACCAAGTTCCAACCTGTTCAACAACTAGCAACTTTAGCAGTTTCAAAATCTAATCTTTATGTGAGATAAAATCTCTCCTCAGCCGGGTCTGCAAGTGCTAGCCACATTTTCCCTGTTGGGACTATCCGCAGTACACTTGGAAGATGATGACACAAATGTGGCACTCTTAGAAAATCTATCGACCAATTAAACAATCACATACTTATGCAATACAAAAGGAGTTGGTAGAACAACTGCAAGGTATCATGGAAAGAATTACCGCACACACTAAATGACAATTTGCATGCAGACCCCAGAAAAGAAAACAGTTGGAAGGTTGTGCATTGAAGTGCAGTTGCTTGAATTAGTATTTACCTGTCTTATTTCTGCAACTGAAACACAAGTCATATGAGCAGGAAGCTCCTCCCCCTCCAAATCCTGTCAAGCAACAACATATTTAAAAAGTTCCTAACTTACTTGGATATAGATAATCAATTAATTTGAACATAAGTATCCATACCAATTCCCCAATCAGGACAACATTTTCCCCACGGATTACATATAGACCGAGCGGAATATCACAGTACAAATCACCTACGATAACTCGCTCACAGGAACCTTCAAGAACAGCATTTGCTACATGAAGACAACAAAGAACACAAGTGATGATTTTGATATAATAAAAATACTAACGTAGAACAAGATTTACAAAGATATTAGCTGGCCTACCAAATTGATCGAAAGAACGGAAAATTCCAAGAAGCTTTCTCCCATCTCTTAATAAAATTAGAAGTTTCTCTGTCAAATAAAATAATTTACACTTAAGATGAGACATAAATTGCAACTATCCAACCTAAAACAAAATTGGACATTAAAGAAAAGAATTAAAAAGCTCCACTGATCCGAACATTTAATAAACAGTAGGCTTGCCCTTAACTGGAATCCATAGTTTGCAGTATCGGCCGATACCGATCCGATACGGCCGATACTGATACAGTTTGGCATGTCCCGATCCGATACCGACTGATACCCGATACTGACCGATACCGACATTAGAGGTCTCTTTTCCGGTCAATTCGACAAAGAAAATTGAATGAAAAAAATCAATTTGTAAGTGTAAAAGCATAGTAAGGTTGTAAAAGCATATAAAAGAGGAAAACTTATCTATCGCATGTAAATCAATCGATAGGGTGACTACTATTTCATTCAATTTCAAAAATACTAAGAAACAACACTGAAAATACTTAAAATTATGCATAAATGTATAAAATATATTTTCTAAAATGTTACTAATTTACTAATAGTTATTTGTTTTCCGATATCAAAAAATCTGATACTCTGATCAGAAACTGCCGATACTACCGATCCCGATACTCATAGGAATGGACCGATACCGATTCCGATACCGATACTTTGAACCTTGGAGTGGAATCCCTAATCACGATGCAAAAGGTTGTGAATAAGGTGATCAACAGACGGCTCAAAAGTCCCACAAACACAAATAAAAAAACATAACAATAGACTTAATACTCTCTGTTGTATGACACAAAAGTTTGGACATCATCAAGACATTAAAGGAGCACTTTCCAACATACATGTCGATAAATAATTTGAAGAACTTGGAGAGAAATACTTTAGCCCAAGGCAAACAGTGCCACAAGCTTTTGAAATCATCTCATGTAGGCAATATATTTGCTAGCTGGGATAACATTTTCATAATTACATTACTAGAGCAAACAATCTACCAGGGTCGGCCCTGAGCTCATGGGGCCCCGAGGCGAACTTTCAAAATGAATTCCCATACATAATGTAAAAAAAAAAAAAAAACTCAAATAAAAGTAAATTAAAAAAAATGTTGCCACCAAGAATTGAACTAAAGACCTCTAATGTAGAAAGTCTAACATAATAACCACTAAACCACAATTGTTTTGTGTTAAGGAGGGCCCATGGTACATACTAGTTCTATTTTAGATACAAGATTATTAATATATTTATGTTTAAACTGATTTTTTTGACCCTCTTGGTCCGTGGGCCCTGGGCGGTCGTCCTGGCAGCCTTGAGCCAGGGCCGGCCCTACAATCTACTGCCAGGCATCATGCTTGCTAAGGGAAGTCTTACCGAGCTATGAACAAATTAAATATGACTCATTACTACTGCATAGCCAAATCAAACTGGTGTACTGAACTCATGCATATTTTATCTCATGCATACTTAAGAACAAGTGGAGTCAACAATTTATAGCAGCTCCTCATTCTAAGGAACACCTTGGCTGATTCAAAACAAGCAAATAAATAAGGTTCCAGACCATTGGTTCAATAGATACCCTTAAACTATGTTGCACGAATCCAGATGCAGATACGGATAAGGACACGATACGGAATAGAAAACTTTCATATAGGTACAAGGTAGTCAATCATGCTACACGAATACGGACACATACGAACATGATGTGGATACGGCCACATACGGACACCATTTTCCCGTCTCCGTGCAACATAGTCCTTAAATCTATTTGTTTCAGGTGAAAGTACATTTTTAATTATCCCTTCTATAACATGCCTTGTATTGTAAACATCCACATGTTTCCTTACATTGCGGGAAAAAAAAACTAGTCATCGAGACCCCAACATGCATTCATCTTCTTCCTACATATTAAGATGAGAAATCATCATAAGGGGAAGCAGTTGTTAGCTTTTGAAGGGGATCACATAACACTGACCAAGTAAATGCCGAATTCAACTCTGAAAAGAGTTCAATTATGCTCTGTTAACTATAGCTTTTATAGTATAATAGTGTAGATATTCATAGCATTCAATAAGGCTGCGCCAAGGTGGAAATAAATGATTTAAATTCCAGCAAATGTATGCTCAGTAGATGTCATTTATTACACCTTAATATTGCCGGTACAGCAATAAACTCACTCACTCCAGATTCAGAACAAAGGTAAAATCTTCAACTTAGGGGACACCTGCATGCAATCATCTGTGCACAATAATCCAATTGCGGTAGTTTGTCCAACTGGTTTCATGTTTCCAAATATAGGTGGAATCTTCTGTAGTTTCAATAACTGCTACAGTTAATTTAATATTTATAACGTAGTTAAAGTACTTTTAATTAATAATCTGTACATAAAATAGGCTTAATCAATATTAATATAGAATTGGAAAACTTTTGAAGCCAGACTAAACTATTTTCGACAATTTTACCCCTCTCTAATTGAAGTAGATAAAGTCTTAAAATTTAGTGGTTGCAATTAAACATGGGAAAAGTAATCAGGGTAGAACTTTCTTTTTCCAACTCCTAATTAATGTTGAAGTAATGTTCCCTTTGTCTTGAAATTTTTTGCCTACATATAATTCTCTTCCCTACAACCTGGTTCAATTTTGAATTGAAACAAACATTAAAGTTTAGAAACTATTAATATGAAGTTTTGGAGAAGTGCCTATATAATCTCTAAAATGTGCATCTATAAAATGTGCACCACACATGCCTGTTTGGCTAGTAAAGTATTAATAGTGTCAGTGACGTACCATTCTGGTATATCCCGGTATCCGCCAGTGTAGCGGTGAGGCCTACCTGTTTAGGAGACGGTGTCTCCCCGTAACTGTCAGATTTACGGTATAAGATACCGGTCATAATGGCCGATAAAACTGTTACGCGCTAAGACACTTCCATTATAGAAGAAGACTAGTATCACTATGTTAAAGGAAAATGTATCGATCACTGTATTAATCGACACTTGTATTCAAGTATGATAGAATTGCAATCTCCCAGGCTGATAATTTTATTGGAAAAGATTGTTTGTGGTAGTCTGTTTAAACTTTCTGTTAATATGCCTTGTAGCACTTTGAATTCATATTTAAATAATATTAACTCTGCCTCTACTTCTGTTTCAAATGCAATATCCTATAATGGTAATAGTTGTGATGTTTGGCATGGTCGTTTGGGACATGTAAACTTTAATCCTTAAAGAGAATGTCTTCTTTGTAATTAATTCCTAAGATTGACATGAGCAGGAATGAAAAATGTAAGATATGCACACAAGTCAAATAGCCTAGAAAATTCTTTCATTTAGTTGAAAGACGTTCTCAGCTTTTGGAGCTGGTTCACATCAATATTTGTGAACTGAATGGTATTCACACTCGTAGCGGGAACGTTACTTCACTACTTTTATTGATAATTATTCTAAATACTGCCATGTTTATTTTATTTTTTTGCTAAATGACATGTTTATTTACTTAAAACTAAAGATGAAGTTTTCAATAAATATGTATCTTTTAAAGTTGAAGTTGACCTAAAACACGCAATGAGGAAACCGTAGGGTTATGGTTTACTGCCTTTCCTTATTGTGTAATACTTGTGTCCGTACATCATAGGTCAGGTCACTGTGCTACGGGAACACTAAAGTTTTTGGATCCTCAATCCGGAAGAATTTCATAAAAGATGCTTTACATCAAAACAATTTCTGAAATTGATGCCGTGTTCATGTTGCCACATGCACTAGAAATAGAATATACACTAGCACGCACAGTGTCGTGTCCCCGTGTCCGTGTAGTGTGTGTTTGTGTCCATGCAACATAGGATTTCTTGGTCAAGGGGATTAAAATCCACTCCTTTATTGTGACAGGTCAAGGGGATTAAAATCCACTCCTTTATTGTGACAAGGAAGTTCCTTTGGATTCTAACTAATTGTAGTAAACAACACTCGAGAGTTATTCCCATACAGATGCAATTTTACCAAGAAAGCTCACACCTTTTTCAAAAATTACAAGAAACAATGTAGAATACGCACCAATTGCCAATTAAAAACACAAAATTTACAGCAATAAAAAAAGGAAAATAGATCTTTACTGTCTAGATAGCTTGCGAGAGAAGTCGAGAAGAAGTTATCTTCGGTTCCCGACGACGACATCAACTCCGAGCCGAAATTCCGTCCGAAACGGCGACAAATGGCATTGGCAGCTCGAGCTCTCCACTACGAACGCCAATATTTCGCTCGCTGGCGAAGTGATTTTTGCTGGCACTCCGAAACCCTAACCCTAATTTGAGGATTCGAAGAGGAAGGAAGGAAAAGTTTCCAATTTTTTTTTCTTCTCTCCTCTCTTTCTCCTTTAGTATTCTAATACTGAAGCGATGATTGGAATTCGCTTTATCACCGAAAGGTGCTTCCCTTTTTTGCAGATAGTCCTTATTTGTCAAGTTTTGCAGTAATACCTCTGTCAAACTTCTAATTACACATAGGCTCGAAACTTCCTTAGGAATACATAATGGTTGAAATAATATTTTGAATACTAATGATTTGCCTAACCAAGCTAATGATTATTAATGATGAAATTGTGTTGTTTTTTCCCCTTAATTTTCTCACTATTTTCTTATTCTAAACAACATAAAGGATCTCAAACATTTGACAAAATTAAAGAGTAGTACATAGATTTAACCAGAGTATCCATGATGGGAAAGGGGGGAGAAAAAGGAAATGTCATTTTTTTATGTTTTCGTTTTTTTGTTTGTGTTTAGGAGTGAGTTGAAAAAGACATTTTATAAAGGCACAATCAAAGTTGATTACACCTGGACAAAATTTTCTTTTTGTTTCACAGGTTTTTCACTTAATATAAATTTTGGGTGCTAACCCAAATTTTTATTTAGGACTATCAAAATTTTGACAGTCCTTGCAATAGATAGAATTGCCAAAAAAAATGACAGTCCATTGAACAACATATTTTATTTAAGACCGTCAAATTTTGACAGTCCTACCTACGGGAAGGACTGTCAAAAATTTAGACAATCCTATTTAATACATGTTGTTGTTCTTGGTGGTGTCGACCTTCTGAACGTGGAGGCGGGATGGGTGAGGGCGGGGTCGACGGAGGAGGGGGTGAGGTCGAGGGAATGAAGGAGGGGGTTGATCTCGAGCGGGGTTGACAGAGGGAGGAGGTGGCAGAGGTCGAGGAGGGAGGAGGTGGAGGCGGGAGGGGTGGGAGGTAGGGTCGACGGAGGAGGAGGCCGGAGGGGTGCGGGGTCGACGGAGGTCAAGGAGGAAGGAGCTGGGAGTGGGGGGCGGGGTCGACGAAGGAGGAGGCCGGAGGCATGGACGGACCTACATGGAGATAAGTAGGGGCAGTTACCTCCAGTGAATTTCTAAATTTTTAAATTAATTTTATATTTTCCCCCTAAAAAAATTATAATTTTTAATTTTTAATTTCTATATACATATTTAAATCATATTTTATTTTTTTATTTATAATTTTTATTTTTGTTTCTTCTAGTTTTTTTTCTAAACTTGACAAAACATCTAATTGCTAAATAAAAGATATTCCCAACTAATATTTGGTTAAAAAAATATACCTCTAGTGTGTCAAAATATTCAATTTCTCAAAGATATTTTCAAATCTAAGTCTCTAAAATCTATTTAGATTTATAAAATATTTTATAATATAACTTTGAATGAATTTTATCTCTCCATTATAAAATTATGGAAAAACTTAAAATATAACCATCTTTTTTCCTCATTCATTTTTTTGAACTATATTATTCGGTTCTTCTTCAAATGCAAAATTAGAGTATTTCCAATTTATAATCACATTTTTCTGATTCTTTTTACCGATCTGACCCATTTTTGGTAATTCAATACGAAACCATAATGAAGGAACACCAAATTTTTGATGTAGCCAATTTTATTTATTTATTTTAATTAATTTTTTTTACATTTGAAGTTGACCACCCTCTCATGAATTTCTGCGTCCGCCCCTGGTCGGAGGGGTGCGGGGTCGACGGAGGGAGGAGGTGGAGGAGGTCGAGGAGGAACGAGCTGGGGGTGGGGGGCGGGGTCGACGGAGGAGGAGGTCGGAGGGGTGCGGGATCGACTGAGGGCGGAGGTCGAGGAGGGAGGAAGTGGAGGCGAAGAGATGCGGGGTCGCCGGAGGACGGAGGACGGAGGAGGAGGAGGAGGAGGAGGAGGAGGGGTGGAGTAGCACCGAGTAAACTTTTGATGGAAAACTTGTAAAAAAAAAAAAATTTAGCTAGCATGAGTAAGAAATGTAATACTTTTATAAAAAGTCTTGAAAAATAGAAGGAAAAGACTTTTTCTTGTTTGATATAAAAAAATATATAAATAAATAAATAATATAGACTTAACCAATTATTTGCACAAAATCAAAGAAAATCTAACCCTCCACTTTTTCTCCTACTTTTTGGGAGATTGAATTTGATTGATTGGAAGGAAAAAGTAACTCTTCGCTTTTTCTTCAAGTACCAAACAAACAAACAAAATTATCATTTCGTTCTATATTTTTTTTTTTCACTTTTTCTCCTTCCAAATAGATCCTTAGTAATGCCAAGGGAACACCAAAATATGACAACGTTTTGCTTAACACATATTGGAGCATCATATGTATTTATAACATTAATGTGGTGGTTCCATACATAATCAACACATAAAATGCCACGTCACGTGGTCACCAAATGTGGTCAGAATTTAGTGTCCCCTAACATTGTCCTTTTTTTAATGGACTAATTCGAATTTAGACTCTGAATTTTATATCAGCTTAGAGTTTAAGTTCTGACTTGTACAAATAAAAAGTTAAGACCCTTGAGTTTTATTCTTTGTTTTATCTTTCTCATTATATTCTTCCTTCTATGCTTCACAATGAACCTAAGTATACAGGAAATATATAATAGAAAAATTAAAACAAAGAATAAAAATTAAGGGTCTAAATTTTTTATTTGGACGTGTCATAATTTAAATTCTAAGCTGATATAAAATACAGAATTTAAGTTCTGATTAGCTCTTTTTTTAATTAGACCCAATTTGTGCCGAACTTGTTTATATGGTGCAGTAAGCTGTCACAAGCTACTTTTTTTGTTTCATATTGGTCGAACAAAAAACAAAAAACAAAAAACAAAAAGATTAAAACCTGAAAGAAATGAGAAAAGTAAATCCATGGGACACTGAAAAAACCACCCTTATTTATGTGACACAGTGGAACCAACAACTAAAGAAACACCACAACTTCACTTGCAGGTCGCACATTCAATTGTAATTTATGTTGTATTTCTCGCTCCATCAATGCTATACACTGAAGAACTACTGATAATAGATCTTGGCAAATTTTACAGACTACAAAAATTGTTTGGAACAGTTCAAATTTTTTTTTTATATAAGTTTGTCATCAAATTTTTTTACTTAATGACAGTCCAAATTTTCATATAAAAGTCAAAAATTTCTATTTTTCAGTCAATTTTTTTTTCATGACTGTAATAATATTGACAGTGACAGTCCTTCTAATTGGAAGGACTGTCAATATTGTTACAGTCCTAATTAGAAATATAAAAAAAAATTGACAGTACTTCCAATTTGAAGGATTGTTAACATTGTTACACTCCTAATTATTAAGGACTTAAGGACTGTAACAATGTTGACAGTCCTTCCAATTGGAAGCACTGTCAAGGAAGAAGAAGAAGAAGAAGAAGAAGAAGAAGTCTCGCGCCGTCGTCGCCGTCCGTCCCGCACCCCGCAGCCGCCGCCGTCCGCCCCACGTCGCCCCCGCTCGCCGCAGCCCCGCACCATCCCGTCCCCCTCGTCGTGTCAAGAAAGAAGAAGAAGAAGAAGAAGCAGCAGCAGCAACAGCAGTCTCGCGCCGCCGTCGTCCGCCCCGCACCTCCGCCCCATGCCGTCCCCCCCTCCTCCTTCCTCCTCCCCCTCCGCCTCCTCCTCCTCCGCCGTCTGCCCCGCACCCCGCCGCCGCCGTCCGCCCCATGTCGCCGCCTCCTCCACCAGCCTCCGCCTCCACCTCCTCCTCCTCCTCCTCCTCCTCCGGAGGTTGAGGTTGGGGCTAGGGTTAGGGTTTTGGAGTTTAAAAATTTGAGGAGAGGGAGTAAAAATTGATTTTGGAAAGGTTTGGGAGAGGGGGTTGGACTGTCCTGAGTAAATTTTGGGATACCCTAAGTAAAAGTTACAAAAATCTGGATTGTCCTGAAGTAATGGAATGTCCTAAGCAATTTATGTAGTGCCTATAGAATTTGCCTAGATCTATGGGTGAGCATTATTGGATTTTCGGACAGAAAATCGAATTGAACCAAATCAAACCAAACCGAACTGAACCGAATAAGATATTCGGTTCGATTTCGATCAAAAACCGAATAAGACTTATGATATTATGTAAATATCCTCAATTATATTCATATTTGTGATTAAAAATGTGTATATTTTGAAAAAAAAAAATTATATATATTTATTTTGAAGCCAAATTTTAATAATTTAACAATTAGAACACAACTTTAAAATACAACAAATTTGTTTATAAAAATTATACTTTTTAATATAATTTAATCACGATTTCAAATTTGGATCCGATTTATTAAACAATAAAAATAGTACAACAGAACAAACCAAATAGATTATTTGGTTTGGTTCGATTTCAATTTTTTAAAATTTTGATTTATTCGATTTTAACTATTTTCCGTACAGTTTCAACCTAAAAAATTCAAATGCTCACCCCTAAATAGATCCTCCGGTTGGACTTCGACAAGCGCTAACTATAACCATCATCTAACCTATACATTTCCTCCGAATCTGTTTTCGGAGTCACCAGCATTCAATACTGACAAGCTCATATGCTTAGAAATATCTACATCTCTACTATTATAATACGGTTTAAAAACGACTCAAAAATGAGCCGTCTAAGTCGTATGTATATATATATATATATATATATATATATATATATATATATATATATATATATTTATCTTTACTATTATAATACGACTTAGAAACGGTTCAAAAATAAAATATCTAAATCGTATATATATACCATCATTTAAATGAATTTAAAAAAATTGATAAAAAAGATAACTAAATAACTAGCTAAAAACTCTACTAATTATTTAAAAAAAAACTAACCACGCATTTAACTACCTAATATGATATATTTATAAATAACTAAATAATTCTAACTCAAATGGTCAAGGTGAAAGATATTCTCCTTGATTGCTTAAGTTCAATTCCTACAAATGACATTTTTATAATGAATTTATGTTCAATTTTTTTCGGACACATTACTGGTGTACATAAAGATATTCCTTCATCAAGACCCGGTTACAATTTTTGTGGCAATTTTTTCAACAGAAATTTCGTATAAACACATCAGAGGCTGGAACAAAAGGATTGCGTGTGATTGTCAAGGCTCCTTTGACTCTTCTTGGATCCAGGCAATGCATGTTCTTGGTGACTCCCCCATTAGGTTTTCTCCTGGAGAGCCTTCAAGTTTAACTTCTAGAATTTGCCCCAAAACTTATTGAATAGCAATCGATCCCTAGATGTTTACAACAATTGCAAGAGTTCAATCAAATAGAGTTAGCTTTCATATAAATTATTCATACCAAAGTAAAAAAGAAAAGAAAAGAAAAAAAAAAAAAGGACGATTGTGCAGGCGATAACATAGAAGATGAAAAAGTCATTATAGTACACCGAAGAAATAAAATTATAACAGATATGGGAACCTACCATAACATAAATACAAGATTCTTACAACACAAGCCAGTCAATCGAGTCAACTGTTGGTCGAAAATTCAAATACTAATTAGATCGATTATAGAGATCTAAATACAAACTTTATATTTTATTCGAGATCCAGTCTTAAATATTCCCATATTAATAGTACCAGTCTTTCTTTTTCTTCTTCTTCTTTTTCTTGAGAAAAGAATGACAGAATCAAGAAGATCACAGTCAAATTTCATTCATATGATAGCAAATTACTTACTAGCAAAAAGAAAAATGGACGACAAAATTACTAGATAATATTACCAGTACTCTACCAATTAGTGTAAGTGTCACTTCCACGTAATACTTGCCAATATGCATTTGAGGTTATATTCTTTGCAAATATATGTGATCAATCTTGTTGGTGTGGGTGAATTTACAACCTATGTGAAAAATATTCTGGAGTGCGACACACGTTATTCGTGTATCGAAAAAGTTCGAAAAGTGCATCGAACACCGTGTATTAAAACATTTATAGTAAACAAATATTATATTGTATTTCTATCTTTGACTTTAATTATATATTTATGATTGGATCTTTCATATATTAACTTTCAATATAATTAAATTTCTAATTTATGGTAAGCTAATTTATGATTTGATTTCCATTAAATATATGATTGAATGTAATTGGATTTTCATAAATATTTTTGGCTTCCATATATAGATTTTCATATGGAAACCCCGTTTCGAAGAAGAAGATCAATTTGGAGTATTTTTCATTATCTTTTTTCTTCGTAGTTGTAATATATTTTCTGTTCCAAGAGTTGCGGTGATCCGTGTTGGATCGGTGAAGAGCTTGTAGATGGTGTAATCTCTTTATTCCATTAATGAAGGTTTTTCAGGGTTGGACTCTGATAATCCCGTAGTTTTTTCTATCTGGATTTACCACGTAAAAATCTCTATGTCTGCGACTTATGTTTGGTATTTTTTGGTTTGTGCGTTTTGCTCGGTTCTCTCACAGGTACTCTCTGGTTTGGGGAACAGTTTTCGCGTTTCGTTCCCAACAGTGTGGTATCAGAGCCAGGTTCTGAAATTTCAGAAGGATGTCAGGAGTTGACAGGCAAACCAGGAAGGAGAGATGGACGCGAAGCTGGTGCGCATGATAAACCTTAACAGTACCAACTATCACTATTTGAGGAGCAAGATGAAGGATCTGCTATTTGTCAAGAAGCTGCATCTGCCGATATTTGCTTTCGAGAGGTCCAGTGACAAATCCGAAGATGACTGAAAGTTCGAGCATATACAGGTGTGTGGGTACATCAGGCGGTTCGTTTACGAGAACGTGTACAACCACGTTGCCAATATTGTGCACGCGAGGACACTGTGGGATAAGATAAAATCTTTGTATGCGAAGAAGACCGGGATAAATAAATTGTTCCTGATCCGGATGATGATGGGTCTGCGGTACAAAGATGAAACGTCCATTACGGATCATTTGAGTGAGTTTCAGGACGTGGTTGACCAGCTATCCTCGATGGGAGTCAAGTTCGACGACGAGGTTCAGGGACTCTGGCTGCTGTGTACATTGCCAGACTCGTGGGAGACCGTACGAGTGTCTATGATCGCTTCTGCTCCGGAAGGCGTGGTCAGTCTGGAGTTTGCCAAGAGCGGAATACTGAATGAAGAGATGCGAAGACGTTCTCAAGGCACTTCATCCACATCCTACTCAGAGGCGCTTGTTTCATAGAGCCGCGGAAGGGGTAAAAGCAGGGGTCTAGGCGGTGGCGGAGACAAAAGCAGAAGAAGGTCCAATGGTCAGTACGAGGACTCAGAGTGTTACCATTATGGCAAGAAGGGCCACATCAAGCAGAACTGTTTCGCTTGGAAGAGAGAGAAGAAGGGAAACAAGGGAAAGCAGGGTGAGAACACTACAGCGGCGGCCTCGGCACATAGAGGCGATCTGATCATTGTAGGTGATGTGATAGTTATGAACCTCGCCTGCGATGACAACTCTTGGCTGGTGGACTCAGGTGCTTCAGCGCACGTATCTCACAACATGGCACTATTCGCTACTTACACAACAGGCGACTGGGGAGTGTCGAAGATGTGCAATGGAGATGTGTCGAAGGCAGTTGCCATTGGAGATGTGCATTTGAGGACAAAGACGGGTGCAGTTCTTGTTCTGAAAGATGTTTGTCATGTCCCTGATATCCGTTTCAACCTGATGTCGGTTGAAAGGTTGGATGATGAGAGTTTCTTCAATCTCTTCGGGAACAGTCAGTTAAAGATTTTCAGAGGTTCGATGGTGATTGTCAGAGAAAATAAGAGGTCCGGACTCTACTAAATAAAATGGAGCGCACAGGGGGCACATGAGGTGAGCGCAGCTACTGATGCATCTACCGAGTTATGGCACAGGCGGCTCATCCACATCAGCGAGAAGGGGATGAGCTACTTGGTGAACATGAAGGTGATTCCAGGACTCAATTCTATAAAGCTGGAGAGGTGCACGCACTGTTTGGCGGGGGAACAAAATATGGTGTCTTTCCAAAGTCACCCAAGTTCAAGGAAGCCAGCGTTGCTCGAGTTGATTCACTCGGATGTCTGCGGTCTTATGAAGGTAAAATCTATTGGTGATGCTTCTTACTTTGTAAATTTTATTGATGATTATTTCAGAAAAGTTTTGGTCTATGCCTTAAAGACCAAAGATCGGGTGCTGTCCACTTTCAAGGAGTTTTAGACCTCCGTTGAAAGGAAAACGGGCAAGAAGCTGCTATATGTTCGGTCGGACAATGACGGCAAATATATCGGTCCCTTTGATGCATACTGCAGAGAGCAAGGGATACGACATCAGAAGACTCCGCCAAAGGTACCTCAGCTCAGTGGTGTAGCGGAGCGGATGAACATGACGCTGATGGAGAGGGTACGGTGTTTGCTGTCAGAAGCAAACTTGCCGGACAGCTATTGGGGTGAGGCTCTTTACACAGCTGCTTATATTATTAATTTATCTTCTAGTGCTCCTTTGCAGGGTGATGTGCCTGACAAAGTGTGGTACGACAAAGAGCCGTCATACAATCATCTGCGAGTGTTTGGTTGCAAGGCCTTCGTGCATGTACCGAAGGACGAGAGATCCAAACTTGAGCAGAAGACGAGGTGGTGCGTCTTTGTCGGCTACGATCGGAATGAGTTTGGCTATAGACTCTACGATCCAGTGGAAAGAGAGCTCTACAGAAGCAGGGACGTGGTATTCGTCGAGGATCATACCATGACCAACACTCAGGATTCCGATATGCCTTCTGAGGCTGAGAAATTGCCTGAGTTAGAGTCATTTCGCTTCGAGCAGTTTCCAGAGGATAACGCAGAGGATCCAGTTATGGGGGAGTCAGTACATAAAATTTCTCCCAACCTTGATCATCAACATGCTGATGGTGGTCAGGGTGATCTTCAGGAGGATGAGCATGCCGAGGAGGCAGTTCCTGAGGAGGAGGCTGTTGGTATACAGCCAGCAACAATGGTTCCATTGAGGAGGAGCAATAGAGAGCGTCGACCATCTACGAGATACTCACCGGGTGAGTATGTGCTACTGACTGACGGTGGAGAACCCAAAAATTTCGTAGAGTCTATGGAAGACGAACACATGTAGGAGTGGATGGAGGCCATGCGGGAGGAGATGAGTTCCTTGGAGGCCAACTCTACTTATGATCTGGTGCGGTTGCCAAAGCGCAAAAATGTTTTGAAGAATCGATGGATGTTCAGAGTGAAGCAGACAGATGATGCTACTCGCCCTCGATACAAAGCGAGACTGATAGTTAAAGGCTACGGTCAGCGAAAAGGCGTAGATTGTGATGAGATCTTTTTGTCAGTCACCAAGCAGTCGTCTATTCGGGTGGTGCTAGGATTGACAGACAGTTTTGACTTGGAGGTCGAGCAAATGGACGTGAATACGACATTCCTCCACGGTGATCTTGATGAGGAGTTGTACATAGAGCAGCCAGAGGGATTCTGTGAGAAGGGCAAGTCACACATGATCTGCCAGTTGAGGAAGAGCTTGTATGGTATGAAGCAGGCTCCGAGGCAGTGGTACAGGAAGTTTGAGTCATTTATGAAGGAGCATGGTTACGCACGGATGACGTCGGACCACTGTGTATTTGTGAGGTACTTTGCCGAGGATGATTTTATCATTTTACTGCTCTATGTTGATGATATGCTACTAGTGGGTCAGAATGCCACCAGGATAGCGGAGTTGAAGAGCCAGCTGGGCGCGGCCTTCTCTATGAATGATTTGGACGCAACGAAGGCCATTCTTGGGATGTAGATAAGCTAAGAGAGAGAGAGAGAGAGAGAGAGAGAGAGAAAGAGAGAGAGAGAGAGAGAGTACAAACTGCTACACTTGTCCCAAAAGAAGTATATTCACCCGGTACTTCAGCATTTCGGGATGGACGGGTCGAAGAAAGTGAATAACCCCCTTGCGGCTCACTTTAAGTTCACTGAGGAGCAATGCTCATTTACCGAGGACGAGAAAGAAGATATGAAGCGGGTTCCATATGCCTCAGCTGTGGGGAGTCTTATGTAAGCTATGGTGTGTACGAGGCCAGACATCGCTCACGCAGTTGGCACAGTTAGCAGGTATACTTCCAATCCTGGAAGGGTACATTGGAGTGGGGTCAAGTGGATTCTACGATATCTTCAGGGCACTACCGATTGAAGACTTTCTTTTCGTGGTGACGAGCCGAAGCTGGTTGGGTATTCCGACGCTGATATGGCTGGAGATGTAGACACGAGACGATCGACTTCGGACTATGTGATGATGTTTGCTGGTGGAGCAGTATCGTGGCAGTCGCGGTTGCAGAAGTGTGTTGCCTTATCGAAGACAATGCAGAGTACATTGCGGCGATGGAGGCTTGAAAGGAGTTGATATGGATGAAGAAGCTGTTGCAGAAAATGGGACTAAAGCAAAAACAATACCCTTTGTTTTGCGATGGCCAGAGTGCAATTCACCTTGTGAAGAACCAAACATTTCATAGCCGGTCCAAACACATTGAGACCTGGTATCATTGAATATGAGATGTTATGGAAAAGAAGGAAGCGGCGCTTGAGAAGGTTCATATAAATGACAACGGAGCAGACATGTTCACAAAGATTCTTCCAAGGAAAAAATTTGAGTACTGCAGACGGATCGTCGGGATTACGACCCCCTCCACATAGTTGTGAAGTGGAAGATTTGTTGGAGTAGGTGGGGTTTCCAACCTATGTGGAGAATATCCCGGAGTGCGACGTGCGACATCCGTGTATCGGAAAAGCTCAGAAAGTGCATCGAGCTCCGTGTATTAGAACATTTATGGTAAACAAATATTATATTGTATTTTTTATCTTTGACTTTAATTATATATTTATGATCGGATCTTTCATATATATTAACTTTCCATATAATTGGATTTCCAATTTATGGTAACCTAATTTATGATTTTATTTCCATTAAATATATGATTGAATGTAATTGGATTTCCATAAATATTTTTGGCTTTCATATATATATTTCCATATGAAAACTCTAATTCATGCAAAAGTTTATATAAAGGCTCATGCAATATAAAACAACATGAGAAAAAAAATAAGAGAGAAAAAAAAGGTGGCAAGAGTGTCATTGCAACTTTGGAGAGGAGAAAACGGATTGTAAGCCTTTTCGGAGAAGGAGATCAATTTGGGATATTTTTTATTGTCTTTTTTTTTCATGGCTGTAATCTATTTTTTGTTCCAAAGAGTTGCGGTGATCCGTGTTGGATCAGTGAGGAGCTTGTAGAGGGTGTAATCTCTTTATTCCATTAGTGGAGGTTTGATAGTTTTGGTCGGTTCTCTCGCAGGTACTTTCTGATTTTGAGAACAGTTTTCACGTTTCGTTCCCAACAAACCTAGCATATCTAGAAGGAATTCCTAGGGCACAAAGCATTATCTTTTTGCCAATATATAGGCCAAGCCCCACTGAATATGAATTAGGCAGGAAAGATGGATTAAACTTTCTGGGACAATTTTTTTTTTTTTGAAAGGTTTGGACCAAGGATAGTGTCCCTTCAGACATTCATTCAAACATTAGTTAAAAATTATGAAAGAAGATATCCATTACGAAAATTAATTATCAACATAGATGCACCCATTATAGTTAAAGGAGCTGCTAGGACTAGGAGTACACCTAAACGAACTTGGATAGCAAAGAAGGATATGGCTTGTGTTAATGTTACAAAGGACATAGTCCTTAATAGAGCTGAGTAGGAGAAAACGATTCAAATAGCCAACCCCAAAATATTGGGATAAAGGATTAACGTTTTTGATGTAAATTTCATGATTGCATATAAATGTAACTAATAATTGCAAGGTTGACAGAACAAAAAACTCATATTTTCTATATTAGCCTGTCTGATCTATCAACAACTGTATTTATAGCTCTACTCAGTGTGTACAGTGCAAATCGAGTGCTTATAATTGTAGTACCTGGGTAGAGTTACGATATGTGTGGCGTCTATATCTCAAGAACGATATCTGCAGAACAAAGAGAGGAAGATCAAATTACACACAATATTTTTGTCAGAGAATAAATTACAAACAATATAAATACTGTTTCATAGAAATTGGATAGTTCATGAGCATACACTCTGAGTCGGTCTTCACCCATTTACATCCGTCCTCTTCTTTCTCCCCGATTTCGTCCTTATAGCCTATTTTCTCAATCGGTTTCTTCTCCAAGTACTTCTTTGTCATTTTATTTGAACTTTGAGGGTATATTTTCTTGTGAAGTATAACCCTCAGTAACTAATTCAAAGTTACATCAAAATGATCAGAAAAAGAAAAAGAAAGAAACGATTAGGCTATTTGAATGATAAAGAAGAAAAATAGAAATATTTCTAAAGGGACGTCAAAAGTTGTTCAGAACAGTCCAGATTTTTTTGTTTTTATTTACAAGTTTGCAATTGAATTTTTTTACTCGTGGCTGTCCAAATATTTTTTAGGACAAGAAACGACTGTCAATTTTTTTGACAGTCCTCAACGACGAGCAGCAGAGCAGCGCAGTGGCGGCGACGACGAGTGCAGCGGCGAGCGGCGCCAGCGCGCGGCGAGTGCGGTCCCTCCCCGCCGACTACGACCCCTCCAACCCCGACATCTCTGCTCCTCCCCCGACCCCCCGCGTGTAGCGCGCCTCGTCGACAAGGTCTCCTCCTTGACCCTCGCGGACATCGCCGACCTCATCCAGATCCTCGCCGCGAAGTACGGGATCTCTGAGATCCCGACCATCGGCGTCATGGGTGCAGGTGGAGGGAGAGGAGGCGGTGGGTCGATCGGCGGGGTGGTTGGGGTTAGGATTAGAGTTAGGGTTAGGATTTGGGGTGGGAGAGAGGGGTAGGTGTAGGCAGTCCATAGTAAATTTTGGATTGTCCTGAATAAAAGTTGCTTCAGTTCGGACTAGCACTAAGTAATGAACTGTCATGAGCAACTTTTGATGTGCTTTTAGAAATAACAAAAAATAGATCGTCATTTATCTATTAAAACAGGCGCAAGTGTTTGCATATGTTTACCTTTTCCATCCTTGACTCTGGTAGTTGATCCCTTAAGCTTGGAGCCGGCGCAAATCCGCTTCTACAAACAAACATATTTTTAAGAAGAAGTGGAAGAGAATTCTTCCTCATTTCATTGCCTTTGTCTGCTATTATATCTCTGGCTTTCCTTAGTATGATCCTGCTATTGGGGGAGAGATCACCATTATTCTCTTCGCCGTCTAAATCAGCACATAGCTCAAGGTGATCTCTTCGCTCGACCTCCAAACTTGAAGGGAAGTTCAAAAATCTATTCAATGGAAGATTAGCTCTTTTCTCCCCTCCCTTCTCTGACCCGTCAGTACTAGATTTCGGCTTATGTGCCAACAGTTTGGTTAGTTCTTTCTGCAACTTGATAACTTCTTCAATTGAGAAGTCTGATAGGTCTTGCGATGAACGTAACTTCTCAGGAGGATTATGTCTTTCTTGACCTTCCTTTGGTTCAGTGTTACCGAAAGTCCCGATGGAAAGCAAGGATAGAGGCCAATCACTGAATTCTTCTTTATGTTCATCAGGAATGGAGGTGCCTGCACAGAAGAACTACACAGTAAGGATCCCCAGTTATAATAAGAACCTCAGCCTAACTTCTAAGATCAGACTAGAATTTGGTTGCATGCCTTGGCGTAGTAGTAGTAGACAAGTTAATAATGTAAACACTGTACCAATCTATATGAAGGCTTTAAGGATTTATTGAGAAGTGTACACATATATGAAGTAATGTGTAACAATATAAATTCTTGTGGCCTTCTTTGGTAGGGTGAGAGTGATGTGTGCGCGCATGTAGGCCATTATCAATGAGACAAATAAGATTGCTGTTATATATAATAGCAGAAGTAACAAGTAGGCTTAAAAAATCTCCAACTTGCTCAGATATTTCATTAACTTTAATATCTAATGTATTTTGAAGTTTTCGATAGTAGCCATTCTCTTGGAACTCTTCAGTCATTGGACGTTCCACTGTTATATTTATTCCAGTGCCTCTTGCTGATTACAAGAACTAGACTTGTTTAATCCTCATTGTTTAACATTCCCTATTAGATTATATGTTTATAACCCATACTTTCAGCTATTCCTCACCCTATTGGCCATACAGATTCGATACTGAAGGAGAGACAGATTCCCTATTATAATATAAATGCCTTGGACCTTGGTGTGGAGAAATTATTGTATGGACCGGTGGACGCAATGCACCCTTTCCCTTCCAAACCGTTAGATTATATAGGGATGTGTGTGGGCACACATCCCCATGGTAATCCAACAGTTCACATGTGAATGGTGCACTGCACCCGGCACATACAATAATTTCTCCTTGGCGTGAGTGTTTGCATGGAGATGTTGTTAGTCCTGAGGCTTAATCAAAGATGGTAGAACAAGAATTTGAAGTCGAGATCAGGAGTTCACACAAAAGTTTCCGCTCTAATATACCTCGATCCAACGAAGAACTATATAATATAGAATATAGTTGTTGATTACAATTCCTTCTCCATCACAGAATTCGAGAACCAAAAACACGTTCTTCCTTGCAAACGCAGTTGCAATTGGGACATAACGTTTACAACTAGAAGAAGATGAGAGAAATATAGAATAAAAATTATTCTTGTTGGGGTAGTGAAGACCACCGTTGCTCAAAGCAAGATTGTCCTCTATCGACGATCTGCTCCCAGGAGCCAGCAAGTTCACAAGGGAACTCCTGGAACGCTCGTAGTCACCTCTTTGTGTGACTTGAACGGACTCCTTTGGACTCCTCTTTCTCAATTTTTTGTGTGTATCAAAAGGAGGCTAGAGGGTTCTTTATATAGGGAATGATGGAAGCCCACCCTCCTCTTCTTTCCGATGTGGGACTAAAAAACCAATATACAAAATTGATATCCCACAATCGCAGTCCAATACATAACCCGTTCAGCGCCCATTCAACGCCCGTCCAGCGCCCGTTCAGCACCCGTTCAGCGTCCGCTCATGCAACCCGAGCATAAAACGAGTGCACGAGCGCAACAAAAGCGCACAAGCGCCTTGCGACGATGCTGACGTGCTAAGTGCAAAGTGCGTCAACAAAGCGCCACTTTGCGTCCTTGAGCCCGAGTCCAAGTCCGAGTCCGAGTTCGAGTCGCTACGTCTCTTTTGGGCTTAGCTTCTATGGAATAATATCCAAGAGCATGATAAAAAGCTTAAAATCTTTCATTAAGGAGTTAATCATTTTTTTCCTAATAAAATACCCCCGTATGGCACCCATGTGTCCCACCATATCCCATGTGCACACCTCAACACATACAAAGTATTATATTGAGATACCTACTTGGTGGTGTAGCCAATGTGGGACTATCTTTACTTTTCCAAAGGCAAAAATACCAACAATCCCCCCACATATCTCAATATATGGGTTGAGCGTTCCCCACATTAACTGTCCATCATGCATTAGGATGGATGTCGCTTCGACTTGAATCTTCCTGCATGGGTCGAATAACAGTATGATACAAGAATAAACTAAGCCTTAAATTCTGCACCATAGCTGCGATTCTTCCTACTCACACAATGATATCAGTTGTGCTTTCGGTTGCACATTAAAGGTCCTTTGTATGCCTGATTTTGGTGTATGTATCTTGGACGTCTACAAGTTTACCCTCAAGAGATGGCCTATATCTCTTTCCATACACTATAGGTGAGTTCTTTTAAAGAGTCCTTGGCATGAAGCATTACGCTTCCTTACGATGCTACTCCGCTATGACATGGCCCAAAATTAAGGCCCCACCTCATTGTGGTGCCATCCACTGTAGCATGAGGTCCCAGCCTCTTTGTAGTGCCAAACTACCCAGCATGAAGTCTTGTGTATCCTTGTGGTATTATGCCGCTGTGACATGGCTCGCGTAGCCGAGGCTTTACCCTCTCTAGGTACCTCTTAGTAGTGTCACACCACTGTAATATGAGGACACGAGCCTCTTTGTAGTGCTACCTACCACTCTTCATTTTACAGCATTAGGCCACCTGCCTATATGCGGTGCTACACCGCTGTGACATGGCTCGCGAAGCCGAGGCATTACCCTATCGAGAAACCTCATGGTGGTGTCACCCACTGTAGCATGGAGTTCTCTGCTCCTTTGTAGTGTTGTGCTACCATGCTTCCTATAAAGTATGCCGGACATTCCAAATATCCTAAAACTCATTAAGGCGTCTAAGCCACCCCCACAGGATATTGTTCTACTCAAAGAACAGATAGTAGACAACAGTGGTTCTGGGTCCGTAATCCCTCAATGTCTCAAAGGACTACCCACTGTTCCTGAAATTCTTCCAGTCAATGATCCTTCTTTGAACCAAAAGCTAGATGCCTAGTAGATTTCTCTTTGAACTAATAACATAAAACTTTATGGTAAAATTACAAAGACAGAATATCAAAAGTACTCCAAGCCCATGTATGTTGTGTCCTTGACTATATGCGGTGTTACGCCGCTATGACATGGCCTGAAGCCGAGACTTTATTCTGTCAAGGTACCCCATGTGGTGTCGCCACTGTAACATGGAGTACTACGCTCCTTTATAGTTCTTATGATCAGCTGGCGCTTGAGGTCTTATATGAACGGATCCGCCAGACCCTCTTGACTCCGATCATCAACCACTGTAATGATGTCATCTTTGATGTGCTCATGTAGTGTCTTGAACGGATCCGCTAGAATCACCTAGCTCCGAACATTAACCGCTACCATGACGACATCCTTGATGTGCTCATACAAAACCATGTGCCTTAGCCGCACAGATCTCTTCTAACTATTGAAGAAAAAAATTGATGCCACCGCTGTAGTCGCCTGGTTGTAGCAGTGAATAGGTACCATCAAAAATGCGTACCAACCACTAGAATATCATACATGAGCTCCCGAAGCCACTCTGCTTTATCCGCTGCAGCCGCCAGTGCATAGAACTCAAATTCTCTTGAGGAATGAGATATAACAGCTCCACCCTTTGAGAAGACATATCCTCATGTGGACCTTTCACTCTCTACTTCTGAACACTAGTTTGCATCACTGAAGCCTTGCACTACTGTCAGATACTCGCTGTAGTGCAGTGCATAATTCTGAGTCCTTTTGAGATATCTCATTACTCTCTTCACAACTTTCCAGTGCTCAATGCCTGGATTGCTCATGAACCGACACAGCATCCCCACGACAAAAGCTATGTCAGGCCTTGTGGCAGTTGTTGCATACATCAAACTTTCGATGACGCATGAATACTCCAGCTGCCTGACACTTTTTTCTCGGATTTGGTTTCAACTTCTTGTCACACCTGTACGGAGTATTGATCCCTGGAAGATCCTGATATCCATATGTATAAGCATCTTCTCAATATAATGAGACTGTGACAACGCCACTCCGGTGCCCGTCCGGATGACCTTGATCTCCAAGATCACATCAGCTCCCCAAGCCCTTCATACTGAACTTGGATGAGAGAAAAATCTTTGTCTCAGTGAAATATGCTCGATTCATGCCCAGGATCAGCATGTCGTCCACATATAGACAACCGATGACTCCTCTTCCGTCAACGAACTTTGTGTAAACATACTTGTTCGTCTTACTGACCATGTACCCGTTTGATCTTATAACTTTATCAAACTTCTCATGCCACATCTTGGGAGCTTGCTTCAGACCGTAGAACGATTTCACCAACTTGCAGATTTTGTCTTCAAGGCCCTTGACGATGAATCATTCTGGTTGTTGCATGTAAATCTCTTCGGTCAATTCACCATTAAGAAATATTATTTTCACATCCATCTGATGTATAACCAGCTTATGGATTGCACTTATAGCAATCAATATTCTGATGGTCGTCATCCGTGCTACTGGAGCATATGTGTCAAAATAGTCGATTCCCTGCTTTTGAGAAAATCCCGTGACTACCAGCCTTGCCTTGAACTTGTCAACAGTTCCATCGGCCTTCATCTTCTTCTTGAAGACCCATTTGCATCCGATTGATTTAGCTCCTTTAGACAGATCGACCAACACCAAATTGTTGTTGGAGGTTCTTGAGTCATATTCATCATTTATAGCCTTTTTCCAGAAGACAGCGTCCTTGGTCTTCATCGCCTCATCATAAGTAAGTGGATCTGCTTCCGCATGATAGGTGACGAAATCATCTTCGAAGTCCTTCTGTCTCCTCACCTGCTTAGACACCGGTTGCAAGCTCTAGTTTGAATGTTGTCTCTAAAATGACAACTTCTTCTTGGACTACATCTTCATTGGAAGGGTTAGCCTCCCTGTGCACTCACACTATTCTCCGGAATGTCCGCAAAAATAATGTTCTTCTTTCAAAAAATTCTGCGTCGCGAGATTTCGATGATATAATTTGATACAATATCAAGAAACCTCCGAGCATTACTCTTCTGAGAATATGCCAGGAAGATTGTCTTCGTAGTCCTTGTTCCTAGCTTCTGGATCTTCAAGTCTGGAAGCTTCACATACGCCAGACACTCCCACACTCAAATGACATTCAATTTGGGTCTGACTTTGAACCAGAGTTCATGAGTAGTGACATCGAAAGTTGCGTACATCACTCTGTCCAGAATGAACGTAGCCGTTAGCGCAGCTTCTCTCCAGAAGCAGTTTGGAAGACCCACGATTAACAGTAATGACTTTATCATCTCTGTCAATATTCTGTTCTTTCGTTCAGCTACTCTATTTGATTGAGGAGAATTCGGAGCAGTCGTCTCATTGACAATTTCAGGTTCTTTGCAGAATGATGCGAATTCAATGGACCTATACTCTCCGCCTCGATCACTTCTGAGTCTCTTGAGTTATTTCCCTTTTCGACGTTCAGCCTCAGCCCTAAACTCCTTGAACTTCTCGAATGCTTCATCTTTTGTCTTGAGCAGATAGACGAATGTGTACTTCGAGTATTCATCGATGAAGGTAATAAAATACTTCATCATGGTCTTTGTGGAGAACTGTTTAAAGTCACAGATATCTGAGTGTATCAACTCCAGAAAATATGTACTTCGTTTAACCCGTTTGAAAAGTTTTCTTGTAATCTTTGTCTGCGCATAGACCTCACACTTCTCCACCTCATTACCCCCACATTTGGATATAAGTCATAGACTAGACATCTTGCGATACAGAGTACATGTCCTAGCCTTGGTGTCCCATAACTCTTGTAATGAGACTCTACTCACAAGCAGAAACTCAAACATCCATCAGATACTGAAACCTTGTTCCAAAGTATGTCTCATGCCAAGATATCACCATCTGGCAACCAAGGATGTTCACCCTCTAGTCTGCAACAGACTTCCTGAGATTAGTTCCTTGGTAATCACTGGTAGCAGATGCCATCAACTACGCAAGAAAGTGCCAAACGCAGTTGCAATTGGGACAAAACGTTTACAACTAGAAGAAAATGAGAGAAATATAGAATAAAATTATTCTTGCTGGGTGGTGAAGACCACCATTGCTCATAGAAAGATTCGTCATCTATCGACGGTCTGCTCCCAGGAGCCAACAAGTTCATAAGAGAAGTTCTGGAACGCACGTAGTCACCTCTTTGTGTGAGTCGAACGGACTCCTTTGGACCCATCTTTCTCAATTTTTGGTGTGCATCAAAAGAAGGCTATAGGGCTCTCTATATAGGGAAGGATGGAAGCCCATCCTCCTCTTCTTTCCGATGTGGGACTAAAAAGTTAATATACAAAATTGATATCTCACAATCGCAGCCCAATGCATAGCCCGCTTAGCGTCCGTTCAGCACCCGCTCATGCAACCAGAGCATAAAACTCGCGCATAAAACGAGCGCTCGTGTGCCTTGCGACGATGATGACGTTTCGTGCTAAGTGAAAAGTGCGTCAACAAAGTGCTACTTTGCATTCGAGTCCGAGTCTGAGTTGCTAAGTCCCTTTGGGGCTTAGCTCCTATGGAATAATATCCAAGAGCATGACAAAAAGCTTAAAAGCTTTTATTAAGGAGTTAATCATTTTTTCTCCTAATAAAATACTTCCATATGGCACCCATGTGCCCCACCACACCCATGTGCATATCTCAACACATACAAAGTATTATATTGAGATATCCACTTGGTGGTGTAGTCAATATTGGACTATCTTTATATGTCCAAAGGCAAAAACACTAACATAAGTATTCAACGCCAGGGATCGCACATGTCAACCTTCGGCATAAGGATCTCAATGCGCTACTACCGCTATTTTTCTTTAGGTTTACCAATCTCTAATTTAGAGTAATAAGGGGGACAAAGGATACATTTGAGCATAGAATAACTGGCTGACAGAAGGAAAAATGTTGAGAGTATTTGTGGAACTTTAGTCCCACATCGGATAGAATTGAAGAGAGAGGGGTTGGCCCCTCCTATATATATGTAGCTCCTCACATCAATAAAGCTAAGCCAAGAATTTCACTCTATATTGTTTTGGTATCAGAGCCACCCCCCTTTTCTCCAAACCCTAACCCTAATACCCCTCCCCTCTCTCACAACCGCCCTACCCCCTCACAGTCGCCCCACCCCCTTCGCCCCTCCCCTCCCCTCCCCTCAGCTTCCCCCTTCCCTCCCCTCCGTCTCCACTCTGCCCCTTTCCCTCAATCGGGCGCCCGCCTGCCTGACAGCACCACCACCCGCTGTCGGGGCTGCTGCTGCTGCCGCCTTGGCTGGCCCACGGGAGGAGGGTCCTCGTCGACGTTGCCATCGGAGTCAGAAGGCCAGATCTCGTCGAGCTCCAGAGCGGTGTCCGTGTCGGACTCGGGCTGCTTGAGGATACCGAAGAATCAGATGGACGACACTTTCTTCTTCTTCTCCATTCGCCTCCTCTTGCTATGGTTTTTCTTTTCTAAAGATTGTAACTCGGTTCTGTCCGTATGCAACTACGATTGCAGAAAAAACGAAAAAATTGGTTTTCTGATTATTGTTTTGTACAAGTTAGTTGTAATCGGAATATTAATTATATAATTGGATCGAGATATATTAGTGAGAGAACTTTTGTGTGACCCCTGATTTCGACTACAACTATTATCTCGTGAGGTCATGCGACCTCGGGTCGAAGTCTTGTACAGGACATGAGCAGCGGCTCTCAGGGACACCACTGCCGCTGAAGAAAGAATGGTAGACGAAGAGAGGACGAAGATTAGAGGTAGAGATGACCTAGATCTGCCGCCACCTCACTGTTGACAGAGAACAAGGAGAATATAATAGAGACGATCTATGACAAGCTGACAGCCCAAGAGATGAAGGCTTTAGTAGACGATCTCTTCTCCAAGAGGCTGACCGAGACTAACTCCTGTGCTGCACACGCGGATGTGGATCCTTCACCGTACAAAATAGAGAAGTTGAAAAAAATGGAGATAAAGTTGGAGGGTACTTCCAACTACTTGAAGTGGTCGCATCAAGCGATGCGAACCCTGAAGGGAAGAGGCTTTGTGGGCTATGTGAATGGCCAAATCAAGGCACCTGAAGATCACTCCTCACGGGAGCTTGCTGTATGGGATATCGTCAACAATGTGGTAGCTGGATGGTTGACAGCTTCATTGACCGACCAAGTATTTGACAATGTGGAAGCTATGGAGGGTGCTGATAAAATTTGGAGGACGCTAAAAGACATATACTCAGGGTCGTACAACCTTATAAGGGTCTTCCAACTACAAGATGAACTTGATAAGGTGGTCCAAGAATATCTCACTACCTTTGAGTACACAACTCTGCTAAAGAAGTATTGGTCATATCTCGACCACTATAATCCTATTGGCGTGGAGGATGATCAAGTGAAACCGGCATTCGCGAAACATTATAAGAAGTTCATGGAGTATATTTTGCGACAGAGGATGATGAAGTTCCTAAAAGGACTCAACCCAGTATTTGAGCAGGGAAGAAATGTCCTACTTGCACAACCCAGACTGTCATCACTGAAAGAGGCCATAACTGCTATGGCACAAGAAGAGGCACGATTGAAGCTGATGTCTAGCACCACTAACTCTTCGGAGGGGGGGGGGGGGGGAATCAGTCCTAGCTGTTTTTCGGAGGGAGAGGGTGCTACAACTGTGGAGACCCTTGACACTTCATCAAATTTTGTACGAAACCTCTGAGAGGCCAGTCCAGCGGTCGCGGATGCGGCCGTAGAGGGCGTACGGGTGACAGAGGAGGCTATACTGGTGGCAGAGGTAATCATTCTGGGGGACACAAAGCAAATCTGGCAGAAGAGGAAAGTGAGAGTCAGTCACCCGGAATGACCCCTAGTAAGAAAAAAATGCTAGAGATGTGGAGGAGCATGAGGCTTGGATCCGGCGATAGTCAAGCCAACACCCCTGGGGCATTGACTCCAACCACCTCCGGAGGTAACATCACCTACTATGCCCAAACAAACACATGTATACCTGCTCATGCCCTTGCATCTATCCATAAGTCAGGTCGGATAATTGACTCTGGAACATCTGGCCATGTCACGGGTTCCCATGATGAGTTCCAGGAATACACTCACCTGACAACGCATGAAAGCATTCAGACTGCTGACTTTTCAGGAGAAGGGAATAGGGAGACGGTTAAATGTACCCCTTCCTATTATGGGTAAAGGCACGGTTGAATGTACCCCTTCCATGACCCTTACTGATGTCTTGCATACTCCATATTTTTCTGTTAATCTTTTATCCATTAGTGCCATTGTTCTTTAACTTAATTGTATTATTTTTTTTTTATATTCCTAGGGTGACTTTTCAGGAGAAGGGAACAGGAAGACGGCTGGGGACTGACACTTGGCATAAGGGGCTATGGTACTTAGACAAGGGTGGACTGGATGCAGCGCTAGGTCATTGGTGGAGAAAGCACAACCGGAGGAGCCACAAAAAACTATAGAAGTAGAATTATTACTTCAACATCAGCGCATGAGACACTCTTCATTCAGTCTACTGAATCAGATGTATCCATCTATATATATCAAAATGCTAATAAACAAAAGTTAGTTTATGATGCTTGTGAGCTTGGAAAACATACCAGAAGCTCTTATGTGAGTTCTGAAAATAGAAGTTTAGCTGCTTTTGATATGATACACCCTGATGTGTGGAAACCTTGTCCTACAACTAGTGTTAATGGTTTTAAATGGTTTGTCACATTTATTGACTGTTACACTCGTGTCACGTGGGTATACCTAATGAAGAGTAAAAGTGACGTCTTTGCATGCTTTCAAGATTTTTATCGCTGAGTTACAACACAGTATAGTGCTAAAGTGAAGGTTTTGAGATCTGATAATGGGACAGAATACACAAACAAGACTATTGAAGAGTACTTATCAACCCATGGGATACAGTATCAGAATTCGTGTGCCTATACACCAGCACAAAATGGCGTGACAGAACGGAAGAACAGGCACATGTTGGAAGTAGCACGGTCAATGATGTTTGCCATGAATCTCCTTAAACACTTGTGGGGGCATGTTGTGTTGACGACTGCATATCTTATCAACAGGATGCCCTCTTAGGTGTTAGAATGGAAGACACCATTTAAGATGGTTACAAGAAAAAATAAGTGCATTGTTTCCCAAAGGTATTTGAGTGTGTATGCTTTGTGAAAGATAAAAGGCCTGTGGTGGGAAAGTTGGACCCTCGGCCAGTGAAGTGCATCTTTGTTGGCAACTCAGGGACTCAGAAGAGATACTCTTGTTGGAGTTCGGTGGAGCGGAGGCTCTTTGTGAGCATGGATATGACATTCAGAGAGATAAAACCATATTATTACAATGGTTCAGGTGAAGGCTCTGCATTTGGTGATACACCTAACATAGGAGGTGTTAGGAGTGAGGGGAAGATGGGCCCAAGCGTGATTGTTGTATCAGTTTCATGCCCAATGATGGAAGCTGGTACAAGAAAACAAGGGGGGGATAGCGAGGGTAAGGAAAGTGATGAGGATGAGGAAAGTGATAAGGATAAGGATGAGGATTCTTATAATCAGGAGGGAGAAGTTGTGACAATCAAGAGGAAGAAAGTGATGATGTGCAGGAGAAAAAACAGACTACAGAGCTCCAAGTCTACAGAAGGAGACAACAATAGTTCAATACTGTGCCAAGTCCCTCATCTACTGTGCCAAGTCCATCGCCTAATCCTGCCCCAACTCTTGAAGATGTTTCTCCTGCACCGGATCCATCTGATTCAGATGCAGATCTCTCTTATTCAGATGGTATGATCTCTCCACCACTCCCTCATATTTCCTTAAGGAGATCTTCTCGCAGTAATGTGGGAAAAGCTCCTAATCGTTATGGCTATGAACATGACATTGCCAATTTCTTATCCTACTCTAATATATCACCTACTTATCGAGCATTCATTGCATCGTTAGACACCGTCTCTTTGCCCAAGTGTTGGCAGGAAACAAAGGAAGATCCAAGGTGGAGAACTGTAATGTTGGAAGAACTTGGGACACTCGAAATAAATGGCACATGGGAGCTTGTTCCGTTGCCTAAAGGAAAGAAAGCAGTGGAATGCAAATCGGTTTTCACGGTAAAGAAGACGCTAGAAGGTAAAAGTAGAGCGGTACAAGGCAATGTTGGTTGCAAAGGGATACACTCAATCATATGACATCGACTATGATGAGACGTTTGCTCCAGTAGTCAAGATGAGCACTGTGAGAACCTTGGTCTCCCTTGCAGCAAATCATGGGTGGCAACTGTATCAATTGGATGTGAAGAACGTATTTCTTCATAGGGATCTATAAGAAAAAGTATACATGGAGACCCCCCCGGGGATTTGCATGAGGCAGTCGGCGAAAAATGTGTGCAAGCTGAAAAAATTACTGTATGGACTCAAGTAATCTCCTCGAGCATAGTTTGATAGATTCAGGAAAGCTGTCACGGACATGGGATACCGCCAGACCAATGCAGATTACACGGTCTTCTTCCAGCATTCAAGAGGCCACATCATCATACTTGCAGTGTATATGGATGATATAGTGATCACAGGTGATAATGATGAGGAGATCACCCACCTGAAATCAAAACTCGCCAAGGAGTTTGAAGTGAAGGATTTGAGAATGATAAGGTATTTTTTCGGGATCGAAGTGGCTCGAGGAAGAGGTGGGATCGTCCTCTCTCAAAGGAAGTATATACTAGATATGCTCACAGAGACTGGAATGCTGGGATGTTGATCGGCAGTCACTCCAATTGATCAGAGAGATAAGTTGGGAGCAGAGACAGGAGATCTGGTTGATCGTAAGAGATATCATAGACTTGTAGGAAGATTGATTTATCTAGGTCACACTTGCCATGATATCTAATTTGATGTGAGTATAGTGAGTCGCTGCATGCATGATCTAAGGAAGGGCCACATGGATACAATTTTTTATATCTTGAGATATCTGAAGGAGACTCCTGAAAGAGGACTATGGTTCAAGAAAAATGGACACCTGGGTATTGAGGGTTACTGCGATGCAGATTGGGTAAGCTGCATGGATGACAGAAGATCTATCTCAGGGTACTGTGTCTTTGTGGGAGGTAACCTAGTCTCATAAAAAAATAAGAAACAGTCGGTAGTAGCACGATCGACTGCTGAAGCAGAATATAGAGCTATGGCTCTGAGAGTATAAGAGTTACTGTGGGTAAGAGCACTGCTGACAGAGTCGAAACTGGACCAGGGAACACCGTTGCATCTTCTGAGTGATAGTCAAGCTGCAATAAGTATAGCTAACGATCTAGTTCAACATGACAGAACTAAGCACACCGAGATCGATCGGTTCTTCATTAAAGAGAAGATAGAAAAAGGAATATTAAAGCTCGATCATGTTCGCTCAGAAGAACAAGTTGCAGATTGTCTGACTAAGGGTCTTAATTCATCAAGTATTTCTAAACTATGTAACAAGATGGGAATGATTGATATCTATCGTCCATCTTGAGAGGGAGTGTTGAGAGTATTGGTGGAACTTTAGTCCCACATCGGATAGAATTGAAGAGAGATGGATTGGCCCCTCCTATATATATGTAGCTCCTCACATCAATATAACTAAGTCAAGAATTTCACTCTATATCATTTAAAAATACTTGGAATTATGAAGCCAGGAAACCAGTCAAAAACTTGTTCAATAAAAATAATTGCAACTATATGGTCATCTGCGAAATTAGAATGGTTACACAAATTTATAGTTATAAAGATAATAAGGAAATTAGCTGCCACATCAGTTTGTAAAGGATACAAAAGAAAATTAGGGATAAATAGAACTTATGTAAGAGTTCTTAATGATAAAATCAATCATTAGTTAATACCACTAAGAAGAGTACATATTAATTCTACTTCTTAAAAAATGTACAAAGGAGGAGGATGTGAATAAGAAGTGCAATAACTTAACAATCCAACCGATACGAAATGGACCTTTATTTTGACAGAGCGTATAAAGTATTTGCTGCAAAAGGTAGAAGGATGTGCTAAAATGGAGAAAGTACTTGTAAAAGGAAAATTTTGTTAAAAGACCAAGAAAAGCTAGCATAACAAATTGGCATTCTTCTTACTTATTACGTAGTGAATTCACTAACTAGACAACAATTGCAGCAGCAATGGCAGGAATATCATACATTATGGTGAAATTTTCAGTATGTAACATGAAACATATGGCAACTTTATCCCATTTTCCTCTTTGGCTTAATGTGCCACAGATATGAATGTGATTTCTTATAGCAAATTTAGTCTTTCCTCTTCCTCTATAGATAGTAATCTGAAGGATTGTTCCTTGATCGCATAAGCTTGAACTACATAGCTTGACTATATATATAAAGCAGGGCCTTGCCTTGCTTATAGTCAGCCATAGTAAGGGTTGTGCACCAACTCACTACTTCAGCTTTATGTTATCCGAATTCTTCACTTTAATGAGAAGTATTCAGTATTCGTGTCGATCTGACATGATATGGATATGGATATGGAATCCGTATCCGATCCTCCATGGTGACAATCGAATCCTTTATGGTGACAATCGGAAGACTAGTAGTGAATTTGATAGTTTATTTTAATGTGGTAGTGAAGTAGATAGTTTATTTTAATATCGTAGACTGGTAGTAAAGTAGTAGAGGAGCTGAAGGGACGGTCCCTTAGGGACTTATTCAACTAGTTCAGTAAAGTTTACTACTAGTTTATAATTACATGTCATCTTTTTATGAAATCTTAGTCATATTTCCGTATCCGTATCCAGAATTTGGATCCTTTTTAGCCGAGTACGTGTGTCCTTTAATTATGAGTTTGAAAAATCTGACTCTTGGATATGTATCTGTATCCGACATCCGTACCCGAGTCCAGGTAACATAGCTTTAACTTGACAACAAGCCATAAAATATGATCATTTATTTGGTGGATCTTTCCTCAACAGAGCGCCATACTCCCCCGCCAACCCCACTTAAACAGGAAAAGGCTTGGGGTTAACAGCAAGGACGAACATATTCATTCCAAACAGAATTATTGCCCTCTTCTTCTCTCCTTAGGCAGATGACAGTATACAGAATTGTTAGATCTCTTCGTTAGCTAGAAAGCCTAGAATCTAAGTATAAAACTGATCCATGAAGACAGAAATTCAAAAAAAAAAAACACAAGTAACATAGTGAACCTAAGAATCAAAAGAAGTATAGTAATTCAATTCAAGCATCACCAATGGAGTGAAGAAAGCAGAAAAACAACGAAAACTGGAAAAGAAAAAGTAGACAACAAGGCATTTGCTACTTGTCACACAATTCAATCCATATTAAAAATCATGGAACCATGTGAGGAACTTACGGCGCGAAGTGCAAGAACCAGTGTCAAATTTCTTCTTCTCTTCGCTCCCGCTGAATTTATTCTGTACCCAACTCAAAATCTAAAACCCAAAAAAAAAAAAAAAACTAAATCAGGAACAAGTAATAGTACACAAAGGTGGTTTACACTCGCAAATCTCATTCATCCTTGCTCCTTTGAGGTGTTTAGAAGTCCTTACCCTCATATTTCCCACCAAAACTGTTGGTCTAGAGAGAGAGAGAGAGAGAGAGAGAGAGAGAGAGAGAGAGAGGCTTTGTAATAAAAGAAAGATGGAGCCCAATGGGCACGTTGGGAACAGGTGAAATAGCTGGGAGTTGGCTTGGTAATGATAGTGCTCCAGAACTTCATGGCGTCTATATATATAGTTTATAATTTATAATCATGTACTACTATTCCAGACTAGATGTACTTCTTTGGAGTTCAGGTTTCCAAGCACAAAATATTCTTGTTCACAGAAATTTTTCCTGGCTTCCAATAGCCACTTCTCCCAGAGTACTATCCTTTTCCTCTACAATGACACTGTGTACTATTAAATGAACTTATTCTTGAGATGAAGTATGCAATAGTTTGGATAAGGTACCATGGGTTTTTTTTTTTTTTGCTGTAATCTGTTTTCTTATACTTCTAGGCAAACTGGTTTGTACATTTAATTGTGTTTGTAAATGTAAACAATATTAGCATTATGAGTATGAATGTGTACATGCATTTAATATTAAAATGAAAATTAACTTCCTATTGTGGGTCGGGGAGAGCGGACTGTACAGAGCCAAGGAATCCAGGAATTCTAGCAGGATCAAAGTGAGAAATAATAAGAAACATTTATTTTTGGTTAATTAGCTATTCAGACTTTTATAATAGAGAGATGTAAGAATAGTGAAACAAGTCAATACTTTATACGTTAAAACAAATTATGCTACATTACTACACCCATCAATAAAACGAGCGTTGCTTGATATCCAGATATGGATGGCATGCATGGTAGGCCAGGCCTCATGTTGATGCAAAGTGGACAAGGATGGACTGAGTGGCTTTGCATGTGGGAAAGACAGGCAGCTCTACATATTTTGGTACACATTGACACTGATGTACTCTTTTGTCATCTTTATTAAGTATATTAACAGTTAGAAAAGAAAATTAAGCCACGTAGGACAGGGCCCATTAACCATGATAAGGTTAAGAAACTGATGGAACTTAAGTTGTGGATCCCGTTTATAGTTTCATGTTTTCTTGTCCATAGTTCCATCAGTTCTGTTTGGTAAGTAGATGGACATCAACAAAAAAAGCAAGGTTCAAAGTATCGTTATCGGAATCGGTTGCTTATTTGTTCGAATTAATACTTATTTTTGTTGTGTTAACAACATCAAATGTTGCTTCTTCTTTCTTCCTTATAAATTTCTATTTTATGACATGTTATTTATTTTTCCAATTCATGTAGAGTGTGGGGCTGTCCTAGTCACAAGTTTGTCACTTGTGTTGCTATATTTTGTGCATATATTTTTGGCCCTTTCTCTGCTTTTTTAATGTGGGGTATAGTATGTTTATGGGCTTTACAGAGTTTCTTGGCTGCATTTTGCTTTCCCTCTGTCCCTCTTATCTTGCTTCTGCTTGTTGCTTAGCTCCATGCTTGAATGGGACCCTCTGGAAATGTTTCAATGTTTATGATTCTATTATATCTCCTGATTGAAACATATTATTGCTTGTTATTATTTAGAATAAAAGGTTTCAACATCGTTTGTAATGACACCTGAAGTCAGGTTCATCATTGCCTGACAATTCACTGACCCAGGGTCCCTTTGATGGAACGAACTACTGACTTTCTATCCGAAACCCAGCCAAAGTCATCGAAAGTCCACACTCTTTAGAAATTGGATGTGGCTAAGGGAGAGAAGAAGCACATTGAAAGTCAGTTTCAGTTGGATTTCTACTTTCGATGCTTATCGGACGTTGAAAGTGAGTTTTCAAAGTTAACTTTCAATGTAAACAACTGACAATGAACTAAACAGCCCCATGGTGAGAAACAAGGTCAGATGTAGGAAGTTCAGTTACAAGTAAATTTAAAATTGTTTAGTAACATGAAAATGGTGTTGCAATGTATATATATATATTGTTAGAAATATTATCTTTTACTTACTTAAAAGTTTTGGAATATAAAAATAAAACTAAACAATGTTACCGGCCTCTGGGGAAGTCGTGCACGAAGCACTGCCTTAAGAGTTTATTCGGGATCTGTGTGCAGACGTTCCCGACGCTCCTAGTGGTAAAACCCCCGCACTACCGGAATCTCGTTGCCGCACACGACTTGGAGAGAACGACCAGGACTTAGCTCTGCCCAGAGCTTGGAGATGAGGACGAAGAACAGAATGTTGACAGAGGTTTGGAGTAAGAAATTTCGGAATGATTTTACAAAGAAATTAGCCCACATATATAATACTCATATGTAACGATCTGAATTAATTCTACTATTAATTCAGCCGTTACACAAAATGAATAATGAACCTGGACACAATAACGGTTCAGAAACATTCGTAACGTTCAGAAGTTAATTCCAACGTTCAGAAAAATAAATAACAGAATTAAGAGGAGCAAAAAAGATTTTAGGGTCCCAGTCCGAACCCGAAGAGGAAATCGGATCGGCATTCGGCGCCCGCAGGTGTGGGCGCGTACCCGCACCCGTTACGCGCGCCGAACCGAACCGAACCGAACCGAGCCGAGCCGGGCGGCGGCGGCGGCGACGGCGCGCGCGTGTGGCCCAAGGGGTTCCCCACACAACAACTTAATAGAGCAAAGAAGAGAAAGTAATATATGTACACAAGAAGGCTTTGGTGCACCCGATGTGGGACTAAAGAAAGAAAGAGGAATTGAACTTTTGCAAGAGAACAAAACCAAAACCAACAATCCCCTCCCCAAAAGGTCAAGTTCCGAAACAGAGATAAGAGTGAAGTAAATAGAGAGAGAGAGAGCATCTGGGCAGTAAAATACTATGCATAGATGAGATGGACTACAGCCTTGAATCTCACGTAGTGACTATTGCCTTAATCTGAAGAAGTGCTTGATGGACTATGCCTTGAATCAGACTTCTTGAACCAGATTTAGAAAATAGCACACATAGTACGCTAGAGGTCCTTGGTCTATCGGGTGGCGCTTTTAAGAAGGCCATGCGCACTTTTCCACATTCATGAGAGTTGTCTGGGATCGCCATGTCCCATAGTCGCGGCCTTCACGACCTCTCATATAGGTAAGTCCTTAATGGTTGGTGATATGAATCAACCCAGCATTACAGCTTGGACCTATTAAGAGTTTAACCTCATCCTAACCATATCACACAGGAACACTGTCACCATAGGGATGGGGAGTCATTGTTCACATGTACAGCCGCTTGGGCTTTTATTTTTAATGAGACTTTAATCTCGAGTCAGTGTTCCATAAAGTCACCTAAGTTCAGCTTGTTTCTACCCATTGAACCGGCTTCTTGGGATCTCCAGTCAGACTCGGTTGGGTTGCCACTGCTGGTGACTAACTTATGGGCTTAACCCCATCCCCCTCGATGATTCTAGGATCAAAGTCCTAGACAGACCCTTCGTCAAGTGATCTGCAAGGTTCTTTTCTGACTTTATATAGTCAAGAACCACATATTTGCCTAGTAGGCTTTTTATTGACTTGAAGCGCAGTTGCAGGTGCCTGTTCATCTTAGCATTCACAGAATCATGCTTTAGTAGTTCAATAACAGATTTATTATCACAATTTATAGAAATTGTAGGAACAGGACTAAGAGAAACAGGTATATGCATAATAAGATTTTTAAGCCATTCAGCTTCTGTGCAAGTTGTATCTAAAGCTATCATTTCAGAGTCCATTGTACTCCTAGCTATGATAGTTTGCTTACAAGAGCTCCAGGAGATCGCAGCTCCTCCTAGAGTAAATACATATCCAGTAGTAGATTTTATATCATGTGAGTCGGTTACCCAGTTTGCATCTGAATAACCTTCTATGATATCAGGGTGTCTAGTAAAATGAAGTTTGTAATCTAGGGTGCCCTTGAGATATCTAAATACCCTATCCAAGGCAGTCCAATGTGACTGATTTGGGTTACTGGTATATCTACTTAGTCTCCCAATAGCAAATACAATATCAGGTCTTGTCCTGTTTGTTATATACATGAGGGAGCCTATCATCTGTGAATATTTATGTTGTTCCAAAGGTGATCCTTCATTCTTTTTCAGTACAATACTGCTGTCATAAGGAGTAAGGACATGTTTCTTATCAAATAACTCAAATCTTTTTAGAATTTTTTCAATTGAATGTGCTAAAGATAGAGTATAACCCTCTTCGCCTTTGGTCACTTGCATTCCTAAAATCAAGTTGGCTTCTCCTAGGTCTTTCATATCAAACTGGCTAGATAAATAGTTCTTTGTAGTATTTATCAATTCCAGTGATGAACCTAGGATAAGAATGTCATCTACATACAAGCATAAAATGACACAACTTTTACATGTACCTTTAGAGTATATACATTTGTCATACTCATTTGACAAAAAACCATATTCATAAATTACTTTGTCAAATTTATTGTGCCATTGTTTGGGAGCTTGTTTCAGGCCATAGAGGAATTTTACTAGTCTGCAGACTTTCTTTTCTTGACTTTTAGCAATGAAACCTTCAGGTTGGTCCATATAAAGTTCTTCCTCTAGATCTCCATTCAAAAATGCTGTCTTTACATCCATTTGATGGATTAGCATATCATGAATGGATGCTAAGGCCAAGAGAGTTCTAATGGATGTGATCCTAGTTACAGGAGAGTATGTATCAAAATAATCTAACCCTTTCTTCTGGGTAAAATCCTTAGCAACTAATCTAGCTTTGTATTTTTCTATAGTACCATCGGCTCTGAGTTTCTTCTTGAAAATCCACTTACAACTTATTGGTTTATTCCCTAAAGGTAGATCTGTTAGAAACCAAGTGTTATTCTCCATGATGGAGTTGTATTCACTGTTAATGGCTTCTTTCCAGAAGGGAGCATCAGGAGACGACATTGCTTCTTCATAAGTTGATGGATCACCCTCTATCAAAAAAGTGAAGAATTCTTCTCCTAAATTTTTCTCAATCCTATTCCTTTTACTCCGTCTTGGTTCTAAGTCTTGTTCAGAATGAGAGCTAGGTATTTGGACATGAGAACTAGTAGAGGGTATGGAGGAAGAGATTGAACTTCTATCCTTAAAAGGAAATATGTTTTCAAAGTAAACTGCATCTCTTGCTTCTATAATGGTATTGTTAGAGATTTTATTTACTTCTGAGTGAGTCACTAGAAATCTATTGGTATAGCTGTCTAAGGCATATCCTATGAAAACAGCGTCTACAGTCTTGGGACCAATCTTTCTCTTTTTAGGTTCGGGAATTCCGACTTTAGCAAGACATCCCCAAACTCTAAGGTAATTAATCCTAGGTGCTCTACCTTTCCACAGCTCATAGGGAGTCTTATCTTTTGTCTATTAGGCATGTTATTTTATGCTCATTGGAGAAAGATGTCCCTTTGGCTTGAAAATGTCTAAGATATTCTTAGAATTCATGGAGCTGGTCGTTCATAGGCTTGTTATCTACCATGAAATACCCATTAAAGGTTGAAGAATTAAACCTTTCTATTCCGGCATCATCACAGCCATATTCATCTTCCAAGGCTTTCCAGAGTTCTTTAGCGCTCTTGTATTCAAAAATTATATCATACAAGGATTCAGATAATGCGCTTAGAATTCTATGAAAACAATGGAAGTCTATCTCTTTTAGGATTTTTGGTTTCGATGAGGTGGACACTCCTATGTCAGACTCAGTTTCATCAGAATCATTTGTGATGGGTGTGGACCCATCAATGGCAGAAATAAGTCCTAAGGTCGTGAGCCAAAATTTTATTTGGCTCTGCCATCTCTTGAAGTATGAGCCATCAAACTTAGCAGGTTTTGCAGTAGAGGATTCCTCCTTACCAGTCATGATTGCAGTCTGAAAAATATAAATTTGTTTAATAACAATGTCCAAGATAATAGTTTAGGTGGTCTTTGCTAATTAATCTTAAAATCTTTAGTTTTTCAAGTGTTGATCAATTCAGGTTAGCTGTAGGGGCCGGTTCCCAGCTAGCGGTGGTCCGAGGACTCTTAAATACCGTGTCGCTTAGGGTTATTTACACCCGGTTGACAGAAGGACCCTTTCGGCTTGTGCCCGAGTTTGTCTCTACTTTGAAACTTTAGATTCAAGATTTTATTTGCAATTTCCTTTTTATTAAACTATTTTCTTTTGGACCTAAATTGCTTTCAAAAATACTAAGTGATTAAAATGAATCAAATTGTATGTTACACTTGAAAGAAATTTTTGTGATAAAAAATTGTAATTTACAAAATTATCAAATGTGCTAACAATTTTAAAACACTTTAAGCAAATTTACAATTTGACAGTATAGTAAGCAACTTGATTACAAATTATAGTTAAATTATAAAATAAAAAGCTCTACTTGAAGTATTGGTATAGATTTAGTAGACAAGAAACAACTGCTAAGTTTAAAATAATCTCTTGAACTAGTAATATAGTGCAATGACCTTACGAAGTGGAACCTCCAACAAAAATGACAACCAAAGATTTCATAGCTTAATAATCCTTGTATTGCCACTGTTGCTCCTATGTTGGGGGCAAGAATATTTGGACAATAGATAAATAATAAAGGGTGTCCCACAGTTCTCTTAGAGACTGGATATTGCAAACTAAAGTAAAAAAAAAATTCACACATGTAAAAAGACTGTAATTATGTATTAAAATGCAATTATATGCAAAATTTATCTCTTACAAAATTTGATCAATACAATAGATGGCAGAAAACTTTGTGTGACAAGGGTTTGGGGTTCAAAATACTAGAGCAAGTCAGTTTTAGTTAAGTTCAAATATGTCAGGCATTACAATATTAACCAATTAAATGCACCCATTCCTCTTGTGTATGGAAATGCTATGCTTATATCTGGAAGAGACACCATGAATCAACATAGTGGGGAACCTTAGATTAAAGATCATTCAGAGAAAACAAAAGGAGCAGCAGCAAAGGCTTATTACAAAAAAGATGACTGAATATACTGTAGATGGAACCTATTTGTATTGTTAGTGGGGGTTTGACAACCTTTACAGTTATGGCCCTGATGCAGAACCTGAAAGACCAAAATTTGAATCTGATAATGTGAACTGGTGCAAAGTGTTATTCCCATAAATAATTACTTGGCACCAATCATAAGACAACAATAATCTCTGAGAAACATCACTTGATAAGGAAACAGAGAAATATTCAAGTATGAATACAAACAGAGAGGGACATAGATCACTGACCTGAGCCTACTACTACTAGTACTACTATTATTATTATTATTATCCAAAGAAGAATTTGCTTTGTAGGGGAAGGCTGGATTAGGAACACAAACATTGCTTTACCTTTAATAGTAGAAGAAATACTTGTTCAATTGAGGAAGAATTTGCTGACAATGACAAAGCACGTCGATATGCATGGTAATTAAACAATACGATTGACTGCAACATTTTGTAGGATGATAATATAGTTTAGGAAGGAGAAGAAAGAAGAGGAAGTTTATACTGTGTACGCATAAAACTAACTCTAGACTAAACTTGTACTGAAAATAAACTCTTAGATTGTTAGAAATATTGTCTTTTACTTACTTAAAAATTTCAGAATATAAAAATAAAATTAAACAATGTTACCGGCCTCTGGGGAAGTCGTGCACGAAGCACTGCCTTAAGAGTTTATTCGGGATCTGTGTACAGACGTTCCCGACGCTCCTAGTGGTAAAACCCCCGCACTACCGGAATCTCGTTGCCGCACACGACTTGGAGAGAACGACCAGGACTTAGCTCTGCCCAGAGCGTGGAGATGAGGACGAAGAACAGAATGTTGACAGAGGTTTGGAGTAAGAAATTTCGGAATGATTTTACAAAGAAATTAGCCCACATATATAATACTCATATGTAACGGTCTGAATTAATTCTCCTATTAATTCAGCCGTTACACAAAATGAATAATGAACCTGGACACAATAACGGTTCAGAAATATTCGTAACGTTCAGAAATTAATTCCAACGTTCAGAAAAATAAATGACAGAATTAAGAGGAGCAAAAAGGATTTTAGGGTCCCAGCCCGAACCCGAAGAGGAAATCGGATCGGCATTCGGCGCCCGCAGATATGGACGCATACCCGCACCCGTTACGCGCGCCGAACCGGGCGGCGGCGCGCGCGTGTGGCCCAAGGGGTTCCCCACACAACAACTTAATAGAGCAAAGAAGAGAAAGTAATATATGTACACAAGAAGGCTTTGGTGCACCCGATGTGGGACTAAAGAAAGAAAGAGGAATTGAACTTTTGCAAGAGAACAAAACCAAAACCAACATATATATATATATATATATATATATATATATATATATATATATATATATATATATATATATATATATATAACTCTGCACAATACTAGTTGGGACAAATAAAATGTGTTGTACCCCAAAAAAAAATGTGTGAGTAAGCCAACCTTTTATTTTGGTACATATACTAGATTGTGACTATTTTTAATGGCATTAAATGATCTAAGCTTGCAATAAATAATGAAAATATATCTATAACCATTTTATGGAGAAATTATTGTATGTGCCACCCCAATGTACCACTTTTCTCTCCAACCTTTATGCACACATCCTCGTAGCAATCTAACGATTGGGAAGAGAAAAGATGTACTGAGGTCGGCATATACAATATTTTTTTTATAAGGCTATAATTGCAGCCAAAGTTATAAAAAGTGCATGTGAAACTTGTATCCTTGTGTTACAATACAATTTTTCTTGCATGCCAACCAAAACAACTCCGAAGAGTATCCTAAACCACCAGCTTTACTCCAATCTTGTTAGTTGTTGGTTCTCTCATTGATGTGTCATAAATTATGGGCGACTCTAATCTCTTTCTGTAACATCAAAGTAATATGCGCCGTCTGCGTCGCTATAATGTGCAGAGCAGACAACACCGTCAGGTGCCAAAAGCTGCAGCCGTGTGCACAGAGAGCCACGAGACGCCTGCGTGCTATACTGCACAGAGCAGACTGCGCCGTCAGGCGCCAAAAGCTGTAGCCGCGTGGCACAGAGAACTACGTGCCGCCTGCGCCGCACCGAGCCGCCAACAGCGGTCCTTGTCCCCTCCACACTCGACTCGCTCAAGCTAACTTGCTGGCCGCATAGCGCCTGGCCGCATAGCTCCAGGCCGCAAGGCCCGTGGCTGCATGGGCACCGGGCCGCATGGGCACCTGGCCTCATGGGTACCGGGCCTCATGGGCACCTGGCCACATGCACATCTGACCGCATGCGCTCCTGACCGCATGGGCTCATCGACGCATGGGCTCCAGGCCGCATAGATCCACGAAGCATGCGTTCGAGCAAGCAACCGTGCATGTAACTCGCGCATAAAATGAGCGCACGAGCGCCATGCGACGATGTTGACGTGCTAAGTGTGCCAACAAAGTGCCACTTTGCTCCCTTGAGCCCAAGTCCGAGTCCGAGTCGCTAATCCCCTTTTGGGGCTTAGCTCCGAAGGAAAACTTCCCAAAGGTGGTGACAAAATAAAGATTGTCATAATAGAGTTCGCACTGAATCCCTCTAGAAAAGTCAACCCATATGGGCCACCACCCCATGTGCATATACCAATACTAAGCAAAGCTATATATTGAGATATACAGATTGGTGGTTTTCCAATGTGGGACTAAAACTCCCAAAGCAAAGTGGAAAAATACCAACAATCCCCCACATATATCACAATATATGGTCGAGCATTCCTCATCGTGACTGCCCATCATGCATTAGGATAGATGTCGCCCACGACTTGAATCTCCTCGCATAGGTCAAACAACAGTACGATACAAGAATGGACTACGCATTGAATTCTGAACCATAGTTGTTGTTCTTTCCACTCGCATAATGATATCAGCTGTGCCTCCGGTCGCACATTAAAGGTCATGTACTAACCTGGTTTCAGTGTATGTATCTTGGGTGTCTACAAGTATACCCTCAAGAGATGGCCTATATCTCTGTCCAAATACTTAGGTGAGTTCCTTTCCAGAGAGTTTAATATTTTTCAGCATGAAGCATTGCGCTTCCGTACGATACTATGCCACTGTGACAAGGCTCGTAGCCGAGGTTAACTACCTCACATAGTGTCACCCACAGTAGCATGAGGTTACTATCCTCTTAGTAGTATTGTATTACATCCCATCATGAAGCCTTGCACTTCCGTGTGGTGCTACGCCGCTGTGACATGGCTCGCAGCCAAGGTTAACTACCTCATGTGGTGTCACCCACTGTAGCATGAGGTCACTGACCTCTTAGTAGTGTTGTGCTACAACTCTCTATCTTTTCAGCATTAGGCTACATGCCTATTTGCGGTGCTACTGTCGCTGTGACATGGCTCGCAGCCGAGGCTTTACATCTTTTACCTCATCGTGGTGTCACACCACTGTAGCATGGGATACAAGTCCCTTGTAGTGCTGAACTGCACGTGCTTCCTGAAGCGCGCGTAGAAGCCAACCTTACACAAAAAAAATTCTATAGAACAAAATAGTAGACTACAGTGGTTCTGGGTACGTATCCCACATTAAGGACTACCCACTGTACCTGATATTTTTTCAGTCAGTGGTCCTCCCTTGAACCAAAAGCTAGATTCCTAGTAGATTTCTTTTTGAATTAATAACATAAAACTTAATGGTAGGATTACAAAGACACAATATCAGAGGTCCTTCAAGCCTATTTTACCTGTTGTGTCTTCGACTAGCTAGCGCATGAGACCTTTAGTGAACGGATCCGCCAGGTTCTCCTGACTCCGAACATCCACCACTGCAATGACACCAGTCTTGATGAGATTGTTCAGTATTCTGTGTCGAAGTCGTACAGTCCTTGTAAACCCTCTCGTCTTAAATGTTGGATTTAATTGATTATTTTTAACTTGAAAATAACCACAACCCAAATCCCAAGTGCCCAAGTTAGGGTATCAGTCTACCCCAAACCTGTTATGCCACGACTCCTGTGTACCACTCAAAATCTAGTTCCTAATATTTTAAATACATTATGAATTACCTAGTTAAGTTGTTAGTTTAATTTTAATTAAGGCTAATTTTACCTCAAGCAACACTTAAACCAGCCCACCTATACTCTTTCTCATTAGACCAGCCCATCTCAATGAGACCAGACAGGCCAAGCCGAGGCTAGCCCACAACTTCCTCATATATATATATATATGAAGTCCCTCCCCTTGAACCCTAAACCAACACCACCCTCTCCAAACCCTAGCCGACCCCCATCCAAACCAATCTCCCTGCCGGCCGGACCCCCCTACCCCGACTACCCTTGCCGGCTGCTCCGCCCAGCCCGCTCCCGACCACCTCACCCGACCGACCCCCCTATAGCCACTCACGCCGACTGCTCCAGCCGCTCTCACTTCCCTGATCGGCTGCTCCAGCCCGCTCTCGTTTCCCCGACCGGCTGCTACACCCCAGCCGCTCCCTGACCGGCTGTTCACCCCACCCCAGCCGCTTCCCCGATCGGCTGCATACCCCAGCCACTTCCCCGATAGGCTGCACACCCCCCAGCCGCTGCCCGATCGGTGCACCCCACAGCCGACCGCTCCCCGATCGGAGTACTGCCGATCCCGACTGCCCTTCACCGCTGGACGGATCCGCCCACGCTGTCGGAGCCACCCTCGTCGAAGGAGGAGACGCCCCCTCATCCTATTGATCAGGTACTCATCCTCCAGCAGCTCCTTTCTTGTGTCCCAATCATATCCCCTCGTATCGTGTCCATGCATGATTGTTGTGTCTTAGTATCGAGAATCATAGTTGGAACACAACCCTTCTAACCCTAATTAATTAAATAATGGCTTAATGATTAACCAGATTAAGAAATTGTTAAATAGAAAATTCCTTAACCATGATACCTGTCGTCAAGGACCTTAGTTATTTGAACGTCTGGACATAAACCACGTGCAATGAGCATAGAAACCAAAGACAGGTGTTCGTATAGAAAAGAAATCATGGATAATTGTAACTGGATAATTATTGCCTCGAGACGCCTGTTAACCGAAGACAACACTCGTGTACACCCTAGCTAAGTGCGCACGTGATGTTGTACTCAAGCAACAGGGAACTCGCGACAGTATTCAAGCATAGCGTCTTAGTCGTATGTAGTTATTGCGTAGTGTCTGATGCCTGCATTATTGTGTTATATTGTTTGTCTAGGGTCTTTGGATCAGCCAGGAGACGCTACCAGAACAGGCTTTTGGCATTCATCTCTTGAAGACTCAGGCAAGATACCTTGCTATATTTTGCTGTCTAATTTAAATTATACAAATGCTGTATTGTATGCTTGTTGTTCTGTCTTATACAATTGTGCGCGTCCGAGATTGTCTCGGGTGCATTCGACGGGTACGTCGAAGATTGGTATACATTGACTTAGTCATTAGTAGACTCACCCTATGGGAGGACATCATGTATTCTTCCAAGACTGGACACTTTTACACGTATTCATAGTGATAAATCTCATGTTGGGATGCGTGTTCGCGTGATCGACTAGCTATTGCCGCGTGTGACGTGCATCATGGTTAGCAAGAAATCTAGGACTACTTCAGTTTAGAGACTTGGCATTTAGATAAGGGATATGCGCGTCGATCATTTGACGGGTATATCTACATTGGGAGGGGAGGACGACGAGTAGGCATATGGGACACCCTACTCCTTTACACTGATACCGCACTCGATGGAGTGATACAGACGTATTTATATATTACTGATACCACGTTCTGTCGAGTGTTGGACGTTACTTGATGATATTGCAGATATCACACTCTATAGAATGTTGGACGTTATTGTATTCCTGCGCCCGTGTTATAGGGGGCATGTGTGGCATATACTAGCCGGTTGTCACGACTGGTGAATTACGTCAGCATATGTCTAGCCTACACCTTCCCATATACTCATAGTTGTCCTCATATTGCATTTACTTAGATGGTTAGCACACCTTTATTGTATTTATTTTATTCAGCATTTATATATGGCTTGTCTCTATGTATCTTGTTACGTCCCTCTGAGGACCTGGTTCCCTTCCAGATTTGGACGAGGCTTTCTACCCCACAGTGTACGGCCCTGGACAGGAGACGAGATTCGCTACCGCAGAGGAGCTAGAGGTTCTACCGTCAGAGTTTTCGTGATCAGTTGGTAGGCCTTCAGCCTAGATTTGGTGCATCATTACCTAGTCAGCCGATGCCCTAGTCATTATCTTTTATATCTCATTTCAGTACTTTATTTCATCATAGTAGTGGGTTTGTTCCCACCAGACTTTACTGGTTGTACTATGATATCTTGAGACTGGTATTTATTACCCAGTAGTTTATTTAGTACTTCTTGCTCTTTATATTGTGGATGAGATTAGATTACCTGTTATTGACTGATATTGTACATGTTAGTATTATAGGACAGCATAGCACTCTTCGTGGATCCATTAAATTAGGATATCCTCGGAGACATGTCAGCTGGCTATTGCCACGTGGCCTGGTCTCATATATTTTGGGACTGGGACGTGACAGTCATCTTCTTACCATTAAAGAGATTGTTAGATCCTACTGCTGCAGCTGCCTGGTTGTCACAGTATATCGGAATAGCCAGAATCTGTGCACCAACCTTTGGAATATCATACATGAGCTCCTGAAGCTATTCTGCCCCATCTACTATAGCTGCAAGTGCATAGAACTTAGACTCCATTGATGAGCGTGAGAGCATAGTCTGCTTCTTCGACTTCTATGATATAGCAGCTCCACCCATTGAGAAAATATATTCTCATGTGGATCTCTCGCTCTCTTCTTCTGGCACCAGCTAGCATCAATGAAGCCTTCTACCACTGCTGGATCTCCGTAGTATTAAAGTGCAAACTTTTGAGTCTTCTTGAGGTATCTCATCATCCTCTTCACAGCTTTTCAGTGTTCAACACCTGGGTTACTCGTGAATCTACTCAGCATCCCCACAGCAAAAGCAATGTCAGACCTAGTGGCATTTGTAACATACATCAAATCCCGATGACGCTAGAAAACTTTAACCGTCTGACGCTTTTTTCTGGGTTAGGCTTCAGTTTCTTGTCATATCTATATGGAGTATCGATCCCTGGAAGATCCTGATATCCTTAGCGTGTGAGCATCGTCTTCTCCACGTAGTGAGCTTGTGATAGAGCAAGCCCAGCTTTCGTCTGGATTATCTTAATCCCAAGGATGACATCTTCATCTCCCATGTCCTTCATACTGAATTTAGACGAGAGAAACATCTTTGTTCTAGTGACACATTCTTCATCCGTGCCTAGGATTAGCATGTCGTCCACATAGAGACAAACGATGACACCTCTATCACCAGCGAACTTCGTGTACACACACTTATCAGTTTTGCTGACCTTGTAGCCATTTAATCTGATAACTTTGTCAAACTTTTTGTACCATAATTTGGGAGGTTGCTTCAGACTGTCACGCCCCGATCTCCCGCAGGCAAATCGGCCGTTCCCGCTAGGCGGGAATCACCCTCGCCAGCGCTCCCGCGGAATGATCGCTTGATCCATCCGGGCGTGATACCGCACGAGCGTGATCCACGCCCGTGCAAGGCCATGGTTCATTAGCTGGCGGTTAGAGTTCTAAGCCACAGAGTCGCACAGATTATCCGAGTGCAGCGGAGTCATAAACGCATAGGCGATAGGTAACAGGTTCACTGAGTCGACAAATATATAGCGGAAGCATTGAAACACAAGTTTAAGTAAAGCAAGCTATTTTATTGATATGAACATGTGTTACAGGCGGCGTATAGCCGAGATTACAAGTCGCTCAAGCCTCTCTCTCTCTGAAACAGTAAAAGCGTGCCAAGTGGCTACAATTATGGAATGATTGTAGAGGCGATGTTCAGGCGATGTTCTCAACTTATGTCTTGTATATGTGCTTCAGTTTCGGACGCACCGTTGCTTCGGAGTGATCTTCACGCCTAAGCACGCACGTTGGAGGCATCCGCACCGAACGAGGTTCTCCCGCACCCTGCATACAAACTGGTGGATTATCAGTACATTGAATGCACTGGTGGGGAAGCTACTCGCCCGCTCGACAAATCCAAACACGTAATACAGGTTCCGTGCACAACTATTAAGTTGTCTTTCTAGTTGCCTTAGGATCAGTTTCATGCAAATATTGAATAGCTTCGTGTCGGGCAGTGCGCCATGCGATGTTTGAGGAAACACGGCGAGACTTACCAACTTACCATTTCTCCTTCCCTGTCCAAGGCAAACACGATTAATTCAAGCACGGGCATGTATAAGCATTCAAGAGGCATAGCATTAGCAAACACGATATTGTTATAACATGATCGTTCAGGTGTTAAGTTATTCAGTGATGCTATGCAATGACTCGCACGCGGATAGCCGCTAAGCGAGAATGACTTGTTTATCTTCCATTTTATAAGCAAGCAGGCAGCAGGTTTAAACACACATGAAAATCACACGATGCATTGCAAGCCATATTCACACGATAAACACACGAGGCATTGCAAGCATATACACACGATGATCACTGGCTTGATGCCATTATGGACTAGTCAAGAACAAGGATAGCATACAACGTGAAAACACGATGAGCTCATAAAACACGATTGCATTGCAAGTTATCCCGTCCGAACACGATTGACTATAAACATGAAGTCTGCCCGGATCGGATCGGTGCCAGTGCCCCAGCACCGTCCGCAGAACTTATATCCTTGTGCACAAGTTGTCCATGATCGAACACGATTATTAATTTACACACGAGCACACGACAAGCAGTAATGCATGATTCATTTAGCTATTGGATATGCACAGTCTCCTGGGCTGCTGTAAGCCCGCACACGAGGGAGACTTGCAGGAAGATCCGAATACCTGAATGAGTCTTGCCACTGGAGTATGGTTCATTTACTTGACATGATACAGTTCCCTGAATCGGGATCTGCCTTGGTGACCTAACGGTCCCGGATACTCACAGGTTTATTCAGGCACGAAATGACTACTTGGTAGTCTTCTGGGGGTTTGGATGAACACAATGCAACATTCAAGCAGATAAGCATGCGTTTCTAAGGAACATAAGCAGGCACGTTGCTCGGATCCGAAGGTAAGCCGAGAGTTGAAACCGTTAAGGGACTTAGCATGCGAGGGTCTGAACATATATAAGCAGTATTTTATTTTCCATGTTCTAGCATAGCAATACAAGTTGGGATTATTCCCTTAGCTAGGTGCGTTGGATTTATTAGCATGCAGGGGGTGAATCACCTAGCGACTAGCATAAATATTCCAGATTTTATGTGTGCTGGCTAAGCAAAGACAAGTTCACCGTAGCCACCCACCTTAGCGATGGTTCGCCTCGGTAGAGCGATACGCCTGAGCGAGCCTCTGAAAGCCTAAGCTGAATTTCTGTAGGGGCAAGTCTGAATATCCTTTGCTTCTTGTTTGAGGCAAAGCCGGTCGGGATAGTTGCACTTTTGTCGTTTGAGACGGCAGTCCGCTTGAGCGGAACGGGGTGTTACACAGACCATATAAAAATTTTACTAATTTGCATACTTTGTCTTCAAAACCTTTGACGATAAACCCTTCTGGCTGCTGCATGTAAATCTTCTCAATCAGTTCACCATTCAGAAATGCTGTCTTTGCATCCATCTGATGAATCACCATTCTGTGAATAGTACCTAGAGTAATCAACATCCTGATAGTAGTCATCCATGCAACGGGAGCATAGGTGTAGAAGTAGTCAACCCCCTTTATCTGAGAAAACCTTTTGACCACTAGCCTGGCCTTGAACTTGTCAACAGTTCCGTCTGCTTTCATCTTCTTCTTAAAGATCCACTTGCATCCGATGGGTTTAGGCTGATCAGTTTCCACATGATAGAAAATAAAGTATTCTCTGAAGTCCTTCGGCCTCCTCACTCGCTTTGCTTTCGGCTCATCGAATTCTGGTTCAGATGTTGTCTCATCAATAACAACTCTTATTGGACTAGTTCTCTCTGAGAGATACTTGCCTCGTCTGTGCTAGCAGTATTCTCTGGGATATCCGCGAGAACAACATCCTTGTGCTTAGCAAACTTGTCTTCAAAGAATTTTGCGTCGCAAGATTCTATGATATGATTAGATTCGATATCAAGGAACATTCGAGCATCACTCTTATCAGCATAGTCCAAAAATATAGTCTTTGTAGTTCTCGTTTCCAGCTTTTGAATATTGAGATCTGGAAGTTTCATATACGCCAGATACCCCCAAACTCGAATGACATTCAAGTTGGGTCTGACCTTGAACCAAAGTTCATAAGGAGTAATGTCAGATGTCGCGAACGGTACTCTATTGAAAATAAATGTAGCTGTAAGCGTTGCTTCTCCCCAGAAGCACTTCGAAAGTTCTGCTGTCAGCATCATGGAATTCATCATCTCTGTCAACGTCATGTTCTTTCTTTCTGCTACACCATTAGATTGGAGAGAATACGGAGCAGTAATTTTATTGACAATTCTATGTTCTTTGCAGAATGATGCGAATTCCAAAGAACGATACTCCGCCTCAATCGCTTCTAAGTCTTTTGAGTTGTTGGTCGGTTTGACGTTCTGCTTCAGCCTTGAAGTCCTTTAACTTTTTGAACGCTTTATCTTTCGACTTGAGAAGATATACGAACGCGTACTTCGAGAAATCGTCAATAAAAGTAATGAAATACTTTATTCCAGCTTTTGTGGAGAATTGCTTGAAGTCATAGATATCTGAGTTTACCAACTCCAGAAGATATGTGCTTCGGTTCACTCTTCTGAACGACTTACTGACGATCTTCGTCTGCACACAGACTTCATATTTATCCACCTTCTTACCCCCACATTTGGAGATAATGCCTAGACTTGACATCTTGTTAATGTATTTATAATGCACATGTCCTAGTCTATTATGCCACAACTCAAGAGAATAACCAAAAGTAGAGACTGTATTGATACAAACAGAAGGAGTTATAAGCTGCAGTTTAAACATCCCTTCGGTACATAAAGCTTTTTCAAAGTATGTTCTCTTGTAGGACATCACCATATGACCGACATTGATATCCATCCTCAGGCCCGCCTTGCGTAGCAGACTCCCATAAACCATATTCTTGGTGATCATTGGTGCATACTTTACATTCTCCAGTGTAAGTGACTTTCCAGAAGTCAGCTTCAGCACTACCGTACCGATCCCCTGAACATCAGCTTGTGACGTGTTCGCCATTGAGACCTTCTCATAGGTTGGCTCATACTTGGTGAACAATTTCTTCTTAGAGCACACGTGGCAAGATGCACCAGTGTCCACCCACCAGTCAGGGTCCACACCATGTGACTCAACCTGCGCAATCATTGCAACTAGATTAAGCTCACCTTGCTCTTTCGGTTTAGACTTCGACCTGCAGTCGCTCTTGTAGTGACCCTTCTTGCCACAGTTGTAATACGTCACATCAGTCTCCGACTTTGGCTTGAATTGAGCCGACTTCACCTTCAGCTGGTTAAAGTCCTTCTTCTTCTTGTAGAAAAATTTTTGCTTCCCTTTAGAGTCACTAGCATGTACCATGTTGGCCTTAGCCAACTGCTTGGACAAGTAGTCCAACTTCAGTTGCCCCTGGCTTCATCTTCAATGTGAATCCAGTGAAGAAGATCTTCGAGCTGGATTTTCATCTTTTTATGGTACATATCAGTCTTAATCTTGATCCAGCCTGGAGGAAGTTTGGTGATGATAGCCCCCACCATAAATTTGTCTTCCTGCTTCATCCCTCTTCCTCTAGTTTATGTTATATCTTCAGAAGTTCCTTAACTTGTGGTAACATCACCTTCTCGTCCTCAAATTACAAAGTAAAAAACTTCTCAACGAGATAAATTTTGGACATTTTCTCGTCAGTTTTGTAGTGCTTTTCAAGAGATTCTCAGACATCTCTTGCCTTCTCCTTCTTGTTGTAGGACTCTGCCATCAAGTCGTCCATAGCATTGAGAATCAACAACTTGCAGAGGTCGTTGTCTTCCTTTCACTTGGAGTGTGCATCCTGCGCTACACCAACTGCAAGCTCTCCTCCATCTTCGGGAATGGTAAGTTCTGGATCAACCAACACATAAGCAACTTTGACAAGACGAAGATTCAAGAAGATCTTCCTCTTCCAAATGTTGTAGTGTTCGCCATCAAACTTCTCAAGCTTGTGAAAGCTAGTATCGAGAAGGTTTGAGCGGTTGTCCATACTAACTCGGATCTTATTGTTAGACCCGAAGTCAGATCAAAGTAGAGGAGATCTACAAGTAGAGACTCACACAAGAGTTCCTCTACAAAAGTTAGTGCATTGAGATTCACACAAGAGTTCCTCTTCAGTGACACACAACTCCACAGAAGCACTGAACCAAGAACAGATTACAAACTGACAACCCAAAGAAAAAGCAAATACAATAAGAATCAGAAAATCGTTCTTCTTTTTACGTTCGCAGACGCTACACTGAGAAGAACGGGAACAAGAACAGAAATACAAAGAAAGGAACTCATGTTGGAGTGATCAAAACCACCATAGCTCAAGGCAAGTTTCGCGCTATATAACGAACTGTCCCCAGGATCCAGCAAGTCCAAACGAGAACTTCTGGAACGCTCTTGGTCACATTCGGATCACTCGGAAGACTCTTTTGGAAGGATGCTAACAGCTGCCGCGGGTCATGTTGGTGCTCTCGATTTTTCTCTCTCTTAATTTTCCAACTCTCTCAAATAAAAAAGGAGAGCCTCTATTTAAAGAGGATTTCAGCTCCCATGAGGCCTGAGAAAAAAAAAAGGCCGCATGTGCCGCATGCGCCGATGTACTACGCAGAGCAGACATCGCCGCCAAGCGCCGAAAGCTGCAGCCACGTGGCACAGAGAGCCACGAGCCGCCTACGCGCTGTACTGCACAAAGCAGAAAGCGTCGTCAGGCGCCGAAAGCTGTAGCCGCGTGGCACAGAGAACCATGTGCCGCCTGCGCCGCACCGAGCCGCCAACAACAGTCCATGTCCCCTCCACACCCAACTCGCTCAAGCTAACTTGCTGGCCGCATAGCTCCAGGCCGCAAGCGACGATGCTGACGTGCTAAGTGCAAAGTGCGCAAACAAAGCGTCATTTTGCGCGCTTGAGCCCGAGTCGCTGGGACTTAGCTTCTAACGGAAACTTCCCAAAGGTGGTGACAAAATAAAGATTGTCATAATGGAGTTCACATTTGATCTCTCTAGGAAAGTCAACTCACATGGGCCACCGTCCCATGTGTATATACCAATACTAAACCAAGCTATATATTGAAATATATACATTGATAATTTTTTAATGTGGGACTAAAACACTCAAAACAAAGTAAGAAAACACCAACATCTCTTTCTGTAAACATCAAAGCAATATACGATCAATTATTGGCTATCTATTCATGTCCCTCAACGTCGTTTTCGACATGGAAACAAACACCTTCCATACAATAACACTCGACAAAATAGATAAATAAGGATGCAATTGAAGCACCTTTACTGGCAAAAAAAAAAAATAGTCCTTCCAATCCCAAGCCAACAAGTTGGTTAAGAAAGTGATATTAAGAAAAAAACAGGGACTGGGAATCTAGACACAGAAACTTCAGTGCTAAGAAATAGGTGAAGCTATGATCCTGGCTTCCGGTTCCAACTTCAATAATAGCTCTAACAATGTCCTTGGTTAGAGTATCAACACCAAGTGTCAATCAGAAGAAGAAGGTTTTATAGAAAGTGTTGGGCATGCAGGACAAGGCAAAGCAGAGCCAGAGATGCATGGGTTGTCCCTTGCCAACCGGGCCAGCTACTCGATTCGAACCCACTCGTTCCGAATAGGACCGGTCCTGAGATAAGTCTGACAAGCCATCTGGCTTAGACAATCCCTCGGGTTAGGACAACCCCTAAGTCCCCACCTCTCCGTCCATAATGCCTCTAAGTTTCCACCTCTCCACCAATAGAGGTTTCGCGGTCCAACCCAACTCCTCTTTGTCACTTGAACTAGCAATCCACTAGATTTATATTTTGAGTTTCCACTGAAAAGACCTCGAGTAGCTGAAGCAAAGGAACTCGAAACTCGAACTCCACACTCGACGTACCTGTCCTCTTTTAAAATCAAGGACAAGAACAACCAAATTTAGTTCCGGATAGGATAATCCAATCCCCTGGGCTGGTCCTGATCCTGAAACATATAAAACACAATAGATCAAACCGACTTCAGTTCAATAACTCTAATCGGCCTTCACCCTCCTCCAACATGTTCCTACATAGCCTTCTCTCTCATAGTTGAAATCACATTCCCCTAAATAGTCAATCAAACAATACATACATTTTACGAACTTGTATCGTCAACTAGTCGATTATTATATGATAATCAAATATATATATAAAAAAGAAAAGAAGGACGACGAACGACCCTGATATCATATTTTATTGAGAACCTGCAATTGCATCAGTGACAAAGTAGCAGTACAAATCACATGCCCTGGTTGCACTAACCAGTTATATTTAGCAATGTAGGCTAAGGGAAAAAAATCCATTCTACTCTGGAAACCCTAGTCCAAAAGCTTTGTTCCAATTCTACTGTTCCGTCAACTTGCTAGATTCATAGATAACCAAGCACTCGGTACTTGCGGGACAAAACCGAGTACTGGATTTGAACCAAATATGGATTAGTTACTCTTGAATTATGGAAGACTTATTTAGTTTTATATCGGATAAAAAATAAGAAAGAGGTTAGCTTTCTTCTATATATATGTACCTCCTCTCTTGGAAGTAAATCAATCAATTATTTTCTCTCTATATGGTATCAAAGTCAAAGCTCTGAATTTTTTTTCAAAAAAATAAAAAAATAAAAAAACAAGGAGAATTTTCTTTCCTCCTGTCTCTCACCCGACCCCCCCCCCCGCCGTCGCCTTCCTCTGTGCGTGGAAGTCCCCCCCCCCCCCCCCCCCCCCACCCCACCCTCGGGTGTCGTCGATGTTCCCTGCGGATTTGCCTGCGAGTGTCGTCAAATCCATCATTGGATCGTGGATAATCAGAGAGAAACTCTTGTGTGATCCTCTGATTTCGATCTCAACATGGGTTCTAAGATTAGAGAGCATACTTCTTGGAAAATTTTGCACAAATTTATATTTCTAGTTCTTGTTCCGGCAAAGTTCTATCCATCGTGCATTTCTCATGCCGCATTAGTTTGGGGGTGTACAGATAGATAGAGAAAGTCGTGATCGCATGTAGGCGCATGACACGTGTTTGACCTCGTCTATGCGTGTAACTGTGGAGATGGGAACACCTGTGACTAGTCAGGAGTTGAAAGAGATACTGGAGGGGGGTGGCGTCACACCCCGATCCCGAAGGTCCCGACAACGCCCACGCCGGGCGCGAATCACCGCGCCCCGGCATTCCCACGGGACGTATATCGTTTGCCATCAAGGCATGATGCCGTACCAGCCTGGGGTTGCGTCCGCACAAGAAAATATTGTTAAAGTTGTGGCTATCATCGAACCGATCGAGTACGCAACGGAAGAACAATGTTACAGACAATAATCCATCTGAGAATACGGGGCAAATATTAAGGCACGAGGTTCTCTGAATACAATGGCATTGTTTCATACATTATGCCCCTCTATACAAAAGTATCTCAAAATAATCGATACGACTCAAGACATCGACTTCAGATTTTCGGGTCCTGGGGATGAGGCACGGCTATCGCTTCCTCGGATGATCCAGCACCTGCGAACAAGCAAACTGTTGGTGGGTCAGCACTTTGGAGAAAGTACTGGTGAATATAAAATCAACGAACAGAAGCAACATTAACTAAAACCAACACTAAGTAATTATGTTATAAAATATTACATTACTAGTGATCTTTATTGTTTTACCTAGGTTCGTTTCATTCAGTATAGGAACGGAGTCATATTACTTCTTTTTGGAAACATCTTTGAAAATAGAGTTCATGTTTGATTCATTCAAGCACACAAGACAAGCCGATTATTCTACTATCAGGGTGTGTGCAGCGTGTCTCATAAGCTATACTCAAAGACTCTAGGGACAATGCAGCATCTAGTGAACTATCATTCTATCAAGCAAACAAGATGAACTATCTATAAGATGTCGGTCCCCGAGAAACTCAGGATCAGTAGCGGTAATCCAGCTAACTAATGACTCATTTATCTGATGCTATTAGCAGATGTGACTCATGGTTGCTTTTTACTAAAATACACTCAAAATAGTAGTCGGAACCAAGGTTCAGCTCTGCACTAATAGCCATTGTCCGACCAATGCAAATGCATAAAATACGATCAGATAAACTCTATGATACACATGATCATGAACAAGCATGCTATATATATACTCTTCGTGATTCTTACCCCTTGTCGAACAGTTATCCCTGCAGCAGACATACAAGTTAGCAACATATCCATATATAAACAAGGTTCTCTTTCCCTATTCGTCTCTGCATCAAACAATTAGGTATGTAAGAAGGCTAGCCTAGCATACGTCCTAACTACCTGAATGCAGTTATCTCCATGAATAAGCAAACTTCTCTAACTCAAACTCAAACTCAAACTTTTCCCAACAGAAGCACCGTCTCTCATCTAATAGCCATACCCTCAGGGCACACTATTACTCTTCCCCCATCAGTAGTCTCCATCCACCATTCTAATAGCCACACCCCCCTAGATCCCGTATGACTGAATTACATCAGGGCATACTATTAGTCTCCAAACTTGTTGTTTAACCTCCATCCACCGCAAGCTCCTCGATAACAAGCATATCATAAGCATAACACAATATGATAATACAAGCTTTCAATCTATCTATCTCTTATCTAATAGCCGTACCCCCCAAAATCCCGTAGGACCGGAACGTCAGCGCGGACTACTAGTCTCTTATCTAACAAGACAAGTCATTTACTCTTTATAACCAAACAAGCATACATTCAATCTAACTTTTGCATCAAAGACAATCAATTATAAACACGACGACAAGCAAACATACGAACGATCTTTAATTTAAGCAAGCATGGCACGGGTCTATTTATCTCTTCTAGTTAACATGTAGTTCTACTCTTTCTTTAGCATGGCAAGGTTCGTTTGATAGCGGTGTTAGTGTAACTAGTATGCAACATTCATTTTTATACTTAGCATGGCAATAGTTCTATCTCTTTTCAGGCAAGCAGGTTCTAGTTCTATCATTCTCATGCGATCGATATCTTATTAAGCAAACAAGTATTACAAAAACTCAGATTCATTATTAAGGAGTGCAAGAATCAGAGAATGAAGTTCTGTCCACTCACCTAGATCAGTCATCTTCTGGTTCAACAAGGAGCTCTCCAAGAAGATTTTCTTTTTGAGTCAGCAAATCGATATCTCTTGTACACAGTGTCAACGCGGAGCGGGGCACTACATACTTACCCACCAAGAAAAGTTTCATCCTCGAAACTTCAAGGAGAAACTTTCGATATCCAGGGCAGCGATAGTCCTCATCCCTCACCATCCTCAATCAAAAACTCTAGCAATCAACAAGCATGTAATCATAACTCTCAAGCAATAAATCAAATCCAGAAAATGGTTACATGCATCTTTGAGAATATATATGGACTTATTGTATAGTATGCTCAACTCAACAACGATATCAATGTACAATAAATCGTCATCTAAGAACAACAGCGAAATGGGCATAAGACCAGAGGATCGAGTTGCTCTGATACCATTTTGTCACGCCTCGATATCGAAGGTCCCAACAACACCCCCGCCGGGCACGAATCACCGCTCCCTGGTGCTCCCGCGGGACGTATATCATTTGCCATCGAGGCATGATATCGTTCGAGCCTGGGGTTGAGCCCGCACAAGGCAACATCGTTAACGTTGTGGCCATCATCGAACCGATTGAGTACACAGCGGAGGGACAGCGTTACAAACAATAATCTATCTGAGAATACGGAACAAATCTCAAGACACAAGGTTCTCTGAATACAATGGCATCGTTCCATACATTATGTCCCTCTATACAAAAGTATCTCAAAACAATCGATACGGCTCAAGGCATCGACTCTAGATTTTCGGGTCCTGGGAATGAGGTATGGCTATCGCTTCATCGGACGATCCAGCACCTGCGAACAAGCAAACTATTGGTGGGTCAACACTTTGGAGAAAGTACCGGTGAGTATAAAATCAACGAATAGAAGCAACATTCACTAAAACCAATACTAAGTAATTATGTTATAAAATATTATATTACTAGTGATCTTTCTAGTTTTACCTAGGTTCGTTTCATTCAGTATAGGAACGAAGTCATATTACTTCTTTTTGGAAACATCTTTGAAAACAGAGTTCATGTTTGATTCATTCAAGCACACAAGACAAGCCGATTATTCTACTATCAGGGTGTGCACAGCGTGTCTCATAAGCTATACTCAAAGACTCTAGGGACAATGCAGCATCCAGTGGACTATCATTCTATCAAGCAAACAAGATGAACTATCTATAAGATGTCGGTCCCCGCGAAACTCTGGATCAGTAGCGGTAATCCAGCTAACTAATGACTCATTTATCTGATATTATTAGCAGATGTGACTCATGGTTGCTTTTTACTAAAATATGTTCAAAATAGCAGTCGGGGCCAAGGTTCAGCTCTGCACTAATAGCCATTGTCCGACCGATATAAATGCATGAAATACGATCAGATAAACTCTATAATGCACATGATCATGAACAAGCATGCTATATATATATATATACTCTTCATGATTCTTACCCCTTGTTGAACGGTTATCCCTACAGTAGACATACAAGTTAGCAACATGTGAATATATAAACAAGGTTCTCTTTTTCTGTCCGTCTCTACATCAAACAGTTAGGTATGCAAGAAGGCTAGCCTAGCATGCACCTTAACTACCTGAATGCAGCTATCTCCATGAACAAGATAACTTCTCTAACTCAAACTCAAACTCTTTCCAACAGAAGCACCGCCTCCCATCTAATAGCCGTACCCTCAGGGCACACTATTAGTCTTCCCCCATCAGTAGTCTTCATCCACCATTCTAATATCCATGCCCCCTAGATCCATAGGATCGAAACATCAGGGCACACTATTTGTCGTGCCCCGATCCCGCAGGGGCCGATCCCGTAGGGCCTATCGTCCTCGCTTGGTCCCTACGGAACCATTCGTCCTCGCTTGGTCCCTACGGAACCATTCATCCTTGCTTGGGCGCGATGCCGTGTAAGCCTAAGTTGCGCTTGCACCAGGCAACGTACCTGCACAAGACAAGTTAGACAAAATATACATATATAGGCACAGAGTAAAACACAGAGAACCAGAGTTGAACACATTTGATAGCACACAAAATACTTTCTTTTATTGAATACTGAAGATTTGGATTACAAAGTGTTTGCTTGGCTGAGTTACAAAATATGCCTTAGAAGGCTTACAACTCTTTTCACATTCTCAAAACTAGCCACAACGCCCATTACATTATGCCCTTGTAGTAGGACTAAAATAACCAAAACATCTAGCAGAAGAAGAGTAGCCCACTGGAGAGGTAAGCAGCAGAGGAAGCAGCACGAACACAATCCTAAGGAAGGGTGCGCACACGCTGATTCAGGTTGAGGATGCTTGCCAAACTCTCGCTTCCAGTACCTGAATATTTGCCCACAAACGTGGGTCAGTACTACCACATGTACTGGTGAGCGACCGTGGCCAAACTCACCTTAGAAATCCACACTAAGTAAGCATATGAAGCTAGCATTATTAAGTGGTCTTTCTGGTTGTCTAGTTTCTTTTTAACAATTCATGCTAGGAAACATAGACAATATAAAGCAAGTGCATATGATATTTCTTATCCACGGCCGAGCGGTTATCCCTGCAGCAGACACACAAGTTAGCCACAATTTGCATATGAATAACTTATGAATCAATAAGGCATCAAGTGTTAGGTATGCAAGAAGGTAAACCTAGCATGCGCCCTAACTATATGATGGTCCCCTCCACGGGATTAGTAGTTGGGACGTACAAGCCCAATCTCACTAATAGACGAGTCTCCGGTCTACCCAAGGACGTACAAGCCTCAGGTATCTAGATCTCTTCCGACCGAACGATCCCCAGTGCCCCAGGGACCGCCCGAGAGATAAACCTTGTGCACAAGTTGTCCTGACCAAATGCATGAATGCAAGCCCTATCAGAAAAATATGCTATCATGCAACTGATGAACCAAGCACACAAGTCTATCTCTTTTTCTCTTTTCTCATTATTAAGCTCAAGTCCAGAGTTTTCTCGCCACAATACTCAATGCACAGATACACAAGGGACAGTTAAGCATTTCATAAGCAACTAGTCAGTTAGCAGTTCTATACTTGAAGCATGCAATACTTTCTTTTATCTTTAGCTTATCTTTTTAGTGAGGCAACATAATTATGTGAACTAGAGATTCTTTATTAGGCATGCAGACTTAAAGGATTCATCGAAGGGCCTAAGCCACTCACCTAATGAACCGAACGAGGGGATGGGGAAGCCTAAGCGACGTTCACTCTTTGGTTATGCGTCCTGAAAATGCAACAATACTTGGTTAGCATACTTTGATCTCTTTCCCTTACGATTCGAAAAGAAAGCGCAAGCGAGAAGGCGAAATCATGAAAACCAAGTCATCGAAAGCAACTCAAAACACAAAGCAACACAAAACCAAAAAGCAAAGCAACCAACGAAAACTCTTGGACTCATTTCAATAGAAGCCGTTCGATTAATTCGAAGGGTTCATTGCACTTCGTCCGTGTTGATTTGGCGGTAAGGTTTCCCCGAGACTCGATTCTCAACCGAGTCGAAGCAGCGTAGTGTTTCTTAAGTAACCGTTCGGAGCGGGGCGTTACATACTACCCCACTGAGAAGAAGTTTCGTACTCGAAACTTAAGAGATCAAGGAGGCAAAGATCAAGCATCAAGAGTTCAAAGGAATAAGACTCACCAACATCGTGTCCACTCTCGTCACGCTCTATATTTAACTGATAAACTCTTGGCCTTCTTATCTGATCAGTTGGTTCCAGAGCAGGACCCGGAGAGGTCTGAGTCTCAACCCGAGCAGTCTTATTGTTTCTACTCTGGTATGGCGGCGGAACCGTCTGGTTTTGGCAGTTCACTGCCTGATGCCCTTTTTTACCGCAGTTATAACACTCATTATTTGCACCACGACAAATATCTATGGTATGGCCTGGTTTGTGGCAGTAAATGCATATAGGACCTGGGTGCCGCTCGCCCGTTGTTTTCTTTTCTCCATCATGGTATCTTTTAGCAGGAGGGTTTCGAGGAGCCGGTGCCCTTTCTGGAGCATTTTGCGGAGTGAACTGCTCATTCTGCACGGCTGCCTCAAAGGCTTGTATATAGGTTTTGCACTCCCGGTTCATAACATCTTTTCTTAGATTATCGTTTAAGCCTTTTATGAACCGATGTGTGCGAGCTGCCTCATCGGGAATCATCGAGCTAGCGAACTTAGCAAGTTTGGAGAATTCTGACTCATAATCTTTGACAGACATGCTCCCTTGCTTAAGCTCGGTAAACTCGTCTTCTTTTCTCTGCCTGACAGCTGGCGGGAGGTAATGCGCAAGGAATGCTTCCTTGAACATTCCCTAAGTAATCCTACCATCCTGATGTTTGGTGGCGAGGTCTGCTTTCTTGACTTCCCACCAATCGTGTGCTCGTAACCGCAACTGCATATCTGCGCATGCCACCCTCTTGTTCGCAGGTATTGAGGCAAAGCTAAACAAGCTCTCCATCTTTGCGACCCAGTCCATCACCTTATCCGGCGTGGTCCTGCCTTCAAACTCCGGAGGGTTCAACTTCAGGAACTCAGCGCCTTTAAAGGTAGACTTTCCGGCCGTGCGAGGAGGCTCGTTTGTTTCTGCTAATCCTGCGCCTTGAGGCATGGTCGGGGCAGTCACAGGTGTTGCGGCGGTGCCAGATGCACCACTGTTCGCTGCTAGTGTTGTCACTATCTGCGTCAGGGAGTCAAGCTGCTTTTGTTGTGCCAAGGCTCTAGCATCAGCTCGTTGCTGCTGAGCCTCGAATCGTTCTTGTTGTGCAGCATGACGATCGTTTTGATTCTGTAACATTGCAATCAATCTATCTATTTGATCATCGCTCACGCTAGCTGCGCGCGATGACTCAGGGTTACCAGCACCTGTTCTTGTCATCTTTGCTGCAAAAGAGAGTAGCTTGCATTAGTCTCATAACGTATTATAGACTTATTGCATGGGACGTTGGGTTTTCATACTCTTAGGGACCTTTCTCACTCGATTTACTTCTTATAGATTCGAAATCAATTTTTGAAATTCGGGACTTTTGAAATTGCTTGAAAACTTATATCCTTTTCGAAGACGATGTTTGAAGAGGCCAAGGACGTAAAGCCATGCTCTGATACCACCTGTCGCGCCCCGATCCCGCAGGGGCCGATCCCGTAGGGCCTATCGTCCTCGCTTGGTCCCTACGGAACCGTTCGTCCTCGCTTGGGCGCGATGCCGTGCAAGCCTAAGTTGCGCTTGCACCAGGCAAGGTACCTGCACAAGACAAGTTAGACAAAATATACATATATAGGCACAGAGTAAAATGCAGAGAACCAGAGTTGAACACATTTGATAGCACACAAAATACTTTCTTTTATTGAATACTGAAGATTTGGATTACAAAGTGTTTGCTTGGCTGAGTTACAAAATATGCCTTAGAAGGCTTACAACTCTTTTCACATTCTCAAAACTAGCCACAACGCCCATTACATTATGCCCTTGTAGTAGGACCAAAATAACCAAAACATCTAGCAGAAGAAGAGTAGCCCACTGGAGAGGTAAGCAGCAGAGGAAGCAGCACGAACACAATCCTAAGGAAGGGTGCGCACACGCTGATTCAGGTTGAGGATGCTTGCCCAACTCTCGCTTCCAGTACCTGGATATTTGCCCACAAACGTGGGTCAGTACTACCACATGTACTGGTGAGCGACCGTGGCCAAACTCACCTTAGAAATCCACACTAAGTAAGCATATGAAGCTAGCATTATTAAGTGGTCTTTCTGGTTGTCTAGTTTCTTTTTAACAATTCATGCTAGGAAACATAGACAATATAAAGCAAGTGCATATGATATTTTTTATCCACGGCCGAGCGGTTATCCCTGCAGCAGACACACAAGTTAGCCACAATTTGCATATGAATAACTTATGAATCAATAAGGCATCAAGTGTTAGGTATGCAAGAAGGTAAACCTAGCATGCGCCCTAACTATATGATGGTCCCCTCCACGGGATTAGTAGTTGGGACGTACAAGCCCAATCTCACTAATAGACGAGTCTCCGGTCTACCCAAGGACGTACAAGCCTCAGGTATCTAGATCTCTTCCGGCCGAACGATCCCCAGTGCCCCAGGGATCGCCCGAGAGATAAACCTTGTGCACAAGTTGTCCTGACCAAATGCATGAATGCAAGCCCTATCAGAAAAATATGCTATCATGCAACTGATGAACCAAGCACACAAGTCTATCTCTTTTTCTCTTTTCTCATTATTAAGCTCAAGTCCAGAGTTTTCTCGCCACAATACTCAATGCACAGATACACAAGGGACAGTTAAGCATTTCATAAGCAACTAGTCAGTTAGCAGTTCTATACTTGAAGCATGCAATACTTTCTTTTATCTTTAGCTTATCTTTTTAGTGAGGCAACATAATTATGTGAACTAGAGATTCTTTATTAGGCATGCAGACTTAAAGGATTCATCGAAGGGCCTAAGCCACTCACCTAATGAACCGAACGAGGGGATGGGGAAGCCTAAGCGACGTTCACTCTTTGGTTATGCGTCCTGAAAATGCAACAATACTTGGTTAGCATACTTCGATCTCTTTCCCTTACGATTCGAAAAGAAAGCGCAAGCGAGAAGGCGAAATCATGAAAACCAAGTCATCGAAAGCAACTCAAAACACAAAGCAACACAAAACCAAAAAGCAAAGCAACCAACGAAAACTCTTGGACTCATTTCAATAGAAGCCGTTCGATTAATTCGAAGGGTTCATTGCACTTCGTCCGTGTTGATTTGGCGGTAAGGTTTCCCCGAGACTCGATTCTCAACCGAGTCGAAGCAGCGTAGTGTTTCTTAAGTAACCGTTCGGAGCGGGGCGTTACACTATTAGTCTCCAAACTTGTCGTTTAGCCTCCATCCACCGCAAGCTCCTCGATAACAAGCATATCACAATCATAACACAATGTGACAATACAAGCTTTCAATCAATCTATCTCTTATCTAATAGTCGCACCCCCTAGATCCCGTAGGACCGGAACATCAGGGCGGGCTACTAGTCTTTTCTCTAACAAAATAAGCCATTTACTCTTTATAACCAAATAAGCATACATTCAATCTAACTTTTGCATCAAAGACAAGCAATTATAAACATGACGACAAGAAAACATACGAACGATCTTTAATTTAAGCAAGCATGGCAGGGTCTATTTATCTCTTCTAGTTAACATGTAGTTCTACTCTTTCTTTAGCATGACAAGGTTCGTTTGATAGCGGTGTCAGTGTAACTAGCATACAATATTTATTTCTATACTTAGCATGGCAATGGTTCTATCTCTTTTCAAGCAAGCAGATTCTTGTTCTATCCTTCTCATGCGATCGATATCTTATTAAGCAAATAAGCATTACAAAAACTAAGATTTATTATTAAGGCATGCAAGAATTAGAGAATGAAGTTTTGTCCACTCACCTAGATCAGTCATATTCTGGTTCAACAAGGAGCTCTCCAAGAAGGTTTTTTTTTTTAGTCAGCAAACCGATATCTCTTGTACATAGTGCCAACGCGAAGAGGAGAACTACAGTGGCCATGGTATTTCAGGCCAAATTAGAGAAGACCTCATCCAGTAGGGCAGTCGTGTATGCACCAGAACTGTCACAGGTGATAAAAAAGATAGAGTTGTTGTCCAATGACATCAAACTTGAGGGGACGAGAAATTATCTAAGTTGGTCTAGGAGGGCGCTGCTGAACCTTCGGACCAAGGGACTTAAAAAATATATGAAGGGAGAGTGCATTGAGCCAAAGGATAAGACTAGTGCTGAGTGGAGCACATGGAGTCACCTTATTTCTTTGGTGGTTTCTTGGCTGTTGGCTTATGTGTATCCATCCATAGATGGAATAGTGGAGTCGATCTGCAGTGCAGCTAATGTCTGGATGATATTGGTTGGGATGTACTCTGAATCTGGAAGTGCCATGATGATGATGGAAGTTAAGGAGAAGATTGATGCTACCACACAGGAGGAGAAGAGAATACTTTAGTATGCAGCGGAGCTACGTCACTTATGGGCGGACTTGGACTACTATGATCCGCTATCATTGCAAAATTTGGCAGATGTTCTCCTTGGAAAATAGTACCTTGAGTGTAGGCGTGTGGCTCATTTTCTCAAGGGTTCAAACCCACAATTTGAGGCTAGGAGGGCAGCAATGTGTCATCTGCCATCTTTTTTGTCCCTGGATGAGGTTGTTGCATCGATGGAGCAAGAGAAGATCCGATAGAAGGTGATGAAAGGCGACCTCACTAGTTGTCCGTTCTGCATTGGTGGTTCCTAGTTCTCCCAGCAGCGATGACCGGGAGTGCTAAAATTACGAAAAGAAAGGGCACATCAACTACAACTGCCCTCAACCCCTAAATTTTGGTCATGGCCGAGGAGGCAGAGGACATAGAGGTGGACGTGCAGGTCAAGAAGGCCGGGAATGCGGAGGCCGGGAGTTGCTCACCTAGCTGTGACGGAGGAGACCACTACCAAAATGATTGGAGCTGAGATGATAAAGCTGGAGGAACTACGTTAGTTCAAGCTTCAGGTTGAGAGTTCTAAGGGCAAGGGACTGGTCACACAGGATCTGGATAACATTACCTACCTTGGTAACTTTATTGGTTACGCTGCTCATATGGGCAAAGGTATTCCGGTTTAGGCACTTGCATCCACTAAATCTCATACTGGTTGGATCATAGACTCCGGTGCATCTAGGCATATCACAAGTACATCTAGTGAGTTTGCATTATATTATCCGAGCAATCACATACATCCTGAGACAGTTCAGACTGTTGATGGGACATCCCAACCCATCAGGGGTACTGGCTCGGTCCATTTTACTTTATCTGTTACCATGTCATCTGTATTGCATGTTCATTTATTTTTAGTCAACTTACTTTCTGTTAGCTCTCTCATTAATCAATTGAATTATATTGTTCTTTTTTATCGGGATATGTGTTCTTTCCGGAAGAAGGCCACGGGGAAGAGGCTTGGGACTGGCATCGGGCGTGATGGTCTTTGGTACCTGGATTGGGAGACTGCAATGCTTGCTACTACTACTAGTGGAGGTCCAGGGACAGAAGCAATGCTCCAACATTGCAGATTGAGACATTTATCTTTTGATAGTTTGAATAAGTTAGAACCTGAGATAATGAATAAAGTAGACAAAAAAAGGTTATTTTATAATGCTTGTGAACTTGGAAAGCATACATGTTCTACTTATAAAATGGTTGGTCTTCAAAGTTTTGAGCCATTTATACTTGTTCATTCTAATGTTTTGGGACCGTGTCTTACTACTTCTATCAGTGGATTCAGATAGTTTGTTACCTTCATTGATTGCTACTCACGTATGACCTAGATCTACATGATGAAGTAGAAATCTGAGGTGTACAAATATTTTCAAGACTTTTTGACATATGTGAAGACCCAATTTGAAGTACATGTGAAGATTCTTTGAACAGATAATGGGACCGAGAACACCAACAAGGAGTTTACTAATTTTATCTCTAGTCAGAGAATTCTTTATCAAACCACTTGCCCAGACACTCCTGCTCAGAATGAGGTGGCAGAACGCAATAACATGCATCTACTAGAAGTGGCACGTTCTTTGATGCTGATAATAAATATGCAAAAAAAATTATGAAGTGAGGCTGTTATGACAGTAGTTTATCTAATCAATAGGATGCCATCAAGAGTATTAGGGATGAAGACACCATATAAGATTCTCTTGGGCTCTAATATTTTTATTGTTCCTCCCAGAGTGTTTGGATGTACATAATTTTTGCAAGATCACAGAATAATAGTGAGCAAGTTGGATCCACAAGCAATTAAATGTATCTTTGTGGGCTACTCACCAAGTCAAAAAGGTTACAAATGATGGTGTCCCACTGAAAGAAGGTTGTTTGTCACTATGGACGTGACCTTCCGGGAGTTTGAACCATTTTATGGGGAGAAGACGGAATTAAGTTCCTTCTTCGAGGATGGCTCTACTAATACTAGTAGAGAGGGGAAGAATGAGAGTGGCATCGTAGTTGCTATGATTCCATGCCTTTTTGAGTCACCGAGGAGCGATGGTGTCTCAAGGGGAGCCGACAGTCAGGGGGAGCTGAGAGTATATAGGGAGCATAAGTAGCAACAATATGAGCAGCAGCAACATGAGCAGCATAAGCTTCCTCCTGATGTCCCTATACTAGTACCCACAAATGTTGATGTCCCAAGTCCCTCTTCTCCAGGACCTTCTTCAGCCCTTCCATCTGAGTCACCTGGTAAAATTTCTCCCCTGATACTTCTAATCCTCATGTCTTACTTCGTAGAACTTCTAGAGTCAATGCTGAAAAACCTCCAGTTAAGTTTGGCAGTTGTAATACTGACATTGCACATTATATTTCATATACATCAACTCCACATGCATATAAGTTCTTCCTTGCATCATTAGATTCAGTGCTTATATCTAACAACTGGCAGGTAGCTAAGCAAGATTCTAGGTGGTTGAGTGCCATGCAGGAGAAACTTCAGGCATTGAAGAAGAACGACATATGGGAGCTGGTACCACTGCTAGCTGGAAAGTGTGATGTTGGATGTAAATGGGTTAATACTGTTAAGCAGACTCCAGAGGACATGATTGATAGGTACAAGGCCAGATTGGATGCTAAAGGTTATAGCCAAACTTATGGTATCGACTATGATGAGACCTTTGCTCCAGTCGCAAAGATCAGCACTATGCGAGTATTGGTGTCATGTGCTGCCAAATTCAATTGGCAACTATATTAGCTCGATGTCAAGAACGCATTTTTGCACGGGGATCTCCAGGAGGAGGTGTATATAGAGATTCCACCAGGCTTTGCTAATTCACAAGCAACGGGGAAGGTATGCAAATTGAAGAAGTCTTTGTATGGTCTAAAACAGTCTCCGAGAGCATGGTTTGATAGATCCAGGATTGCAGTCTGTGGTATAGGGTATAGGCAGTGCAATGGAGATCATACTATTTTTTATAGGCACTCTAAGACTCGTATCACTGTTCTTGTAGTCTATGTTGATGATATTATAATTACTGGAGACGATATTGAGGAGATCCTACGGCTGAAGAAAAGGCTTGGAGAGAAATTTGAAGTTAAGGATCTGAGACAGTTGAAGTACTTCCTCGGAATTGAAATTGCAAGGTCACGAAAGGGTATAGTACTTTCTCAGCAAAAATACGCTATGGACCTTCTTTCAGAGACAGGAATACTGGGATGCAGGGTTACTTCTACTCCTATCGAGCAAAATCATAAGTTGTGTGCTGAGGGTGGTGATCCTGTGAGTAAGGAGCAATATCAATTATTAGTTTTTTGGCTCATATATCTATGTCATACAAGACCTAATATTACTTATGTCGTGAGTGTGGTGAGTAGATATATGCATGATCCCAGAGAGCAGTATATGGAGGCAGATCGTAAAAAATTTAGGTATATTAAAAGAACCCCAGAAAAGGGGTTATGATTCAGAAGTTCTAGACATCTGAGATTTGAAGGCTACTATGATGTCGATTGGGCGGATTGTACGGACCGTCGCAGGTCCACTACAGGTTACTGTATTTTTATTGGAGGCAATATTGCATCTTGACGCAGCAAGAAGCAAGATGTAGTGGCTAGGTCTACAGCTGAGGCCGAGTACATGGCTATGATAGTTAGCCTGTACGAGATGATATGGGTGAAGAACTTGTTGGCTGAGATGCATTTGTTTATAGGAGACTCCTGCAACTTTGGTGTGACAAAAAATCAGCAATTGATATTGCAAATAATCCAGTTCAGCATGATCGCACCAAACATGTGGAGATTGATCGGTTCTTCATCAAGGAGCAGCTGAATGGAAAAGTTTTGACTTTGAGCTATGTGAAATTAGTGGAGCAGTTAGCTGATTATTTAACTAAAGGTTTAGGTCCTAGAGAGTTTGATACATTTTGTAACAAGATAGGGATGATTGATATCTATCGCCCATCTTGAGGGGGAGTATTGAGTTATGGGGGACTTATTTAGTCCCACATCGGATAAAAAATAAGGAGGAGGTTAGCCTCCTCCTATATATGTACCATCTCTCTTGGAAGTAAATCAATCAATTATTTTCTCTCTACAGTTACAGATTGCATCTATGAGCAACTGTGCCCCACTCGTGGACTCAGTTTTGAATGTGATAGTAACCTTTGTTTACTCCACTGTAACCTCAAGCTCTATTAATTGTAACTTATGTTTACTCCTTTAAGCCTCAGGTGCTTGGTCCAAAGAGAGCACTTGGCTATACACGCGTCGAGACACTATCATGCCATCGTGATCAAGACATTGCCGCAATATTACCGGACTGACATGTGTGTCTCTGATGGCAGGGACGGAGACATGAATCGCGTTGGACATGAGCCGAGCACCCAAATAAATTAAAATAATAATAATTATAATCGCATCATAAAAGCAAGAACAGAGCCAATTTTACTAATGTTCTTTCAAGATGAGCTTCAAAATTAGCCTAAAATACAGAAACCATAATAAGTATGTAACCAATATATATTCTATAGATAAGTTGGATTAAACCTAACTTTAGTTGATTTGTGAAGATAAAGCACTTATAGATATTTGTTGGCGGTAAAATAAGACATGCAATTATGATCTCTAAGACCAAAGTTCATGATCGATTATAGATGTGATTCAATAGAACACTATAGATCACCATCACTCCAAGTTTTTGTGTCACACCCCAGTCCCAGAATACACGGGACTAGACCACGTGGCAATGGCCTGCTACGTACCAAGGGGACTCCAGTCCGACTCCAATACGTATAAGTTATATTAGGGTCATTATCTAGATAACACGGTATACATGTCTATGTCTCAATCCACAAGAATATTTAATAAAGAAGAGAAAATATGTATCATGGTGTTCACCCCACACTACACTCGTCTGAATAGACTCGAAGGAAATAATATGAGTCTACAAATACTGGGCTATACTAGTAAAAAAAAAGCAAAGATCATAATATCTGAACAATGAAAAAGGAATACAAATACCGAGTAACAATACATGCATACCAGTATAATACTCATCTACAGCTCCAGCCTCCCGTCAACAATCGACCCTACAATCTGGCAGAAAACCAGGTTCTCAGAGGGACGTAATAAGGTACAAAAATAGTATGCCATAGTAAAACAGAACGAAAATATGTGATACGCTGGTATAATCTAAAATAACCACCTAAGTGAGATGCAACTTTGAAGACAATGTTCGACATGTGGGCTTTCCAAATATAAAATCGTAGCTCCGAGGCACAGAGACACACGGGACGTACCGTAGCTCTGAGCACAGAGTCACACGGGTGATACTATGACTCCGGATACAGGATCCCTACATTATATATATATATATATATATATATATATATATATATATATATATATATATATATATAGCGCGTGCAAAGTAGCCAAAGCATCTAGTAATTGTCTTTCCCTCCCAATGCGGTCAACGAGTGCTCGCTGAACCTGAACCTCTATCTAACAGTCTCCTCATACTGAAGTAACTATCAACAATCACCATCCTAAAGTCATCACATATTCTGGTCATGCTGACACTATCAGGATACAGGAAGTCTGGCACGATGACAGTGTCGGAATGTATCCTAGGGTTCCAATATAACCAAGTAGGTACACCAAGGTGTCACGAACATCTATCAATTGATACTAGACGTTAACGACGAACGTCTGCACCCGGATATGACCTGGACGCTAAGTAACAATTTTGATCCAAAGCGCACACAATGCATAGATAGAATAAACAGTAAATCTGGAATTGAGATACAGAATGACAAGGTACACTTACCTGGATCAGGATGTTGAAGGCGGGGCTCCGGTACAACGTCCAAGTCCGAGGATCCTAAAGTACATTTGTCTACTGCCTGCTATTGCGGTACTGTCTGCCTGGTGTCCTCAATCGAAGGTGCCATGAATCCAAGGTGACCTGTATACCGGGAAGATACTCATCAGAAGTTTCAAAAGAACTCGACGATAATCAACACTGTAAAACTGGATCGCCAAGCTGTACTGGTACGATTCTTGCTCCTGACTCCTTGTTTGTACGATCCCAAGAGCCACAAACGAGGGAACGCTCAGAATGCTGGGTCGCAGCATGGTGCAGAGCGGTCGAAGCATCGGTGGCACTAGATTATGGTACAACGACTCGGCCGGGAACCCGGGGGTGTCCGTGTGTACGCTTCCATGAGCTTCATATCGCTTGGTTGAAGAACTCCAACAAATTGTGGTTGAGGAGATGGATGCAGCGGTGGAGGTTCATGGTGGAGGTGGTGGTGAAGACTGTTGTGGGTCGTGGGGGCAGTGCTGCGGGTTATGGTGGTACTGCGGGTTGTGGTGGAGGAGGCGGGATGTGGTGGAGATGACGGTGAAGGTGGCTACGATGGAGGGTAATATCGATGGTGTAGGAGGTGATGGTGGCAACGGGTTATGGCGTTGACGGTAGTAGCAGCAGTGGAGGTGGAAATGGCGGGTCGGTGGAGATGTTGTTGGTGATGCTGTCGTGGTGGTGGCAGTGGCCAACGGTGGTGGTCGTGGTCCTGGTCGAGGTGGTGGTGTTGGCATATTGGCTGGAGGGGTGATGTTGAAGGTAATGGTGTACAGCAGCGGTTGGCAGAGCTGCCATTGGTCGGGGTGGTGGTGTTGGCTGCGGCTCCTGTGGTTGTGGCGGAGGTGGCAGCGGGTTGGAGGTGGTGGTGTAGAGCAGCGGTTGGCGGAGCTGCTGTTGGCCGGGGTAGTGGTGTTGGCTGCGGGCTCCGGTGGCTGTGGCGGAGGTGGCAGCAGGTTCGAGGTGATGGTGTAGAGCAGCAGTGGAGGTTTGAGTGATGGTCCGGCGGGTAGGAGATGCTCCGACGAGGTGAAGAACGAGATAAAGAATAATGAAGGAGAAAAGAAGAAGAAGAAGAAGAAGAAGAAGAAGAAGAAGAAGGATTTCGGCTATATATAGAAAGAGGGGAGGAGAGAGAGAGAGAGAGTGTGGGAGGATTTTTAGGGTTTTCTTGGGATTATGGTCGGCCATATATGGGGTTGTGTGTGTGTGTGTGTTAATATAGAAGGAGTGTGTGGTTGTGATGGGGGGGGTTGAATCAATGACTATGATTCTACATGAAGGAATAGTACAATGTAAGGGGAGAGAGAGGGTGAAGATGACCGGACACATGAGGTTGGGGGGTTTTTTCATTGGTTTGCACCAATATGAGGGTGACACCTAGCACCCTTCTTGCATTTAAGCCCTTTAACATTTGGGTATTTACACATGAAGAAAAAATGGTGAGAATTTGATGTGAAAAGTTATATTTGATATTTTGTAGGATGAGAGGGTGTTGTGTGTTTTGTATGAGCCTCATGAATGGGTGTTGGATTAAGTTGGGGTTAGGTTAAGTTGGTGTCCCCAATTTAATTAAATAAAGTATCATATGTGTAAATTAAATGGGAGTACATGGGGTCTCAAATGGGAGTGACACAAAGGTCATGGACGGTGTAAACTTGATGTCAGTCTTGGGCCCTTTAATTGGTTTGGCGAAACGGGTTGAGTTTGTGTCCCCAAATCGATGGCAATGACATAGGTACAAGACATAGGATTAAAGAATTAGTTTTCGTGACTGGGAAGTTGTGCAATTAAAATAGAGCACAAGGGAGTGTGTTTGTGAGTGACAGAAATGTCTAGTGCCTAGGTTGCAGAATTTTTTTAAAAAGTAAAGGCTATTGTTGTGATCCAATTATTGTAGCAACGGTAAGGTACACCAAGGGTTTAAATTAAAGAACCAGTCTACACAACCCTAATTTCTAATCCTTAGACAACCTGAAACTAAACCAAAATTCCTACCATATCATGTCTAACTAAAATTATTTTGAGGGGGTTTACAGTATGCCTACGCATATCAAAAACCTTTACTTTGAGCATCCAAGAAACCTTACTTTGACATATTCATATTCATTGGAAGAACAAATGACAACTTGAAACGAGAGGTTGCTTTTGGTTGGTTATACTTGGATGGGAACCAGTGGGCCAATAGAGCTGTAATTTGATTTGTACAAAGGTGCAAACCAGAAGGAATACAGGTATGATTGTCTCCAAATTTCTAGTGAGAAAGACCATAAGAAAACCTACTACTGTTCAAGATCCAACAAGAAATTGTCTATGAATACATGGATTATTGAAAGTGAGAAGCAGACTACTTGAGGTCTAGGATAACAAAGTTATCTAAAAACGCACATGAATAAATCACCGAGTTGTAGGGGTAGCAGTTATTGTTATTCCCTGAGACAGATCTTCAGATAGATTGAACAGATGCTAGAAATAAAATTCTGAACGAGCTTGTTTTAAAGGTAGCAGCAAAACTTTGAACGAGCTTGTTAGAATGGTACAAGATCTTCCTGAATGGAGATTTAAACTCAAGACAAGTGCCAACTCCCGAAACCAACTGACAGAAACAAGCGTTGTTCTTTCTTGCAAACGCAGTTGCAATTGAGATAGAACAATAACCAAAAAAATAAAAACAATATTCGTTCTTTCTTGCAAAATGCAGTTGCAATCAGACAGAACGAACAAATAAGAAAAATGAGAAGAAGACAGAATAAAATTATTCTTGCTGGGGTAGTGAAGACCACCGTTGCCCAAAGTAAGATTCGTCATTTATCGACGATCTGCTCCCAGGAGCCAGCAAGTTCACAAGAGAACTTCTGGAACGCTCGTAGTCACCACTTTGTGTGACTCAAATGGACTCTTTTGGACTCCTCTTTCCCAATTTCTGGTGTGTCTCAAAAGGAGGCTAGAGGGCTCTTTATATTGGGAAGGATGGAAGTCCATCCTCCTCTTTTTTCTGATGTGGGACTAAAAAATTAATATACAAAATTGATATCCCACAATCGCAGCCCAATGAATAGTCCTCTCAGCGCCCATTCAGCACCCGCTCGGTGCCCGTTCATGCAACACGCGCATGCAATCCGAGCATAAAACTCGCACATAAAATAAGCGCAACAAAAGCGCACAAGCGCCTTGAGATAATGCTAACGTACTAAGTACGATAACAAAGTGCCACTTTGTTCCCTTGAGCCCGAGTCCGAGCCCGAGTCTGAGTCTAAATCTGAGTCCGTGTCCGAGTCGCTAAGCTCCCTGGGGGCTTAGCTCCTATGGAATAATATCCAAGGGCATGACAAAAAGCTTAAAAGCTTTCATTGAGGAGTTAATCATTTTTTCTCCTAATAAAATACCCCTACATGGCACTCGTGTGTCCCACTACACCCCATGCGCACACCTCAATAAATACAAAGTATTATATTAAGATACACACTTGGTGGTGTAACCAATGTGAGACTATCTTTAGTAATCCAAAGGCAAAAACACCAACAGTTATGAGGTATTTTTAGATTACCAGTTATGATCGGTTACGAGGGGTCCGATTTTGGGTGGTTTTAAGTAACGACTTTTAAACCAATTTAACTCATGCTTGGTAATTCATTAACGAGCGGTTCTGAAAACTATTTACACAAATAAAATTACATATATGTTCATATATAAACAAAACGGTCATGATCGTGAAAACTGCCAGCCAGTCAATGCCTCAATCAGGAGGTAAAAGTCCATATTTGATCAAAATAATAGAAACAGAAGAAATAATAATAAATGACTGGATGAAAGTAGGAGAGAAAGATTTTTACTACTTATCGAAAAATGTAGCCATAGTTTGAAAAAATATAAGAGAAACATAGATGAAAAAGAAAAAATATGGTAGGGTAATAGTAATTATAATTATATTTTTTTGAGGATATAAATAGAATAAAATTATAAAACCCCTCAAAATCCACCCATTCGGGGTGTTTATAAAGCCACTCAAAATTATATTACACCAGATTGTTGGGGTCCAGTTTGGATTTTAAAATTTTGGAGCCCAAATATGGTCAAATATTTGATTTGATATAATTTAAAAATCTACATTAAATGTAAGATTTGATTAGATTTCAAATTTTTATCAATTATTTAATTTAACCATATTTGGACGTCCATAATTGGTATTGGACTATTTTAGGTGGAATATGATTCTTATTTTAAGGTTTTCTATTTAGAAAATTCTATTATGAACTAAAATAAGATTTCTCATCCTATAAATATAGGAGGAGGGTGGAGGCACAAAGGATAGCACAAGTTGGAGATTCGGGTGCTCGTCCACAGAAAATCTTAGAGAAAGTCCGTACTTTGCTGTCACTCCCCATTTCCAATATACGTATTTGGAGCGTAATTATTTTTTTGCTAGCGTAGTTATATGTTGTAGAGAGACTAGACCCATTCTTTGGTTCACTTGGCTTTTGGTTTATTTGTTTGGTCTTGGTTTATTTGTTTGGTTTGGTTTTATCATGAGTTGAACCCATGGTCCAAACCTCAAACCCTCCATATATAACCCAACTTCACTCTCTCTTCTCTCATTTTTCCTCTTCCATTCTCTTTCTTAGGTTTTCCTCTCCCCCTCCATAGGCAAGTACATATTGAAAGAAATGGAGAAACCTTTTATATTTTTGTTCTATTATGTTCCTTATATGATTCCCTATGCAATTAGAACTTGGTATTTTTGGATTTGGTGGATGGATTAGTGTAGATCTAAGTTTTAAGTTTTAGGATTTTTTTTTGTTCTTGAATATTCTTGGGTTTTTATCTCTTAAAACTTAATATTTTTGAAAACTTATTGTTCTATGTTGATGAGCATTTAATTTTGAGTAGTTTAGAACTTTACTGGATTTGGACTTCGTTTGAGGATTCTGTGGAAGAAACAAGGTTTGGGTTTATGAGCTTTTTCGTGGCCAGACTTGCTAGATTGAGACAAATGAGCTCCATGCGCCCAACAGATTGCATGCAGTCTGGAGTTCTCGCCTAATAGATTTTATGCGGCCATATTGTTGGACGCATGGAATGGACTTCTGCACATGCGTCCCTTGGCCAAATGCTTGAAACTTGAACGAATAAAATTTTTCTAAGTCCCAAAAGATTTTATACGGCCACGTGTGCATGTGGCCCAGAGGAGCATGCAACCTAGTCGACCGTATAGTCCTGTATTATATATTGACTGTAGGAAAGCCTATAGTCCTATAGTATATGTAGGACTGTAGGAAAGCCTATAGTCCTACAGTATACCAAGACCAAATATTGCTGGAGTACATTGGATCTTGGTATACTATAGGACTATAGAATTTTCTACAGTCCTACATATAGTATAGGACTATAGGCTTTCCTACAGTCCATATATAATACAGGACTATAGGATTTCCTACAGTCCTATATATACTATAGGACTATAGGCTTTTCTACAGTCCTATATATACTATAGGACTGTAGAATTTGTCTACAGTCCTGTAGGTTTGAAGTCCGACTATCGACTCTGTTCAATTTTTTGAAGCCTCAAGTTTGATATTTAGGGTTCATTAGTTCGTATATCAATCCTAAATTAGTTCCAAACTAATTTATCTAATTTATCCAAAATAAAAAGTCATTGGCTTTTATACCAAATTTTGAGCTGCCCTCAAGAAAAAAAATTGGATGACAAACTTGTAAATAAAGTAAAAAAATTTGGGTTTTCCTAAGTAAAAATTGGAGTGCATTTAGAATTTGCCTTTTTTTATGGCTCTTGATAAAGACACTACAAAAATGACTAGGGCTAGCCTAGTATTGGTGCTAGCCCAGTTAGGAAGAATTTTTACTCAGGCTAGCCAAAATTTTACTGGGTTTGCCCACCCTCTTCACCTCCCTCCTCCTGTTCCTCCCCCCCCCCTCCGGCCTCTCCTCCTCCCTCTTGCAATTTTTTGCCTCTTTGCGTCGTTGACATAGCTATCGACCACGTCGCCGCCGTCTAGCCGTACCTCAAGCACGTTCTCGTCGGCTCCGTCGTGAAGGCGATGATGAAGAAGAAGCAGTATGCGGGAGGCTGCGCGCGGCGGAGACATGCCCTCACGGGGGTCTAGGGCTACGCCTAGTACCGACGACGGTGGCGACGGCGACAACAGTAGCAGCAGCGGCAGCAGCAACAGCAACAGCGGAGGCGAGCGCGTGCGCCTACATCTCGTCGTCGCCCCCGCGCACGTGCCTCTTTAACTCCCCGTTTCATTCAAGCGGACATCCGATTCAAACGACGCAATGCAACGACCCAACCCGCTTTGCTCAACGAGAGGACTCGTTTGAGGCAAAGAATTTTCAGACTTGACCCTTCAGGAATTCAGACTTAGACTTTCAAAGGCTCGCTCAGAGTATCGCTCGACCTAGGCGAATCATCGTTAAGGTGGGTGGCTACGATGAACTTGTCTTTGCTTAGCCAGCACACTTAAAATATGGACGATATATGCTAGTCGCTAGGTGAATCACCCCATGCATGCTAATAAAGAATACAACACACCTAGCTAAGGGAATAATCATATCTTATATTGCTTATGTTAGAACATGAAAATAAAACTTGGCTTATAACTTGGACCCTCGCATGCTACCTTTTCTCCGTGCAAGTAGACCCAGCTATGCCTCGAGTAGATCATTATGGACCATTCGTAGTGCACTGCTTCACTTGTTTACACTGCATGTCTCATAAATTATGTCGCTCGATATGTCCCTGTACGGTTGCACTTCTCGCACTATCCCTTAGACCGTGCCAATCTAAATGCTTATATTTCATATAAATGCATGCTTATTTGTTTACATTGTAACTTGTACTCATTGCCTCATTTCAATGCTTGCCACATGAATCCATGCCACAATCAAGTAACACTATCCATGTCATGTATTCATCTAGTTCTCCCCGAAATACAATCTAATAGTCGTTCCGTGCAAGTATAAACCTGAAAGTATCCGGGACCGTTAGGTCGCCAAGGTAGTTCCCGAACCAGGAGATTTGCACCATGTCAATAATCCAAGAATCACAGCTCGTGGAGCATACTCTTTCTGAACAAGAATCATGAATCAATAATCAATATGCCATATCATGAATCCCGTGAATCTGAAACCCTAGACTTGTATGGTCACGGACAACTCGTGCACGAGGTAATAATATGAATTCCTCGGACAATCATCGGGGCACCGAGATCGTACCGTCCTAGGAGGAATATGGGTATTGCGTGACCAAATTCGTAGGAAGCTCTCTGCTTTGGGGCGACGCGATATATTCAGTGGTCGGGACCTTGGTAGTGCATCCTACACTTGGATAACCCGTCTGACTCTATGATCTATGGTAGTCTCTCCATGTTTGGTCGGGATGATCGGTAACGTCCAATGACTCTTGCGCTACGCCTCATCTCCGTCCGAGACTATGCATCGTCCTTTATGACTAAGCCAGTGACCTCATGTTCATATAGATAAGTCATCCTCGCTTAGCGGCAATCCGCGTGCGAGTCATTGCATCGCATTCAATAATCTGAAACACCAGACCGATTGTAAACCCCCTCGACCAGATTCCAGTATTTTAGGAATATTTTTCACATTTTAGGATTTGTTGCAATATTTTAATTATTTTGCTTACATATCCTATTCTCTTGTGCACCTGTCCGTCACCTAATTATTTGAAGCTTTACCTTGACTGTTATCCCCGAATGAAGTTCACGTACCTCTCCTAGACATGTCAGTCTACTATCCTGCACTTTGTGCAACTCCCTGATACCTTATTTTGAGCCTCGTTTGAGACGCACAAATCTCATTGCAAACGCCCGTATTTAATTCCTATTTTAATTCCCAGACCTGTACCCATCCCTGTTCCAATAGAGATTTGAGGCCCAACATGCAACCGTTTTGCCCAGACAAAAATACGTTATTTTTCTACACTGAGTATACTACATTTAGTATATTGATACCGTAGAAAAATTATGGTCCTAACTGCCTATAAATAATTAGAGAACACCGTGCGCAGTATTTATAAATTAATTAATACGATGGCCCGTATCACCCAGAAACCAGGCCCAGTCCCCGCCCAGACTCACCCCCACCCCCTCGGGACCCTCGCACAGCAATTTTCCTCAATACTGTGAATTTTAGTAATTTCAGAAATCAGGTGTTTTTTCCAGACAATTTCGTAATTGCGCAATTTTCCAAAATAGGACCTCTGCGCAATTTACAAAATTACAGGGACTTTTCTGTAAATTGCCATACGAGGTGTCACCTCCTGATTGGCCGGTGAACGTGCACCGTCCATTCCAAAAGGAGTCCAGATTCGATGTATTTACATTAAGTAAATATCTTAAATGTAAATTACATTTTTATCCTTAAAATATTTCTATTAATAAAGAAAAAAAATCCTAAAAAGAAATTAAAAACCTAACCCTAACTCAGCCGACTCTACCCCCCCCCCACAGCCGCAGACCCCCGCCGGCGGCGAACCCTCGCCGGAGCCGACCCCCGGCCGCGGCGAGTCTCCCCCCCCCCGCTGGCCCGACTCTCTCCCCTCTCCTCTCTTTCTCCCCGCAGCCTCCCTCTTCCCTGAGCCCCCGCGGCGAGCCGCCTCCGCCACCCTCAAGCTCCCTCGCCGGAGTCGACTTCCCTCCCCGCTCGCGGTGAGCTTCCCCCGCGGCGAGCCCCGCCGGAGCGGCACCCTTTCCCCCCGGTCGCTGTGAGACCCCCCGCTGGCCCCTCTCTCCTCAGCTCCCCCTCTTCTCCTCCCCTCTTCCCCTGAGCTTCCCTCGCGGTGAGCCCCGCCGGCGTCGACCCCCCTGACCCGCTGCTCCTCTTCCCTCCATCGCCGCCACCTCCCCGTAAAGCTCTCCACCGCCACCCCGCAGCCCCCTATCACAGCCACCACCGTCATCATCATCATCAACCACATCCACCACCACCCTCCATCACCAGACTCCTCCTCCTCCACTCCGCCGCCACCACCATCCTCCACCACCAGCACCAACGCCACCACCACGACCCACTCCTTCTCCTCCTCCTCACCATGGAACTCCTCCCCCTAACCCTAACCTCGCCCGAGCCGCCCCCCCCGGCCGCTGAGCTCAGCCCAGGGCCCAGCCACCTTCCACCTGACTTCTCCCCCACTGCGGCTTCAGACTCCGGCCACTATCCAGCTTCGACTCGCTGTGCAGACTCCGGCCAACTCCTGAACGATGCCCAGAGCTCCTCCGTCGACGAGTCGACGACCCCGGAGCCCTAGCCGCAGCGCCATGCCCTGCCCGGACGCCCCGCTGACCGACGAGCTTCGCCTGAGCGCTTCCAGCGAAGCCCCGGCGAGTCTCCACTGGACTCGGACTGGACACAGCGACTGGACACAGCCCGAACACAGGCAGATTCAAACCAGGACACAACACAGTGGCCGGACACAGAAAAATTCAGTTTCCACGGAGCCCTGTTCAGGTAACCCGTTCTAACTCCTCGTAATTCCATTTTTATTTCCGTCAGTTGTGACACGTAGGCTATGTGACCTTCTCGGTGCCCGTGCAACCCGTTCGGTGCATCGCGTCCTATGGCGATCGCGGCACGCGATCCAAAAACAGGAAAAAACAACGACCCGATTCACCCCGGAAATGAGTACGCCCCGCCAAACGGGACGACTTGGTCGCACGCGGTCTTTACCAAAACGTGCGCGACGTTGATACGGACGTGTAGGAGTTCGGAGAAGTTGATTTGGATGTGCGTGCACACCGGAATCAACGCGTATCCGCCGACACCGCCCCGTATCCGTCAGTTCTGGAACACGCTGCAACTTTGTGTACACACGTCGGATCGAGACGAAACTTGTGCCATCGGACTCGTAGCAATACGCTGGTCCTGTGAGCCAAGTTTGGTTCGATTCTGAGAACGTTGGCAAAATTCCGTATCGTGGGCCTCACAGGCTCCACTTGACGGGCGATTTTGTGACCGGCTCATCGGAATCCAATTCTGGAAGTTCCGTTGAGTTCGTATCAGCGTTCCTGACTTGTTGACACTGAGTTTGGCAAATTTGGAGACCTTTGACCCTGACACGTTCTTCGGTGCAAAGCGGCCCACATGTGGACCCCGCTTTGACCGGAAACTGTCATTTTTGCCCCTGTGTCCAAATTGGACTTAAGGACAGGCGTTTCTAGCTATTTGATATTTTCTGAGACTGTTAGTGATATTTATTTCAGCATCCGGAGACTTTCCTTCTGAGGACATAGTTTCTGACTTCTTGGCATTTGACATCTGGACATTATATTCGCAGCTCTCCTGCCAGGCAAGTATACCTTGCCTTGTTGTACTGTTTATATTCAGTTCTTACTAGTTACATGTTTATTTATTTTTATATAAATGTGCGCGTCAGAGCAGATTCGGGTGCAGTCAACGATGGCGTTGACGTTAGGACTTGTATCTGACCTAGTGTCTAGTAGACCCACCTAAAGTTGTGAAGTTATTGATATAACTTCTCAGGCCTTGACACGTATCATTACACGTCACAGAGTGAGTACATGTAGGGACGCGTGCCTCATGCGCGACTGGCCATCAGTGTGAGCAACACGTGTAGCGGTATTTAGCTCAGTTGTTTATTTTATTGAGACTTGCATCATAGTAGGAGGTGTCCACGTCGTTTTCACGACTTGTACATCTATATTGGGCGGGAAAGATACTAGTATGCGTATGGGACACCCCCTCCTTATATGTTCATGTCGCCTGATACCATGCTGCTCGGAGATGGGGAATTGGTTTTCTTGTTCCCGTTACTGTGCTCCGAGGAGGATGGGATACCCCTTGTGTGTTTTTATTATCCTTCGTTCCACTCTCTGCAGGGATGGACGATTGCAGAGTTACCCGTGTGATCGGGGGCATATGATACATATACTAGCCAGTCATGACGATTGGTGAATTACGTCAGCATATGTCTAGCCTACACATTCCCATGCGTACTACAAGGTCTTTAAATTGCATTCACTTAGATGGTTAGCACATCCTATTTATTTATTCAGTATTTACATTATGGCATGTTATTTTTCTGTATCTTGCTATGTCCCTCTGAGGACCTGGTTCCCTGCCAGGTGTATATGTTCTTGAGTACTCGCAGGAGCACAGATCCGGACATGTTACGTTTATTCCCAGGAGGTCTTCTCTTCGAGCCTCGTGACTGTCAGATGTTGTTCTTTATGGTGTGTTTTCTGGTTCCTTTTGTATTCTATTTCGGCAGTAGATTTGATTTCATCTGACTGTCATTCTTAGATATCTGTATTGAGATCTAGTTACATGATTATTGGTTATTCATATTTAATTCTGTGGATGAGATTTAGATATTACCCTGTGACTTGTGATCAGTTTTACCACTTATGAATTATTGTTCATTATACAGCGTACGCACGTATATATGGTTTTCATATATTGGAGTTGCCATATATACGGGCCAGCTGGCATGGTTACGTGACCTAGTCCTACGTATTTTGGGACTGGGGCGTGACATGTTTTTAGTGGTGGCCCATGCAGGTCAGAGCATATTGTCTCGGTTACGTTACTGTACCGAGCAAGCCTGCACCTAGGATTAGAATATAGAATCTCATCCAAATTGACTATGACTTATCTTCTTTCCAGTTCGTCCTACTTACATAATTGCATCCTGCTTGATTCATGTGCTTCCCTGATAATTCTTTTAGTATAATCCCTGCTAGAATATAGGAACTCCGGTTAATAGGATGATAATTAAGGTAGCATTCCTAATAAGAATACCACTAGGGCTTTGACATATCCTTAAGTTCGGATTACTTAGTGAACCCTAGCCTTCCTAACTTCCTAAGTAAACCCTAGCCTTCCTGATTTCCTAAGTAAACCCTAGCGTCACTTACCTATAGATTAACTTACTCTTATCCCTTGACGTATTTATATAAGACTTGAATAAACCCTACTAGGATTAGTTAGAGATTTGACCATAGTGTTAACCCTAGTCTTAAGAAACTAATAGAAATTCAAGGTTGGATACTAGGACAGAAACCCTCATCCTATGCTTGGATAACCAGAGTTTTACGCCAGAGACTCTTTACCCTTGTTGGCGTAAAACCCATTTGACCGTTGTTAGCATAAGAGCCAAACCCCTGCCTAGTTGGCGTAAAAGCTAAATCATGTAGAAGCTTGTCCCCTTTACGCCACCCTTAGTCTTCCTTATCCTGCGTATGACGCATCATGTCAGCCACGTAGGTAACTGCCCTGCGCAAACCTGATGATTCATAGATAACCAGCGTAGAGTAACCTGTTTAGGCATAACATAAGAATAGGATGTTAGCGTATTTGTTACAGCCTTAGCTTTCCCCAGACACGACCAAATTCTGCACAGAGATACGCCTCGAGCCCTGTGCAAAAAGAAACAGCTTTTGACGGAACATCTGGTTTTGTCTCACCTCGAGCGTAAATTGACTTATATCCAATACGTCCCTAAACGACAACCTTGAACTCCGTGCAATTATCATCAAACCATCCCCTCGATCATTGTGCAAGTACTTTTGTCAGATGACATGATTCATTAACTTGACTGACAAACCCATGAGTTTCTTGTACAACTTTACGCTGCAGCGTATGCTAGACTGTTTACGCTGGCAGATTTTACGCAACCTTTAGGCAAAACTTTACCGCAGACTTTTACGCTCAGACTTTCACCGAGACTTTTTACGCGAACAGCTCTGAAGCTCTACCTTACGCTTCTCTGTTTTACGCGGATAACTCTGAAGCCTATTTTACGCCGATAGTTTGAATCCCTGACTTACGCCAAACTACTTCGGATCCCTACCTTGCGCTGGACAATTTGAAATTCTGTTTTACGCAGACAGTTTCAGATTTATACCTTACGCCAAATTATCTTATCACTGCTTTACGCAGACAACCTCGAACCCCTACTTTACGCGGACCTTCTTGGAATCTCTGTTTTAGGCGGATAACCTATAGTGTTTATATAGATTATAGAACTTAGAAGGCCATACCTCTTTTGGGTCAACTAGCGACTTAGTCAAGGGTTTAGAATAATAACTGCAGAGTTTATGGAGTCTTGTCTGTTTGTGAATTTGAATTGTTTTGAAACTTCTCACATCATAATCTAGCGTACTTATATTTACCGTACTACCTTGACTTATGCCGCTATTATAGCCTAGTTTCGCAAGCTCATTCTTTATCAAGCTTGTTCTTGAGAGATGTATTATTGGAGTACTACACTAATACATTTCAGAATCAGTGTATTACGGTCTGATCAACCATAGTGCACTTGGTTCGACCTTCGCATAACTACTCTACGTGGATTGAGATATATAGTGATTAGTAGATAGATGTACTTGCCCGTTGGATATGCCTGAGCATATCGTATCAGCTACATAACTGTGCTGATCCGAATATGTTAATAGGGATTCCCAAAATAGCATCTCAATTCCACAACTGCTTTGACAATTCCCGTTGAATTCTTTAAACGCCTTGATCCTCACACTACTAATCTATTACCTCCCCCTTGAACTCTTGATTATTGTTTATCGTCTTCCCTTATTTCGGAAAGGCGAAACCTCGTGCCTCGTACAAATACGAGAGTGTATTGTTTCTGTACCATTTCTGTTTGTTTCTTGGGTATTACCAAACTTTATTATTAGATTTGTTTGTAGTTTAAATTGTGCTATCCTTAGAATGACCTTCGCTACCTACCTACCTACCTACGTTCCTGATACCTGCATCACTAAGGCAGCAAAATTTTTATTTTTGCCTCGTAACTTGGGTCAAGTTCAGAACTCAAGTATTACGATGAAGAAAATATCATTTTGCTATCAGGAGTCTAAATGGATTTTACCGGATGAATAATTGACTGACTCCTGAAAGGACAGCAGCACCTATGACTAGGTTGACTTGTAAGGATTAAGAATTCCTATGGACCGACATACCAGTCAGCACTTTTCTTACCCTATAGAGTTGGCCAGACTGCAAAAGCTTTAGCTATGGAGACATTACCTATTTGAGGCAGATCGTAAGATTGCACGGTATACCAGTCAGCATTGTACCAGACAAGGATTCGCATGACCAGAGTTGGTGGTCAACACCGAAGAGACAGTTAAGTAAATACAAGGACACTGACGAGCAGTGCCAGCCAGCCAGAAGCAGTAGCAGATCGTCATCATCGCCCCTTGGAATTCAAAAAGGACGATCATGTCTTTTTTTTAAGGATATCACCATTAGGCTGAGACCTGTCGTATCAAGAATAACCCGTGGGAATCCTTGATCATCGGAAAAAAAAAAAAAAAAAAAAAAAAAAAAAAAAGTATTGAGAACCAGTCTTTTCCCTTGATCTGCGTAGCATGGAAGCATGACGCGCCAGGAGAATCAACTCGGAAGCGCGAGTACGACATGCGTAAACGTCTTCGAACCTATTCTTAACCCAAGATATAAATTACTTGGTTAAATTATATCTTATGCCGTCTTTCCCTTCTACCATGGCTTAGTTTTAATTTCGAGGACGAAATTTTTATAAGTTGGGTAGATTGTAAACCCCCTCGACCAGATTCCAGTATTTTAGGAATATTTTTCACATTTTAGGATTTGTTGCAATATTTTAATTATTTTGCTTACATATCCTATTCTCTTGTGCACCTGTCCGTCACCTAATTATTTGAAGCTTTACCTTGACTGTTATCCCCGAATGAAGTTCACGTACCTCTCCTAGACATGTCAGTCTACTATCCTGCACTTTGTGCAACTCCCTGATACCTTATTTTGAGCCTCGTTTGAGACGCACAAATCTCATTGCAAACGCCCGTATTTAATTCCTATTTTAATTCCCAGACCTGTACCCATCCCTGTTCCAATAGAGATTTGAGGCCCAACATGCAACCGTTTTGCCCAGACAAAAATACGTTATTTTTCTACACTGAGTATACTACATTTAGTATATTGATACCGTAGAAAAATTATGGTCCTAACTGCCTATAAATAATTAGAGAACACCGTGCGCAGTATTTATAAATTAATTAATACGATGGCCCGTATCACCCAGAAACCAGGTCCAGTCCCCGCCCAGACTCACCCCCACCCCCTCGGGACCCTCGCACAGCAATTTTCCTCAATACTGTGAATTTTAGTAATTTCAGAAATCAGGTGTTTTTTCCAGACAATTTCGTAATTGCGCAATTTTCCAAAATAGGACCTCTGCGCAATTTACAAAATTACAGGGACTTTTCTGTAAATTGCCATACGAGGTGTCACCTCCTGATTGGCCGGTGAACGTGCACCGTCCATTCCAAAAGGAGTCCAGATTCGATGTATTTACATTAAGTAAATATCTTAAATGTAAATTACATTTTTATCCTTAAAATATTTCTATTAATAAAGAAAAAAAATCCTAAAAAGAAATTAAAAACCTAACCCTAACTCAGCCGACTCTACCCCCCCCCACAGCCGCAGACCCCCGCCGGCGGCGAACCCTCGCCGGAGCCGACCCCCGGCCGCGGCGAGTCTCCCCCCCCCCGCTGGCCCGACTCTCTCCCCTCTCCTCTCTTTCTCCCCGCAGCCTCCCTCTTCCCTGAGCCCCCGCGGCGAGCCGCCTCCGCCACCCTCAAGCTCCCTCGCCGGAGTCGACTTCCCTCCCCGCTCGCGGTGAGCTTCCCCCGCGGCGAGCCCCGCCGGAGCGGCACCCTTTCCCCCCGGTCGCTGTGAGACCCCCCGCTGGCCCCTCTCTCCTCAGCTCCCCCTCTTCTCCTCCCCTCTTCCCCTGAGCTTCCCTCGCGGTGAGCCCCGCCGGCGTCGACCCCCCTGACCCGCTGCTCCTCTTCCCTCCATCGCCGCCACCTCCCCGTAAAGCTCTCCACCGCCACCCCGCAGCCCCCTATCACAGCCACCACCGTCATCATCATCATCAACCACATCCACCACCACCCTCCATCACCAGACTCCTCCTCCTCCACTCCGCCGCCACCACCATCCTCCACCACCAGCACCAACGCCACCACCACGACCCACTCCTTCTCCTCCTCCTCACCATGGAACTCCTCCCCCTAACCCTAACCTCGCCCGAGCCGCCCCCCCCCGGCCGCTGAGCTCAGCCCAGGGCCCAGCCACCTTCCACCTGACTTCTCCCCCACTGCGGCTTCAGACTCCGGCCACTATCCAGCTTCGACTCGCTGTGCAGACTCCGGCCAACTCCTGAACGATGCCCAGAGCTCCTCCGTCGACGAGTCGACGACCCCGGAGCCCTAGCCGCAGCGCCATGCCCTGCCCGGACGCCCCGCTGACCGACGAGCTTCGCCTGAGCGCTTCCAGCGAAGCCCCGGCGAGTCTCCACTGGACTCGGACTGGACACAGCGACTGGACACAGCCCGAACACAGGCAGATTCAAACCAGGACACAACACAGTGGCCGGACACAGAAAAATTCAGTTTCCACGGAGCCCTGTTCAGGTAACCCGTTCTAACTCCTCGTAATTCCGTTTTTATTTCCGTCAGTTGTGACACGTAGGCTATGTGACCTTCTCGGTGCCCGTGCAACCCGTTCGGTGCATCGCGTCCTATGGCGATCGCGGCACGCGATCCAAAAACAGGAAAAAACAACGACCCGATTCACCCCGGAAATGAGTACGCCCCGCCAAACGGGACGACTTGGTCGCACGCGGTCTTTACCAAAACGTGCGCGACGTTGATACGGACGTGTAGGAGTTCGGAGAAGTTGATTTGGATGTGCGTGCACACCGGAATCAACGCGTATCCGCCGACACCGCCCCGTATCCGTCAGTTCTGGAACACGCTGCAACTTTGTGTACACACGTCGGATCGAGACGAAACTTGTGCCATCGGACTCGTAGCAATACGCTGGTCCTGTGAGCCAAGTTTGGTTCGATTCTGAGAACGTTGGCAAAATTCCGTATCGTGGGCCTCACAGGCTCCACTTGACGGGCGATTTTGTGACCGGCTCATCGGAATCCAATTCTGGAAGTTCCGTTGAGTTCGTATCAGCGTTCCTGACTTGTTGACACTGAGTTTGGCAAATTTGGAGACCTTTGACCCTGACACGTTCTTCGGTGCAAAGCGGCCCACATGTGGACCCCGCTTTGACCGGAAACTGTCATTTTTGCCCCTGTGTCCAAATTGGACTTAAGGACAGGCGTTTCTAGCTATTTGATATTTTCTGAGACTGTTAGTGATATTTATTTCAGCATCCGGAGACTTTCCTTCTGAGGACATAGTTTCTGACTTCTTGGCATTTGACATCTGGACATTATATTCGCAGCTCTCCTGCCAGGCAAGTATACCTTGCCTTGTTGTACTGTTTATATTCAGTTCTTACTAGTTACATGTTTATTTATTTTTATATAAATGTGCGCGTCAGAGCAGATTCGGGTGCAGTCAACGATGGCGTTGACGTTAGGACTTGTATCTGACCTAGTGTCTAGTAGACCCACCTAAAGTTGTGAAGTTATTGATATAACTTCTCAGGCCTTGACACGTATCATTACACGTCACAGAGTGAGTACATGTAGGGACGCGTGCCTCATGCGCGACTGGCCATCAGTGTGAGCAACACGTGTAGCGGTATTTAGCTCAGTTGTTTATTTTATTGAGACTTGCATCATAGTAGGAGGTGTCCACGTCGTTTTCACGACTTGTACATCTATATTGGGCGGGAAAGATACTAGTATGCGTATGGGACACCCCCCTCCTTATATGTTCATGTCGCCTGATACCATGCTGCTCGGAGATGGGGAATTGGTTTTCTTGTTCCCGTTACTGTGCTCCGAGGAGGATGGGATACCCCTTGTGTGTTTTTATTATCCTTCGTTCCACTCTCTGCAGGGATGGACGATTGCAGAGTTACCCGTGTGATCGGGGGCATATGATACATATACTAGCCAGTCATGACGATTGGTGAATTACGTCAGCATATGTCTAGCCTACACATTCCCATGCGTACTACAAGGTCTTTAAATTGCATTCACTTAGATGGTTAGCACATCCTATTTATTTATTCAGTATTTACATTATGGCATGTTATTTTTCTGTATCTTGCTATGTCCCTCTGAGGACCTGGTTCCCTGCCAGGTGTATATGTTCTTGAGTACTCGCAGGAGCACAGATCCGGACATGTTACGTTTATTCCCAGGAGGTCTTCTCTTCGAGCCTCGTGACTGTCAGATGTTGTTCTTTATGGTGTGTTTTCTGGTTCCTTTTGTATTCTATTTCGGCAGTAGATTTGATTTCATCTGACTGTCATTCTTAGATATCTGTATTGAGATCTAGTTACATGATTATTGGTTATTCATATTTGATTCTGTGGATGAGATTTAGATATTACCCTGTGACTTGTGATCAGTTTTACCACTTATGAATTATTGTTCATTATACAGCGTACGCACGTATATATGGTTTTCATATATTGGAGTTGCCATATATACGGGCCAGCTGGCATGGTTACGTGACCTAGTCCTACGTATTTTGGGACTGGGGCGTGACACCGATTATGAGTATAAGACATCTATACATAAATTGAACAACCTGAGCAATCCTTTGCAACATACCTGAGCAATCCATTGCAACACAACTGAGTAATCCGTGTAACTCGTCCACCTGAAACAGAACCTCGCTCACGACACTTGTGTTTGCCTATGCAATTGCCCCTGGATTTTATTATATATGCTCGTGCTTGGTTTAACTTGGTTTGCCTTGGACAGGGAATGACGAATGGAAAGTCTCGCCGTATTCCTTTATATCGCACGACGCACTGCCACACGAGTTAGGCTTTACATTATGCCATGAAACTGATCTTAAGGCAAGACTAGAAAGATAACTTAATAGATGGTGCACGGAACCTTTATAACGTGTTTGGATTTGTCGAGCGGGCGAGAAGCCTCCCCACTAGCGCATTCATGTACTGATAACCCACCATATTGCTTGCAGGGTGCAGGAGAACCTCGTTCAGTACGGAAATCCCCTTCGTGCGTGCTAAGGCGTGGAGTTCACTCCGAAGCCTTGGAGCATTGCGTCCGGAACTGAAGCACATATACAAGACATAATGTTGGAATATCGTATATGCATCATTCCACAAATGTAGCCACTTGACACGCTTTTACTGTTTCGAGAGAGAGGGCTTGAATGACTTGTAATCTCGGCCTAGCGCCGCTTGTAACACTTATTCAATATCAATAAAGTGCTTGTTTTACTTCTATACTTGTGTTATTTAATGCTTCCGCTACTGAGACTTTGTGAACTTGTTACCAATCGCCTATTCGTTTCTTATTTCGCTGCTTTTGAACTATCTGTGCGACTCTATAGCTTAGACATATTACCGCATGTTCGGATCATGGCCTTGCACGGACACAGCTTGTGCTTGTGCGGCATCACGTCCAGATGGGAAAGATCGTCCCGCGGGAGCGCTGGCGCGGTGATTCGCACCTAATAGGGACGGCCGATTACCTGTGGGAGATCGGGACGTGACAGCCTCCGCCTCCTCCTCCTCCGTCTCGTCCCCTCCCCCTTCCCCCCCTCCCCTTCCGGCCTCCACGCAGCCCCGCCCTCGTGTCACCTCGCGTAGCCCTTCTTCCGGACTGTCAAAATTTTGACAGTCCTGATTATAAAAAAAATAATTGGAAATGGACAGCCCGGTGAGTAATTTTTTGGAGTGGCAAACTTATAATTATCAATGGTGAAAATTTGAACCCGAGTCATTTTTGTAGTGCCTTTATCAAAGCCTTTTTTATTTATATTTTGTCAACTTAGTTGTGCTGAGCCTGCCCGGTTTGGCAAGTCCCAACCGACCATTTTAATCCGGTTCACCTATGACTTGGTCCAGATCGCTTTCTATAGTCCCCTCTTCCTCTTTCCCTACTGTTTAATTTCTCGAAGCAGACGAAATTAATCCCCTCCCCTTCGCCAAAGAAATCCACATAGAAAGTCCTAACCTAGCGTCAAAACCCTAGAGAAACCTCGAGGATCTAGGTCGCCATGAGTCGCGGGACCGGAGCTGGCTACGATCGCCACATCACCATCTTCTCCCCCGAGGGCCGCCTCTACCAAGTTGGTAAGCCCTAGCTTTTCCATACCTTCGATTATAGGGTTCCAGTACGGATTATACTTCACGGACACGAATTCGATACGAAACGAAGTCGACACGGACAGGACACAATACGTACATGTCAACATTCGGGATTCGGGGGTCTCCGTGCTTCCTAGGTCTTCAAAATGACTCTATTCCATATTGATCATAATAATATGTCTTTGAAGTCTCAAATTTATAGGGTTTCCATTCCAATCAGTTATATTCTAGTGTTTCAGCTCATATTCATAACGAATTTATTCTATGTTGACCTTGTCAGAGTATGCCTTCAAAGCCGTGAAGGCTGCCGGCATCACATCAATCGGAGTCAGGGGGAAGGATTCCGTATGCGTCGTCACCCAGAAGAAGGTTCCGGTGAGTAATATTTTTCTTATTTGGGCGACGGAGTGGAAAAAGATTTGATTTTTCTAGGCACATGATTTTGTTTTGGGAAATTTTGGCGCAGGACAAGTTATTGGACCAGACGAGCGTGACTCATCTGTTCCCAATTACAAAGTTTCTTGGATTACTGGCCACTGGGATGACGGGTTAGTTCTTGGTTTTATTTATGTTTGTGAAGACAAATTTAGTAGAAAATGTAATTAGCTGCAATGTTGATCTTATTGAGAGATCAAATACTTGTGAAGTAGAATTAGTCCATCTACTGCAATGCAGGAATTGCTTAGTATTTAATAAACATGCTTGCTCGAGCCACCTCAATTGCAAGATGTGAATTAAATTGAATAGTTTTGTTACCGTATAAATTTTGAGAAGGAAGACGATAAACTGTGTATCACACGATTAGACGGACAGTACATATTTTTGCGTGCCCTAGTGTATTTTGGAGTGCCCAAATATATTTGGGATAAAGGTGTTGTTGTTTTTATTGTTGTCTATGATGGAGTCTTTAGGTCGTGTCCAACACAACACTACACAGACATGGCAACGAGTTTTGGAGTGTCCTTGTTTCTTAGACAACTAAAAATCCACACTAGGTACTTGAGTTTAGGGTTCATTTTATTTTACTATATTGGTACAGACCATGTAGCCTTTGTAACTTTGATCTCCATGAAATGAACTCTATTTGTGAACTGTACTTCTACTGTATGCAGCATTGGGGAACCATCTCTGGACCTTTCCTTGTTGTTCTATATTTTATTGGCATACTCCTCGTAACTTGATATACTATAGCTTGCAAGTGCATGAAAAGTAACCTGTAAGTGCTTATTATGGCTTGGTAGTTTGTTGTGGGCTGTCATTGTGAAGATTATTGGTGCCACTTCATTAGTACAGGATGTATATGCCCTGGAGCTCTGTGTAGTGTAAAACCCTCAATACCTGCCTAAGTACTTAACTGTCTCCTTAAGCACCAAAGTGCTTAATTTTCTGCTTAAGCTGATGGAGATCCGCTTCTATTATTCAACTGCTTTGTACAATTAAGAGGCATAAGGAGAGGAGAAAGACTTGTCATACTTGGTGGAATGTGTTTGTTGTCAATTCTCTACCTCTATCCACTTCCTAACCTAGCCATATATTTTCCTCCATGCTCTCAAACACTAGTGCGGAAGTTTCCGCAGTTCCTGTAATCTCACCATTCCGCGATGTGAAAAGTCAGCATGGCACCCTATTTATTTCTCAACCATTTAATGTTACAGGGGGCACCTTATCTTATCATGAGTCTGTTAAAACCTTAAAAATCACATAAAATCTTCGTTTTTTGCAACCTGCAACTAAGTTGCATTATGACATTTTAATTCTGGTTATTTAAACTTAATAGAATGGCATGAAATGTGCACCTAAAATCCTTACCATAAAGAGATGGTAATTATATGATATGATTGTTATTAGTTCTACTCCTATAATAAATTCATTATCTTTATTGATAATTAACCTTTATTTTGCATTTTGGTCTCGACAAGTTGAAAATGTCAGCTTCTTTCTGAATGTTTCGCTATTTTGTAAACATTATTTGATTTACAAAACTGAGGAGATACTGTAATTGGTAGCACAGATCAGATTGATATATTGAAGCTTGTCTAGTGAGAGACCTTAAATGGGTTGTATGGAGGCTACTGGTTGGTACTAGGATCTAATGTACATATTTTATATAAGTCTTCTCCTTCAACAGTGCATGCATGGGAAATTAGAGATGTCCTTGACCAAGATGCCAAGTAATAAATGATTGTTAATGGCAGTAATAAAAACGAAAAAGAATTGCAAGTTGGCAAACTGCGAGCGATAGGAATTATTGGTTGTGGGGATGTATTTTGAAGCATAGTTTAAAGTATCGGCCGATACCGATACAGTTTGGTATGTCCCGATCCGATACCGACCGATACCCGATACTGACCGATACCGACATTAGAGGTCTATTTTCCAGTCAATTCGACGAAAAAAATTGAATTAAAAAGACCAATTAGAAATGATGTAAAAGCATAGTAACATATAAAAGAGGAAAACTTATCTATCGCATATAAAATATAAATCAATCGACAAGGATGACTAATATTTCATTCAATATCAAAAATACTAAGAAACAATACTGAAAATACTTTAAATTATGCATAAATGTATAAAATATATTCTCTAAAATGTTAATAATTTACTAATAGTTTGCTTTCCGATACCAAAAAATCCGATACTCCGATCCGAAACAGCCGATACTACCGATACCGCCGATCCCGATACTCATAGGAATGGTCCGATACCGATTCCGATACTTTGAACCTTGTTTTGAAGTGAGTGAGTTTATCTAGAGCAATGCTCCATAGCTTCCTGGTTCTTCTGTAGAAAGTAGAGTTTGTTTATATTTACTTGTTCAACATCCATTTTGGACACACTAAGTTTAGTCTCACTATGATTTCCTGGAAACAATAGGCATAGTATCACAAAGAATTGGGACACGATTCCATTCATGGGAATTTTATTTATTTTAAATGGGATAATTCATGATTCATCTCGCATTGAAAACTGTATAACTAGATGACACATTTCATAAACTGTATAACTAGATGACACATTTCATATTTAGGAACAAATATTTTTGTAATTTGGGCTAAATATGTTAATAAGTGAATACATCATTGAAAATTTGCTGTAGTAAGGATAAATAATGGCTGCATCACATGTTAGAAATGCCTAAATATTTACCCCCATGCTATTAATCAAATCCAGCTAGGACAACTTTTTATTAGCTGTGAGAAGTAGTGGGTTGTTCATGTTAGCAAGTAAAAGTTAAAAAAAAAGTGAAAAGGAGTAAAACACAAAACACTACCTCCATTTCACGTGCAGAGGATGGCCTTTGTACCCGGAGTCCGACTCTGATTTCAAAACATTGACACGACTTCACTTCGACACATGGTATTCTTCCTATCAACTCCTTCATTTCTAATGTGTGTGATCATCTCTACCGCGCTTGCTCAGACTTTGACCTTTTCCACTCTCATATTCGGCGTCTTTGCTCACACCTGCGTCAACTCCAATGCAAGAGCATGTCTTGTGATACTGTTTATCTGTTTTCAGTGTTTTGAGTGGCGTGTGGCGCACTCAAGACGCTAGGTCCTCTGGAGATGTGGGCTTCAGTAAAGCAAGACACATTTTTATAAGAATTTTTAATTAATACAGTTGCAAATAATCAAACTCATATTTTATCTAATGAATTAATAACAACATAAAAATAGTAAAAAGTTAAAGAGTACATAAAATTATAAATATGACAACTAACCATCGTCAGAATTAAATTTTTTTTTTTAATCAAAACCATAACACTATAACAACTACCTCGAGTTTATAATAATAGAAAATTGTCAAAACCCTAAAAAACATCATCAGCCATGTTACCATTTCTATCACCAATACTACCAATCTATGAGTATCCTATATCATCATCATCATCCATCGGTACATTACCTATTAATTGCTATTAAAAAATTAGTTGACTCACTTGATACATTTGATAGTGTTTCTAACCTTAGGATCCAGTTGTTAATAATATTTCTAAGGTAGATATTTTCTTGATTGACTTAATAACATCATAAGTCATGGTAGAAAACCTATTAATTACAATAAAAGTTTAGTTGAATTACTCTATAAACATTAAAATACTAAAACATGTTTATTACAAAAAGAAAACATAAATAAAGAAGAAAAGAGACTATGTTAATGAGCCTCGTACGTCGGGTGTGCCTCAAAAGTAGTTGTGAGGTGCGCGCCTCAATGTAAGGCGCACAAGGCACTCACCTGAGACGCGCCCAGGTGAATGAGCCTAGCCTCATAGAAGATGAGGTGCAAGGGTGAGCCTCGAGCCTAAGGCGTGCATAGGCGGAGGCTAGGCACAAGCCTCACTGGCTTTTTGAAACACTGGTTATGTCTAGCCTATTTAGCCCTACCTTTTGTCTTGCCCCATGACCTGAACTTTCCAAGAAGCCATCCCTTGAAATTGAGCCCCTCCTTGAGGCGATGAAATCCGCTACAAGAAGAGGTTGTTGTCCCGTCAGACCATCAAGCCTCAATCAGAGCTTTCGAGCCCCTCCTTGATGTGATGGAATCTCACGTTGGATTGAATACAAGAAGAGGTCGAGGTGGTTGTCCTGTTAGACCACCGAGCCTCATTCGTTCGTAATATCTCTGATAGAATAGCTCACTTATTCCATAAATCTCTCTTATAGGTTAGCTCTCTTGTAAGTGAATAAGGTAGTGCTAAGTATCTGTCACATGAGCAATTAAGCAAGTAGTGGTATTGTGTGGAAAGGTTAATATTCATACTCATCTATTTGAGAAAATGGGTTTGTGTTCCTATATGTTAGGTCGTTCATTGCTACCAATGCCATCACATCCTATTTCCATCTACTTCCTCATGCGTGATGGTAGGTGTCACGCACACCCTTCGGTGTACATGTTGGTGGTTTTGTGATTTACATGAGAAGTTAACCACATCTCGTCAATTGATCAAGAGGGAGTGTGGATGACCGAGGGAGGTAGGGCATTGCTGTTAATGAAGGTAGGATTCAGAGCATATGAGAGTCACGGCCAAGGGAGAGAGTTGATCTTTGGTAAGGGTAGCAGATGTGTGACAATAAACATTATACATGAGAGTGAGAGTTCAAATCGGAGTGATTGTGTGATAATCAACATTACACATGAGAGTGGAGTTAAGAGTCAGAGTTGGCAAGGTAGAGTATACACTGCTCATGAGAAAGGATGGAGTCAAATTTTCTCATTCTGATAAGTCAAATTGTTTGTTGTAAGAATTTTACATACTTTGATTCCAGGTACCCCTTATTACACAGTTGTATTTTAAGGGTTTCTCAATAATTCCTTGAATGTTTTCAAATACAAACTTACAGGTAGTTTGAGTTCCTTGAATGTGTTCACATGGCTTAGAAGTGTCATTGTGATTGTCATAATAGTTCCCTATATACGGATCCTTAAAGTCACCAGTGCTATGTACCAGTGTATTGTCCCAGATAGAAAATCGTTAATTCTGAAAATGTCAAATCACTCAATCAGTCAATTGTTTCACGATTCCCGTACTTTCTAAACAATGTTACTGTGCCTGTGCCCATGTCTGTGTTTTGTTCCCACTTCTGTGTCCTGTACTGATACATTTGATTGACAAAGAATCCATGTAGTCGATTCTTGGTGTGGGAAATACATCCACGGAAGTTCTAACAAGTAAAGAAAAAAAGACGATCAGTGGAGCAATAAATGCTCCTATATAACAAGGGTTGCTTATCCTCTCTTTATGATATTTCAATTTTCAAGTGATTTTCTTGCTTTTATTGAGAAAGTTAATTCTAAGAGGGGGGGGGGGGGGGGGGGGGGAATCTTCATGGACATCAAAACATGAGAATTAGTGCAAAGTGATCCCATTTCCACTACTTTTCAATCTTCTTTCATGCAATTAACATGCTTAAGAATTGAATTATACTATGGATTGTCAAGAAGGGCCTATGTCTAAGGCAATAATCCTTGAAGTGATACAGATATAACAAATGGCAACTCCCAACTTATGGGCTTCAGAGAAGAAAACATGATTTTATCTTCTAACAATCTACTATAGGCAACTTTTTAACTCCCACCTCATGGGCTTCAAAGAAGCACACAACTTTTTAACTCCTACCTCATGGGCTTCAAAGAAGCACACACCATGATTTTATCTTCTAAAAATCTACCAAAGACAACTATTTTCTCCTGCTCCTTTGTTGGATGAGCTTAAACTGCATATCCAAAAGTTAGATCTGCTTGTTAGTGGCACGATCCTCTCATACTCATAGCTACCTTGGTTAGGAATTTTGCACCAATATAGAGGTTGGCAATAGATCTTAAAAACGTTGTCAAATCCCTTATGGAGCTTTCTTATGCCCCATACCTGACCCTATGCTAGAAGGAGAAGGCTTGGACGTCGATGACGTATACAATTGTTTTGTATCAAATGTTTTCTCTTACATTAAAATGCTAAATATTCTACTTCTCTTTAACAATAGATGCTAATAGTTGATGACTAGTATACATTTTGATTTCTATTCCACCTATCTGATTTTCTTAGAAGAGTAGATATCGACATCTAACTAAATGTATATACGTATAAGAGGATTACATGATTTTTTATGAACGTGGTACCAGTGATGAAGAACAACAATCACAAAGACACAAGATTTAACGTGGTTCGGAGATATGTTTCTCCTACGTCCACGGCCGCACACAAGTTATGTTATTATTTAGAGAGTTACTAATAATAAGAGATTGAAGTCATATTTATCACAAGACAAGGAATTTAGGGCGACCGTCGACTTCGTTATATTTCTGAACTACCCATACTATTTGATGTACAAAACGAACTCATCCTACATGTTCGGACACCTATACAAATGGGAAGTTGATCAAAGCTCCACAATCTCTAACATAATAGTTGTATAATCTACTTCTATAGAATATTTTTCCAACCTTGCTAATGTTTCATTATGATTTTCCAGCTGATGCAAGATCCTTAGTACACCAAGCAAGGAACGAAGCGGCTGAGTTTCGTTTCAAATGGGGATATGAGATGCCTGTTGATGTATTAGCCAAATGGTAGGTGCCTTTTCTAACCGAAATTTTCCCTCAAAATGTTATTTTTCATCTCGGCACTTTGATTAGTAATCGATTCCTGATCATCTAAGATCTCAAATTCTATCGAACAAGTTGCTTTATTTTGCACATAGTTCGTATCCGAGGATATTAAGTTTGCATCTTAAAGTGCCATCTTATGACGTTCTTTTATATAATCTACAAATCATGTGCAGGATAGCAGACAAATCTCAAATATACACTCAACATGCTTATATGAGACCTCTTGGAGTAGGTCAGTATTGATTCTTATTAGCTAATTATAGTGTTACTTTGTAAAGCTTTAAAGTATCTTTAGTGAATATTTCATTATATAACTTTACGGTTTCTGATTTAATCCTTTCCTGCCATTTCCCCCATCTTTTTACTCTCTGGATGATGAAGCTGCCATGATCTTGGGCATTGATGATGAGAATGGACCTCAACTCTTCAAGTGTGACCCAGCTGGTCATTTTTTTGGTCACAAGGTATGTAGATTTCTGAAACCTCTTCTTAACTTTTATTGCATTTTACTTGCCCTTCAAGCGTGTGCGGACATAAAGCAGTTTGTTTGTTTGGAAGCATTTACTTTAATAAGCAATTATTCAACAGAACAGTGGACAGTTTATGTAGATTGCGGGCATGGATAAATCTTACGAAACTGACCCGAATATTCTTCAATTAGGATTTTTGTTAGCTGCAGGTTCGTTTTAGTTTTATATGTAAATATACATTTGGATCTAATCTAATATAACTTCATAATCTATCTAGATCTTGTCAGATTGTCCATGGTCATATCCACAAATGAGAAACATCCACTTACATGGTTGAATGTAACAAATACCCACTGAAGTATATAGCTTGATCAAAGACAGATAGACGCCTTCCATTTGTATGCATATTAACAGCATCTCCTCAAACTGTGGAAAATTATACATTATAGATTAGTGTTTCTTGGCTGAATGATTTGCCGAGTTATTCTGAACATTTGGTTCATGAATCATCGGCAGACAAGTTATTCATGGAATGATTATAACAATTATTATCAACAAAGGCACCTGTTATTCTCATAGCCACCTCATTCTACTGTATTGCTTCTTGTTATGTTATTTGTATACACATTATATTTTAAGATTTCCTATATCATTTCCAATATTTTGTTTGGAAGATTACATCCTAATTGTCTGAGCTCTAGTTCCCATGTTCATTGCTATGCTTTTAGCAAGGTTGTCAATTCGACTGGATGGTCCTTGGAGATGACCCTCTTGAATGCCCAGGCCACCGTGCAGATGCATGAGGAAAAAAAAATACAAATTTCTTTCATAGAAGTGTATTAGTTATGTACATAAGATATACTCTGGCATTACCTTACGTAGTTTTAAATATTAAAAAAGCAGGTTTTACTTTCATAAACTGTATCAGATTCTGAGTAACATATAATGAACTACATCAACTAATTTCTAAATAACACCTTGCACAGTGAAACAAATCATTCAATGGGCATACAGTTCATATTTCACGTGGAATAAACTTAGAAACAGTATTCGTGCATTAATCATTTCTTTTTATACGATCATATTATTATTGCAAAATTTCATGTTTTGTATGTAGTCCTTAGCGATTTTGTACTTATATTAGGTGGTTTTCATATGTGTGTTTGATCCTTAGAAGCCAGAAGCATGAGCGGGGACAGAATCGGGGCGGGGAGCGGGAACGGAGGAGTGCGACTACTTAGAAGAGTCTAAAGTTGGGAGCGTGTACGACTAAATTTTTTATGTTTATTAATTATTATTATCAAAACTTATAAATATCTTAATATTTATTACAATTTATAAAGTTCAGTTTAAAGTTACAGAGAGATCATTCGCATGTTGATTTTTTATGATGTCAAGATAAGTAATTTTTAGTTTCTAGGTAATTTGATAAACGTGTATTAAAAAATTTCTTTCTCCTCAAAATGTGTCCTCTTTTAAAATTATGTTTATATTATGGGAAACGCTCATGTCGTGGGGGGAAACGCGTTCCCGTTGTCGGATAAACGAGCTCCTGTTATCAGGAAAACGAACTCCCAAGTAAGAACTGCCGAATCGAGGTTCTTAGTGAAATGCGTTGACCTCCTAGGAGTTTCTGGCTTCTAAAGCTTGACCCATGGCTGTTTACTGGTTAGTGATTAATTGGCCCGCTTGGCTGATTAATTGCAGTTACATGGCCACATGACTTTCTGATTAGTTGGCCACCCGATAATTGAATCAAGCGTATGATTTGTTGGTTTATAGAAGTGGTCTCTATCAACTTTAATAGTTGACTAGATGCATAGAGCATGGGCGCTCCAAAATTCTTGCCCTGTCGTGTAGTGTCGGACACATGTATCAGACACACACACTTTCACAAATACACTAGGGCACACCAAGATAGGTGCCGAATCTGTGTTGCCATGTCTGAGACGTGTCGTCTCGAATCAGTGTCCGTGAAACATAGGGAGCTGACCTAGGTATCCAACCAACATTCTAGCCTATGACTATAATTATCTCAAGCTATCTAACATCTAAATCTTGTTGGGCAATTTGTGGATCATGTCCATAAGTTATATGTTCTCAAATTATTCTTGGTCCAAAGTTCTAATCCAGATTATTGTTTTTTGGGAAAAAATATTTATTGTGTTGGAATTTCAGTTGGTCATTCAATCCTAAGGATGATATTGGAGTGCGGGGCCTACCTTTTACTTTGTTTAATGTAGATACTCTTTCGTCCCATGCATAGCAATATCTATGACTATGAGAGGAACAAGCTTTCTTTCTTCTATTCCTGTAGCTAGGTGAAGCCTTTTATGTAGGTCATAAATTTACTTATGCAGCTTTCTTGAATGCCTTCGGAACAAGCTTTCTTTCTTCTATTCCTGTAGCTAGGTGAAGCCTTTTATGTAGGTCATAAATTTACTTATGCAGCTTTCTTGAATGCCTTCTTATCAGGTAAGTTTTTGTTTAGTTTTTTTTTTATGTACTGTATCAGCAAAAATCTCAAATTTTTAATTTTATTTTTCGATGAAGAGGTCTTCATCATAATTTGAAGGAAATATTGACTTTGATTTGTGTGTATCTGCAAGAATATATCTTTTTGACACAAGTTGGGAGCATTTAGGTTGTCAAAAAGAAAGAAAAAGTAAAAACACGGAGTCCTAAGGATAATATACCATGGAGCCCAGAAATTCTCACTCAACAATTGTATTGTAATAAGATTTCAGTAAACTCCATGATGGACAATATTTATGTTAGTTGCAACTTCCAAGTGTACTAGTGTCATGTAATTGAATATAATTAATCAGGGTGCACAGAGAAAATGCTATAGAAATACATGGAACTTTCTGCTATTAACTTAAATTGTTATCTGCATTGTATTTCCTTCACCTTTGTGAACATTCCAGCAACTTCTTGTAATTGGAATTATATTTATTTTAGTTTGTTTTACATTTATGTATATGAATTCTTCGAGTGCTATCCAGGAACAGGAAGTTTATTCTTAATATAATCCATATGCATTATCTTGTTCCCAGGCTACAAGTGCTGGCCTGAAAGAGCAAGAAGCAATTAATTTTCTGGAGAAGAAGATGAAGAATGATCCTGCATTCTCATACAATGAAACTGTGCAGGTAAAAATATGGCATTGGCATGTTTTAGGACTCCGGATACATCTCTCTTTTTCTCTCTATTCTTGCTATAATACAACCCCCCCCCCCCCCCCCTCCCCCCCCCCTCCACCACCACCACCACCACCCCCCCCCCACCACCACTCCCCCCCCCCCCCCACCCCCCCCCCCCACCCCCCCACGTGCACACACACTACCCTCATCTGGTTTAATAGTACCCTCCCTATCTTTCTTTTGGTGCTGGGATCCTAATCAGCTTGACATAGAAGTAACTTGAGTGGGATGAAGATAAGCTGATTTGGGTGAGCTTTTTAGGTGTATGACAGGGACTGCCAATAACACGTTTGGTTCTATCTTTGGTTATTTTAGTAGTTTATGATTCAAATTATTACATTTATACCCTTGTACCGAGCTAAGACTTGTTGGTCTGAATATCCTTGAATCAAATCTAGTTTGGCCAGAGTCCTGATTCTTCTCAACCTGATTGGATATTGAGGGTCCGTCCAGGTGGATTCAGATTGTGTTATGAGTCACCTTTTAATGTTGTCTCACTCATGTTGGGTTTGAATTTGCTAATTTGACTTTCCCCACTACATGGCTTGAATCTTTCATTCTTCATCTTTATAAGTTCATGCATTCTCTTCTGGTGCACTCTAGCCAGTCTTCAAGCATACAGTTTTTACATCCACCCATTACCACGCATTTGAACTTTAGTTAAGTTCACCAAACTAGTGCTTTCACCCATTATTGTTGGTAATTTGACTGTATTTTTATGGATTCTTTCCTTATCATGTGTACTTGTAGGCAAGCATTCCATGTATAATGACAAAACTTGGTAACAATTTATTGTTCATAACACAATTTAGAGTAGTTTTTATCAGTATCATGTTTTTAATTCAATTTATTTTATTTGAATTATTTTTTCACAACACAATTTCATTAGTAGTGTTAATCATTACTCTCTCTTGAAATTCTTATTTCTGTTTACTTGCCATTTGTAAGTAGTGATCAGTGGAGCTTGATAAGTTTGGTGACTGGGTAGTTCTTGTGGCTTGATTGCAGACAGCGATATCTGCACTGCAGTCTGTTCTCCAGGAGGACTTTAAGGCCACTGAAATTGAGGTAACGTTTATAAGCCTTTTTCAGGATTTTGTGAAAAAACTGAAAGAAGTGTTAACTGATGTCAGACGGATTATTCAACCCTTGGCACCATTTCAAACCAAGTAAACCGAGCTTGTTTGGCACATTTTCCCAACTACATGGGCATTTAAGAGTCCATTTTTGTTCACCCACCAAAACTTGCGTGCACCAAAATGTGATTTTAGGTTGACACGTGTCAATCCTTGACTGAAATGGTGAATATCATCTAAGTTTTGGTGGGTGAGCAAAAATTGACTCAGCATTTAAAGTAAACTTGGCCTGATAATATGATGAGGGTAAAAAACCCTTGGAAGCATCGTAGAATTGTTTCTCTAGTTCCTTGGAGTTGGTGACTCGGTCCTGTTACTGTTATAAGTTGTCCACGAACTAAATTTCTATGTACACCTATACATATTTCTCAAAAACCAGATATATTCCGGTCTATATATTTTTTTTCCTGATCTGCAATGTGCATATGGTCTTATAATTTGCTTTTGGACGTCGGTGTTTTCTAGGTGGGAGTTGTGATGAAAGACGATCCAGGTTTCAAAGTGTTGTCAACAGAAGAAATCGATGAACATCTCACAGCCATTAGTGAACGAGATTGATGATATTGTGTAATCGATTTGCTCTCCCCCTCATGTGGAGTCGAGACCTTTCAATGAAGTTATTTTATTTACATTCTCAAATACAGTATAAGATTTAGTGTCTTGCTTTTATAATTCTAATTGAATTTAAAAATTATTATGTGAATTGATGGTTCCCATGGTGTATCAGGCCCGCTTTCTTAGAGCATCAATAGTAAGGCTCATCCTAAATTCTAGCTTCAGAATGTAGGAGCTCATTTTGTATAATAGTAAGGTTCAATTGAAGTCCATGATGGTTCCGTTCACGCCACATGAGCTATATAGTCCCCGTCCGAGGATTTCTTCATTCAGAATGTATGAACTTATTTTTAGAATAGTTAGATTTAATTTGGAGTCCAATTTCTAGATTTTTTTATTTCACATTTTTTTGACAACATAAAATTTTGACCTTTGTCATCAAAAATCATTTTATATTTTATGTTACTGGATCATTTTCTACATTTTCATAAAGACCCAACCTATTGGGTCAAACTAAAGATTTATTTTTTGATCTTTGTTAAACTAGGATTTTTTTATTGAAAATTTGGGACACGCATTGTACAGCTCCATCTATTGTGGATTCTCTTATATGGAGCTTAAGTGCAGCCAGCTGCAGCAGTTTTTATTCCCATCAAAGATTTAAAATCCTTCGAATGTACGGGTCAATGCTGAGTTGTATACTATATATTTACTTACCATTAAAAGAACAAAGCATATTAGAAAGAATATTATGATAAAGTTGTGTTTACTAAAAGAGGCTTTGGTTTTCTTCGGAGCAAACTACCAATATAGGTGTTTACCAATATATAGGTGTTTGAACTCCTTGAGATGGACACGTATTAGCACAGAATCACTTCGCTGTTGAGGAGATCAAAGCAATGTGTGTGAATTTTTTTTTCTTTTTTTCATTAGGAATGATAACAGTTGTATTCAGTGTTGTTTAGTGTGAGGACTAGTGGTATGTAAATGAGCCCATCCAACTAGGATGGATGTTTATTTTCTACTCAAAAGTTGTCACGTATCAAATTATTGGTCGAAGCTAGCATGGATCTTCACCAAACTTTTTCCACAATGGATTTATGTTGAATAAAAATGACATATGATGTGACAACATTTGAGTAGAAGAATGATCAGTTATCCTAATTTTGACAGGTGAACAAAAATATAGACTAGTTCACAGCGCTTCGATGGAGTCTCTCCTTTACGCTGCTGGTCTCGAATTTATGCCAATGACCTAAGAATTCGGGCTCGAACTTTCCTGCACTCCATTTTCTTTTATCTCACACAAAAAGGTTGGGAGACATACATTTTCTTTTATCTACGGACCACCTCAGTGTTTGAAGTTAGTAATCTCCTGAATGTCAGAAAAATTATTCAGTGACCGGCCTCATCAGTTGACAATGGTAAAGTTTTGCTCTCCTCTATCTCGTGAATGTGGACTTGTAAAGGTATTGCTACACATTTTTTTTAATAAAAAAATCCAAGTTAACTGAGAATATCATATATCACAACGGCTACACAAAAAAAGAGGATCAGTAAGAAACATCATATGATTTTATCCCAGAATAACATGGTCATTTAAAACCAATCGCTGCTAAATCAACTCGCTCCATCATTTTTTGCATGACAAAGTTAAACCGATTTCCCTGTTACCCTCGGGTTAGCCACTAACCATTTTAGCACTTTTCTACGTTAATAATAGTAGCAAAATAAATACATATACCATGAGGGTAATCCATATTTCACGAGAAAAAACCGTAAATAAACAACACCCCGTCTATTTCCGCCAGTCAGAAATGTAGTGCATCCCCAATTTTTCAAAACATGTTTCGGTTTAGCCAATTTCATATAAATTTCTCTCTACAGCAAAATTTCTGTAATGATTTCATGTCCACCTAATAGTCTGTGTATCCATAACAAATGCTTCGTGTCAAATGGACGAAGCCTCTTGTAGAACACAACTTGTGTGTCAGATGTACAACTTCAGTTTCAATATCGGAAGCAAAAGAGAACTTTCTCAGGTTAACATGTAACATATTCTTCTTCTTTCTTTCTTTCTTTCCTTTCTTTCTTTTCCTTTGAGAACCAAACTGCACCCCCCCTATTTTCTCATTTTCCATCAACTGGCGGCTTGTGCTATACGAAGATGCACAAATTACAGCACCAGACCAGAATGCAGAGGCCCATCTCTTACAATCCACTGTCTCACGTTATTAATGTACAATAACTAGCCCTATAGTGTTGTTAATGTAAGCCACCTATGATAGTCCTGTGTCATAAATTGCAGTCATCTACCGGCGAACAATCCTTCTCGAGCTCACTGATCAGTTGCTCAATATTCCTTCTGTAGACCGGCATGTAATGGTCGTTGATCATAGTCTGTGAGAGCCTCAGCTTACTGTACAATGACCTTGGTGTCGAGAAGATTCCGACTTTGGGTGGCTCTGGATCTCTGTCACTATCACTGTCACTGTGATTGCTATTTCCATCTTCCTCTTCAGCCCTCTCAGGATAGATGGTCACAATGTGCATGATTTTCCCTGGAGGAAAAAAACGACAGACCTCTGTGGTTGTTTCGGTAGTCATAGTGTCGGACACCTGAACTGCAGCAGCAATTTTCTCCTCTTCCTCCTCCCTTGTTGCGTTCACCATGTCTTCTTCCACCTCCTCCTCCTCATTCCTCCTTGGCCGATTGAGCTCATGCTCCAGCTGCTGCCACAGCTCCACCTCGGTCATGCTATCTTCAATCCTTCCGTGGCCCATGAGATCCTCACCGTCACTACTACCTTCCTCATCATCATTCCCGGTCTCTAGAGCGTTATGTGATGATTTGCTGGAACGCGAGCACTCGAGCTCCGAAGTCCATCCTGTACCTCCTTCGGATGTGACCACCGCTGTCTTTTCCCTTATCGCTTCGCCTGTTGAAGTGAAAAGAGGCTCAGCAGTTTGAGAGGAGTTGGAGCCATTTTCTTCTGGTTTGGAGTTGGAGGAAGAAACATTCGGGCGACGACGAGGTCCCATACATGACCATGAGGAAATCCGGAATGACTGACGGCTCCAGGCAGCCTGAGCCACGTTATGAGCTTTCTTCATTACTACCTGAGAGTTGGACAGTATTAACCACAAAGCAGATATAAAATTAAACAGGAAGACTATATTCCTCCCAAAGATATTAAAGACTATATATAGAAAGATGTGTTCTTTAACAAAAAAGTTTCAAAATTCCACGGAAACAGGTACAACTAAAGAAGTGTCTGACTAGTCAGTACAAAACTTGATATTAAAAGAATGAAAAGAAAAATCCCCATCCCAGCCATTGTAACTGACTAGAAAAATCAATGTCAAAATGATCAAGTTGACTGTAAAGCTAGGAAGCACCGACACTCTAAAATATGTGCTGTGTCGTGTCAGGCACGTATTAGAGACAACCTGGACACTCCAAATACACTAGGACACACCCAAGATACGTGCCGTGTCCATGTCGCCTCGTCCTTACTGTGTCATGTTGTAACCCTGTCCGGGCAACATAACTATAAAGAGATGCAGGTGTTGTTATTTATGTAAAACAGCATTTGTCACAGAAGAGATGGCCCTGAATAGCGCTAGCATAGTAACAGGTTTTGATGGAACAAAACCTAGATTTTGGTACAACCATGTTAAAATATCAGTTAGCAGATATAACCACGTGAACATTGATAACACAACCAAATAATGTAGTTTCTCTCATGCTGCTCATGATCAATCATAGTAGAATTTCATGAATCTGCACTGTTAGAACAATAGCAGTATGTTTCACTATGCCTTGTAATCAGAAAAAAATAGTGTTGGGGAATCAATGAAACAAACCTGTGTCCCACTAGAGACCGGCCGTAAGATTGCACCAGCTCCAGCAACTCTTGCTCTGGCGCTGGCAATAGATGGAAGACGTGAACCCAAGGCAGATGCAGAACGATACACTGTGCTCAAGATTCTAGTTCTTTCAATTTGAGTTCGTAGGTCATTCAACCAGGCTGATGCCGTAACCTAACCAAGATACACATATAAAGCATGAACAATGTCAAAACAATGAAAACAATATTTTGAAATGCCAATTTGTAGGAAAATCTCATGGAGAGGATTGACAACAATTTTAGAATAGCTAACTTGCTAGAACTGTTGAATACACTTATTCTGAATAAGATCAGTTTTATAGAAGCTTTCCAACACTTTTATTGAGTAAGCAGCTATAAAATCCCTGTTCCACAAGAAGAGAAACACAACAATAAACTAAACTAAAGGCTACTATGGAACACCTACAATGTCTGCAATATAAGCCAAGAGAACCTCACAGAAGCAAGGTATGGAGCAAAGTCTTGCAGTAGTTCAAAATAAATAGAGTGGTATTCCAGATATATGAAATGCCAAAATGGACAGCAGGAATAACTAGTATAGATGAGAAAAGTCGAAGAGTACAAAAATGAGATGTTTCTCCCAATAGTCAATTTAAGTCATTATGTCCTAATTGACCTCCTTAGAGGCTCCAAGCCCTCAAAAATACGGCAGGTTCAGAACTTGCAATGATCACGAGAAAAATAAATGGATGGACATTAGCTAAAAATAGGTAAGGACAATACCAAACTGCTAACCTGACCTTCAGCTTTCTACCACTTTCCTAATCCAAGGCGTGTACATCTGGGTGGGACATTCCAATTATATATACAAAAAAAATACCCCAGCTAACTCGCATGTTCACTAGAGGATTTCCCCATATTATTTGATACTAGTAACAAGTCTACATATTATCACTTCTATTAGATCAAAAGGATGCCAAGATTACTTGAAGGTTATGGTATAGCTAAAGAGAACCCAACAAATTCCCCCGTCCTTTACTTTTAACAGCCATTGCACCAAGTTGAATTCTATCTTGTCACCATTCCACTTATTATGGTAAAAAAAATGCACGATAATGTGTAACCTGCTTAAATTGTCTGACGTTTAAATGTTAACTTTTTACTGCATCCAATAGTGGACCGGCATGTGTTCCATAGAATGATTCTTGTGACTCAAAAGTCACTTATGATTCACCCTCAAGCCATAAACTTAAACCCTCATGCCACAAACATTTCTTCTGAAGACAGGAATGTGTGATTGCCCATTAGTTCAGCATGAGCAAGTCATGCTGTAGTTCCCAACTGTTCCTTACTAGCTTTCTCCAGATTCTGAACAAGTAAGGCTACTAAGTGAGGTCAAATTCATATATTAGTTTGCAGTATCTACTATTGTCGTCTGATTACCCTCCATAATTGCCAGGCCTTTCTTTTCCTTACTGCTAACATTAATCATCAACCATGTAGTCCATCAAAAATAATTATCCACTTGACTGCACCTGTATGCAAAAAGGTTGTAGGTCTGTTCTCAACCTAATAATGCATCCTAATTCCCTTCCTCAGCATGTCAACAGAAGTTCAATGGAGACATACAAAATAATGAAAATGAGATCTAAGCTAGTTATATAACTCTTCACTAAGTAAGACACTGAGCAAGAGGGGTATTGCAAACTAGACTGATAAGATGGGTAAAACTTTAAAATTGATAACAGCTAAAGGCTTCGTACGACAACCTTGATTGTCAAACAGACAAGGTTCACCACGTCTGAAGATGGCACAGATTATGCATGTTCCTTACAATGTTAGTTCGTTTATTAAGTTTTGCTTCCATCACAGAGTTTTCCAAGGCAAAGCACAATTGCATGTTCCCATGTCTTCGTCATATACTGACTGGTGCCAGATAAGTTCCCAATATTAACATCAGTAATACAGTTTGCAAAGAGACCCCATGTCAACATGTCTTGATTACGTGGAGGGAAGTTAACGAACCCCCTCCCCAACAACTTACCCAAAAAGAATACACCTAGGTTCCGATTTCGTATCTTTTTTCTCACCTCCTACAACAACAAAAGTGCCAAAGCCTTTGTCCCAATTTTTTGGGTCGGCTGTTTTAATCCTTTTCTTCCGTTCAGCTCTCCAAGGGTCATGTCCTTGTAACACTAAAAAACACATCCTTTTTCCAACTTGGCCTAGCTCTACTCCTAGATGCTCTTTAACTAGTATCTTATCACTCATTATCGGAGCAGCTATAGGTCACATGTACAAACCACATTTTCTCTCACATTGTCCTCAATCGGCGCCTCCTCTAACTTCCGACAAACACACTCATTTCTTATCCTATCTTTTCAATGTCTTGCTATTCATCCATCTTAGTAGTCTCATTTATGCTACACTAATTTTCTGGACATGTTCTCTCTTGATTAACCAACACTCTAATCCGTGGAGCATGGGTGGTCTTATAGATCTTATTGCATTTTCCTTTCAACTTCAAAGGAAAATATGTTGAGTTTCAAGAAGGACCAGAATACCCCTCAAAGAAATCCATTTAAAAAAGAAGAAAATTACGATGGATTGGGAATGAAAAAGAAGAAGAAAAGGGAAGAGATTAAGTGAGTTTCTATACGTTATAATTTATTTACAGATATTTAGAGGTATTCTGGTCATGTAAAATATTTCACACATTTTTCTAATGGAAAGTGGCAAAAGCTCCAATTCTGTTGGGGAATATATGTCTTGAGTAAAAAAACGATGTCAGTATATAAGAACCGTAAGTTTTTCTAGATAAACCTTGCAGAAACTGAATACAGACTATACAATGTCATTCAGTTAAAATAACCAACACGGGATATGAGCAATAGGGTAAACATGATATGAGCAATAGGCTCATATTCCTACATCGGCCATGCACATGTGGACCAATAGGAATGGACTCCTACATCCCATGTGCACTAGTACACTCCATTCCTATTGGTCCACGTGCATTGGCGCATGTAGGAATATGAGTCTATGCCTCTATGGCTCATATCCCGTTTATGGCGCATGTAGGAATATGAGTCTATGGTTCATATCCCGTTTATATATATATATTGTATAAAAAGCACTATGCTGATAAGTTCTGTAAGAAACTCTTTCAAGTAACATACATGTAAATTATCCAACATATGTTTTTGTGATATGTGTTTATTAAAAAAACCTGGGCTGAGACTGACTAGTTATAACTTCAAGTATAATTGAAGAAGATATATAACGTAATGAAAAGAAAGACAGAACCTCAGAACGTAGGTCATCCACTGAAGCAGCCGAAAATGTAGGGACTAGGTCAGCTCCATTGATCACTGAAGTGATAAAAGGCACACCTGACTCTGCCAACTCCCACGTCATACATGCAGCTGTATTATACATTTTATCAGCCTGCTGATAAAAATTAAATATGCATTTGCCACAATACGCTTGACAGTAGAATGATAAAATTCAAAGTTAATATCAGAGATGACAATAGATCATGTTTCCCAGTATCAGTATTGGGATCAATATTGGACCCTTCTTAATTGCCAATTTAGGGGCAGTTTCAGGGGTTTGGGTGGTCTTGGATCGGATGGTTTCGGTAGTTTCGGCCGATACCACAAACTATGCAATAGATCCATCACGAAACGACTACCTCCCTCTCCAATTATGGAAGTTATTTGCAAAACTTGAGCAAGCAACACATTGCATATACCATGACAGAAAATGCCAACATCCAAGACCCAGTATTTTTCTCTTAATAACTCACAAATGACTAATGACTGTTCAATTAAACCAGCTGAGAATGCAAACATGGCTAAGATTTAGTCTGGTCAATATGGTTAACAAAAACTAAGATAATCATAACAACACCTAACACACAATAATCATAACAACACCTAACACACAATCACTTGAAAAAAGAAAAGAAAAAAGTGAGCTCACAAGATGCCACCAAACTTAAATAAGGCTTATTCATTATAGTGACTGGACGCAAGTTATTACCTATAATTTTGTTTTAGGAATTTGAATAACTAAGAAGAGCACTCAGGAACACAAACCTGGAGCAAATGTTACACAAGTTGCAGTGGCAAACTCCTGCTGCTCGCGTAAAACATAGGTCAAAAGTGCTGCAGTACCTCCACCGAGAGAGTGACCAATAACCTATACACAATTTTCAATAGAATATATAAACAGGGTTCTTACATGAAAAAACAACAAAGACCCTATATTTTCATATCATTTGCTCTCAAAAAACAAAAAACAAAAAACAAAAAACAAAAAACAAAAAACAAAAAACAAAAAACAAAAAACAAAAAACAAAACAACACAATAAATAAATAAATAAATAAATAAATAGAAGACCCTAGGTCCCTATCCAAATATTGCTAGTTGTTTGCAGGAAAACTTTTCTCCCTTCCATTCAAGGCACCAGGTAACTGAAGCATAACAAGAAGGAAATTATCAAGATAAAAAATAAAAAAATGAGATCGGAGTTTCGTGAGGATCCAGCAGTTCAGTAAGAATCTGTTAGAAAAAAATGGTGTAATATTAAAGAAGATACGCGCAATTGCTGTTATAGACATTGTAAGAGTATGCGAAAGAAACTGCACATACTAAACAAATCATTGCACAAAAAAGTTATGAATAACACATCCAGAAAAATGACATGACCCTCAATTCATACTATAGTAACACATGGCAAATCATGGGGCGGATGTTACCTTCACTTTGAAATCAGGATGTTCATGTAGTACGTTAACCAGACAAGGACTTGCCAGCTTTGCAATCCACCGAGCAGCTGCAACCATACCACAGTGTGCATATCCAAGAACCAAATCACTAACACCACCTTCGTTTACAACAGTATGGTGGAATGGAACAACAGCACCAGTTGCAGCAGTCAAGGTATCTCTGATACTATGTGTTCCCCGAATCAACAGCAAAATACACTTCGAGCTTTTGTCAATCAAAACTGTAAAAGCTGGCTTCAAAAGCTGTGAGATAAAAATTAATGCTATAAATAAGATCATGCAATTGGGAAGTAAAAAAAACTATCCAAAATAGATGGAATGACATTACTCACTCCTGCTTTAGGTTCCTGAAATAAGACATCTTCTATAGAGTAACCAGTTGCCTCCAAAAATAATGGGAATGGCTTCTTTGAAAAATGCCAGCATAGCGTCAACAAATTCAACAGATATCTTAGTTCAGCAGTGATTTCAGCTCCTCTAAGAGGTACACTATCTTTACCAGCATATATACTAGCCACATGTAGATTCCCCTGCCAGGCAAGACAGAAGACAACTCTTAACATGTGAAATAGTTATATATAAATTCACAATGTGACACCATGGATATAGTAAACAGTAAATCGAGTTAAAATATTATAATCAACTCCACACAAGTCACCTAACAGCCTTTTAATTCCTGTCATCAACTCAGTTAAGTACAGACCGGAAAAAAAATGGCCAACAGTTCATACATCTTTTTTCGTCTAAAGAAGATATGGTATACTAAACATCTTATCTGAAGCAACTTTTTTATTCTTCAAAAAAGAATTATTTTGCAAGTGCCATTGTGATCTTTTAGGAATAACATTATCTTATTCACATTTGTCTTTGGATTGAAAGACGACGAAGGGATCTGGTGGTTGGTTTCCCATAAACTACAGCAACCGGACTTGCTAGTATGTCATAACGATATTCTAGGTTTCAGCTAGAATATGATTATTCTGAAAAAGTAGAACATAATTGCAAGGCTAGGTTGCTTGGACACAGATACGGATATCAATTCCAGGACGGTATTGATTCAGGAGATGGAAAATCTTAAAAGGTCTAGAATACAAGTACAATATGGATACTGACCAGTGCATCCCAATGTAGTGACCCTCAACATTTCATGTACGGAAAACGTGGCAAGAGCATCGAGATAGTAGTTTCTATTTGATACTTTTATTATTTCCAAGCATAGGACATAGCGCATTGAAGCAGTTTAGTGCATTAACATTTTTTGACACGTAATCGTTGAATTTCTAGATGGTTTTGGTAATATTCTTGGATGCTCCTATATTGTGATTTCCGCTACAATTTCTGATATTCAATTCTATTCGACTCTACATATATTGTTATTCTCCAGCTTGACTCCAAAGGTTTTTGTATTCGTTGATCTAAATGTTGTGTTTCCGTTACATTTGCAAGTCTTGAATATTCCGCTGCTTGATTTCATCGAATTTATGGATCGAAATTCTAAGCCTTGTACGAGTCAACTTAGGCTCGTACGGCTACTCAACCACTACCTGACTACCTTTCCGCTTAAGTTTCTGATATGATGAATGAGCGTGCACACTACTATTCTAGCAATGCTATGACACGCTACAATGCCAGCAGTAACATAGCATATTTCTCAAAGCAAGATGCATGCAAACTCTACTACAGATATCCGCTACGACAGACACGACACAGTGACACGTAACGTCCCCTATAGCGTGCCCTAGTGTATTTTGTAATGTCAGCATCGTGTCCGATACATGCCCGGTCCGCTGCGACACGGGCACAGCATCGAGTTTGCATTGTCCGTGCTTCCTAGGACCCAGAGATCAAATAAAACATCCAACAAAGCAATTGAGAGAATCATGGCCCAAAATAACACAAATTCGCACTCTAATCAATCCAAGATCCGATCTTTTTCGAAAGAAAGGATACGAACAGCGCAAACCCTAACCTGCCTCTTGAGGAGGAAGCTGATGCCGAACGCGAGGTCCCCGATGGGCCACTTACCGAGCGTCTCCGAGTACGTGAACCTCAGGGTCTCCGACAGCGTCGATATGGTCTCGAGCCACGTCGCCGGCGCCCGGGCCGGACGCTGCACCGCCCGGCTCCTCGACGACGAGAGGAGGGACTTCGACGCCTCGCCGGAGCTCTCGCCGTCCTCCTCCGCCTGCGACTCCTCGGCGCGCAGCCGCCGGCTGAGCGTGTAGTAGAGGAGCGCGGCGGCGCCGGCCGCCGTCGCCATCGTCGCCGTCGCCATCGTTTTTTTTTTCCGACCAACGAAACCCTAATTTGGAAAAGGAAGGGATCTGATGTTTCTTTGTCGGGAAATTTTGGGGGAAGGAAGCCTTCTCGTGAGAGAAAACTTAACTCTGTCGTCTCCTGCGTGTGGGCCGCCCGATCTATTTATTCCTTCTTTTGGAACAGAGGTTATTATTATATTTATATATTACATGCAAAAATAAAATTAATTAATTTTGGGTTCCTCTTCTAGAAAGACGAACTATTTGACGTTTATACCTACTGACAAAGTTGACCGGGTCGGAACGGTTTTCAAGTGGTTCGCTATGGGACATGTCAAATCAATGTTCATCCAGAACACGCAACACGGTTCTCGATTATTTAAGGAACGTTTGGTTCTGGAGCCTTCAAAATTCAAAATAAATTTTAAACTTCTTATCCTTGATTCTAAGTAAAAAAATTAAGGTACCATTTAGAAATAGTTTTATTTTTTTTAACATAATTTGAATATTTTGTTTGGACAATAATATTTTTCTTAAATTTAGGTAATATAAGCATTATAAAATTAATGAAAGAGTATTATGAAAAACTAACTAAATTAAAAATTATTTTCTATATTCCCAATCTAATCTAACCAAATATGGATATGGAAATATTGAATTCCTTTTCCACGTAAAATGAATTCCTAAAAATACAAAACTTTGATCCAAACGCTCCCTAAAGGCCTGCTTGGTAATTATTTACGGTATTTTTAAAATATCGGTTATGAACAGTTATGAGAAATTCGATATTGGGTGATTTTAAGTGACACTTTTAAATCAGTTCAACCCACGTTTGATAATTCACTAACAAACGGTTCTAATTTTTTTTTACAAAAATAAAATTATGTCTATGTCCATATAACAATCTAGATGAGTTTGTCATGAAATTAGGAATCAAGATCGATTAAGATTTATAAGAATGATTGTGTTGGATGAAGATAGGAAAGATTATAAAAAAACAATAATTAAACACTCATCGAAGGGAGTAGCCGTAGTTTGGAGGGAGTAAAAAAGAAACAAAGATGGGAGAGAATATGTATTAGTAGAACCATTTTCAAACATCTTTATAAACAGTAGAGATGATCAATCACCTTTATAAATAGTACAAAATAAACGAAACTAATTAGGTAGATGGACGCAGAAAGCAAATGTTGATCCCAAGAGATTCATTTTTTGTTCGTCCACCAAAACTTTGATGATGTTGATCATTCCACTCAAAGGTTATCACGTCTATCTAAAACCACTTTTTCCATTAATATGTGAGGTGAGGAATTAAATTAAAAACAAAAGTAGCTGTAGATTAACCGTGGCAACCAGGTGTAATGGTGAACATCACCCAAATTTTGATAGATATCCCAGACTATCTGCTTATCAGATGCTTCTAAACAGGGCCCTCTGAAAATAGACGAACTTTAAATTACATCAAAAAATTGTAATGATCACTGGAAAATAATTGTACGATCTCTGAGACTTGTACAAAAAAAAGACGATGTTAATGACAGCTGATTTGCTAATATTACACTGATTTCCTTCCTACCATCCCATATACAAGAATTGTACTGTGGTTGATTTTTATTTCCCTTTTTCCTCCTTTTTTTTCTCTGTTTTTCCATTTCTTGTATACCATACAGGGTGTTAATATATCACAACACGGAGTAGCCCGGGCTGAGGCTGGGTAAAGTGAAGGCCTTCTTCCAGAAGATACTGCTCGACAGCAACCGGCAACCTGGCAGGAGTGCGTGCACCCTTGGTGTGATGGCCTGTCCCCACACAGATCATGACCTGCAACCGCTGGCCAGCAGACCTTGTGGTGCTCCTCAAAACGCGCAGCTCGTGCTCTAAAACATGAATAGCCTCATTGACATGAAGGCCATGGAGGTCTATCAGAGGGTCTTGTGTCCGCCCCGCAGGACCAGCCGGATTCCTGCAAATGAAAACTCAGTATGGTTCTCTCAATCATTTTTCCATCAAGACAATCTCTCTGTGAACTAGTCAAAATTCTGCCAATTTTATGGTTTATTCATTAATTATTCACAGAATTCACAATAGCCAAAGGAAATATTCATAAATTATTCATCTAGTACTAATCTGTTTGATGATATTTTTATGATTATGCTTATATATTCATGAGCATACATGTGTGCATTTATATATACTAGTTAAGTGCATGTGCCAAAGACGTGGACGTATCATGTGATAAAATATTAATATGTAATGAGTGGCAACTTTAAAATAATTTTTGCAGTAATTATAATTGAGTATTGAAATATAAAGCTTAGAATTTGCTTAGGATGATGCTTCAATGGTTATTAAGTTATAACAGAATAGATAAAGATTACATGAATTTAATATTAAGAGAGATAAATTAGATATTGACAGTAGATGTAGCCAAATTTCATAACCCATTTATGGAATAAAGAAGAACAAATGGAACTTACCTTAAGTATCGTGCTTCCAAAGTGGACGCTTATGCCTAACATGTTCCAGGTACAAAGTTTAAAATAGGAGACATAAAATAACCCACCTTTGACGGTAAATTGTTTCCCTAGCTTTTCCATGAGCTTCTTTCATTTGCATGTTGTACAACTGCCCCTTACGACTCAATTCCCTCGCAAGAGCACCATTACCAATCAAATAAGCTTGTCTTGCCTGATAGTAAAGGAACTTCATTTTATAAACGTCTTCGAGTAAAATTTTCGTTATGTTTGGTCTTTCATATCACTACAGTTTAATTTATCTAACAGTTAAAAAATGGTTTCAAAAGCATCTTACTTGATAAGAATTCAATATACATCAAATTTCTAACAATACCAGAGGACGAACAGACATTTATAATTGAAAGCTATGAAAAATGACTAATCCAATTGAAACTAGACCGAATATTTCATTTATGGATTTTCTTCCATATCTTCCGTAAAATCACTTGTTAATACGTCTTATAAAGTTCCCCTAGAAGCAAAGAAAATATTTTAACGAATTCATTTAAATACTCATGAGAATAATAAGTTCTATATGAAAAGACAAGGAAACAAAATAGTTTAGAAATGCTCAATAAATAACATTTTTGAGGTAACAACAGAGATTAAATGATGAGTGCTTGTACCGTTGTACCCACAATTTAATCTAACAATTTTACGTTGACAAAAGCTAATGAACAGCGTCTTCCATGTAATACGTTAAAGTGTCATAATCTCGGAATCATGGACAAGGCTTTAGGGATTTCGTACCCATGTGGTAATGTGGCTAGGTCACGGTTTCATGTCTGACCTAAAAAAAAACCAAAAACGCAGCATGCTACCAATATGGTGGCATCATGTCAATAACATGGTCAGGGAGTAGTGCTTGACCCTGAATGTGACTTATGTTTCAAGGGTGGTCAAAAATCGGGTTAGGGTTACCGCATTTACGTTATAATGTCATATTTTTTGTCGATAGTTCAGGTTAAATTCAGAACCAACCTGGCCAGACCCAATCCACTCTCAAATCTGAACCCTTTATTCTTTCCCCCACCCTATCCATTTGAGTCATTAGTCCTTATTTCTCACTTCCATTATTTCTACATACCCATCAAAATACTTAGATTTGGGTTATATAGTTAATGTTTTTAGGCTTTCTATTAGGATTTTAGCCTATATGACTTATTGGTACGGAATTTGTATAGTCATCATCATTATCATCATCCAAGCCTTCTCCTATTAGAATGGGAACCGCTATGGAGCATAAGAAACCTTCATACAAGATTTGACAAAATTTTGACCGGAAGTCATCCTAACATAAACCCTCTATGTTGGTGCTGAATTCCTAGCTAAGGTAGCTTTGAGCGTGAGAGGGCAATGCCATAAAATCTAGGTGGACACTTGGCATGTAGGTAGGTCTATCTTTTGTATTGCAGTTTAAGCTCGTGAAACCAAGAAGCACCCTCCAAGTTTCTCTAGACTAGAAAAAAAGTCTAAACAAAGAGATAAGATGACACAATTTGCTATAGGAAATTGTATTAATCTCTATGAAGCATTAAGGGGTTGTTTGTTCTACGGATTTGGAATGCGGAAGTGGTCAAAATCTGGATTTGGAACTTCACGTTTGGTAGGAGGATTTGCAGACAATTCACTGTGATTTGACATGAACAGTAAATCTTGTCTCCCACGAAATCAGAGTTTTGACATCGAAATTTTTTCCTCCGAAGTAGAACGTGGAAGTTGAAAAATCCTCTTTTCCGCTTCGCGTGTTTGGTTGGAGGATTACTCTCTACTTTAATAAAAAGAAGATTTACTATTCATGTCACTTCAACAAAAAGTTACACTTTCCCACTCACTTCAACCAACCATCCAACCAAACACCAAACTTTAGGATCTTCCACTTCTAAGCTCCACTCCTCAAAGTACCCAAATGAAGGATTTTCACTCCGTTCCACTTCACCGTAATGCGTACGCAAAATATCGATTTTCGGATTTTCCACTTCGTCGCACTTTGCCGAACCAAACAGCCCCTATGCCAAAAAGTAAAGGAATGACAATTCCAAATAGAATTTGTGAATAGTGACTGTTAATAAATAAGTATACATAATAGATATAATGTCTATCCAAATGCATAATAGCTGTGTTATCAATGTCTCCCTAAGACCTTTTTCAGGGACTGCCATCATATCTACATGTAGGGCATTATATCCATATCCTGTTTCTGTTACCCATGCCGGGCAACATGTCTCGAGATAAACTTTATAGTCTAAACTATTGAAGTCAATTGTTTAGTTCGTGAAAAAATTCTAACATTGAAACCCCGAGATATGAATCATAAAGTCAAGTTTTATAGGCATGACTAATAGAAGATACATATCAATAATACAAGTGATAAATCTAGAAAGTCGTCATTGAATACCTGTTCAAAGCATACATTGCGAAGGCGAGCAAAATCACGAGCATCCTCCCTCAATTCCGTATACATATTTCCTGTCATGTCAATGTTGGTAGGAAAATATATGTTCAAAAGGAACCAATAGTCATATTCAAGGTATATTGATAAGGCGCAATAATAACAAATGGGTATTACCCACTGCTTCCCCCGTCTCAAGCCAAACAGGATCAGCCCGAACAGCAGCAGAACTTCGTACTTTATCTTCATAAGCCAATTTACCATGCCCACTATAGCTAGCTAAAACCTGTGAAATTCTGCTTGAACCTATATTTCCAACAGCAGGCCTGCCTCTCTCATACTTCTGATTGGCAGAATCCTGTGCTGCAAGCTTACGGACAGCTGATGCAAAATCAGTTGTTCCTCTAGATGTACTGGAAGATCTGTACGAGTTAGAAGTTTGTAAAAGATCCCCTCCATTAAATTTTGACACCCCATTTTGGGTCTCTGCTGCAGAAAGGGCAGGAAAGTCGAGCGCATTGAAGCTTGGAGCCTCCGAGGCCTTCGAGTTCATATTATGGTTGAAATTAGAATCGACTTGGAGCTGTATTTCACATTCAATAATGTTACAAGAAAGTCTCGACGACGACTAACGAACAGGAATATACGTAGACATAGTTACATCAATGTTATACACGAAAGTTCACAATATTACATTAGGCAAATGACGGCTATTATGCCAATTAGTATTGCATTGCCTGAAGTTCCTGCATCAATAATTCAATATGCAGCTCAACGGGAGCTGCAGATAGCTGCCCGCATTCTGTTACCTTGCTAAAGAGTTGCAGCTTCTGCATCAAGTGACACTTCTACTAGTTGAACATCATATTCAAACCTAAGTAGAGAGTAAATAAGAAAAAGAACAAGAAAATAAACTAGGCTATTTCGTACTATGGTATTCAATCAATGTTTGCAGTATCGATATCAGAATCCGTATCTGAATCGGCATCGAACCCTCTTTTGATTATAGAAATCAGCGATTCCAGAACAGAGTTTAGGAGTTTTTTGTTTCGAAAGCCAAAACATAATAAGAAATTAACGGAAAAACTATATAAAAAAAGAATTGATAAATTTAGACAATTTTTTTTTTATCTTCAGCGCGACCGAATCATTCTATTTATACTTTGCTAATTTAACCGGAAAAGAGAGCCCCAATTTTGGTATCGGTGGGTATTGGTAGGGGTCACTATTGGATATGACATGCCAAAACCGATACGATACGCTAAGTATCGGTACGGGCCAATAATGTGATCCTTGTATTTAACATGTGCAGCATTCAAGTACTTAACTTCCAGTTCAAGCATCCAAACAGTTGATAAAACTTCCTAGTTCCCATCCACCAAGCTAGGCTTCTCTAATGCCCAAATTCTCCTACCATTTCAACTGTGGATCTCAGAGCTCAGATGGTGACAATGAATCAAACCCCCTCTTCCCTACCTCCCAATTTCATGCTCGCTGAACTTGAAGAGAGAATTAATACATTGTGCAATGTAGTCACCATCTTCTATAAAACATATAAAAGAGAGGAACACTATTGTAAGCAAGGTGTTCAACCGATTGGAAGGGAGAATTCCATCTATAAAACATACTTGATAGTCAACCCGATTGGATTAGTGTGACAAGTTGTCTATTATTACTATACTAATCCCCTCGGCCTAGGACTTGTCCTCCCCTTGTTCCAAGGAGTAATAAGAGGTAGGCCCAAGTGAACTTGGTTTGAGACTGAAATGGTACCTGCTAATGTTAGAGAGGAAACTGCCCTAACAACAATCCCATCGGTTGATTCTCTGATCAAAATTCTTTATGTGTCTTAATAAATCAAACTAAGTGGGGTGAAAAACATACACACACTGAGAGACCGTCCATGATAAAAAGTATATATATATATATATATATATATATATATATATATATATATATATATATATATATAACAAAGTAAATACATAAAACATACCTCAAGTTGAGTGAGGATCTCAGTAGTCAAGTTTAAATCACAACCATTTGCATAATACACATCTGCAAGGCTTTCAGAAGCAAAACCAGGAAATTGGGATGTCAAAAAATCTACAGGATTGATGCCAGCATCCTCCGGTGAAGCATATTCACCAATCGAATCAGTTAGTAAACCAGCAGTAGAATCGCCATTATAATGGTAGCCATCATTTCTGTTGGTAAAATGATCACCACCATTTATAAATTGTTTGTCCCACTCGGTGGTAGACAATTTTGTGATAGCATTTGGCGACTGATCTTCCATATAAGTCGATACTGGATATCCAACTTTGCCACCAGAGTTTAGATTGATAATACCATAAGAAGATACATCTTGCTCTGTACCAAAGAGTTGCTTGTTCCCTGATGCAGGGAACCTGTAAGCTTCAGCACTACCACGTAATGATAAACTGTCAAGTGACAATTGTCCTGGAGAGTACAACTCCTCTTCTCCCATACTTGTGAAGTCAGGAGTGATATCATCTGGAAGCTGGTGCCGCCAAAATTGATGTGCCTCATCATCTGAATTATTTGAAATGTTCGAGTCCACCTGATCTAATACTGATTTTGAAGGACCGGGTGCATCTGACCTGGTAACATCAGCACCATTTGTGTTTCCAAACTGCAATCTAAATGCTGAAGGGACAAATTCTGCCGCATTGGGATTTAATGCAGTAACCTTGTTTGGTATATTTAGCTTCCCGTCTTTGTTGTTTGAGAAAAGCTCGCCAGACAAATTCATTTTATATATCGATAATATGCTACATACAAAGCCTTCTTAGCAACATAAGAATTTATCCTAGCCCTGCATAGTAACATCGAAGTGTTAGATGCATAACGTGTAGCAAACTATGTAAGATAAAATTGTTTAATATAGAGATTGCAACCATACATGAACATGTTAAATCAGAACCACAAAGTACAGAAACAGCCGAGACATACGACATACCAGAGCTCTCTCTGCATTACCCATCAGATTGTAGACAAACAAAAATTGTCTCTGTTACATGAAAGTGTACGGATTACAACTGTTTTATTTAACATAGTGAAATAAGGAATAAATATCCATGCTGGCAACGATTTAATGAAATGATATGCTAGATCAATCATAAGCTTTTAGCGTCTGAAATAACTGCATCATCAATGATTAGAATTACATCTATCAGAAAAGAGACCATATATATGAGATACTTGTGATATGAAGAAGATAATCATTTACTCCCTGAATCAAAGTCCACCAGGAAGCTTATATCATCACTTCTTTATAGTACCCAGAGTTCTGGACATCACAAGACTGCCCACATTGCATCTATCAATTAGTTATACCACCCTAGAATCAGAACCACTCTTACATTGATTAGCAATTATAATTTATGCCTATCGTTTTATCTAACAAAGACTGTCTTATGTCCATTTCTGGAAAAGAGAGAGCCAAATAAATCTGTAAAGTTGTATTGGTGCAACAGAAAGAGAAAAAGGAAACAGAAAAGGAAGCATGTAGAAACACGATACAATTTCTGTTTCCTTTCCCTCGCTTTTAACAGCCAAAGAAAAAACACAGTTTCTCTATCATGTCACCACTTTATCACGCAACTCAGTAACCGTATCACCTTACAAATTCATAACTTGTGCACTTGAGGATTTCAAGCACATGTCAGTAATCATTGCATTCTCTTGTAGATAGAAGGTAGATGGTAAATCATTGAGGAGACTGAATACTAATGTTCAGTCAACAGTTTGCTCATCCAACGTGCAATATGTGATTTTGACGAGATGCGAAAATACAATTATGCTCCCAAAAAGAAAAGAATGAATTTACACACATAAAACACACAAAGTGGAGGTGAGCAGAAAAATAATATAATTGTGTGATGTGATAGAATATAAATAACTCGCATGTCGACAAAAATCTACTACAAAACAAAGATAACACAAGGGCCTTTCATATAGAAAAGTAACAATATATTTCCCAATATAACCCAAAAGGGCTGTATGTGAAGCTGTAATTCAATATATAAACTAACTGTACATCATAGTAAATGTAAACCAGCCATATGAGAACTCCACAGTCAGATGTGATATAGAAGTAAAATTTTATCATACTAAAGCAAAGAATAAATGATAAAGTTACTGACCCCAAGGCATGAAATAAAGCCTTCCGGAAACAATTGTGAACGGAATGGCAGCTCTTTTTCTCAAGTATCTACCTATGGCATACAACTACAGTCTTCACCGAGTTAGGAAATTTATTATTTTATCCCCCCTTATCGCATCCGTGCTGAGAGGAAAATAAAAATCCATATCCCTATATCATCAAGAGACCAAGGTCTATCCGTTTGGGTTCCATAAGCTAAGAAATCCTAGCTATCGTGTTATCTTCCTAAGATAATGTAAGTGACGGAGATTATAGTATAAACAAACCACATCACCGAAGAAACTGGAAGCAAATCAATAGAAATTAACCTCAGGTGTACTAGGCTATGTTGCAAGGAAGCGACACTTTGCGGATACACTGATTTTTGCGTCCAATTATATTTCGTAGCATCAGTGCTTCCTAATACTTATTATATGCCAACTCCACGCCTTCCGATATGGTCGCATAAACCAAACTCGAAACATAGCTTGCTCTAATGTAAGTAAGAACTAGTACTCGTCAATGATTCGCACTTTTTCCAACAAAATTTTCACATCCACATATATGAACTCCCTAACCACCACATACAACAGCCATATAAGCTTCAAACACGAAAAAAAAAACCTAAATTAGCGAGCTTTCTCTCGCGACCAACGTCAACGTGAACGGCTTCGAATCTAAAAGAGGAAAAAGAGCAGATCTGTAGGAAAAAAGCAAACCTTCGCGAAGATCCATGAGATGATGTATGGAAAGGAACCGGCCCATAAGAAGAAGAGAGCGAAAGAAGAGAAAAGGAGATGATTCCTCTTGTACTACGAGTACTAGAATCAGATCTAGTTCCAATTAGGGTTTGTGGAGAGAAATATAGGAAAAGTTTGGGGTTCTGTTGGGGAATTTTGGTAAACCCTAATTTTCATGAGGAGAAAATGAGGACAGAGGAAGCCAATCTTCACCTCTCGAATGCAATTGCTTCTCTCTCTCGCTTTTATTTTGTGTTGACTTCCACATTGCGACTTTTGGCGAGCCAAATTTTTCTAAAGATTAACGTTCATGTAAGATGAAATCGGATCCGGATCATCCGAACTCCAGATCCAGAATATCCGTCTTGTGAAATATGTTGGCCTTAAGCCCAAATTAGGACCTATTAGTGCTGCAATACTCCAAAAAATAGTGACGTTTGGATTAAGATTTTGTATTCTTAAAATCAATTTTCCATTTCTTTCAACATTTTTATATCCATATTTAGTTAGGTTAAAAAAATTAGTCCAAAAAAATTATTTTCAAAATTTTTATGTTTGGTTCAGACATTAATACAGATCTTAATTTGTCCAGTTTTCCACAAAAATTATTTTATTAATTTTATGATGCGACTATTACCTAATTTGAGTTGGTATCATTGAGGGTATTACCTTTCAAAAATATTATAATAAATGTATCCAACCAAGTAAATCAAAAATATTTTCAATGATGCGTTTTTCTTTTCCCACGGATGTGAGAAACTAAAGTCCACCATATCCACTCACAATTTTCAATCCAAAATTTACGGTAAGAATCCCAAAATCCATTTTTAGGCCTCTGAAGCTTAAACCAAACAAGTTTAGGAGGAGAATACATTGTATTTTACAGATTTGAAAATTTGTATAGAAATTTTCAAATTTCAGAAGTTAAGAAAAGAAGGAAATGATCCATCAAATCATAATGTAGTTTTGTCTATGGGGTCATGATATGTTGGTTACGATGAGAGGCCCTTGTGGGGATATGTACGATTTGTTAACCTAGTTCATAATCTGGTGTAAAAGACATATAAAAGCAAAAAACAAAAAAATTATTCCAAAATTTTATAGGGTAAATTGTTGGAAGCATTTTCTTACTTTTAGTTTTCTTAATACGTGTTATGCATACGAGTGGACTTTCATACATTTTCATATTATATTTATATAAATTCTATTAAACACACTTTTAGAAACTTATCGAGGCTAATTAATTTATTTCATAATTATTTTCTTCTTATATAATTGAAGTGGGTTTGTTTGAATTTGTAGTAGCTGCTTTTTGAATGAGATTATTTACACTAGTCTTCCATATGTTTTGTATTTATTATACGGATCTTTATTATTTTGAAAGTAATTACACGAAACTTTTTTATGTTTTGTGTTTTATATAAACACAATGACCCTTATTTTGAAAATAAAAATATAACATACGGAAGGTCCATGTAATTATTTCTTAAATAAATGAGACATGTGAAATAAACATAAAATATAGAAAATGTTAGTGTAAATAATAACATGACTACTAAGTGGCACGTTAGCCTAGCCAAATCGAAGAAAAGTAAATTAAGGTTGGGTGCTTGTGGGGGAGAGTTGCAGCAATAAATAGATTATTTTATATGTGTAGGCGTTCGGTTTATTCGGTTCAACTGAACCGAAATAATAAAAATCAATTAAATTATAATTCTAAAAAAATATCAAATTAAAATCGAATCGAAATTAGCCATAATTGAAATCGAACTGAACCGATAAACGATTCGGTTTATTCAATTTGTTCGGTTTCACTATTTTTGTTGTTTAATTGAGGGGGTCAAATTTTTGGACTGAGATAGAAGCAAGCATGAAACTATGTACCGGGCTGTCATGTGCACACTGCAAGTAGATTCTGTCACTTTCGTAGACACCTATTGACAGAAGAATTTACATTTTGTTTTTCTCTCTTCCATGTAATAGTCCCATTAATTATCTCAAAGTAAATGCTTTGTTTTTTATATATATTTGAAATGGTGGAATATAATTCTTTGGTTAAATTTCAATTTGATATCCTCTCAACTATTCCAATTTTTCAACTTGATATCATAATATTTAATATTAGACAATTGAATACTTCAACTATAATTGTACAAGTTAATATCCTAATAGTATTAATGAAAAAATGTAAATGACAAAAATACCTCCCTTATTCGTGGTCATTTTAAAAACCTTCAGAGAAAATGGGAGGGTGATTTGGTGAAAAAATTATTATTTATTTTTGTTCAAACAAAAAAATTAATCCATGTCTGACGGATTTAAGGTATCGACTTGAAAATAGTTTATGATAGTGATTGGTATGATATTAAAATTTAATGTATCAAGTTAAAATTTTTGAATAGTTGAGGGTATCAAGTGGAGATTAAAGCTTAATATTTTTCACCGGACTAGAGTAATATTTTGTTTCTATGTCTATGGCATGGTGTGTATTTTGTTCAAAGTTAAGGAAATCATATTCCCCTCTATAATCTTTATTTTAAAATATGAATAATTTTCGGCCAGCATGTATCAAATTTACTAGCTATCATGAACAAAGCCGACTCCATGGAAAGGCGAGATTTTAATTATTAGAAAATATAAATTCATGTCCTTAAGACTGCAGGTCCATGAAATGACCATTATCGCATTGACTCTTTCTTTCGTACCGTACTTGACGCTTTGCTTACGATCAACGATAGCAGCATGCAATCCATCGTCCTTCGCCACTTTAACCCATTGCCGGACACCGTCCACCTGAAGCAATGAAAAGTCGTCGACTACTAATAATTAAATTATCGTGGTATCTTTTAATGCTATTTTCGTGTTATTTCAATCATTATTATTATTATTATTTTCTTTTAGAAGTTGGAGTTGCTTAATTTAATAATTTTCGGTGATAATTTATGTATATTAAAGAACTAATTACATTGTATTTGAATTTATTGGATTTTCAGAATTTTGGATTTATAAAAAAATATCTAGAGAAATGAGGGCCTCGTTTTTTTTGAACTTATCTAGGACCTCCAAAATGTTGTATGTGACCCTGATCACGAACTCCGCCTCCAATAACTGGATGATTATTAACGATGGGCAAGTAATGTGTTAAAACGAAAATATGCTTGTATTCACAATTTAAGCCAACCAAACTCAAGACACAAGGTCTGGTCCGACTCGAAACTTAAAGGTCGGCTAATTAATCACCTAGATACATAGTAAAAAAATATTTGTATTGACCAATAAAATTATTTATTTATATTTGTCAATTAATCACCTAAATATGATAAAATTTTGATTTTCAAGTTAAAAACTTATTTGTTTGATAGAAACTAATTAATCATTTCGATATAATGAAAAAAAAAAAAGAATTTTCAAGCTATAGCAAATTTCCAAGTACAGTCCGGTCCATGTCCGAGCAGACCCAAATTTCAATATACTAAAATTTCCAACCTCAAGTCCAATCCGACCTGCTACAGTGCATGGGTTCTGGAGATCCGGCGCAGACTCAGCCCATTCCATCCAAATTTCAGAACGGGCCGGGCAGGACCATAATTTTCCATTGAAATGTAGCTTTGGCAACAGAAAATAAAGAAAATTCCTGCAATATATCCTGAATTCAGTTCATTCAACTGAGTCTTTATATTGAAGACGACGAGGAGGAGAAGAGCGTAACACAAACACTAGAGTAGCAGAACCATAAACCCTAACCTAGCATAAACCTATCTATACTACTTAACACAAATATTTACTTACTTCCAATCAACTTTTGTTCTTGATCATATGTATCATCTATGAAGTTCTCCTCACAATGTTTCGTTCCAGCACCAATTGTGGAGCAGCAGCTCCCTGACCGAGCCAGCTCCCCTCTCGTGGCGCCGCCGTCTTTCTCGCCGTTGTCTTCATCCTTGGCGCCCTTGCGTGGGCTCGACGGCGTCGACCGCGTCGCCCTGGGCGCGCTCAGGCTACGCCGCAGCATCTGCCTCATCGCCGATATCAGGTGCTCCTTGGGATTGGGCGGCGGCCTGTTCGACGACCGGAAGCTCCTCGAGAAGCTCCGGTGTCGGTCGAGCGCCTCCTCCGTCGTGATCGGGCGGCGCCCGGACCGGGCGATCTCGTCCTTGACGGCCTCGGCGCAGAGGCCGCAGATCCAGCGGCCGCCGTGCCGCCCGCGGATCGCGGCGATGTACGTGGGCGTGCACTCCTCGGTCAGGCCGCAGCAGTCGCACTTTACGAACTCGGCGGCTTCGGCTTGGTGGATGGTGATGATTGCGGGGTTTGGCTCCGGCGCCGACATTATTTTGGCCGGAGCGATCTCTACGTCGGCGCTGCTATGGACTTTGGCAGACATTTCGACAAACACTGCAGAATCAGATTGGCAAACTATAATTAGCTAATGATTCAAAGAAAAGGTTTGTTCTGCATCTATCTGAATAGTAGTACAAAGGAATGTCGTTAATGGAAGCATCTATAGAGCAAAAAGCTACAGCACAGTGATAGATTCCACTGTTCATTTTCAGGAAAATAAATAATTCAATGAAGGATCTATATAAGAGATGTTTAAGAGCAAAATTTCATCCCTTTCCTCTCCTCTCCTCTTGTTTATATATATATATATATATATATATATATATATATATATATATATAAAATATATATGAATCCAGATCAAAAAATTCGTTTATAAAGTACCAAAAACGTCACGTCATTTCTTGTCGTTGGATAGTGTTTTAAGTCATCTAATTTTGACCGTTGATCAAAATAACAGTCAAATTAGATGACTTAAAATACCATCCAACGACTTGAAATGATAGAACTTTTTTGTAATTTATAAGCGGGACTCTTGATCCGGGTCCCCACCTCTCTCTCTCTCTCTCTCTCTCTCTCTCTCTCTCTCTATATATATATATATATATATATATATATATATAATTTTTTTTTCTAGCTTCAAATTTGTGACTTGACAAGAAATCGTAGATTGCTCAGATAAATAATCTCCTATAAATACAACAAGAAATAAAAAGTAATTATATAGGTATAAATTTATAGGAACAAAATTTTCCTTTTAAAAAATTTTTTACTTGCCGTGCAATTTGTACTCTAATATTTAACTTTATATATATATATACGTTCGACTCTCAGAAGGGGTATATATATATATATATATATATATATATATATATATATATATATATATATATATATATATGATTCAAATGCAACAACACTAATATTTCGTAAAACATGTAAAGTTTCGTTTGTTAAGAAGGATGGATGTGAAAGATAGAAAAGATCATTTCATTTTTTTGTGTTGGGTAGAAGAGATGAAAAAGATAACAGAGGTAAAGTAATTTTTACATTATATGAAGAAAAATTCTATTTAAACTGCGAAATTTGTGCAAACAACTCGCAACCCACGCGTCCCTCCCTCCTATTTGCTCCGTGCGGAACCCACACCTGAAAATTCGGACTCCCCCTCCAATGGGAAAGCGACACGTGGCTGTAGGCTGCTTCTGCGGTTCATATAGTACTGTTGTTATATGAATCATATTGGGTATAATTGTTAATTAATATAAACTTTCACTTTTCTTACATATTTTTTTTATAACAAACAAGAGAAAATAAATCAATCCCTCAGTATTTTCTCTCAATTTTCTTTCCTCCCACTTTTTCTCTTCTACTAATAAATTCACGTGTTGCAAGTATATATATATATATATATATATATATATATATATATATATATATATATATATATATATATATAATTTTTTTTTATATACTAACCTACAGGGCTCGAACCCTCCCCCCTCCATCCATGTACCAATAGTGTTACCACTACACCATTCACTATATATATATATATATATATATATATATATATATGTGTGTGTGTGTGTGTGTGTGTGTTGTGTGTGTGTGTGTGTGTGTGATAAACATGATATGAACCATAGTGCTAATATTATTAAATGAGTCATGCACATGTGGACCAATAAAAAAAAATTCTATTGGTCTACAAATAAATGACTTATATATGAGCACTATAGCTCATATTCCGATTAACCATACATATAACTTCAAACTTGTGATTATAGAGATAGTTTTTAGCTTCAAGCTTGTGACTTGACAAGAAATTATAGATTGCTCAGATAAATAATCTCTTATAAATACAACAAGAAATAAAAAGTAAGTTTATAGGTATTAATTTATCGGAACATTTTTTTTCTTTAAAAAAATGAAAGAAAGTGCTTTTAGCCATACAATTTGTACTCTGGTATTCAAACTTGTTTATGTGAGATAAATAAAAAAGAAAGGATATGTACTTACATATTGGAGCACGAATAATAATTTCTAAAAATATTTCAGTTAACTCATTCAAATTTTATTACTCCTGATTTTTGCAATATTGTCGAAAACTCCTTATATGGCTGTCATAAATCTCTCCCTATATATTAATTCATATGATAAGCCGAACAGATTATCAGTTCCTTTTCAAAGAAAAGAAAAACTTAAATCTGGAAAGGAAAAAACCCCCTAAACTTTTCTACTTCCATTATGAATAAAATACATAAACTTAGAAAAAGAAGAAGGAAAAAAACATATTATATATATAAGAATCAAGTCCATTCTTAATACTCAAATTATGAAAATGAATATAATCTCAAAACTTAGTTAGATGAAACAGATTTCTACAAACATTGAATCAATAATTTATAATATAAAGCAAATAATTAATACTAATCAAGAACTACATACACACCATGTAAGTGCAAATTGCTCCATTCCATGTCCTGAAAATAAACTTTTAAAAAAAAATTATGTTTGTATTTTTCAAGAAAGATGAAAATGAATGAATAGAACGAAGCTTCTAGATTACAGCGCGGGGAGTTGCGAAGAAGAAATCTACCGTTTCAATTATAGTCGGGTCCGAGGAACCGGGAAACGAAAAAGTCGGCAAAAAGTCGTGCGTTTCTGATGCAAACAGGAAAAGAAAAAAAATTCGGTAAGGCTACCGCTCCTTCTCCCACACTTCCTCGTCCTCTCCCGGTGCTGACTTTTTCCTCTCGACGAACATCTCTGCCGACATTTCAAAGAGCGAGTTCCTCCTCGGAGCGGCCGGATCGGGTTGTAGTCGGCTATTATTCGGAGGACTAGTTCGACACGGTTTCCGAATTCAACGCCGGCAGGCACTTCTCCGACGAAAAATTCGGAGAGAGAGAGAGAGAGAGAGAGAGAGAGAGGGGGGGGAGAGAGAGAGAGATTTATTGTTTTTTTTCAACTCCTGGAGCAGCGGTGTAGGGGGTGGGGACCACTGAGCCGAATACTTGGCAACCAGCAAAGTGGGCCCCACTTGAGCATTTGTTTCCATTCTTTCTCTCTCTCTGCCAGCTGTGATCCATTGGTCCAGTGCTCACAAATTGATATCCTCACCCCCCCTCCATCTGGTCATTAGGGTGCTATTGGATCGGGTGCTAGACCCGGAGGAAGACCCGTCAAACCAGCTAATATCAAGTCCGTTTAAGCCTTAAGGTCGCGAAGGCAACAAAAGTCGATCTCGGGTCCAGTAACAGCACTAGGAACGACCAGTATGGCGTTAGCTTCCACGTAGGTGGGCTGGATTTGTGGGGCGTGGAAATAGTAGGTGTTGACGTGGCCGTCGGTTGTTGGCTTGCTAGTGGTCCAGGTCACCGATGTCAGTCACGTTGGCGGAAACTACTTGGCAAAATTTTCAACTGGAGGAGTTGTTTAGTGACCCATAATATAATTATTATTTTTTGATCCCCTTAATATAATAATGCTATAATTGTTCTTCGATCAGGACCAAATTTGCAATCATATATGAAACAACGGGATATGATTAGACCTGACCTAGGATTTGGTCCAGCGAATAGACACGTTCAGATCTTTATTTAAAAACTTAATTTCTAATCCGGCAAAAATGATATATAAAAAGAAAAAAAAAGAAAAAAAAAAAGAGTGAAGAAAGTCGATCATGTTCCAAATTGGTTCGGACTTTCGATTTCTTTCCCATACATCTTGTTCCGTATTCAATTTGGTATAGTGAAATAAATTTTTTTGATTTTTTTTTTAATTGGTTTCTGTAAATGATTTTTTTTATTGATTTGTATACATGAAGAGTGGAAGTCCATGAGGTTACTATGGTAGAGTGTTTTACTATAGGGTAAGGTTCAAGACCTTCAAGAATTATTTGTATTTTTGTCATCAAATTTTCTTTGGAGTTAAATCTTGGACTTAGACGAGGGCGTGGACGAAAAGCGCAAAATGACGCATTGATGGTACATTTTTCACTTCGCACGTATGAGTCATTGCGTAGTTCCCGTGTAGAGACTGCTCCCGCGGAACTTCGGTTCGCACGACTGTTCGTCTGTTTCATGGACGTAATAGCTCACATAGAAGGGGTTACTGTTTTAACCACTCACTTAATAGGGAGTTGCTATTTGAATTTACTGTCCATTATGGGTAGTGAGATGCTAATGGATTGCTCCCCTATATAATCTTACGTTTTTCTCATTTGGAATCGAACTGAGAGATTATGTGCTACGAGAGCAGAGTTAACCACAACATAAGAAGAGACGAAGTGTTGTTTGTCCATCCATTCCGAGAGTTAAAAGTCTTGTCTGTGGAAGGGTGACTAATGACCATTCCATAGATTCATTAATTCGAATCTTGCTGGTTTCTTGGAACATATCGATTAAAATGGTCGAGTCTTACTTTGAGCAACGATGATCTTTATCACCCCAGCGAAGATTTCATCTCCATATTGCTTCTTATATTAAGGCTTACATTTTCAGAAGCTTGTAATCTTTTATTTGTTAGTTGTATTTTACATTTTGTTAAGATTAATTATAGTTATGATTAGATATTAATTAGATCTAGGATTACATTCTTTTTCTATATGGATACATATTTTTTCTCCTACTCCTATTCAGATATGGATCCATTCTCTCACTATATATATTCATAGTTGTAAGACTTTTTATACCATCCATTAAGAAAATTAATTTTTTTCTTTGATTTGTTTCGTGCTATCAGAACGTAGAATTTTTCAATATGATCTGCTCTACTCATCTCTTTCTCTCTCTCTCTCTCTCTCTCTCTCTGGTGACGTCAGTAGAACCCATCCGGCTGTAGGTAAGAAGACGATCTTGCATTAGGGATTTTTTTTGTCTTCTCCTTTGATGGCCCGTGTAAAGCTAATATTGGAAGAGGAAGGATGGAACAAGTGCATGAACAAAAGGATTTGGTGGTATCTGAGCCATTGGCATGATAGTTGCTCACGGATCTTTGTAATTCTTTGTTTCTATATAGATTCAGTAGGGTTTTTCTTTTCATCCTTTTTTATAAAAAAAAAAAAAAAATCCTCTATGTATATATTACAAGAAGCATGGTTATTATGCTTCACCTGCTATGTTCGTCGGCAGTCTGGTATGATTTGTTCTCACTGTCATAGGCCTGGTCATCTAGTGGATAATTATTTGATCTTTCATCCACATTTAAGAACTCAATTCTTCAAGCGGGTACAGATAAGAAATTCTTCCTCAACTCATTCTCCGGTACCTCAGGTTCAGACATCAGCAGATATTCAGCATCGCCTTACTCAGTTAGAGTTCCAGGTCCAGCTCCGTCTCCAGCGTCAACCTATCTTTGCTAGCTCCTCTGCATCCGTCTCTACTGGTATATCTACTTCTTAGAGATTAGACTCTAGTTCTTCTCATCATATAACTTCTGACCTTAGTCTTTTATCTAATATTACATCTTTACCATCCCACTTTTCCTCTTTACACACAGCTGATGGTTCTCAGTTGGTTATCACTTAATCTTGTTCTATTATTTTTGACACTTTGAATCTTCCTTTTGTCTTACATGTTCCCCATCTTACTTTGCACCTTATATCAGTCAGTAGCATTTGTGAGAGTGAATTTATTATTTCTTTTGATTCCCTCATAAGTTCTGTGAAGGATCATCGTACGGGCCAGCCGATTGGTTGTACTCATAGGAATGGACGGTTGTACCACTTAGAGTTTTTTCATTTTTCATCAACTCAACCTTTGAGTTCTAGTTATGCTTCCATCGTCACGTCTGCTGCTGACTTGTGGCGCAGACGCTTAGGTCATATATCAGAACCCTGTCTAAAGACTTTATTTCACAGTGGAACTCTTGGGCGTGGTTCTTTCTCTTCTTTATCCATATGTACGGACTGTAAGTTGGCAAAACATATAGTCCTACATTTTTCTAAGAGTTTACCTAAATCTAGTAGTATTTTTGAATTATTTTATTCTGACATATGGAAACATGCTCCTATCCCATCTATGAGTGGTTTTGTCTACTACATGAGCTTTATTGATGATTACACTCGTTATATTTGGGTTTATCTTATGCGTCACCGTTCTGATCTCCCAACCATTTATAGGACGTTTACTACTATGATTCACACTCAATTCAATGCTAGGATTAAAACTTTCCGTTCTGATTATGCTCGTGAGTATCTCTCCACTATAATATGATCTATCTTGCAATCTCACAACACCCTTTTTTAGCAGTCATTTCCTTATACTCATGAACAGAATAGGATAACCGAGCTCAAACATCGTCATATTATTGAAACTGCTCGTGCTCTCTTGTTATCCTCTTCTGTTCCTCAAAAGTTCTGGGCAGAAGCCATTGTTACTTCTGTTAATCTTATCAATATCACTCATTCCTCTATTTTATCTGGTAGGACACCTCATGAAACGAGTGTAATCATCAATAAAGCTCACGTAGTAGACAAAACCACTCATAGATGGGATAGGAGCATATTTCCATATGTCAGAATAAAATAGGACGTTTACTACTATGATTCACACTCAATTCAATGCTAGGATTAAAACTTTTCGTTCTGATTATGCTCGTGAGTATCTCTCCACTACAATATGATCTATCTTGCAATCTCACAACACCCTTTTTTAGCAGTCATTTCCTTATACTCATGAACAGAATAGGATAGCCGAGCTCAAACATCGTCATATTATTGAAACTGCTCGTGCTCTCTTGTTATCCTCTTTTGTTCCTCAAAAGTTCTGGGCAGAAGCCATTGTAACTTCTGTTAGTCTTATCAATATCACTCATTCCTCTATTTTATCTGGTAGGACACCTCATGAGAGTCTTTATTAGTTTTTTTCTGCTTGGACTTGTCTGCTATCGGAGGCTGGGATGGACCCTGATCAGATGTGGTAGGTACGACGGTTGGGAGCCACCCTCGTCATGTAGCGCCCCGTTCTCCCGGTGCGGAGAGCGCGGCTAAGAAACACTAGACGGTATCGTTCGATCGGGATAGATTGAATTAAGAACTCGTCCTCGTTATGGATTTGTTTCTTCGGAATCGATTCCCATATTCAGTGGACTGCGCCCCAAGGATCGGCTTAGCGGCAGAGTCAGGAGGGACCTCTCCGCTGCTATCTTTTATTGCCTCGGTTTTCGATGTCGCTTGTTGATTTCGTGCTTTGAGTTGGTTTTGGGATTTGCTTGTTTTTCTTGAACGGTTTCGATGGTTTTCATTGTTTTCGTTCATTGACTTGCACTTCTATTTCGAGATTGGAAAGAGAGGAAGAAGTATTAATCGAGCTGTTCGTGTGCAGGTGAACGAGTAGTAGGCGGCTTGCGAGCGGAGTCGTGAAGCGCCTCTTTCCTTCTTCTTTCCAAAATCTAAGTGAGTGGCTACCAACCCGATTAGCTAGCCCTGCTTCCAAGCCTCACTCCTTCGCCCCGATCAAACGATACCAAGTAATAATAAAAGAAACCAAGATAAAAGAGAATAACTTGGTTATTATGCTTGTCAACAAACTTATGAACGGTTATCATCATGTATGCTAGTTCGTCTATAACTGTTCTATGAATCGTGCTAAGTATGGAAATATATGCTTGTTATGAAATAAACTGTCAGGATGACTATGCAAAACTGTATGCTATGGAACAAATTCTATGAGTATTCTCGATCACGGACGACTTGTGCACAAGGTATGTTATGAGTTCCGCGGACGGTCACCGGGGCACCGGGATCGATCCGATCCGGACGGAACGTATGTATAGTCGTATGTTACCCGTCAAGTGTTATGCAGCGGGGCTCGCCACCCGCGTTGCACGTCACTTTGCCTTGAGACTATAACCCGTCCCTTCGTGGCATCAAGCCAGTGATCCTATGTATATTTAAACCTGTTGCATACTAACTTGTGTCTTCGTTTCAGGGAAGGCATGGTAAGTATTGTACAGGTAATTCAGACGGTCAGGTAAAAATCCACCGAACGGTGGCACGTTCATTTCAGTAAATTTAATATGCTGCTTACTTGTAAATGAACTAAGCCAAGATAGAAACCCACAAAAATAAGCATGCTTCACTAAACAACGTGTTGATTGGTATAGTTCGGCTAGCTCGCCTTCACCAGCATGTTTCGATATGCTGACCCTCGTTGAAACAGGTTCTCCGCACCAAGGCGAACCGAGCGAGGAGCCGAAGTCGTCTTCCCGATCCAGTCCAGCTGTTGGCGCATCTTCACCGCGCCTCGAAGCCTTTTGAAGCCAGAAGCTGCAACTCTTCATACACAAATGCAGCTCCGTGGCAAAGCCGTCCTCCAGCCTGGAGGTCTTTATCATTTTGAGTTTATAAAGGGATGTAATGTACAGGACTGCTACCTCATTTTGAGTCAACCCTTTTGTAAGCCGTTCGGCATATTAGCTAACTCGTTCAAGAGTTTGTAATAGATGTTTATTATCAATAAAGAGAACTTTTCTATGTTTCAAAATCTGTGTTTCAATTTATCTGCGTACTCTGAATATGTGCTTGCTATGCAAATCATTAAAGCCTTGTGCGGACGCAACTCCAGGCCCGCACGGCGGTCACGACTCGGGGGACGCCTCGGGGCGTGACAAAGTGGTATCAGAGCACAGATTCAAAGTTCCTTAGACTTTGTGCTGGAAAAGTTCCTTTAACGATAGAAATTCCTGTGCGAACTCTTGAACTCGCTAGGCCAAAATGAGATACATTCATGCAATAAGTCCATAATACATTATGATCCTAATATAATTTACCTTCTTTTGAAGGAATGGATCCAGCGCAATCTGCAGCGCAACCACCGATCGAAACACAAGAAAGCAGTTCGGGCAATTCGGGAAGCTCTCGAAGCCAAAGAGGCATGTCTCAAGTCGACCCGCTTGAGCGGGTAATGCAAATGTTAGAATCGCAACGACAACGAGACGATGCTCGCCAAGCTAAGCTCGAGAGTAATCTAGAGACCCGATTCTCAGTCCAACAGAAGCAGGTCGATGCCCTGCAACAAATTGTTCAGACTTTGGCTGCCAACCATTCCGCCACAACAGCAGCGACTCCGGTGGAACAGCCCGTGCTTGAAGTGGAGACGCCTCAAATTCCAAGGCCGAGGGACGTGACTGCCTTCAACTTGGGCCATTTCAAGAAAGTCTGCAACACCCCATTCAACGGGACTGAGGACCCAGTGGTAGCTCTAGATTGGCTAGCCGAGATTGAAGATCACTTCGCTCTGCTAGAGGTCCCCGAAGAGAAGCGCGTCTCCTGCGCGCAACTACAGCTCCGCCTCAACGCACACGATTGGTGGGACGTGCATCGACGATCTCTCCAATTTGATCACGGAGAGGAGGCGATCTCGTGGACGACCTTTCGTGCCGCGTTCGAAGAGGAGTTTATACCCCCTCCAGTACAACGTCAAATGGAAAATGACTTCGTGCAACTGAGGCAAGGCAGGATGACAGTTAAAGAGTATTCCGCCGAATTCAACCGACTCTCCAAATTCGCTAGGGCCTATTTACCTGATGCAGCGAGTCGAGCTAGAAGGTTTGAAGGTGGTCTCCGTCCTGCCATCCATTCGCACGTGGTCAATAATCAGTACGGGACAATGCGTGAAGTCATGAATCACGCCCTATCTCTCGAACCACAATATCCTCACGTTTCTGTCGGCGCTGTGCATACATCCAGTCACAAACGCCAAAGCAACGATGGAGGAAACAATGCTGCAAAACGACATAACGACGGTGGTCGCCACAAAGGGAACCAGAGACCATACTGTGATTTTTGTAGAAGACGTGGGCACACTACTGATAGATGTTACAGCAGAAAAGGTCTATGCTTCAACTGTGGCGGGCAAGGCCACGTAGCTCGGGATTGTCCACTCTCCTCTAAGCTCCTGCCTCAACCCAATAACCCCTAACGGTTGGTTCTATTCTTAAGTTTTGGGACAAAACTTCCAATTGGTTGGGTAGGATGTAGCGCCCCGTTCTCCCGGTGCGGAGAGCGCGGCTAAGAAACACTAGACGGTATCGTTCGATCGGGATAGATTGAATTAAGAACTCGTCCTCGTTATGGATTTGTTTCTTCGGAATCGATTTCCATATTCAGTGGACTGTGCCCCAAGGATCGGCTTAGCGGCAGAGTCAGGAGGGACCTCTCCGCTGCTATCTTTTATTGCCTCGGTTTTCGATGTCGCTTGTTGCTTTCGTGCTTTGAGTTGGTTTTGGGATTTGCTTGTTTTCCTTGAACGGTTTTGATGGTTTTTATTGTTTTCGTTCATTGACTTGCACTTCTATTTCGAGATTGGAAAGAGAGGAAGAAGTATTAATCGAGCTGTTCGTGTGCAGGTGAACGAGCAGTAGGCGGCTTGCGAGCGGAGTCGTGAAGCGCCTCTTTCCTTCTTCTTTCCAAAATCTAAGTGAGTGGCTACCAACCCGATTAGCTAGCCCTGCTTCCAAGCCTCACTCCTTCGCCCCGATCAAACGATACCAAGTAATAATAAAAGAAACCAAGATAAAAGAGAATAACTTGGTTATTATGCTTGTCAACAAACTTATGAACGGTTATCATCCTGTATGCTAGTTCGTCTATAACTGTTCTATGAATCGTGCTAAGTATGAAAATATATGCTTGTTATGAAATAAACTGTCAGGATGACTATGCAAAACTGTATGCTATGGAACAAATTCTATGAGTATTCTCGATCACGGACGACTTGTGCACAAGGTATGTTATGAGTTCCGCGGACGGTCACCGGGGCACCGGGATCGATCCGATCCGGACGGAACGTATGTATAGTCGTATGTTACCCGGCAAGTGTTATGCAGCGGGGCTCGCCACCCGCGTTGCACGTCACTTTGCCTTGAGACTATAACCCGTCCCTTCGTGGCATCAAGCCAGTGATCCTATGTATATTTAAACCTGTTGCATACTAACTTGTGTCTTCGTTTCAGGGAAGGCATGGTAAGTATTGTACAGGTAATTCAGACGGTCAGGTAAAAATCCACCGAACGGTGGCACGTTCATTTCAGTAAATTCAATATGCTGCTTACTTGTAAATGAACTAAGCCAAGATAGAAACCCACAAAAATAAGCATGCTTCACTAAACAACGTGTTGATTGGTATAGTTCGGCTAGCTCGTCTTCACCAGCATGTTTCGATATGCTGACCCTCGTTGAAACAGGTTCTCCGCACCAAGGCGAACCGAGCGAGGAGCCGAAGTCGTCTTCCCGATCCAGTCCAGCTGTTGGCGCATCTTCACCGCACCTCGAAGCCTTTTGAAGCCAGAAGCTGCAACTCTTCATACACAAATGCAGCTCCGTGGCAAAGCCGTCCTCCAGCCTGGAGGTCTTTATCATTTTGAGTTTATAAAGGGATGTAATGTACAGGACTGCTACCTCATTTTGAGTCAACCCTTTTGTAAGCCGTTCGGCATATTAGCTAACTCGTTCAAGAGTTTGTAATAGATGTTTATTATCAATAAAGAGAACTTTTCTATGTTTCAAAATCTGTGTTTCAATTTATCTGCGTACTCTGAATATGTGCTTGCTATGCAAATCATTAAAGCCTTGTGCGGGCGCAACTCCAGGCCCGCACGGCGGTCACGACTCGGGGGACGCCTCGGGGCGTGACACGTCAGGGGTATCGTACTCGCATTGTTACGCCAGGCCTGACCTCGTTGTTCCTGTTATAGCTTCCTCGGGAGGGAGAGAAACCATATAGCAGGACTTGGACTTCATGTCCTTGAACTTGATGGCGGAAGGTGCTGCTTGATGCATCAAGTCTGGAGCAAGATCTGGATGAATCCACGTGACCTCCCTCCCTGATGTGGTGAGAGTTATCAGCCCGACTGTTTGGTCACGAGCTGGTGGAAGATTGACAACCTCCATTGTTGCCCTGGGGATCGGGATTACTCCGTCTTGGGCTTCCGTTGCTGGAAAGTTATCGAACTGGAGAGATACCATGTTACGGCAAATATTTTGTCATCGAAGTCCAAGGTAAGGGCCTTGGTGTCGAGCAAACGCTGGATGTACCTTTTTAGTGTGTAGCGATCTAGCATCGCATGGTAGACGTATTGGTAGTAGTGGCAGTACTTCAGATTATTCACATCGACTGCATCATCAGGGTACTTGACGTCGGGGAGCCGAAGCTTGTTTCCCTTTATTAGCACGTCAAAGATTGCCCTGACATCATCATCTTTGAATGAGTAAGTTTCCTTCTTTTTCAGAGACTCTGTAGGCTTATGTTCTGGCTTCTTAGCTAGATTAGCGACAAGGGCCTGCTTCCCCTTTCCATCACGGCTGTTATTGTCAATGTTATTGTTGTTGTTGTAAGGATATTTTCTCCTATCATCCGCGACGAAGATCTGTATTCCCAAGAGTCGGAAATAATTTACCTTCTTCTCAGTGTCAACAACGTTTATGATGAACGTCGTCCAGTATTTGAACTGACTGTCACCCATCCAGAAGCTGACTGCTGGAAGTAGATTCCTACGGCACATGTCCATCAATGTGGACTCCGGATTGTCGGGGGGCAATTTCAGAGCCGCTTGCCTGTATCATTCGATGTACCCGCGTACATGCTCTTACTCTTTCTGTATAATGTCCATCAGAGAGGGCATTGTCATATCGTTTCATCCGTCATAGAATTGAGCAAGAAAAATACTTTTGAGATCGTCGAATGACGAGATACAATTATCTTGTGTAAAACTAATCAAAGGCTACACCAGACAACGCCCCCACGAAGAGCTTGGTGAGGAGAGTGTCACTGCGAGGTAGGTGCCCCGTCGTAGTCTCAAAGTAACTCATGTATTGACGGGGATATGTGCTCTCGTCAAATGGAGTCAGGTTGAAGGGCTTGTACTTGGACGAATATGGCACATCCCTCCACTCAAGGGGGTATGACTGTCGAATCTTGAGCTCGTGCAGTGAGTCCCGATTGCCCATTGTCTAGGCGGGCCCGGAGTTCTCGTACCTTCCGTATTGCTTCCCGAACTTCATCAGCTGCGGAAGGAGCGGACAATCCGAACAGGGCATTATTATCGCCAGCGGGCAGAGTGGTTGCGTTTAAATTTCCGTTGGTCCCGGGATCCAGGCTTGCTTGGCCCGAGGCTCTTGCTGGTTGGGAGGCCATGTTTGCTTTGATCACCAGCATTGCTTAGGTCAAGGCTTGCATTGACGCACTCACGGTTTGCATCATAGCCTCGAGGGTATCGAGACGCTGTCGATCGTTGGGGCCCTCGTGATCATCCCCTGCCATGTATAATGTTCTCACATTAGGAGAAATGGATGGGGCGGTAGACGTCGCACTTTCCGCCTCGGACTCTTGCAGTGAATGGTCCTCAGAAAAAGTTGGCAGCATTGCATCCTCTTCAGACTCGGAGATAACACTACCCCTAGTGTAGAAAGCTGCGTCTTCTTGACGAGGGCAGCCACCCCCAGGGATCTCAGCATCTGTTCCTTGGGAATCACCGTCTTCTCGGAATGTCGGATTGTCATAAAGGTCCGGAGGATTACAACCCCCAGCTTGCATAGGCATCTGAGGTCCCGAGGAACCCCCAGTGGCTGATAGCTTCTTCTTTGAGCGGGTGCCCTGGAAAACACCTTTCGCATGTCACGCTGCCTATCCTCCTTGGACCCGTCTTCTCGACCCGCTGGCCGAGAGCGACGGACTGGAGGTGCTGGACTTCCGACCTCCCCTCATGGAGGGGGCCTTTCGAGCAGAATAACATTAGGCGAAGGACATCTACTCTTCCTCTGGTGCTTGCACCTGTTCTCTGGGTTGCAGTCAGGTGGGTGCCCTTGGTTGCAGCCGCTGTAATGCCGATTGTCTGTTTGTGGGTACTGTTACTTTGTTACAGTAGTAGTTGATGATAATGTTGGCACAGTGATGCCCTAGGGAGGACACTTCACATGCCGTAGTTGTTTTCCTCGATTTGCGCTTGTGATTGATCACGTTGTGCAAGTCAAGCGAGGGTTGATTCACCTTTGCACCCTTCTTATGAGTCCGGGTAGACCGAGCACATGGGTGCGTAGGTGTTGTCTTTGCTTCCTGACCTGGGGTTCGTACAATTTTTTTTTCAGGTTGTTAATGGAAGACTCTTTAAACTGACCTTATCCAATTGCCGCTGCGGGCTGGACGCTCGGGTCGATCTTGTACAACTTTCCGTCAGGGGCACACATTACAGTTAGTGGCGTCTGCTGACGGTCGATCGAATATTTCTCGAACCTAAGTCTAATTTCCCTTAAAATATTTATTAACATATTTTAGATGGTTAACACAGGTCAAACATGAACTACATCTTAAACTGAACATCTTCAGGATCCAAACGCTAATTTTAAAATATTTTTGGGACCCAAAATCTAACTAACCCTAAAATTTACAACTAATTCAAACCGACCTCACGGTACCCGCTTATTCCAATTCCACATGAAAATCAATGCCTCAAGCCTCTAGATGAATGCAAAATACAGTTCGTTCTCGAGATTGTCATTTTCTCGGGTGTAGAAAACGATATTGTCGGGGATCGAGACATTACTCTGACACGATGTTACTCAGTGGAGAGTAGAGTACTCATTGTACGAGAAGTTTCTTTAAAGTTTCTTTTGGTAGGAATGATAAAAAAGTGGGAGAAAAAAAAGAATAAATATATACTTTTTGTCCATATCCGTATGGAAAGAAATATATTTTTCTTTCTTTGTATTAGGTAAAATGGATGAAAATAGAAGGGTTGTACTTTTTTTTTTTTTGATATGGAAGAAAAAAATAAAATATATAAATTTGACCAATTATATCCTAAACTAAAAATATTTATATAACATTTGACTTCATTGAACAAGTTTTAAATGATATAATTTATATAAAATATAATTATAAATTAGGATAAGTCTCCATTTCATTTTTTTCCACATTTTTTTCAATCTTTAGGGAACAAATTTCTTAAATTAAGAGAAAAAAATAGCCTCTTGCTATATAAAACACAATAAAATGGATCATTTCGTTCTATTGTTCTTGTTTCATTTTTCTTCCTACACCTTTTTTTTCTCCTCCAATAGCGGAGCCTAACTGTCGATACTGCAGTGATGTTGCAAGTTTTAACCATGTCAAATGAAGGCCACCATATCTCATTTGAGGCTAGAGGTTCATATAAGGTTCAACACATATAATCAAGGATGTTGATAAGGACACTACTAAATTTATTCGGAACAGTCCAAATGTTTATCATTGATAATTACAAGTTTGTCATTCCCAAAATTTACTCGGGCTGTCCACTCTTGATTTTTTTTATAATCAGGACTGTCAAAATTTTGACAGTCCTACCAATTGTTAGGACTGTCAAAATTTTAACAGTCCTAAAAATAGGACTGTCAAAATTTTGACAGTCCTTCCAATTGCTAGAACTGTCAAAAGTTTGACAGTCCTAAAAAATTAACATATATGTCAAATTTTGATGGTCCTTCCATTTTTTCTTCTTCTTTTTTGGTTTCCTGTGTGCTGTTATTTTTCTTTGTCATTGTGCTATTATTCATGTCATCTGACCAATGTTTATGTGACTATACAGTATTCAGTTAGTAAAAGGATCAGATATGGTTTGTTGAAATTAAGTTATTTGTTACTGGTTTTATGTTGCATTTAAATGCATTTTACTGGCTGTCTAAAAAATTAGGATTGTCAAAATTTTGACGGTCCTCCACGACACCGGAGTGGAGGACCTGGTGGTAGCGACGAGGGGAGGGAGGAGCGGCGGACGTCGAGGGTGCCGAGATAGTCGAGCATCGAAAGGGGATACGAGGCGGAGGAGCGGGAGGGGAAGGAGGCGGCGGGAGACGGGGGAGGAGGCGGAGGCTGCGACGGGAGGCGGCGGTGGAGGACGGCGGAGGAGGTGAAGAGTTTGGGCTAGCCTGAGTAAAATTTGGGCTAGCCTGAGTAAAATTTCTTCATAACTGGACTAGCCCCAATACTGGGCTAGTCCCGAGTAAATTTAGTAGTGTCCTTATCAACAGCCATAATCAAGGGCATACCTACACAGGGGCTGGGTGGGCTCCAGGTCACCAAAATATTTTTTTTCTCTTCTTTCTATATATATATTTTTTTCATATATATATTTTTTTTTCATGTAAGTCAGTCCATACTTAGTCCACTCTAGTCCACCCAAATTTCAATTTCTGGTTTCGCTCTTGCATATACTCTAGACTTGTGCTGGTGGTGGGTGACATAGATTCTCCAAAATATATAAATGTTATATCCTTCTCATCTTGTCTATTCGTGTCTTATGATACGCGTGTTCTGCAGTAGGCAAGTCACATTCGAAGAATTGAGGGGGGTATGGAGACCGCAGAGCAGACCGAGTGCTGACATATCCTCCCCTCTGGTTCAACAGGAATTATATGCTAGCTAACATGACAAATTTTAACCAAAAAAAATTAATTACCCAATTTTTTTGAATGTTAATATTAATGTTAATTTTAGTGTTAATTCTAATATTAAGGTTAATATTAATATTAATTTTAATTTTAATTTTAATTTTAATTTTAATATTAATATTAATTTTAATATTAATGTTAATTTTATAATTTATTATGTCAGTTGTCACACTAACAGTCACGTTAATTGTCATATAAAAAAAAAAATTGGAAGAATATTTTGGAGGTACAAATAATATTATTAATAATATTATTAGAAAGAAAAAGAAAAAAAAAAAAACTTATCGAGAGCGCCCAATAGGATAGGCAAACAAGAAATCGTTGTTTTTGTTCAATAGATCATGGGATTAAGTAATTGTCGTAACATTTAAGAAGATGATGCAGATGGCAGCCTTTGTGTTGCCATCAACTTTTTGCTGCTAACTAACGTGTTCGTCCACTCGGTGCACAGACTGTTTGAAAATGTGGTCTCCGGTCGTGCCACGGTTCGTCCATCCCGTTCTTTCGAGAGGTCTAGTTTAAGGTGATCCGACATATATAACACGTTGCACCGAAATAATTGGAAGCGTTCAGGAGTAGTTCACTTTTACTCGCACATCAAAATTAGATCGTGTATCATTTTTATCCAATCTAAAATTATCTTAAAATTATCTTAGAAGTAGTATTAACGTCCATACTAATTTTGACCACTAATTTGACACATGACAACTCGGATGAACATTTTCACTTACTATTTTGGTGGGTGAACAAAAATGGACTCGTTCAAAAACATAAGTATGTTCTTCATTGAAAATTACGTCGGTTTATAATTTTTTTTGGGTTATTTACACTAATTATCCCTAAATTTTAGACTTATTATACTGGGTACTCCTATTTTTAAACTAATTGCACTGACCACCCCTATGTTTTATGTTTATTACACGCTGTACTCCTACTTTAAAATAAAAATAAGAAGTTATAACACTAACTACTCATATTTTTATTTTATTTTCTAAAGGAAGGGATATCAGTGCAATTAGTTTAAAAGTAGGAGTACCCCGTGTAATAAGTCCAAAACTTAGGGATAGTTAGTGTAAATAACTATTTTTTTTTTTAAAAAAATTCTAGAGGAACTCATGAGTTCTTAATTTTTAAAACTTGGTCATTAACAACCGCTGGATTACATGCACTACATCCTTTGATTTTATTTAGAATACCTAAACAAAAAAAAGTGAAGGACCTAAATAGAAAATTTTGTACATGTCATAAGGGAAAATTTCTTATTGGGAGTTCCTATATGAGATTATGTAGTCGAATTGTTTTTTTTTTTAGGACCAAACAAAATTTCAAAAGATGCTCTTGTGCAAGAATAAATCAACTTTTTTGTACTAAATTAATAATAATCTATTACTATTATTATTATTATTAGGCAATTATTATGTTGCACCTTAGAAAAAAATATTCTCTAATATTATTAAAAAATAATTGAAATTAGAAATTCTTATAGATCAAATTTCAATTAATTTTTCTCTGCTATTATTTTAATATATATCATATAATTATTTTTAATTAATATGTTTTAATAATTTAAATTAGGGTTTGGATAATGCAAAAGTAGACCAGAAGTTCCACTATCATCTGTAGTTTGCTATACACACAAACACAGCGCTATTATGTACAAACACAAAAGAATCTTCAGATGGTCGGACGTCGTCTAAAATAAGCTTTCAGTTTAAAAGGGAACGGGAATGTAGATAAAAAAAGATTTTGAATCACAATATTTAAAAGACTGTTTGATGCTATTAAAAAGTACGAAAAATTATGGATAAAAGATTCCCCGTAGATAAGAATTTTTTCAAACCAAACAGAATCCCTTTTTCGGTTCAGTTTTCGGTCCAATACAGAATAATGCTCACCTGTACAACAAAAAAATCTTCAGATGGTTGGCCGTGGTCTAAAAGGAGCTTTTAGTTAAAAGGGAACTGAGAATGTAGACCAAAAATAAAAAACGAATCACAATACTTTTACAGAGATTAAGGCTATTAAAAAGTACAAAAATCTCATAGATATTATGGAATAAAAAGATACCCTGTAGATCCGGTAGAGTATCCAGAGCTTTAATTTAGGGGGAAAAAATTAACTCCATATTGCAACATCGGAGATCAAATTCATTGAAAAGAGTATAAACTGTACTAGAGAAAGAAATACAAGATTAAATGAAGGGTTTATATTCCCCCATAAGCTTAAATTTACAATTAAGAGAGAGCATGCATCACAGTACAAACACTTTGAAGTTCTAATCCATGCTCATCGGCTACTTGAAAATCTCAAAGAATGTAATAATAAATGAATGGAAAGATGGTACATTTAAAATGTTCGCGACCCCATCAGATTCATCATGGAAAGTTCGGGACCTGTCAGATTCGTCATGCCCACAAAGCATCAAATTGTTAGAAATACTTTTAAGCTTCTATTCAAAGAACCACTATATATCGGTATATTCAGGGAGGGTTAACTCTTCAGTCCACAAAGATTTCTCAGCACCCTGCAGCTTTCAGAAAGTGATCATATGGGCTCGATGCTGGGAGCACCAAGAATGGATTCTGATACTGATTCTCAGTTGCACAGGGAAACGTAGGGACAGGAGCCATTTTCTGTGGATACGTACTGAGGTTAGGGTCGAGGAAAGGATTTCTTGCCTACAAAGCAGAACTTACTATTGTTAGCAAAACACGTTAGCACAGGCATGTAAGGGTAATCTTCCAAATATGCAAAAAAGCTAATTTGTTACGAAACACGTTAGCACACAGCTTACAATGGCAGTTGCTAAATTTTTAAGTGTTTGGAGGTACAGTAGAAATCATACGGGTTACATGCAAGCTAACATTTTTTTAAAATAAGAAATGTGGAGAAATGCTGAAGATGTACATGCGCTGGTGTTTAGTTTTTAGAACTTGTGGTGGGTTGTTTTGGGGGGAGGAGGTGGGGATATCAGAATCCAAACATGGAAAATGAAGTTAGTCCCTTCGTATTAAGGAGAGCATTTGATGGGTGATACTAACAATTCTATACATGAGCAAAAGTGCCAATTCCAAACGTTACCAAGTCTTCAACAGAAAAGGCCACATCCTGTCTTAAAATTTCATACAGTGCCATGAAACTGAAACTGGCAAATTTCAACTATCTTTCTTGATCATGGATGATATTTAAACGCAACACATGGAGTTTTTTTTTTTTTTCCTATCAGCCAACAAAAAAGAATAAGTCAACCTAAAATATCTAACTTGACAGCCGATTTGAAAAAACTGAACCAGAAGAGAGTAATTCTGCAGCCCTAAAGATATCATGTTCTGGTTCCCCACTGCTCAAGAGCAGAAACAGAGTACCAGTTGAATGCAAATCATAAGCTTCTAGTGTCACACCCTGGTCCATGAGATCACCATGTTATGTCCGGTGCATGGGTCTCAATGTGCAACACCATTTGGATGACATTTTAAACAGAACACACGGAGTTATTTTTTATATCTGCCAACAACAAAGAATAGGTCAAACCTAAAATATTTAACTTGATAGGAAGATCCCTAAGAGAGCGTGTTGATGCGTGTTTAAGTTGGTAGAAGGCTGACGATTTGAAAAAACTGAAGTAGAAAAGATAAAGTAATTCTGCACCCCATCGATATCATGTTTGGTTCCTACTGCTCGAGCAGAAATAGAGTACCACTTGATTCCAAATAATAAGATTCTAGTGTCACGCCCCAGTTCATGGGATCGCCAGGATATGGCTGATACATGGTCTCGATCTGCATCACCATTTAGCTATCCACTTGCCAAAATAACTTGAATGTAAACATGAGACTCAAGTACATATATAAGCCAACAACTTATATATCTCCTATATGGTTATGGGACTATTGGTGATTTCACAATCTCCCCCCAAAGGTGCGACGTCTTGTTGCAACCCACGCAAATGCCCCGATCTCGTTCCAATGGAACACAAATCCACTAGGTGGCACTGATACCATTAGTCACACTTGCCGGCCTATGGCCCTCCAACACACGACCCGTGCATGGTTTTAATGTGCATGACTACTTGGCTACCCATGCCAAATGGTTAACATGGATGTACAAATGAGACTCAAGCAGACAAATCTATGCCAAGAAACTTCATCCATTCGATATAGGAGTATATGGGATTTTACAATAATACTCTGACAATGAGAAGAAAGAAGGTCAAGAAAGAGGTGGCAATGGCAAGAGAATCGAAGGTAGTGGCATGATGGCAACGCCTGAGGATCAAAGTGGTTTCCGACTTCAAGACATCGTGAATCAAACATGGTGATGATTCCTTAAACAAGGTTATGCCACGATAGAAAGAATTGAATGTAGCACAACTAGGCAGCAACGATCAAAGCGAATTTCACTTTGCTGGCCAATGATGACCGCAACAGAAGAGATAAGTGAATATTCCATGTATCTCTATCAAATTTAGGAGAAGTGAAACTAATTGTAGCATAATGAAATTCTACTTGGTGATAACCATGTGACAATTGCACAATGAGGCCCATGCAATAGGAGGTCCTGACGAGTCCATGTGCATGATCTATTATGAACGTTGTACCAACGAAGAACACAAAACACAATATATGTGGTTCAAAGGTTTTCTCCTACATTCACGGCCACATGCATGTTTTTACTATTATTTTGAGAGAGTTACAATTACAAGAGATGAAGAGATATTTATAACAAGAGGTTTTGGCGACAATTGCCTTCAGTATATTTACTGTACTACCCTCCTACTAGTGTATTACCAACTACCCATATGCCTTCAGTTGGATCAACGAATTAGGATTGGATGTGCAATAGGAAATCTGAACAAAGCTCCACAATTTCTAACATGATAGTGGAAAACGGCATCAGAGCTACCTAGTCCTAGTAAATTCGTGTTCCACTAATTCAGACTAGGCCATTTACATGGTTGCGTCAAGGATGTCGCGTTTTCGAGTTGGGGATGAAAGACTTGTAAAATTCTAAATAGTTTCCTAGGTTGCATAAACAGGAAGAGGGATTCAAATAGACAAGACGAATTAGGAATACAACATTTTTATTAGGACAGAGGTATGGTATCGATACAATTCTACACATGAGGCTTATCTACATACATATTTTATACTTCAAATGTATATTTTTGCATGTTTTTGGTAGTAACTAGGTTCCAAATTGTTTTAAAAAGGATTTGACAAAAAATGTTACTTCTCTTATCTCAAATATGTTTGGTACGATCACGGCCATCCATATCACTTTCAACCATCTTTAGGTCTCTTTGACAGTCACAAAGTTCACAAATTTTTTAAGATGTTTGCGAACACTCCATGCCCATATAAGACAAAACAAATGCGATCGCCATTTATTCGTCGATTTATGCAGTATTTGTCAATTTTGCAAATTATTCACGAACATCGTGAAGATTTTGCCCCTTGAATTACTCAAAAACACAGTGGAAGCAGTTGTCTTCCTCCTGCTGCTGAGGCTAGATCAACCCCTATCGACAGCGACATAGCCATTGGGAGGCGGAGAAGGATCAGACAGAGAGGTGTAGCACTCAAGGACAACCGAACAGAGGCAATGGTGCAAGAAGAACAACATGAAAAGTAGATCGGGCCGAAATGAGAGATGGGAGCATTAGAAGAGAGTACAAAGAGAAGAAAATATGCTGCTCGGGGACGAGATAGAGAATGATTGCTGTTCTCTGAAACTTAAATGGACTCTTTCCAAAAAACTGTATTTACACAATCACATCTCCTTAATTAAATTTCTTATGGGCCTATACAATATAGTGGCATAGAAATTCGGTTCATTTCTAAGGGTCAATTTGGATTGCAGTAAGTTCCATACGGGATTCCATTTGGTGGCAAACACAAGATGCGAGCCAAAGGGTTTCGATTCTGGATATACGTTTTTTTCTTTTCAAATGTACCATTCATCTCGAAGCTCAAATGAGAGTTTCCAAAACGCTAGCCCAACGAGCGTTCCGGAAATAGACGTTTAAGCAAACGGGATGAAACATAACAACAATCCAAAGTAGCCATATATACCATGTTTTATTCCTAAAGGGATGGGTCTTTTAACTTCAAAGAGATTAAATATCGAGTATTTATCCAGGCATTTATTGGGTTATAGGCTAGCATTTATTTATAAACTTTTATATTTCAATTGGTTTTCAACAAAATTGCAAGATTATCATTACTACAATTATGACTTGCCAATTTTAAATGACTTCATTATCTATTTATTGATATAACAATTTGTATATGAAACACTAGGTTATTATATTAATATTTCACTCTCTTTATCCAAGCTGAACATTTATCAGTATTTTTGGTACGTTCTGAGCTTTTGCTGAATTCTGAACTACTAAACCTCGCCAAATAATCCATGAGCGCTCGACTATGGTCTTAGGAGCCTAGATATGGACGAGACCTATCCTCGAGGAATTGTTGTGTTATATACAGTCTTCTGAAGTAGTGTATGTGTGACATACGGGGAATGCATGATTGACCACGAGAAACAAGCCAATATCTCATGCAACCCCCCTATTTGCATGGGTAACATGAGAATGCACGATAAATTGACTACAGGGGATCCAAAGACACATCCGGGTTATAACCATTTTTGTAAGTGGACAACCAAAATGCACCCTGAGGCCCATGCACACGTCATGTCCTACTGGCCCATGGGTTGGGGGCATGACAACTAGGTAGCAACAAATGATGTATATTCAAGTCCAATAATTAGTGTTGGTTTGGAAATGAGCAACAAAGACCAATATGTGCACGATTATCAGTATTGCTAAGATGTAGCTAAAGGAACTGCAGTGAGAAGACACACCAACTACAAAGATAGATTGAGTTAATACAAGCTGCAAATTATGCATAAACAATTAACAGTTACGCACCGTTTGAAATTGGTCAGCACACGAATATGGAGACTGCTTCACATTATTATGATCATGAGAAAAGCCACAAAGCAACAGTTCCTGTTTTTGTTGGCTGCTCATAAAAACAGCCAATTTCTGCTGCTTTCCCATCATTAGAGCCTCACAATGACTAGTCATTTCTTTAAATGGTACATCAGATGTGGTACAAACTGATATTCTTCCAATAGCTGCATCCATAACCTACAACAACAACAAAACCAAAAAATGCAGTCAAATTGCAGAAATAAGTGTAGACTAAAATTCCAGAGAGCTTTCATAAGTATGTAAATGTGATGGGGGTAAATATGGCATGACTCAAGACGATTCAAAAAAACTTAGCCTGGAAATTATCATGTTTCAAGATTTGAAGTATTCTATCGCGTTTCCATATGTTTTTATGATTTTACTTGTAACCTTTACTAGTTATATATATTCTAATATTTCTTCTTATTCGCATATCTGGCATTTAAATTCCAGATGAAACATATTAGCCAGATTATGTCTCACAAAAAAATTGCAAAAGAGCACCCATTATTAATTTATCTTTTTGTTTGGTGAGGGAGAGAGGAGGGGGTGGTTGGGGTGGGGTGGGGGAGTGGGGGGTTAAGGTGAGGGAGGGAGGCTTATTTGGAATTTCAATCTCACTAGGAGGTTCAAAGTAAGAGAATGATAAACCCTGAGGTTCAGTGGCAACTATGGAGACTTGCCATAGGAAGGACTTCAATCATATCCATCCTCGTCAGTGCAAATACAGGTACTCCCAAATTTTTATCCACTTTGATAAATTAAATATAATGTCTAAGACTCTAAAATCAGATATACAACAAGTAATTACTTTTCTACAATTTGAAAGTTGGATATCATGACTGCTCTGATACGAAATTGTTTGATATCGGGAGATGATAAAAAGACACTTGGAACACTCAACAATAGAATTATATTGATACAAACACTTGTATACTAGATGATACAAGATCTCAACACACTCACAATGGGGATTGCTAACACAAATACTCACACAAGGCAGTTTCAGACGCTCACACTAGCCTCTCACTTGCATTGTTTGCTTGCTTGGTTCCCAAATGAGGGAGGTCACCCATATTTATAGGTGATGAGTGATAGATGACAAACTTACACCAAGACACTCAAACTACCTCTCTTGCTTGCATTGTTTGCTTGCTTGGTTCCCTAATGAGGGAGGTCACCTATATTTATAGGTGAGAAGTGATAGATGTGAAAATATCTAGAAGAATAAGAAAGTTGGAGGATAGGTGGAAGGATAATGATTTACATAGAGTTCCAACGTTTACATGACATGGAGGTGTTAGGATTTGACTCTCATTTTGACTAGGATAAGAGTTGATTAGATACGAGTAATATGAAGTTACCAATTTATTAAACCTGAAAGGAGTTGGATGCTTTAGATGATCCCTTAGCTTCTATAAATAAGTCTTGTTTCATGTAGTTCGGTTAGCTTTTTGGGGAGGGTTTTTCATGGAGCTTGTTTTTAGGATTTGGATTTGAAAATTGTGGGTTTTAGGGTTTGAGATGCTTCATCGTATAATTCCGTAGGTTAGTGATTTTTTTTTCTTCGTAACTAGTTATTTTTTCTGTAAAATCTCGATATTATTTTCACAAACAAATTGGTATCACAACGATGATCAAAAAGCGTAATCAAAATGGATACGAAACCAGCGAGTTTGAAGGGGGAGAAATTCAACGGGACAAATAATTTTACTTTGTGGCAACTGAAGATGCGAGACTTATTGGTTCAACAAGGAATGTTGAAGGTGCTCTTGAGGAAGAAACCGACATCTATGCCAAAAGAAGACTGGATAAAGGTTGATATGAAAGCAATAAGCATGATTCAATTATGCTTGGCAAATTAAGTTCTTTATAATGTTCTTCGTTATGATTCGACGAAAAAATTGTAGCAAAGATTTGAAAGCCTCTATATGAAAAAGTCCTTGACAAATCGGGTATTCACGAAGCAACAACTTTACGAGCTCTCAATGAAAGAAGGTACTCTTATCCATGAACTTATGAATTTATTTAATAAAATTATTTGTGAATTGACTAGTATTGAAATGAAGATCGATGATCAAGACAAAGCCTTAATTTTTTAGTATCTCTACCATCAACATATAAGCATTTAGTTACTACTTTACTTTTGAGAGACTATTACTTTGGGAGATACAATTGTTCTCTATTGTCTAATGAGATTAAGAAGAAATCATCTGATGAGGAATCACTTGGTACTCCCAAACCAAAAGATGAAGCATACATAGCAAGAGACAGAGAATTTTCATGAAGTATATTTGAAAGATAAGAGTGCAATCACTACAAACAAATATTACATACTAATATACTATAAGATTTTGGCAGAAGTTGCAATAAGAATTGGAGTTAAAGAAGCTAAAGCAAAAGTCACAAGATGACGCTGTGGATGGAATGGAAGAAAATGATGAGAAATTAGTTTCTACTTCTGAATTTCGAAGACATTCACAAGATTCATGGATTTTAAATTCAGGATGATTCTATCACATGTGTCTGAATCGAGAATGGTTTGATACATATGAAGTTACAGATGACACTGTGTATATTGGTGTTACTACTACTTGTAAGGTTATTGGAGAATGTTAAGATTAGAATGCATGTTGGAGCTATTGGGACACTGTCAAGAGTTCGTCATGTACCAGATTAGAAGCGAAATCTTCCTTCTCTTGGAACTTTGGATTCTAAATGCTGCAGAGTACTATCAGAGGTGGAACAATGAAAAACTGGGAAGGAGATTACATTGTCATCAAAGAAAAGAGAATCAGAATCTTGTATGTGCTTGAACGAGATAGTCGGCAAATATACAACCAATTTTGGATAGTACTTTTTATACTTTAAACATCGAGGACATTGCTACTTAAGGTGGAGCTACTTCACAGTTAGTTCGAGTTAGTGAGTTCAGCTCTCCAGTAAACTTAACCAATTAGGTTAAAGAATCAATGTGTTTATGGAGATAATATAAGAGTCAAGGTGGAGATTGTTAGTATTTGTTGAGTAATGTGTTAAGTTGAGTTTAGTCCCACATCGGGTAGACTAACAGGGAGATGGTTTAGCCTCTCCTATATAATGTACTCCCCTCTCCTCTTAATGAATCAATCTATCATTCATATTCTACATTGTATCAGAACCATAACACATCCACCTCTCTCTCCCCACAAAAAAAAAAAAACTCCACCCCAAACCCTAGCCGCCAACCCCCCCCATCCACCCCCCCCCCCCCCGCCCGCTTCCCTGGCGCCCCCACTGCCTCCTTGCCGCCATCAACCCCCCACACACCCCAGCCCCTCCCCCCACCCCCCCTCCGCTGCCCTCGACACCACTATGCAGCCAAAAAACTCGAACCCTCAGCCGCCGCCTCTCCTTCCGGTCTGAACCCTAATTTCCAAAAAAAGAAGAAGTAGTATATCGAAGCCAGAGGGTAGACAATAATTTGTTTGCACAACCTCCGTTCCTAGATTACGACTTCAGGAGCGTATATCGAAGCTAGAGGGTAGATAATGATTTGTTTGCACAACCTCTGTTCCTAGATTACGGCTCCAGGAGTTAACAAAGTGTAGACACGTTGCTTGTTTACATGGATCTTTGTTTCCGTCCTACCCCGATATCCACTTCAGGATCTACACAGAGAGTGACATGGGTTACCTCTGTGACCTGGCTTGTGTGATCCCCATACGATCTCTACTTTCCATGCGCGTGCCGGTTCTGGCCATGTTGATAGCGCATCGGTAAAGTTGATGTGATTATTGGGGTTGGAAAGATCCAGCGACAGTTGAATCAAGTGCAGGATGACTAACACTGATGTAACTAGCAGTGCTACTACTACAGGTGTCGGAAACGCATTGGCGGGACCAACGGACAATGGCACGACGATTTCTTCGATTTGACTCGTCGATTGACGGTTGGACGGACTAGATGGCTACTCAACATGGCGGATGATTGTTGAGAAAACACTTCGGAAAATGCTGTTGTCCAAGCATCTGATTGACAACCCTTCGGAGACGACTGATCCCACATTTGAGCAGTGGAAGAGATGATAGTCGACTGTTTACACAGTTGATGAACTCAATGGAACTATCGGTGGAGTACATGGTTCAGAACACGGACACGGTAAAAGAGTTATGGGAGGTCCTATCGACGGCGTTTGATGGAAAACACGACTTTTCTCGTATCTACGACTCGGTCGTCGGCGTCTACCGGACGGAACAGGAGGACAAGTCTCCTAAGGACCACTTACGGACCTTTAAGGCTATGGCTGATGAAGTTGACTGTGTATTACCTCTGACGACGGATATCAATGAAGCAAGGACTCAACGGGAGCAGCTTCATGTCATGGCATATCTTGCCTCTCTCTGTCCTGATGCAGACTCAGCTCGCTCTCAGATCATTGTTGGAGCTGAGGTTCCATCTCTAATGGAATCTCATTTTCGTGCCCTATGGACAACAAAGGCCGTCGAGACCTCTCCAAGTGATGCTCCCTCTAATCGATCTGCTCTGGGAGCCACTCGTACTGGATTTCGTGGTGGTCGTGGTGGAACACGTGGTGGCCGGAATGTTGGCCGTGATGGTGGACGAGGCATTGGCTGTCGTGATGGAGGTCAACTACGCACATGCTTCAACTGTGGTCTACAGGATCATTTCCAGTGGCAGTGTACTAAAACTCCTGCTGCCAATGTCACCTCAGATATTCCTGATCTTGGCGGCCGATCCGTACAAATGACTGATGAAGCATATACAGACTTTGTTGAGTTTCAAGCTCAATATCGAGGTGAAGCTTCTACTCCTGGGTCCACCGCAGGGTACTCAGCGGCATGTGTGGTACAGTCGAAGAAGTGGGTCCTTGATTCTGGTGCGTCTACTCACGTGACAGACGACGCAGATATGATACGAAATTATATATCGGTTTGTCGTATGTCTAATATTATATGTGCCAACGGTAGTTCGCTGACAGTCAATGAAAAATGATTTATCCGTCTTTCTTCGGGACTGTCACTACATTATGTATTACATACACCTGAAAACCCATTCAGTTTACTCTCAATTAGTCGGATTACTCGTAATATACATTGCTCGGTAACATTCTTTCCTGATGGTTGTGTTTTTCAGGACCTAAAGACTAGAAAGACTATCGGTAAGGGTCATGTGGCTGGAGGCTTGTACCTGTTTGACGAACCTTCCTCTGTTGTCTATGCTTGTGTGAAACTGGATCCTTTTGAGTTACACTGCCGGTTAGGACATCCTTCTGTCAAAGCACTCCAGAAAATATACCCATATTTAGATGCTTCATGTTCTTTTCATTGTGAGTCATGTAGTTTGGCTAAGCATCACCGGATTTCCTATTCGGTCAGTCAAAATAAAGTTGCTTCCGCTCCTTTCGAGTTGGTGCATTCCGACATATGGGGACCTTGTCCGGTTGAATCTGTGATGGAATTCAAGTACTTTATTACCTTTGTTGATGACTACTCGCGTGTCACTTTTGTTTATCTCATGAAAAATTATTCCGAATTATTTAACATTGGTGCAATTTTTATGCGGAAATTAAAACACAATTTGGTGTTCTGATTAAATGCGTTCGCAGTGACAATGGTCGTGAGTATGTCTCATGAGTTTGTTTCACATCTGTCTCGGAATTGCATCATTCACCAAGCTCCATGTCCTTACTACAACAGAATAGTGTGGCTGAATGAAAGAATCGCGATCTCTTAGAAACAACGCGTACTCTTATGTTCCAAGCACGTACTCCAAAAAGATTTTGGTCGGATGTCGTTCTCACGGCTTGCTATCTAATTAATCGCATGCCGTCGTCTTTTTTCAATGACGATACTCCCTTCTCTCGGTTATATTTCAAACGAGAGTCGTTTCCTTTATCTCTCCGAATCTTTGGTTGCTTGTGTTATGTTAGGGATACCCGACCAACTCTTTCTAAACTAGATCCAAAGGCTATCCAATGTATTTTCCTTGGGTATCCTAAGGAACAGAAAGGATATCGATTTTTTTTCCAGTCTTGAAGCGGTATTTTTTCTCTCGGGATATTAACTTTGTTGAAAATGAGTTTCCTCCACTTCCACAAACTATTGATCCGGCTCCACAAGTTTACCCAGAAGAGAATTTCTTGTTGTTTCATGTTCAAACACAACAGCCCCCCGTAAGGATGTCCTCTCCTACCGAGCCAGTCTCCCGGTCCGATGGTCCGCACACAACGGCTCCGTCGGTACCAGATGTAGCGCCCCGTTCCCCCAATTCGGAGAGCGCGGCTAAGAAATACTTGGTATCGTTCGATCGAGACAGATTGAATCAAGATCATTTCCTCGTTATGGATTAGTTTCTTCGGAATCATGTCCCACATCCAACGGATCGTGCCTCAAGGAAGGACTCGGCGGCAGAGTCGAGAGGGGCCTTTCCGTTGCGCTGGTTTCCTTGCCCATTTTCGATGCCGCTTGGTTGCTTTCTTGTTGGTTTTGTGCCTTGCGTTTTCTTGAACGGTTTCGATGGATTTCATTGTCTTCGTTCTTTAGATTTCGTATCGAACCATTGGAGACTGAAGCAGGAGATATTGATCATCTGTTGGTGCGAGCAGGTGATCGTGTAGGCGACGCGCAAGCGAAGTCTTGAAGATCTCAATTTTCTCTCTTTTTCGAATCACCAACTTGTGAGTGGCTTTACTACGATTAGCGCCCTTCTTCCAAGTCTTCATTCCTAATAAATTGACTCGTTTGTGCATCTCGATCAACGATACCAAAAGAAATAAAATTGAGTCAAGATAAAAAAAAGTAGACTTGAAATACTTATAATGCTTGTCATATAAAGTCTCAACGATCACATTGTTGCGTGCTTGTCCGCTATGCATACAGCTATTTTATGTTCAGTTGTAGTTAGAATTTATTCATCTATAACTGTTCAATGAGTAGTACATAACTTGTGAATTGATCATATCAGCTAGTAGACTATGCCATCGTACTGTGCTAAAGTAGTTATGTTCATGTTGATGTCTTGAAATGCTTCGTATGTTAACTTAGTGTTTAGATCGTCAATGGTCATGGATAACTTGTGCACAAGGTATATGGTTCCTGCGAACGATTGTCCGGGGCACCGGGGCCGATTCGTCCCGGGCGGAACAACAGTTAGTCGTGCTAGCAAGTTAGCACGGGTGAGGCAGGAGTTTGTAGCGGGGATCGCTACCCGCGCTGCAAGCATCGCCGTCTACCAGACTATACTCCATGACAGCTAGTCAAGACAGTGATCCTTATGTATATTTAAACTGTGCAGACTAACTATGTCTTCGTGGCAGAGAAGGTCATGGTAAGTTTTGTATAGGTGGTTCACACGGTTCAGGTAGTCACCGAACGGTGTCACATTTTGTTATGTCATTCCCTTCTATCATATATAAAGAATTGAACTAAGGCAAGATAGAAAGATCATATCATAATAATGTTGCATGTTCACATGAATATGAAGTCGATTTGGTATGTTGGGTTAGCTCGCCCTCACCGATACTTTTCGAAGTACTGACCCTCGTTGCAGCAGGTTCCCCGAGCCGAGGCGAGCGGCGAGGAGCTGAAGCTTCACCCAACCCTCCACTGATCCGGCACGTTCGTGTTTTGTGACTTTTGGAGCTCAAGTACATAAAGGATCGTCAACAAGGGCGTTCTAGTGCGTTGTAGATTCTTATCCAAGACTTGTATCATTTGATGATACCATGTGAATCGCTAAAAACATGTGAAGTGTATGGCTAACCCAATAACGAAAGTTTCGTAAGGGGACTCGAGCAGGCTACCATGAGACAAAAGATCTTCTAAAGAGATTCGATTCGGAACTATTATCTGTCCAAGGTCCAATATTGAATTCAGAGGTTTTCCCTTTGTCCATGTCAACAAACAATTCGAAATACCTCGACTTTTTCAGAACAGGTCCGAGTCAAATAGCAATGATTCGAAGCACTTCTTTTTATATTACACTATTTCGGAAATCCAATGACTTATCTTTTGAAGCTCCTAGGCGATGGTGTTGACTCGCACCAAGGTGGTTTGCATATTTTGAAATATTAATAAGGATGTAAGGTATGGATCGGCTATCTCATTTTGCGTCCAAGTTGTAAGCCCGTGCGGCGTTCTTATACTTTTGGGTCAAGAGTCTGTAACCAGATGTTCATTATCAATAAAGAGAACTTTTCTATATCGCAATGTGTGATATCTTAATTGCATACTCTGTTGCATTTGTTCTAAAGTATATCATTATGCCTAGGTCTTGTGTACGCACGCCATACGCGTGCACAGAATCACGTCCGGAGGACGATTATCGATTTAGCAAAAATTGGGACGTGACACCAGCATCACCGGAACGAGTTTCGCCGATAGTGTCTGTGGATACAACGCCTTCATCCTCCTCTAGCTCTACTGATTTGCTTCCGCCTGATCCGCCAGCTCGACCTCGTCGTACATGTCATGATCATCCATTGTACGTTCACAATTACAAAGGACTTGCGAGCCACACACAATCATTGTGGCGACTATTGATGGGATTCAGATTCCCAATTCTGCAAAGGATGGTCTTAAACATCCCGGCTGACGTGCTGCTATGGAAGAGTAAATGAAAGTACTTCGGAAGAACGATACATGGAATTTGGTTGATTTACCTCATGGTAAGAATGCAGTGGGTTGCAAATGGATGTTCAATATTAAGGTAAAACCGGATGGCACTCTTGATCGCCTGAAGGCTCGTCTGGTGGCAAAAGGTTATTCTCAGACCTATGGTGAGGATTATTTTAGGACATTCTTACCAGTTGCTCGAATGACCTTTGTGCGCTTCCTCTTGGCCTTAGATGTTCGCTATGGATGGCCGTTGCTACAGCTGGATATCAAGAATACATTTCTTCATGGAGATCTTGACGAAGAAGTATACGTGATGCAACCTCCCAGGTTTGTTGCAAGGGAGGGTAAAGTGTGTCATCTGCGGAAGGCCCTTTATTGTCTCAAACAATCCTCTCGTGCATGGTTTGGTCGTTTCACAAATGTGGTTACTCAGTTTGGCATGTGCCAATCAAAGAAAGATCATTCAGTATTTTATCGTTAGACATTAGCTGGGAGGATACTACTCGGTATCTATGTGGACGATATTATGATCACAGGAGACGACAGTCAAGGCATTGCAGAACTAAAAAAGTTTCTAGGAAAACAATTTCAAACCAAGGATTTGGGATCGTTGAGCTATTTTTTGGACGTAGAAGTCACACGGGGTAAGCGGAACATTGTAATATCTCAGAAAAAATATGTGCTTGACATCCTAAATGATGCAGGAATGATGCAAGCTAAGGGAGCAACATCGCCCATGGACCTAGGGATAAAGTTACTTCCCTACGATGGAATCCGGATCAATATCGTCGAATAGTTGAAAAACTCAACTACTTGACCGTTATGACTCGTCCAGACATTTTATTGCCGTCAGTGTTGCAAGTAGATTCATGTCTTCACCACGAGTTTCACATTGTTCTCAGAATTTTGTGCTATCTAGTTCAAAATCCGGAAAAAAAAATTTGGATGGAGAATAAGGGGCATACTTATGTTGAGTGCTTTAATGATATTGACTGGGGTGCCACTCTTACAGATAGACGGTCTACATCTGGCTACTCGATCTTCATTGGCGGGAACTTGGTATCATGGAAGAGCAAAAAGCAGAGTGTGATCGCACGATAAAGCTCGGAAGCGGAATATCGAGCAATTGCTTATGACACAGCAGAGGTACTATATCTGCAGCATCTTCTACAGGAACCGGAAGAAGAAGCAGGATATAATGCAGCAGATATGTTGTGTGATAACCAGTCTGTTATTCATATTGCTACTAACCCTGTATTTCATGAAAGGACAAAGCACATTGAAATTGACATTCACTTTGTCCGTGATAATTATCAGAAAGGGATAATAAAGTTTCACCATATGAGGACCGGCAATCAGATATCTGATATATTTACAAAATCTCTTCTAGGTCCTCGGGGTCAATTTTTCTGTAACAAGCTGGGCAATGTTGACATCTATGCTCCAACTTGAGGGAGGGTGTTGAGTTATGTGTTAAGTTGAGTTTAGTCCCACATCGGGTAGACTAATAGGGAGAGGGGTTAGCATTTCCTATATAATGTACTCCTCTCTCCTCTTAATGAATCAATCTATCATTTATATTCTATAGTATTTTACTCTTATTTAGACTAGGATAAAAGTTAATTTAGATATAGGTTTATATGAAGTTATCAATTTTACCAATAATAAAAGGAGTTGGATGTTCTGGATGGTCCTGTAGTTCTACAAATAAGGCTATTGTTTAATGTAGTTTGGTGAGTTTTCTTTTGGGAGTTTTTTCTGGAGCTTGCTTTTAGGGTTTGGGTATTGAGAAAAAAAAAATGCGGGTTTAAGATTTGAGAGACTTGATTGTAATTTCATGTATTCGTGAAAGAAAATTTTCTTCACAACTCGTAGTTTTTAGTATAATCTTGATAGTACTTTCACAACAAAAGATTCTAGAGAAAGAAGAAAGGATGATAAAAATATCTAGATGAATGAAAAGAATGCTGAAGAGATTTCTAGAAGAATATTGGAGGATAGAAATTATTCTAGAAAAAAGAGAGGAAGGGAAATTGTTGTTGGCTTTTCAAGATTACATGTATCATACTAGCAAGAACAGACACTAAAAAATGGTGCCATCTTGGACGCATATCAGACAAGACAAGGATATTGCAAATCACACTAGGACACCAAAATCAATATCATGCCCATGTCTGCGTGTCCATACTATGTCGTGTGTTTTATTCATACCCCGTAAGATAATCCAGAATAAATACCCAAATGGGCTAGAAAATGAACACTAGTGCAGCTAAAGGCATATCCGTCGAAATTTGATCCTTCGCACAAGTATCAATTTTTTTATACATTATTAATTGCCCAGTTCCAACTCCACTTTTATGGGGTTTTATTCATAACAGATGCACACTGTGAATGATTTTGAACATAAAGAGACAGTGGACCAACCATGCATAGTTAGAATGTTAGCAATAAAGAATATGATGCTATAAAGGATTTCAACCAAAAGAGACTATAAGACCACTCAGGCTTTATGGTCCAGAATGTTGGCAATGAAGAAATATGGTGGCAAGATAGGGTAGGTACATATTTGGGAGACTAGAAGTAGTATCAGATCAAGTATGTGGCAAGGGGAACCACTGATAGTGACTAGATGTTCGCAACAGAGACTAATGCGCAGTGACTAATTGTAGTTCGATTGGTATACCTTAAAAATGTTGACATAAAACACAGAAAGATGAGATGCTTAGTAAGTTTGATTTTTTTTTTCGAGAGAGAATTTAAACTTTTCAAAGTTTGAAGCCACAAAACCCAACATATTTTTTGAATAGCCATACAATATTATCTTTCGAGGACCTATACAATTTTTTTCTGCCTTTTTTCTAAATGACTACATCAACAGGGGGATTGAGCCCTCTCACCCTTCTGAATGGGTCGCCTATGTACACATCCAAATGGAGGTGAGATTTTATATTTGTGTAATAAGATCCCAGGAAGCCTCACACCAACTATTCTTAGCAAGATTTCGTTGTGCTTCCATGTGCATCACACATGCTCAAGATCTAGTACCTATATAATATGATCTACACTTTCGAAAATTGAATGCAATACAAATGTTAATTTTGCTAAACGTAGCTTAAAATAATTATTCTAATGCTTAAATCATTTAAAGTACTAGTAATTTACTATATTTTTAATTCTAAATCTTGAATGATTTTGTCTAACATGCCAAATCAAATCAGGCTTCTCAGCTAGTTACCTTTTGGAAAATTTGAGAACTAATAAGAATTATACTTTACATGTCATTTTTCTATACATTCACAACTTTGTAATGTTATAGCATCAGCCTCCACTTATACTCCATAACTAACAAGGTATAGATCACACCTTGTTAATTGCTCTGCGATTCCAGTATAAATAGACGAAATGCACGTTATGCCAGATCATACATCTGTCAAATCATATAAACTTACAGCTACTAAAGATTATATCATAAATTTAGTGTCACTCGTGATTATATGTATCACGCTGTATATTCTGAACTTAGTATGCCTCTACATGTTATATTTATCTGTCTACTCTAAAGAATTAAAGCACATGAAGAAGAATGCGTACAGAATCTAGGAGCTGATTGACACTCAGAAGATTGGAGTCCAGGGGCAACTGTGGTTTGGTATCTTCTGAACTCTCAAATGATTCATTAAACACATCATCTTCAATAGAGAAAGTTTTAGGAATAACCTGGAAAAACAAATTCCTTCAGGTAAAGCCTACTTCAACAAGTATTTGTGAAACAATAAGCAATAAGTACCTTCTCTGGACATAGATAGTCTTTATCTGATCCAAATGCAAGGACTTGTCCAGGTGCCTCCACAAACTGAGCCCCCAATGGGCAAACATCATCTGGCAAGAAGTCACTAAGCAGTTGTACCCTCATAGAGGATGATTCTGACTGCAAAGATATTCCCTCATGGTTGCTAAGAAGCAAACAAACCAATTTCCAAGAAGACAACGGAAAAAGATTCTAAGAAAATTTACAATGAAACTTACATCTGATAAACCTCTCAAGCTCTTCAAAATCACAGAAACCATTAATTCCTTCGATTGGTTTTCTGTTAAAGATATTGCTGAGAGAGATTTTGAGGCAGCAATTTCATCGTCTTTTGATCCGTAAGTTTTGGGAAAAAGGTCTAGTGCAGGGTTCACAGCCTGTAACTTGCATTCTTCAACCAAACAAAGGAATGGATCAACCTGGTAAAGCATTCGCAATTATCCTCACAAAAGAAGCATGCAAGAAAGGCATGAAGTAGCTTTTAGGTACAATGTGCATTCCAGTGGAAACTTAACTACAATGGTACATTCAATTGCACTAAATATAACTTTAAATTGCATCTTCATTCAATTGTGAAAATTTTATATTTCATGTCTTCATTGATTGTCATTGTGGATATCTTGTTGTTGGTTATCACATTTTTAATTTCTTTGGAATCAGAAATCAAGCCCCATCTCCTTTTGAGGTTTGGAGTAATATGAGAGCCTCTTCTCGTTCCTTTGCTAAGAAACTATTTTGTGACTGTGTCATGACTTTCATCTTGTGTGTTTGGGAGGAGAGAAATTGAAAAAAGAAAAGAAATCAAGAATATTTCTAATGACGAAGAGAGTTTGTCAAAAAGTTTGAATATCATTTTTTTTTCTAGGCTGGAGAAGCTTTGGATCAAATAGGTTCAAGCAGAACTAAATAGATGTTGGTTGTTTTGCTAATGGTTTTACCATTTAGATCTTGATAGGCTTTTGGCTTTTTTCTTATGATTGATGCAACTGTAGTTAACCTTAAGAGAAGTTCTTTGCCTTCCCTCAAATTATTGAGCTTTATCATGTATTATTACCAAGGTTCGTAGTATCAGCCAATACCAATCCGTATCATTTTTGGTCCGTCGGATACCGACTGATACCGATACCGGCCGATAATGACATTTATACTCTTTTCTGGTCAATTCAACAAAGAAACATTACAAGGAAAAAAAAAATTATGGGAAAACAATGTCGACACAATGATTCAATATGTCCAAGATCTATATCTACAACGTGTTGATAAGATTCCTTATCAAAGCACTCTAACCATTTCATTTCTAGAAATTGTTATTTATAGATTGACAACATCCACCAATCTTAATATTATTCCATTCAAAGCTAACAAAAAATACACATAATTATGCCTAAATACATAAAATATTTTATAGTTTGTTTAATAATAATAGTTATTTTTAATTTCAACCACGAAACGAAGAATTTTGAAACTTCAATCCGAAATTGTCGAAACCACCGATACTCATAAGAAGGGTCCGGAAATGATCTTGATACCGATATTGTGAACCTTGATTATTACGTCAATGAACTTTTGCTTTATGTACTAAATGCTTTTTTTTTCTTGTATTAATAAAATTCGTCTAGGATCTACTTGATCCCTGATCCCACCCTTTCTCTCAAGAAAAAGAAGGTTTATATAGTATTTTTTTATGCTAACTATCCCAGTAATTGGAAAATTACTGTAGGTTATGCGTCTTATGCCCACTACACGTAACTAACTTCTATACATAATAGGAAATCTTTTACAATTGGGGTGGAGGCACTGGAAAACCTGGCTTGACTTGCATGTGTTATGCATGGGCTAGACCGGTCTCTTAAATTGTACCATGACTTTCTTTTATTTTTGTTTCGATATTTTGGCATGGTGACACGTCATGAAAGAGAATCTACTGTCACACTCAGGTTGCAAAATATATGTAACTTGATTATTCACAAATTCATGATCGGGGAAGATTAAATATGAACTGTTGGGTTAAAAGTGTGCCACAAAATGACAAAAGACAAGAAACCATAAAATAGATGCATACAGGAATTCCATACAAATGTGAGATCTATAAGAGAACAAAATTCACTAGCCTAATCAGATAAGGGTATCTAATGATGTCCTTCATCATATTAAACATATAGTAGGTGATTGTATGAATTGCATAAGCTGAGAACTGCAATTAATAAGATGAAATGTTAGCACAAAATCTTATGCCTACTATCAGGGCATTCAATCCATAACAGGTACTTCATGAAAGCAGTTCCCAAATGTTTACCATGTTTCCAGTGAGAGACGCCTTGGCAATTGGAACAAGTGGTAATATATCAAATGCTCTTGAAGAAAACAAAATCATTGATGATGCAAGTGTGAAGAGGGAGCGACGTTGGGGTGATGGAAGGGATCCTACAAAAGGGTAAGAGTAGAATGAACAATTGGAGTCATGTTTGTTAGTTAGTTTCACACACACACATAGGACACAACTTAGTAATCATCTCCCACGCATGTGCATGCATGATCCACACTACTGAAAGTGATCTATATACCTTAGATCCTCCACAAATGAAAGCATTTGTAATTTGATGACTTCTAACGCATAAACTAAGACTAACGAAATGAATGGTTTTTTCAGCATACAAAGAGAGAACTTGATGAATGCAGCCAAATTGTTCAATCAACATGATTTTCTTTGTATACAAGTCATACAAATCATCTGAAAGAGTGGATCTTGCATTTGGGTGTCTATCATGGTTTTGGAACACTTTCGTTCCATGATTAGGAAAGTAAGTTCCAACATATAAATCGCCCTTTGGGTTGCCGTTTTATTGTAACTTTTCCCAACTTTTATAGGTGGGGTTTGAAAATACACTTCCACCCTGGATCTCAAAAACACAACCTTTTGACTAGTTCTTAAAATGTGGGTCTCTCAACCTATGTTCTTTTATGTCTTTGAAATCCATTTACAACAACATCAACCTGAAAAAAACAAAAAACAGAAAACGTGGGTACATGTATTTCTAATGAGAACAACATGGATATCTATTGGGTTCCTACATTCAGCTGAGCCTCCAACCTACTTTTATGGTCAATCTATCAGTTGTTGTTGCATGATAAAGCCGATTTCTCCTGGCTGTTCAGGGGGCCTACCACTTCCGCATGTTAAATAAAAGATTGAGTGCACGTTCATAGAATGAATACCTACATGTTTTATGAGGTGAGAAAAAATATCCTCATGATAAAGAACTATGACAACTCAGAATTAATATAAATTTCGAAACATAGGAAATATGGCTGGGATCTCTTGATCCCATCCTTTGACTCAAAAAGATATTCTGAAACATACCTCCACCAAGTGAAATGCTTCTTAAGGAAAATGCAAGCTGAAAACTTCGAACGAGAACCTCGTGAAAAGAAGTCTGCATCAAGAACAACATATGGAAATGAAGTAAACTGATTTACAATAAAGAGTAAATCACATGGCAATGATGGTACTGGTCAGAAAAGGGAAAAATTAACATAGACTACTATGAAAGCTAAAAACGAAGACCAAGAAATGTGAAATGTAAAAATTGACACTGATGGTTGTGTGGCCACCAATCCAAATAAAACTACAAGTCTACAATACATATAAAAAAAGGGAGATCCACTAATCAAGATGAATGGTGAATACCAGCAATCTTTCAAAAATGATGAAAGCAAAGTAGGGGTGGCAATTGGTTCAGGTCGGGTTAGGTTTGGGTCGACCAGTCAACCGACCTCGACCCTTTTAGGGTTGACTAGTTTAAGGTAAACATGAACCCGACCCCTTAAAAATGGGTCAACCAGACCAAACCGGTGGATCCAAATTGGATTTTTCTCTTAACAACTTATAGTGAGTGAACTGGAATTTTTTGTGCAAGTTTTGCCAAATTATGTTCTATTCACTCAGTTCTTCCTTGAATCTTAATTGTGTGAAAACTGATAGTTGTTAAAACAATTTAGACTTTTATTTATTTTGGCCCTCAGATTGGGTTTGAGTAGACAGGTGGATTTGAATATGCCTCATTCAGTAAACAGGTAAAGTCCAAATTAAGATGGGTTGACCTGAACCCGGCCCGCCTATCAAATGTGTTAGATGGGTTGAACTGTTTATGCTCGAACCCGTTAAAACCTGACCCCAAGCCTGCGAAGACAGGTAAGCAGGTCAGATCCGAATTGCCACCCTTAGATAAAACCTCGTTACCATCACAAGAGAAGTAGGTAGACTCACAGAAGATGTTTGTTGTGGAAGAATTTGCAGAAAAATCATTCTTTGTGCAGGAATTGTGACTGGACAATGCCTGTATGTAAATGCAGAAAAATCTCTCAGACCCATGCTAGATATCGGCTGGATATTAACGTGATAGTTCTACATGATAGAAAGGTTGGATAGTCCTTTTAGTAAGAAACTGTCAAACCAAATACGATCTAGTGGTAGAAGAACAGTCCTACCAAAATCCCATGAACTCATCCATTATACCCTCTTCCTACGCATGATGTTTCTAAAGTTATAAAGAAAAAAAATCACCTTCTTGATCCATTTGCCTCCCTTTTAGTTTTGTATTAGGTGCACCACTTAACATGATGTTTGTGAGGCATCAAGGAAACAAAAGTTTCTGTCTAAAACTAAACGTCCGTCCAAAAATGTAATAATATTTATTAGAAGGATGGGCCTAGAAAAGATGAGCATTCTGTCATCCATTCTTCCCTCTACCTCCGCATGACATTTCTAAAGTTATAAAGCAAAGAAAAAATCACCTTCTTGATCCATTGCTTTTAAAGAGGAATTATGTACATAGACATAAATGCAGCATAGAGATATGTAAATGAGACTGAAATATATCAAAGGATTCTTACTAAAAGTTTTAATATGCATCAAACTATTGTGCTATACATTTTATTATGATCTGGGTCATCATTTGTCCACTTCTGCTTGTGTTTTGAAGTACTTAATTTTGCTCCTTGCACAATTTTGCTTCATGAAACAAAGCACCTCATAATGCAATGAAAATTACAAATGCAGGAAAGCTTAGCTTCTTTTTTTTTGACATTACCTCCCGTACATTCTTTAAGTTAAATATGGAATCAAAACATAGAAAAGGGAAATTTACATATTTAGAATAAAAAGCAATCACTAGCATGAATCCACAAAAATCTCTCTCATATGAAAACATAACTTACAAGTAAACAAAACAAAAAAACGTAGGGCCTCGTGTTTTTGGTTCACTTTAATAAATTTTAAGATCAAAATCTTCCCTATTGTACCAGGATTCAAACCTGTCTTTTCCAGCTCGCTGTCAAGTAATTTTTTTCCATCCCTCCACATATAAAAGAACAAATCACTAAATAAACTTTGGAATTTAAATACATTATATGCACCTTTGCCCGAGCAAACAGCAATGTCAGACAGTAACTATGAGCGATAGCTTCATAGTTCTCTGGATTATTCATAGGAGAGAGGGCCTGAACCCATATGGATGAAAGCATGAGAACTATTTGACGACTGCTCAACCTAAGAGAAGTTGAGTCCTGTATGTTCAGTTGAAGGAGAAAGGGTCAATTATAATTATACATTAAAAAGAATTAAAGAAAATCAAATTTCTTTTTGAATCTATCAAACTGTGTCAGAACATGAACTTCAAAACAAAGTGTACACTACCGTTTCCTTGCATGAGTCGCTCAAAGAATTGTGTTCTTCAGGCGAGGAAAAAGTAAAATCTTTTAGGCTACGAAGCCGGCTTTTAGAAGACTGAAGTTTGTAAAATTTCATATCATTACTGGTATATTGTCCTTCATTCCTATGAGTTACTCTTTCCAGATTTTCTTGGGAAACACTTTCCTTGAAAGAGTACATTTCCCTCCTGATTTTTCCAAAGAGAGCTGCTGAAGATGAAAAGACAGAGACAGTTCTTGAGAGTGTCCTTTGAAGATCATTTGCGTTAGGAAGATCTGAAGGACGAGGAGACACAGAAGTTGGAACAAGAACAACAGAAAAGATACTGTGTGCACCCACATGAGTTTCACGATCTGGGTGAACCATTGCTAAGAGCAAATGATGAAAAAGTGCCTCAGGAAAAGCCTGCAATAAACAAATGAAGTTTTATAAGTATTGAGAAAATATACAAAGGATCACAACTTCTGCCTCATCAACTTGCCTTATTTTGATATGACAAATTTGGTAATGACGCAATTATTCGAGCCATACAATAAACTGCAGAAACAGTTGCTCTTGCAGCTGATACAGAATTTGATATGTTCTCCAACATCACAGCCATCATGTCAAGAACAGGCCCAGCATCACCTACCTAATCAAAAAGGGAAACCATATTAAATCCTTCAGAAACTTTAGATGTAGCAGTGGATGTTCAGTGCATTGTTCTAATATCAACAAAAAACTTGAGGTACTAGCTAACTAAAATTTCTACAAGCTGCATCAAAATTTTGAGAACTGTTCTTAAAAGCATGTACCAATTACGTCCTAGATTTATAAGAAATATGGTGAACCTTCTTAGATAGCTGGACGAGGCACTCCTCTACTGCTGTTTGAAATTTGTTGTTCCACTTGATAATGTCATCACCTGATTCCATAATACCTAGTGACAATTGCATACTTTTACGCAAATGCCAAACAAGATCACTTATTGCACCAATAATAGCTACTGAGTTCTGAGCTTTTGACTGTTCAGCAAGGCGGGTGGTAACGTCAACAATGTTTAACTGCATCTCAGGTTGTTTTACTACAGTCTTGTGATCCAGATGCTTTATTAACATAGATAATAGCAAGCGTGTGTTTTGCCCTGAAAGAACGAAGAAAAATGACCACTTAAATTATAATAGTAATCATAAAAGCATCAAACTGATGACAATTAGCAGATCACAAATTTAAAACTAAGAAAAACATGGCTCCTTACCAGATTTCTCCATCAGAGTTTGCATATCCAACAACACAGACAGAGCTAGTCCATTTTTAGGTGACCACAAATTGCCATCATCAAAATACCGAAATAAAGACTCCAAAACACGCCGTACAGTCGTCGCCTCTCGGGCTAACTTGGCCATGTTATGGACACAGATTCTTGACCAAAAGTTGGGACTCTTGGAATCTTCTCTGTCAAAAAGAAACAAAAATATAGTTATAAATCTGTAAACAATTGAATTAAGTAATAAAGAAATATATGTACAAAATAATAAATTATAGTCTTACATAGTCACATTAAGTTCTCCTCTATCGTTTACAATGTCTTTCCAAGAAGGAACCCTTATCAGAGCAGGGGAGGGAGTTACATGGCCCTCGGTTTTAAGGACCTCTTGCACCCATTTCTTCTGTTGGTCTTGACTGCCATCTTCAACATCCTCTGATTTCTGATGTGGGACGTCATAATTTTCTAATATTACTGTAACAACCTACAGTGATGAAGAAATTAACTAGCTGAGAATAATAAACAGATCAATGCCGGCATCAAAATTAGGGTTCCTAAACGAAGTATATCTAACACGATTAAAAGCAAAAGAAACAATACAATAGTAGATAACAAAAAGAGAAACAAAATGATTTTTAGAAAAAAGGTCTCTGAAAGGCACTATGATCTTAAATCTAATTATTTCATTAATTGATGCATTCTACGAAATCAACTTTCGTCCCACCGCAAGCACTATATCAAACATGATTTTACAGCCAATCAATATATTTGGATGAACAACATCAGAATAAAGAGCTTTAACTAATTCTGCACTATCAATTTGAGAAGCAAATGAAATCTTTGCTTGTCATTCACAAGATTAATTCCAGAGTTACTCATGCCAGCAGTCATTTACAAGATGAGTACCGGAGTTCTGCTTTAATCATATTGTTTGGAATTTTTCTTCAAATAAAACACATTTTGCTGCTAGAACTTCAAGAAAGTAGGTATTAGTTTTAAGAATGATACATAAGAATGGAATGTCACTGCAATGTTTCTGCAAGGACTCGAGAACTTATTTGGTTACAAACAATGATAAGTGAGACCTGGATACAACAGAACCTTTATTTCATATATTTGGTGTTGGGTTACATGAATCCTTTTGTACCATTGAACTCCGTCAGGGAGCCATATCATCATAAGCAAGTCCATATTCTTTTTTACTTCCTCAGTCAATATTTCCTTTGATTACTCCTAGTTCTAACAGCTACATAACTAAGATGGCACTACTACAAACTCATGCTTTTATTCACGTCTTTACCATCTATAAAGATTTTCTTTCAACTTATTCCTCACTATAATGACGTCTAGTTTTCCTAGAATATACCATATCCATCCTATCTTCTGTTACAAAGATGTCATTTTCTGTCATTTTCATTAATACATTTTAGATGCTCTGCATAGTACGATCTTCTGCATATTCCATTGGAAAATCATTCAGAAAAAAAGGGATGAAGATTGCAAATTCAAAATTAAGAAAATAGATTTGGTGGGGATATGGTCACTTATGCTGACTATAAAAGTAGTTTGCATTGAGAAGTATTGCAGGCTTCAGGTGCACTAATATACACCTTGGGATCATCATTTTACCCGAAGCTCGTGGGCACCCGAAAAGTCCGCCCGGCCCAATGGGCCAAAGCCCGATAGAGCCCGGTCATTAGGGTAGCCCGGCCCGGTCCATATTAGTATAGGGTCGGGCTTGGACTATGCATCCGTCCGTCCGAGTCCGGCCCGAAGCATGTCCAATACAATCTTTTAGCTAGAAGTATAAATTATAATACAGTCGGTTTAGGAAATTCCTCCAATACATATGTTAGTTAATTAATGCTCTGATTCCAAAAGCTGGAACGGTTGGGAATTTACAGGCCAACGTTGTTTATTTAATATTTAACGGCAACAACAACAAAGGAGTCAATAATATTCCAAACTTTTAGGAACAGTTGTTTGAATACTTCTCTTCCATTTAGCTCTGTTAACATCGTTTGAATACTTCTCTTCTCTTCCATTTAGCTCTGTTAACATCGTTTGAATACTTCTCTTCCATTTAGCTCTGATAATATATGATCTACTCTTGGACATGACATGTATTGTATTGTGATTCATTTCATGAAGACGTGATGATGGTGTTTTTTTCTTTTCACTAAGGCCTAGTTTGGTCCATTTGGAATTTTTCTTGACACAGGTGAGAAAGTCCATTTCGAATTTTCTATAGAGCTAGTCTGACCTGACCTGACCCGACCCGACTTGGCCCGAAAAGTCCGACTCTTGTGGGGGGGGCTTGGGCTTCATAAATAATAATTAAGCCCGGCCCGACCCGGCCCAGAATTCCTTTAGGGCCGAAAAAGATCGGCCCATGCCCGGCCGGTGCCCGTACTTTATGGGCTTGGGCGGCCCGGTCCAATGTCGATCCCTATATACACCCACTCAGCCCATGCAAGTATACAGGATTCCTACTAAACATAGTTATTTAAGAACAAAAAAAGAGCAAATGATGTAATATCTCTCTACAATATATATATATATATATATATATATATATATATATATATATATTGCCAATGATCTCTAGCTCAAGTGGCTAATGTGTAGGCAAAAGATACGAGTGGGCGGTGTTCGAATCCCGGTGGAAGCGGTCATGTATAATTACCTATTCCATATATATATATATATATATATATATATATATATATATATATAGAGAGAGAGAGAGAGAGAGAGGAGGGATCGAAATCTCCGCATTTTTGCATCCCTGTGATCACAATCGTTGGATCTTGTTTAAGTCATATATTCTTAACCATTGATTTGAATGGTTCAAATCAACAATTAATATTATATGACTTAAACAAGATCCAATGGATGTGACCATGAAAAAGTTTGGGGATACATAAGAGTGGAGATCCCGATCTCTCCTCATATATATATATATATATATATATATATATATATATATATATATATATATATATATATATATATATCGCCAACTGGTCACGACTTGAAGACATAAGACCTAGGAGACCGGGTCAGAGGTTCGGATCCCCTTGGGCGTATTATGCCCTTAAATATTGAAGGGGACAAACCAGAGATATTCAGTTACCGGTTGATTGAGAGCCGGATCTAGAGAAGTGGTCTATCTAGGCAAGAGAGAGATGCATACTAATGATTAGCCCGCCTAGGAGTGGATCGAGGAAGGTTACATTAAAGCAATAATCGAGAATCATCATGCAGAGAATCAGACCTAGATATAGTTCATAAAGATTAATGTAACAAAAAGGCTCAATCTTAAGTTGGCGGTAGGATGTAGACTTACCATGATATATATATATATATATATATATATATATATATATATATAAACAACTGTCCAAGTGTTCAAGTCTTGGAGACATAAGAACCAGAAAAAACTTGGTCTAAGGTTCGAATCCTTCTCGGCACAATATGCCCTTAAATATTCAGGAGGGAGGGAGGCTGAGAAATTCTTGTAGCGGACTGAATGAGAGTCGGACCTGGAGGAGCGGTCTAGACAGACATGGGCCCATATATCGACGGTCATCCCGATAGAACGTGTGATGGAGATCAACCTGAGTGGCGTATCGAGAAATGATGATTTGATGAGCCCCAATGTTAAGCTTGGAGCATAGATTGTAATACAATTACCTTGCTTATATGTGTGTGTGGGGGGGTTTTCTATCATACCCTAAGAAGAGGATAGGTTAGCAATCAACCCGAAATTTGTTGCTAACCCACTTAAGGGGTTTGATGGTAAATTTAAATAATTGAGATTCCAAAAAATATGAACAACAAAATAAGAAAATCTCTCTCTCTCTCTCTCTCTCTCATGTCTGGCAATCTCCATCCACTCACTCACCAGTCCATCCCGATACCGATTCCGCAGGATGGAATCCACGTCCAAAAAATTCAACTTCTCCGCGTCCGACCGGGGTCACCTATGACACTCCTCCATCTAACGCTATCTCGAGTCTGGCAACAATATCCTCTCATCCTACAAAACTCACCTCCTCCAAATGTCAGATTTTAGAAATAATCATAAGGCTGCCCAAATCCAGTTCTCAGCCCACAAATGTCAGGTATTTGACCTGTGGGGGCATATTGAAATATGCATAACCTCCAGCCATCATCCGAAGAAGGTAATCTTTCTGAGATTGCTTCTGTGAATATTTTGGGTTAGAGATTTAGTTTTCATGGATGTGTTTTTTTTTAATTAAGAGGATGGTAGTAAACCACCTTGGCAACATCTGAACAGGAATTAACACTGACCCCCTTTAACATCCTAGCTAGCAAATGTAATTCATGCTTAGTACACAAGCACACAATCAATCTGGAAGAAACCCATCAATCTCTTACTATAAAAAAAAAGGGAGGATTCTATTAATAGTAGAGAATTCAGAGAACCAAAACATAATTTGGTTGGTTGCAATGAAGCAACAGAAAAATAGAAACTCTACAAGCCCACACTCCACATCCATGCTGAGAGTAAAGTGTCAAAGCACATTTTTCGTTTGTTATAATACACAGCTTTCTTTGATTCAGTGAAGAATGAGTCAAATATGGTTGGACCCAAGCAATTTCTTACTTTACTTTCATTCAGAAATTAATGTCTTATAAAGCAGTGTCCAGGGACCCTGTTTAACCACCTCGAACCCGCCACACAAGCGACTCAAATGAAGTATCCAACAGCTATATCATTCAAATGCTTGACTATTTTGTTCCATTCCATTAGACACCAAATTAAGGACACAAAGCAAAATTGAAGTGTACGTTGTTGCCGGTGTTGAGCCAACTTTGGATCGAGGAGCGATCGTCGGTGACACCGGTCGAAGGAGGAAGAAGAGGAGAGTTTGTAGACGTGGAGAGTCATTTCAGTGCGGGGATAGCTTTATATATATATATATATATATATATATATATATATATATATATATATATATAGAGAGAGAGAGAGAGAGAGAGAGAGAGAGCATATTTTAAATCCCAACTAACACATATTTAATATACCATTTAATCCCTATTCTTAGTGGCCAGCAAGGGTATTTGAAGGGGAAGGGGGGGTGGAGATTTGGGTAGATTGCTAACTTACCCTGTCCTTGGGGTATGATAGCAAAACCCACACACACACATAGGTGGGAGGGACAGGATGCAATTATTACGATGAGAAAAAATAAATAGAAAGATGGCTTGACATGTTATGTAGAACTCTAGTGGTTGGTTGAAATTAGATCATAGACATGGGGGGATCATCCTATTAAAATATTTCCGCTGGTTCAAATCAGAATAATAATAAAGAACCCTACAGGTATCCCAATAGAATTGTATATCTGAGCGTAGTAGTGGGCCTGATAATGGAGAAGGGTAGCTGCAAAAATTGGAGACAACTTCAATTTTGGTTATATATCTTGCACTGATTGTTGGCGAGTCATCGCCCTTCACAATACGAAGGCTTCTTCACTAGAAATCACAAGGCCTTAAATTAGAGAGCTTTTAAAATTGAAAATCTGAACACTTCCTTAACGAGAATATGGGACAATGGGAGGCTCATCTAAAGCAAGCATTAAGAAATGCATGGAAGCCTTTGGCAGTTTGCTATATATACTTCAAGTAAAAGTTTGTATGAATAGGTGATAAGATTGGACCAACATGAAGAGCTTTTCTAATGTGAAATAAATCAATAGGGCTTGGAGAGTCGTATCACATCAAGGGTTCCTTCAGTGACATGATTCTGCAATCTGACAAAATCCTGCCATATATGGATGGGTTGGTTTGGCAAGGAAGTTGGAGGACTGAGACCGAGTCCCAGACAACTTGCAGGTCAGATGAACGGATGCTCATTCAAGCCAAAACCGCACCTTATAAGGTTGTCAGGTCACACAGCATGCAGATCTGATCTAATTTTGCCGATGCATGGGACACGGTTATTATGCGAGATCGCGACTTTGTCAACATGGTATGACGCGTTGTACTTGGATGGAAGCCTTTTGCCCAGACCACAGCTCCCTACAATATAACGTGTTTTCTATCTGGTGATCACCTTAATGTTGAAACGGACTTAGCATGCAGAGTAGTTTCCAAGCAAAAATGAAATGGAAATAGTTGGCAGTCAACCTAACAATAAGGTACAATAATGGGATGTGGAAAAGGCTATTATAACAATCAGTTGTGCATGTTAGCACAACAATTAATTGAGTATTTTGATTACAGCTAATTGATTAAGTTTCTCATTAAATAATCACTAATTATTCATACTTGATTTGGCACATTCTAAGTATTTCATATTCTCATCATCCACACTCGTATTCACGAGATTGCTATTCATGATATTGTTTTGCTAGTATGCATATTGCTTTATATGCCTAACTTTATTTTGCAGAAAAGCAATCCGGAATATTCGAAGTAAAATTAGTCATGGACATATGTCGATGAGATGAAGAAACGATGTTGGACCAACGATACAAAAAACCCAAGTCAAATCAAAACAAACATTGTTTGAAGACTTCTGTTCGTGTAATTTATTATCTTGTATGTCTTCCGTGAGGATAGTGATGTAACACTTAAAGAATAAGGTGCACTTGAAAGCTCAACCCACCAAACCATATATAAGACGTAAAACATATAAGGCTTACATGCATTATAGTTAGATTGTTATCTAGTTAGGAGTTGAACTATATTTTCAATATTCAGCCCGACACTCATTCACTATTTCAATCATATATTGAGGTGTAGGCATCATTTAAACCATAGTTTAAAGTATCGGCCGATACCGATCCGATACGGCCGATACCGATCCGATACGGCCGATACCGATACAGTTTGGCATGTCCCGATCCGATACCGACCGATACCCGATACTGACCGATACTGACATTAGAGGTCTCTTTTCCAGTCAATTCGGCAAAAAAATTTGAATTAAAAAGACCAATTAGAAAGGATGTAAAAGCATAGTAAGGTTGTAAAAACATATAAAAGAGGAAAACTTATCTATCGCATATAAATCAATCGACAAGGATGACTACTATTTCATTCAATATCAAAAATACTAAGAAACAATACTGAAAATACTTTAAATTATGCATATTGTATAAAATATATTCTCTAAAATGTTAATAATTTACTAATAGTTGTTTGCTTTCCGATACCAAAAAATCCGATACTCCGATCCGAAACCGCCGATACTACCGATACCGCCGATCCCGATACTCATAGGAATGGTCCGATACCGATTCCGATACCGATACTTTGAACCTTGATTTAAACTTGATTCTTAGTATTTTTGAAGCTAGACTTCCATACCTAAATGTCATAAGTGCATAAGTTTTCGAAAATGTCTCTAACATTGTCCAAATCAAGACACAAGATTGCACATGTCTGCAGAATATTTTCTGCAGTCCAGTCTAACACACATTCACTCTTTGACCATATCTGGAGCTACATACATTATTTTGACATGAAACTTAGTTTTTTTAGAAACTAGACTTCCATACCTAAAAGTGATATGTTCACAACCCCTATAGTGATCTCAGAATCCTCGACCACAACCCATGAGGAGAAAAGAAAGGAGTCGAGCAAGGAGAATTTATGCCCTCATCAATTACCATGTTGCCGTTCTTTGTGAAAGAGTCACAAAAATTGACAATTAATGATCTCCTAAAGATTCATACTTATCAGGCTATCACTAAGAAGAGATATATTGTCCTAACAGGACAAGTTGTAAGTGTTATATTGGCGAATGGCGGACAATTGAGGGGGCTAATCTGACGAAGGTGAAGCGATACCACCAGCAGGACAACATCTGCTAGGCACACTCCAAGGTACCCTCCATCATCGCCGGCCTCCACCAGAGGTTCTGCCAATAATGAAGAAGGAAGGAGATGAGATGTTACAATTGACAAAAGTCGAGGCATATACAGAGAAATTTTCCTTTGGCTCTAATTTGTTACGTGTTCCATCTTTCCGAGCACAGTATGAAAGAGTGTCGCCTCAGTATTGGGGAGAGGATTCGAGAAGGTAAAACACGATAGGGGAGGAGAGGAGGAGGGTCCATCAAAGGCTGCGGGATGCAGTAGAGGAGAGCGACCCGAAGGTATGTATTGGAAGCACTCTTGACATGGAAACTAACAAATAGGGTTTGCTAAGGTTCTAGCCAGTATCCCAACAGAAAGTGACATTGGCGAACCTTGAAGTTCAATAATGGTTTATAGGTTCATTTCCCTTCGAAAGACGAGCTTATCACTACTTCCAGTTTTTTCGAGATGGGAGTTTGATGTCGATAATGCTAGTAAAGCAAAGTTTAAACTTGTCGTTACACCTTGGCATATGGAAGAGGAGAGGGGCAAATCTTATGAAGTGGAGGCGTGGATAAAGGTAACAATTTTTCAATTGTGTTGTCGGACCAAAGATGGGTTTAATGAATAAGTAGGAGGGTTCACTCTTCATAGCTCACATAGCTCCCTTGGGAGAAGACTATCAAGTGGTTTAAGGTAGAATACATCCGAATTGGAATAGGATTCTAGGCGATGGAGAACATTCCTAAGGCATGAGGGTTTGCTTCCGAGGGAGGTGGTTAAGAGTGGTGCTAGTCATTGAAGAGTTCTAGGAGAATGTGAGGACTGTCGTTTGTTGGAAGGCAGAGATCAACAAGGTTTCATTAGCTGCAGATCTAGGCTTTAAAGAAGATGGAAGAGAGAAAAGACACTGGCTTAGAGAGGGAAGAATCAACCAACCGGACCGGGGTTCATCAATGGAAAAAACCATCAAATGATGGGACTATTCTCTCCCAGAATGAATGGGTTGCGGTTCTGAGCAATCCGGCTCACCTGGAGTCTGACACGCACAATGAGGAGATGACACCGTGTAGCTAGTTTGCAGCTTTTCTGATCAATGGAGGTCTATTGTTCGGCGAGATGACAAGAGACGTAATGAAAGTGATGGAGAGGCAATGGCACCCAATGAAGGTGATGTGTCAAGCGATGTATGGTCTTTCAAGAGGTTAGGCAAGATGACATTTAACGCTAATGCACGCACCAGTTAGGGAGAACCATGTTTATGAGGATGAAGACGTGTTGCACACTTATATTTGGATTTCTACAGTACATCCTTCTCGAGGAATAGAAGTTGGGCTTTAAAATAGTATGATTCGAGGCAAAAAGTTGATTTTAACAAAGATTTAAATAAGAAATTAAATTAAGTTGGTTGAGCTTAGAAAACAACATGGATGTAAGGGGTCCCAGATACTTCGATGACAAGCCCGCAACTGAATAATAAACGAGGGAGGAATTTCAACCTTCAAGAGCATACAGAAGGTTCAACAAACACGAGGAGAAAGAGAGATTCAAACTGGGGGCAGTCACCGAAGCAAGAAAATGTCAAAAGCTCGGTCCAAAGAAAACTCAACATATGGAGCTCGTGTCTCTAGTTATGATCTCGTGGATAATAGGGATGGAGATGAGGATTATCTATCTAGTGAATAATAGCGATGAAGATGAGGATTATCTAATTGATAATATAACTCTTATAGGATTGAGGGCGAGGATCTATAGGACTTCAGAGCAAGGTGGTTGTTATCAAGAAATGAGGAAGCTCAGATGTAGATAATTGTCTCAAATTGTATCAAGGAACGTGAAGGATTCTAACTACGACCAGCTCCTACTAGCCAGTGGATCATTTTGTTTTATTATTAGATATGAGTTCATACATTTTGTATTTTTCTAGCTATCTCCTACTTGTACTTGAGCCATTGTTCTTTAATTATTATCAGTGGAACGCAGGGGGAGGAGAGGAGAAGGGGAACAAAGATATCACTACAAAGCCTGGCTATCACAGTTTATGTCAAGATAATCCAAGTTTTTAGAAAAAATAGTGATAGATCCTTTGCATCAACAGTTGCTGAGATTTGATTCACTAGAATCCCTTCTTAACTCAGTTTAATAAATTATCGAAGAGACATGAGACCCACAAGTACTTCTCAGTTACTATATGCCAAAGCCAATATGAATTCCATGCCAACTTAATTCCATATTTGGGAGTATGTGGTGCTTTTTTATTCACCTTTTGCATGGGATCCAAAACGGTAGCATGTGGTGTTATTATTAACCTGAGGAACTAACTTGTGAGGTCATAACCACGATGATTGAAAATATATAATCAGATCCAATCAGCAGGACATCAGGATACATTACTTGGATGGAAAAACATTTTTAAGGCACTTTCTTTCAAAAAAAAATCAGAGGGGCTCTACAACAGTTTTTTCCTTCAGTTCCATAGTATTGTTGTTTAATTAAAGTTTACCCTTTATCTTTCAACCTGAAGAAAACAATTTGCATTGTTAAAGTCCTTATCACTACATCAAAACTCCAGAGTTCTGGAAAGGGTTCAGGATTAAATATTTTTATTATTCCAACATGCATCCACAGTTCAAATGCCCATCTTAAACTGAGGGTGGATTCATGAACCAGTACAAAAAAAAATCATCCGCTTAAAATGTGTCGTGCCAGAGGAGTTTGAACATGGGTTGCACTGCTACCTTGTTAAAGTGCCTAGTCCCTACCACAACACCAAAACTCCAAAGTCGTGGCGATGGTTTGAGAGTTAAATATTTATATATTCCAACACAATATCATAATTAGATCATTTATTTGACTCAATATTAAAGGAGTAACAAGAAATTGAAAATACAAATAAAGGTCGAAGTTGATACGAGTATAAATTTCAAGATAACAGTCCACTAATGTAAAATTAGGAAAACCAAATCTTACATTGTCAAATTCTGCTGAGATGTGAGAGTGTTCCCCCATAAACCAAACCTGACAATGAAAAACCAAAACTTTAGTTGATAGGAATATGGCACAACTCTTTGGAAGAGAAACTTGGCAGAAGGACAGAAAACAACTTATTCTAAAGGACAAGATAAGCTTATAAATGAGAACACCTAAACAAGATGAGAGACTATCAAGTTATTGACAGAATTCTGAAACCTTAAATAATAATAAAACTATGCTACACGTTCCCCGTAGCATTATTGGACATCAAACATTAAGGAAAAGAAGTATCCAACAGTGTGTATAGTATGGGTAAACTTGATAACTTGAACCAGTCAAACAAGGTGATGCAGGACAGAGTGCATGTTGGGTTACTTTTTTAGATAAGTTTTTAAGTATTAAATATGAACTTGGATTTGGATTAAATAAGAATTTAAATCTGAATATATTTATATTTTTTAATATGAATCAAAATTTGGATAGGATTTATCTTTATTTGAAAATTTATCTTTATTTTAGTTGTTCTAGATTTGAATTTGAATTTGAATTTTTAGATATAAGCCTATAAATGGCACAAATTTTTTTTTTAATATTGGTGCCATTTTTAGGCTTATATCTAAAAAAAATCAAATTCAAATCTAGAACTAAAATAAAAAAATAAACTTCAATATTGTAATTTTCTTACAAATGGCACCAATATTTAAAAAATTTATGGGTGCCACTTATAGGCTTACATCTATAAATTCAAATTCAATTCTAGAACAACTAAAATAAAGATAAACTTCAAATTCAATATTGTAATTCTCTTATAATGGATATGAATTGGGAGATATCTATGGATGTCATGTCCTCCTTAGCCTCGACGTGATTCCAATGATGAGATAGTCTATAGCCAGTCTCGTGTGTGATCGTGTTGCTACCAGTGGTGGAGCAAGAACACTTGGGCTGGGTTTGGTATTGCTTATCAAGGCGGCTTCTGCTTTTTTTTTCTTTGAAAAGCAGTCCCAAAAGTTGTTTGGTAACAACAACTTATCAAAGAAAGTTGGAGGTTGCTTTCAAAAGCTGCTTCCGCTCAGCAACAATGCCAAACCAGCCTTATTTCCATCGAGTGATACTGAAAATACTATATGGAATGGTCTTCCTGGATTATTCCACATTGCAAGGTGTCGGTGTCTCACCACATCATACACCGGGTACCCTCTGTATCAACCATGGTCGGGCTACCCCCACTCAAGACTTATGGCCCATTCCTGTCCTGTGGCAGCCGAATGCTCGAGACTGGCTACATTATTAGGTTCTTTGTTACCACGATAAGGGGATCCAAATGGCTCAATCTCCAATTTGATGGATTTACACACTCAAGGATTCAGTTTTTACTCCATGTTGAAGAGGTTGATCCAGAAAGATTGTTCCTACAGAAGCAACAAATGGCTCTATATTGAGCTTATGCATCAACGAGTAACACTTGACATTTACGGCAGTAGTTGCACACGATACCTCTAGAATATACAAGCACACAACAAGTAACTACTTAACCTCTTCAATAACTGGCAAAGAAAGAAATAGGACTTCCATTCAATCTCTTTCTACCCTATTCCCGTTAAATTTTAAAGGTACTCAGTGTTTCCATTAATAAGTGTCATTGTTCCAAGTCCAAATGAATGAGAACCAATGGCCACTAGAGCAAAATACAACTATGGTAGGTATCCCAATCACTTCTGGTTAGAGTATTCATATATCATGTCATTCAAGAAAGATATAAAAGGCTATTTTGAGCAAATATGTAAAATGTTTTATTACTATAAAACAGCTCTAGAAAATGAACGAGAACATGCCACTTAACATCAATATCTACATCATGATCTTACCAGAATTCGAAATGGTGATACGAAACAAAATGACTATTGGAAAACTACCATTGAGGATAGGGCCTGAAGCCCTGCTGCACGAAGATGTTGTGCCCTCTCATCTGTGCCCATTTCTTGAGCTAGCTGAGAAAGTTTCGGAATATATCCTTCCAAATTGAACATGTAGGTACCATCCATCTGACACATACAACACAATATAAATCTGGAACTTTATAGACGTACCTGATAAACCAGATGTACCCTGTTTCAGTAAAAAATCTACCTGACTGTTGACAAAGTCGAAAAGTGTATGGCATGCTATAATGCCCATTTCATCCTGCCTTGTTTGGTCCAAGAGAGTCTGTATGATGGTCAGTAAACTAGTAGCAAATAGTGGCCTGTGATATATTCATTAAATTATCATAAGACAACTTGAATATCTCCTCAAATAAGACACACAGATTTTGTCAAGATAAATAGCTAAAAGGCAACCCCAATTCTTTGCTTGCCAATAAACAACAGAAAGTAGGAAATTCAATGGGGGTAAAGGGAGGGAATAAATGAGTTCAGAAGGTATGTTTGTAAGGACCAAAATTCCATTAACCAAACCTTAATCACAAGATTTTAACTTTACAATTCAACATATATAATAAACTTGACAAGTTGAACAGAAACTAACAATATTGATGATCAAGTCTTTGGAAGTACCCAAAAAAATTTGCAAAGGGGTGGTTGCTACAAGCAGCCAACCTCCTTTCCTACCTAGACACAACTCACCCCACCCCCCCTCTCCCTCTCTCCCTTGTTTCCCTCTCTTCCGGTTGGTGCATGAAGGGGATCATAGGGGTGGATCACGCAATCAACAATTGCAACAAACAAGGCACATTAGGGAAAGCTCCCTCCCCCAGCCGCTCCCCCCTTTTCTATCAAACATATTTGTCACTCACTGACAGGATAAGAGGCATCGACAGGATAAGAGGCATCGACAGATCCTGGTAAAGAAAAGAAAGGGGAAAAGGGAGAGTCCGCATGAGAATGAGCAGAGATAATGAGAGGGATAGGTCATGCCAGTCTCTGGTCATAATTCACGATTGTTGGTCTGGATGATTAGTGGGATCGGGTGACTATACATCATATACAAGTGTGTGCGGACTGACTAGGCTCCTTTAGCATAAGCAATGCTGCAAGCGATTGGGGAGTTGCGAGGAGGCGAAAGATATCGGCGGAATCATCGTGGAGATTCGTGTCAGGAGAAGAAGAGGGACTCTATGGTTTAAGGAGGCACGTTTACTCCTTGCAACGACGGTGTGGCATGTGTAGCGAGAGCGTAACAGGCGCACCTTTGAGGGACTCCAAACTTCTCCCGTTGAAATTTTACACAATATTGAATTTGATATTGGTGCTATGACACCCCTATGAAAATGTATGATGTGTAATATGTTTGGATGGATGAATAAAATTTTACCTTTGTTGCAATATATATATATATATATATATATATATATATATGAAAAAAAGGTATATGAGCCATTTGCTCATATTCCTACATGAGTCGTGCATATGTGGACCAATAGGAATTAAGTTTACTATTGCACATGGCATGTAGGAGTCCATTTCTATTGGTCTACATGTGCATGGCTCATGTAGGAATATGAGCCAATGGCTCATCTGGAGCACATTTTAAGAGTATTTGAAAAAAGTATACCACAATATGAATCTAGCTCCTAGCCCATAAAACGGACCTTCGACTTGCGGGCCATGTTGGAATAATATAAATTGTAACCCTCACACGACTATTAATAAAAGATATTATATGGTAAAGGTGGTTCAAGGCGCATATGGAAGGAGAGGAACAGTGGACAGTATAAAAATGAAAAGACTCGCATGTCTACTTGTCAAGAGGAAATCATAATTACCATGCAAAATCAAGCTGGGTATCAATCAAAGGGGGAGAGAGTGTCTAGCAAACTGGAATGTCAAGCAGGGATGACTGATTGGGGGTTGTACTTGTACTTTTTTTTTTATTACAAACTGCAAATCAATAACTTGACCAGATTTATCTCTAACTGACAAGATAAGATGCAATGACATATCCTCGTAAAAAGGAAAAGGGAGAGACCACATGAGAAGGGGCAGAGCAGAGATAGTGAGAGGGAGAGGTCTGGCCAATCTTCGGCTGTAATTCCTGAATATATATATATATATATATATATATATATATATATATATATATATATGGGCACGATAGCAAACCGGCTACCTAGGGGAGAATGCAAGTGCCCCACGTCACATTCTCTGAGTAAGTCAAAGATTAAATGCAGCTTGGAACCTTTGACCTTTAGTAAAAGAGGGATTGAACTTAACCAACTGCACCAACCCTTGGGTGTAGTGGCAAGGACTTTTGACATGGTATCAAAGAAACACATGTTCAAATACTTTTAGCACACTTTAAGAGGATTTTAAAAAAAAAAATACGACTGCATGAATCCAGCTCTAAGCCCATAAAATGGGCCTTCTTATATGCAAGGCCATGTTGCAATAATATAAATATTTAACCATGAGACAACTATTAATAATGAGATATTATCTGGTAAAGGTGGTTCTAGGACACACATAGGCAAGGAGAGGAATAGAAGACTATGAAAATGAAAAGACTCACCAGGTCTACTTGTCAGGAGGACATCATAACCATCATGCAAAATCATTGAATCAAGCATCAGTCAGAAAGATAGAGGCAAGCTGGTACGTCAACCTGGGATGACTAAACTATGGTTGTACTTGACCATATATTTATGAATTTCAATACAATTATGTTTTACAAATAAAATATGTATGTGTGATCTATTGAGAATGTGTGTGTGATTTGGTGAATAAGTAATATAAAAATATGAGAAAACGGATCTAGGCCCTTCAATTAGAATGAACCTTGAATCTTTAATTGTTAGTTGATTAAAGTTGCATAATTTCTTTACTGTGAGATCTAGACATCCCCTTCCTAAAACAAGATGATACATCCCTAATCTCTCCCCTTCTTACCTATTCATCATCATCGCCAATTACGAGATCATCACGACCACCTGATTAAGCCTGGAAGTATGCACCAACTACTCACTCGCACCTATTGGAATAATTATTCAATCCCATTATGGTAGGAGTATTAATTATAGGAGTATTAATTATACTTTACCGTTAATTATGTTAATTTAGTAGCATTGATGGTTAAGGGAAGTAGGAATGTTACGAGGTCTGTTAACAGTGAGACATGGTAAGCCGGTGGGTCAGGTTAGTTTGCTTGTATTGTATAAAGACTTGAGTCTGTAATTGACTCAGGGACAGACAAGTTAGAATATCTACAATTGAAACAGAGAGTTGAAGAGGGCAAATTAAAAGAGAAAGAAGTCTAGTTAATGGTAGAGAGTTTATTATAGTAGGGTTTTTATTCGAACATTGTTTTATATAATACAAACAAACCGACGTGACCCACTTAAAGATAAACTAAAATCAATACTCCTAACCATAATGGAATTGGATTATTATTTCAACATCCTCCCTCAATCCAATCCCCTATGGAACACATCCCGAGTAATCTTTGTACCTTCACAAAAGTCTCTTTACTTAAATGGCTTCATGAAAATGTGAGCAACTTGATCTCCACTCTTGCAATAATCTAACAAGTCATTTGCCACACCTGGTCTTCTCGTCATCTAAGCTTTGTCGAACCACCTTGAATTTCGATGAGCTCTTAAGTAATCTTGTGAGACGCAAAGTTTGGATGATGCATTTCGATACAGCTATGAATTCTGCTATAGCAGTAGATAAGGCAAGACAACCATAAGCCATCAAAATAAAGTTTAGTTTCCAACAACACCAATGAGCTTGTCGTGACAAACTGATACGCGTTGTGAGGTTGCAACATGAGGGACTCAGGTCAGTGTGTTCCCAATGGCAGTCTTCTTGTCTTGAACCACCTCGAAGTAACAACAATGCATGATTTGTTGGACGAAGACATTGATTCAATTGTGTGACGGCCATGCTCTCAATAGCATGTATCAATCTATCTAGGAACTCACTGGCAACACCACCTTTCTAAAATGATCTTGTCGCCTCATTATGTTCACCGGTGGGAGCTCAACTCAAGCTCATTGGGGACTGAAAGACGTGAACTTTAGCAACAACGATGATAATAATGGAGGGGACATTTTTTTAGGGGGGGGGGGGGGGGGGGGGGGGGTGGAGAGAGAAAGAGAGAGTTGTGAACATTTGACATTATTGGGACCATTCCATGTAATCCAATGGTCCAGAAATACCATTGCATCTTAGATGCTTTCACCTGATCACTATATATATATATATATATATATATATATATATATATATATATATATAAGGGATGTGTATAATAAAGGAAAATAAAAAATATGTGACAAACTTTATATAATTGAACAATATTCAGGAGATGCCTTGAGATCTCCGATTTGTCTCTTTTGCTTTACATAGGAATATAGTTGGATATCTTGCTTTAGTAATGGTAAAACAAACATTTCTCATAAAATGAGTTGGAATAACTAAATAAGTCAGCAAAAGCAATAAAATGAAATAAAGCAATCCATATAAAAAGGTCAATGTGCCATGATGCTCAACTAATATAGGGTCTGGGGAGAAGGCTCGGAGGATGATGATGATGATGATGATATAAAAGGGCCATGGTGCTCAACTAATATAGGTTCTCGGGAGGGTCAAGATATATGCAACGGTACTCCGATATACGGAGAGGTTGTTTCCACTATATGAAGTAATCCATATCCAAAAGGATATTTCTTCAGCGCTTAAAGAACTTCACAAGAGAAGAGATGAAAATGGAAGGACAATACAAATGAAAGGGTTCCCAATGGAAAAGGGGTTATTATAAGCCAAATACGTCACTAACTCACCAATGTTTCACATGGTTTAGGTTTTCAAAAACTTAAAACCATCCTATTTATACGAGTACCAAAGATGGTTTTGTATAAAATGACATAAAAGGGATGAAGGAACAAAAAAAGATGACAAACCGTGTCAATTCTTTTATGGAGCATTCTTGTGCTCCATAGCCAACCTAATTCTGACAGGAGTAGACTTGATGCTGATGATGAAGGAACATGCAACTTAACAACTGATGAACCCACTTGTGACATGTAAGAAAAGCAAGCAGCTATATATAACAATAACAAAAATAATACGAACCCTTATCCCAAAAATCTACATGAACCCTTCAATGCATTTGCTAGGAAGAAAGGTGCAACACATGCAACATTCAGGTAAAAAATATATACATTTAAAAGGAAGAAAGAACTCACATTTGCTCCTTGCAAGAAATTATTAATCTACGATAGATGCGCATGACAACTTTTACTGAGCCAAAGTGCTCAATTCTCAATTCCTTGTAGCACCTCTGCTCCAAATAATTTGTAATCTGCTAACAAATGTAAATATATTTTAAGAAACAATGAAAAAAATAAAAGCAAAAAGTTACTTACCGGTAGCGCAAACTCTCATGAAAAAAACTACACAATTCAGCGAGAAACAATTACGACGGCCTAAGAATTATTATCATCTAAGTGGAGAAGGTGTAGAGAGAAATTACATAACTTCAAAGAAGTATACAAATAGTTCAATGCATCGTTATAAACCTTTAATGTTTACGAGTGATTATTTTGCCACACTAATTACTTGACATCCGGTGTCAAACTTGTAAATAAACAGGATATTGATAATCTTGACGTGTATATATATTATATATATATATATATATATATATGGTAAACGGGATATGAGCCATAAGCTTATATTCGTACATGAGCCAATGCACATGTGGACCAATAAAAATGGAATGTACTAGTGCACATGGGATGGAGGAGTACATTCCTATTGGTCCATATGTGCATGGCTCTCATATCCCGTTTACCCATATATATATATATATATATATATATATATATATATATATATATATATATTCAATGCCTTCTAGCTCAAGTAGCAAGGAGGTGGAGACATAAGACCTCAAGCTAGGCGGGTTCAACCCCGGGGGAAGCATAATTTACGAGGAATTCTAGCCCGTGTGGATTCCTGTGAGGAGTTGGCGGGCCTTAGACAGACCTCTTAAATATGCCAAACCGCAACCACGGTTGGAGTGATCCTGCAGGAGCTGTAGGTGGTGACCAGACCTAGAAGGGAATGGAGGAATGGGCGGGCTGTCGCCAAGTTGGATGCTGCGGAAAATTCTGAGATGGACGCCGAGTGCAGGATGTCGAGCACGCTTGTGTAGATTGTGTGTGACTTGTAATAAAGTCCCATGCATGCATACGCTGAGTTGTAATAAAGTCCCGTGCATACTCCGGGCAGTTGTAAAAAGTCCCGAGCTTCAAGCTGGGTATATTTGTGTGTGTGTGTGTGTGTGTGTGTGTGTGTGTGTGTGTGTACTAATTCATTTTCCTAAAAGAGATGTGTCACAGACTCACAAGTTTATACCCAAGGATAACCAACTTGCATCGGTAGGGACTAGGCCATTTTATGAGAAGCAGTTCGCTTGAGTGAAATCCACATGTTTTAGGATGCATGCGCCAATCCTTTCCATCAGACAAAGTGATACTGTGTTTCACTATAGTAAATGCTCAATCTCAAATATCAGTGAGGAGAAAGCACAAGACAAATGTCTTAAAAGAAATCAATAAGATAATCAACTGACAAATAGAGAAAATAAAAAAATTGTACTGTAATCTTATTTTTCATCTCTGGACACAACCACTACAAACAAAATGAAAACTCAAGGAATTGGGACAAAGAGAATGCCAGAAAAAGAATTAGTCCTTGTGAATTAATAGGTTGACTCAATAAAAGAAAGAGAGGAAGTATGTAATCTTCATTACTTGATTGGACATTTCAAAAACCCAGTCTTATGTATTTAAAAAGTCGACAAGAAAACAAAAAATTACCTTCGGAATGCGCATTGGATTCTTAGATGCATAATCACACAGTTTGCTGATCATTCTATCATTTGGTTCTTCATCCTGCAGGGAATGGCATATACCCCTTGATCAATTATTTCAAGAAGTGAAGAAGCAATTATATCTATATTAAAGTAGGGAATAATAAATAAATAAATAAATAAACCAAACAAAGTAATATAGCACTACTGCATTATCAGTTGTTCTTCCATCATACAAACTATTTTAACTTACACAAGCCTGATATTTATCCATACAATACAAAGTTGACATGCTTTGGAGTTTGGATACACCAACATAAACAGAGATCTAACCAAGGACACCAGTGTCTTATATGTTACATATTCGGTCATACAAAGGTTGTAAAGTATGAGCTCCTTATCAGCTTATAGTGAACCAGCACACTGAAACATGTCTGTGTCAAATAAAGACATTCATGCACCAAAGGCTGGGCCGGGCCAACGCAATGGTTTAGACCTTTGGTAAGGGGCGGGGAGGTCCTAGGTTGGAAACCCAAGGGGAGCAGTAAGTTATAGGTCCTTGTACTCAAACAAACTAAGGTTAAATAAAGGTCAAACCAGATGATGGTCGGTTCAGCTAACTTTAAATTGATTAGTTTATAAATTAGAATCATGTCTATGACTGAAATGAAGAATCCAGTAGCAAGCAGAGTGCATCGCTGATATCATAAAAGGGAATAGCATAGAAAACAGCAACATGAATTAGTGAGGCTGAAAGAAAAAAAACATCATATATATATACGGAAACGGTCAGAAACATTGGGAGAAAGTGCGACACAGCAGACCAAAGTGAATGAAAAGTGGCTTGCACTCATGCAACATACTGAGGAGAGTTCGCCAATGGTGCGTTCACAACGTAAATTAGAGAAAAAGCCCTTAGGTATCCGGGTTTAGTACTCAGGGTACTAAAGGGCAACATAGTCGTATGGCCTAAATAATGTACTAGAGAGTGGAGTGGAGAGTTGTCTCTGAGTTGTAGTGTGCTCGGCATATAAGTCCGAGCATCCATTTTCTGAAAATTAATATAATTACCCACTTTTCAATATATATATATATATGTGTGTGTGTGTGTGTGAACCCCCATTTTTTTTTAAAATAATATCATTGGTATTATTAAATGTTAGAATTTTGAACTAATAAGTATATAGTTTAATTGGTGGCTAGCAATTATTAAATAGTTAACCTATTGCTTAAATCTTTCCAACCAAATGGTTTATCACTATGTTAGTGTACTAGGGAATGGATTCATGTGCATGTAGCTTGTGCAATTAATATGCACCCAACTTTGTAGAATGCCAGCTTCGAGGCCAATTGCAGTTGATATCATATCAGTGCATGTGCACACCTAAAACCGAACCAAGCCAAACCCTAACCCAGGCCTCCTCTCCTTGCCCGGCCCAACAGTCCAGCCCTCTAATTCAAACAAGAAGGAGCCTCTCACCCTTATCTCCCCCGCGTACCGAGCTCTGCAAAACGCAGAGGGGACAGGCATGCGGTGTACCACCGTAACAAACCCCCTCCTCTCTTGACCGTTTCCCTACCCCCTCTATTTAACCCCTCCTCCATTCACTTCCTTGGAGCAAAACCCTAGCCGCCGCCCATATATTTCGCTATGGACTGTGCGTTCGGTCTGCGGCGGCATAATTTCCGAAGAGCAAAGTCGCAGAAGCCTGACGTCGGATCCTTCACGACGAGGCGTTTTGTTCGCAGTCGGAGCGGCAGTTCGGCTCCAGCTCGACGCAGCAAGTTTAATCCTTCAGTACTCCTGTAGCTAGATGGTGGGGAGACTCCTTCCCGACGTCGCGGAGACGAGACAGCGTTGAGGAATCCCGAGCACTTGCCGAGGCGACCTTCTCCATCACCAATTTTCCTTCTCTTCTAAACTGCGGTATATTTTTTTCACAATGTCTTGTTTGCTCCTGCAACCTCCTTCTTTTATGTCTCGATTTTTTTTAACTCTGTTGGTTAGGCAATGAAGTTTTGTCTATGGGAACTTAGTTCTTAGGGGTGCAGCCTTGTTCCTCCCTACTTGTTTAATCTATATTTTGTGTCCTTGTAATAAGAAAATAAGTGGTACTCGGTTGTGTGGGTTCGGTTGAGGAAAAAAGTTGGGATATAAATGTGTATATATATATATATATATATATATATATATATATATATATGCTGGAATGATGAGGAATGAAATGTATGTATTGAGGACTTGCGCTCATGGGTGGGCATGAAAGAGAAATATGCAGTAAGAAATTCAGTAGCAAGGAAATTGCCGTTTGGGAATTAATATTCATGCAGTATAGAACTGGGAGTGAAGAAAATGGAAACAATAATGGTTATTGTGAGTGTACGCGAGAATGGGACATACGACAGTGTAGGAAATAATTCTTATGTATGTGTTGAACTGGAAAAAAGAGAGGAGTAATGGAAGGATGGATGTGCTAATGCATGGCTTTCACTATGTGCTAAATGATAGATGTAAGGGTGGGTGTAAGCTTGAAACACTGGAGCATGGATAATAATTAGTGTTCAAGAACAATGTGCAGCAGTAAATTGAGTTTGTGAGCCGAACCAATGTGTGCACAACAAAGTTGAGGTCTGGGAACCTGATTATGTATAGGGGTGCAACAGTTGAAATCAATGACTTTTTGTTTCATTAAGTTCCTGTATGCAAATAGAATGAGGTTGGACTATGATTCCTTTCTAAAACACAAATTTGCCATGAAGAGCTAGCATGATAACCACAACTGCCTATTCATAATAATGACTTGTAGCTACACCCACAAGTTAGGACAAACCTCTGATGCTTTAAACCACCCAAAATTTGTGTAAGAAATTCCTATCTTTACCAAGGCAACTGAATGCACATGTAGGGTGGTTATTATTAAAGAAATGAGAAGATAAGGCCCTGAGAATTTTAGAGGGGTGAAGACAAGGAATGATGAGGTCAACTGTTAAATGTTATAAATAACCCATACAATTTTTTTTCTTTTTCTTCTTCTTTTCTTTCTATATATGAATCAGCCAAATCAAAAACCTATAATAACTAATTTCTAAATTATTTATAGGTTCTTTGGACTCGGATTCTTTTGGTTCGGATTCTGTACCAGTTCCTCAACCTCAGATACCGGATCCAGGCAAGTGTACATTGCCATATTGTATTTCAGTTCTCAGATATACTTTTATTATTTTATCTGTACTTTGTGTTACGCCCTTTGACCGAAATCGTTACTTAGCGTCCGGGTCATATCCGGGTGCAGACGTTCGTCGGTATCGTCCAGTATCGATTGTTAGATATTTATTTTGAGAACTTAAATGTACCTACTTGTTTACATCGGAACCCTATGACAGTTTCAGACACTTTATCTTGCCAGACTTCATGTATCCTGATAGTGTCAGCGTGACCGGAACCTGTGTTGATTACAGGATCGCGATTGGTTTTATTTACTTCAGTATGACCAGACGGTATAGATGGAGGTTCAGGTCCAGCGAGCTGCAGATGCGACTCGTTCGACCGTATTGGGAGGGAAGGACAGCTACTAGACGCTTGGGCTACTACGCATACACTATATATATATATATATATATATATATATATATATATATATATATATATATATATATTTATTTATTTATTTATTTATTTATTTATTTATTTATTTATTTAGAGGTCATCTGGAGTTGTAGTACCTTATTTACTATGTGTCTCTGTGCTCGGAGCTAAATATATGTAACGTGTCTCTGTGCTTCGGAGCTACGGATTTATATTTTTGACAGCCCACGTGTCGAACATTGTCCTCACGGTTGTCTCACTTAGACGGTTATCCTAGTTTACCCATCTGGCGCATTGTATGTTTCATTATTGGTTTACTTTTGACATGTTTTTATGTACCTTGTTATGTCCCTCTGAGGACCTGATTTCCTTCCAGATTTACAGTGTTAATTGTCGTTAAGTTTTTCTGGAGTTGTTGATGAGTATCGTACCGATATGTAGGTATTGTTATTAGATATTGTATCACTACCTCATTATTCTGCTACTATGATCTTTTTGCATATTTTCTGCTAGTTTAGCCCAGTTTTTGTTGAGTCGTATTATTTTCTTCGAGTCTATTCAGACAAGCGTAGTGTGGGGTGCACACCATGATACATGGTATCCTTTCTTTATTTTATATTCTTGTGGATTGAGACATAGATATGTGTACTGTATTATCTAGATAGTGACCCTCATATACAGCTTATATGTATTTTAGTTGGACTGGAGTCTACTTGGTACGTAGCTGGCCATTGCCACGTGGCCTAGTCCCGTGTATTTTGGGACTGGGAACTGGGACCATGATTTGCTTAACTCAATGTGATATATATATATATATATATATATATATATATATATATCACATTGAGTTAAGCAAATCATGGTCCCAGTTAAGTAATGGTAGTTTATACGCTGATAAAGCAAATAAATGGTAAAAAGCACCATATGAAGCTCAATGTGTCACAGACCAATTGGAATATCGCAAAATCTTTCAAGTGTAAAATATAAATCACACACTTTATCAACTGTATACTCCTATTTCATAAGGCAATATGTCCCAGAAAGTACTAGTGATCTTCGCAGATGTAAAATAGGAAGAACCATAAGGTCACTGTGCCGAACCAGTAATACATGCGCTAGTATCAAAAGAAAAAGTGAGGATGGAGAGATCATCATCATAATAATCATGTAAACGAAGACCCTGCAACCTAAGACAAAAACAGACATGCAACTACGAAAAATAGGTATGTGCAACAGTCTGTCTAGGTTTTATGGCATGGCTCTTTCATTACCATAGCTAGGAATCTGACACAAACATAGAGGGTTGAAGTCATATCGACGGCCGTTCACAAAATTATGTCAATTCTTTTATGAAGCATTCATATGCTCCAGAGACAACCAGTCTCATGGGAGAAGGCTTGAACGATGATGAGGAATATTAGAAGTGTTACCATGTTTCTTAACAGATTGGAAGAATCAGATTATGCTTGGGGCAATTTATCTTTAAAATATAACAGAAATACAAAAGTTTGTCAAGTGTGGCACCTGAATATTCTGCTAGGGAGGAGAGAAGACTCTTAGTACCACCTGAATATTCTGCTAGGGAGGAGAGAAGACTCTTACTACTTTATAACTCCTCAAGAGATGTAAGAATAGTTGGATTGGAATTGGGATGCCCTAAATCTTATTAAGGAAATAGCTGTCACTTGGAAAATGAGGATCCAAAACATGCCAAGTGTCTAGACTCTAGCAGGACGGGGCATACGAGTTTGATTTTAAAGGGACTATCTTCCAGCTTCAAATGAAGTTACAGAAGTAAGCTATGGCCTTCTGACAAACAAAGGCTAGTAGTAAAATTCAAATGAAGTTCTCCCTTCACATATGTGCTTCAATTGCTATGGCATGTAAAAGTATAGAAGTAGGGGATGACCTTCTGACCAACAAAGGCCCTCGGGTTTATTAGTAAGGGTTCTGGTAACAATTCACAAAACTCCACTCTTACTGAGATAGAGCTCATTTTCTCCTTTTTAATTCAAACAGCAAATAGTAACTTAATTACTATCTCCAAAAAAGTATAACCTCGATAAATCCTAAATCTACAATTTCTTCAATGTCAATCACTTCCCAAAACTTCAGCATTCTCCCGTTCCGAAATGAAGTATGCTCAGCTGTATATACATTGAAAACACATGATTGCTAGCGCAAAATTTGACATTTGCAACCAATATCAGCAACATAGATTCCAGAAGAACAATGTTGAATAGTTTACAACCTGCGACCGAGGGAATATGTCGGATAAGATCTTCTTGTAGCGCTTTATCGGCTGCCTCGACCTGGTCCGGAGCGAAGGGCAGAAGAAACAGAGGCTCTCGCAAACCGGCAGAACGTTCCGCGACATCACACCCATCATCTGTAACAAACAAATGTGGAAACAAATAACCCTAAGTCCCAATAAATTGCTAAAAATACAAATAATTTGCTAGCGATCATGAAAAAAAAACTCGCAAAAACGAATGGAATTCGTGAAAAAATCACAAAGAATCTCGGATCCACCTACAACCACGAACACTTCCATAATCGCTGCCGTGTCCGACACCGGACACGACAGACACTCCGGCACGACGAAATCAGCGCCATTTCTTGAGATCCACAAACAACAAGAACGATAATGACCGCACTAAATTGGACGGAAATCGATCGGAACAGAACGAAAATTGGGATTCGATTGATCTATCAATCGACGGGAGAATGTTTGGGTAATTACCTCTTAAAAAACGATCGGAGAAAGAGGCAAGAGACTCTTTCGCACTCTTTCGCACTCTTCTTCCTTCTCGTCGTCTTCGTCGTCTTCCTCCTCCTCCTCCTCCTCCTCCTCTCTCTCTCTCTCTCTCTCTCTCTCTCTCTCTCTCTCTCTCGAAATGACAGGAGAGAAATTCGAGGGAGAGAGGGGGGAGGAGACACAATAGGAAAATTGGCCGGCTATCAATTGGAAAGAAATTAAAATAGACTATTTAATTCTCTTGACAATTCAAGGACAGAAAAAAGAAAGGAAAAAAAAAAGGACACGTGGATGCTACGCGGGACGGATTTGATCCATAATTGAAAAAATAATAATTCAATTATAATTGGTAAAAAAAATGTAATTCAATTAGAATTCTGATGTTAAATTGGAGAAAGAAATAACTTAACAGATATTATAATTAAATTATATGCAAATAATTAGATCCAATAATGTAGGTCTCGTCGCGATTCCAGGTCCCAGGGATGGCCCGGGGGAGGGACAAACGGGGCATGGGCCCGGGGCCCCAAGGCTCAAGGGGCCCAAAATAATTTTTTTTTTTATGTATACTATATAGTATTAAATTTTTATTGGTAAAAGAAAACAAAATTGGCAATTAATTTTCCAATCGTGAAAACTTGTTCCTTCGATTCCAGAAAAGAACTTTCAAATTCCAGAGGGAATTGTTGGGCAACGGTAAGTGTTCTTGGAAATTGTTGATTTTAATTCTCTCTTCCTTCTTTCTTCTGCTTATAATTGAATCACAAACTCCTAAAAATAAATATTTGTTCTCCTTCGCGTCATTCTTCTGCCCATAAATTTGAAATCTGCTTAGGGATTTGAAGTTATAAATATGATTTTACAATTATTAAATTTGTGTAAGCTGCAACTAAGACAATAACTACACACTGAAACGACGATACAATTTCGTTGAACAATCTCCAGGTAATGAACTTGAGTATTTGGTCTACAATTTGAATTTTAACGATGAACTTGAGTACCGGTGATACTAATAGTGACAATAATATTAATGACCTTGAGTTACAATGATGAATTGTTGAATATTGAGTAAATTTATTTGAAATTTTGGCACAACATACTAATGTTGCATTACGTAGTGGATTTTAAACAAATATTAATGATAATATGATTTGAGGATTGTTGGATTTGGTATTTGGATTTATTTTGAGATTGTTGGATTTGGGTCATGTACGGAAAAAAAAAATCACTATAAAAATGACATTTTTCATTGTTCTGGTTAACCATTACGGGAAAGCTAGTTTGGTACATAGTTAGATTGATTTACTTTTTTTACGTTGCTTAGTCGAACTTTAGTTATAATGAGTTACAGTGTTTGATTATTCAGTCATATGAAATTTTTTGCAAGAATTCTTGTCTAGGAGTTTTTATTGATTTTCTAAATCATTTTTATGATATTGTGTTTAAACGTGATCAAGACATTTGTACTTAGATTGCTAGGATACTATTTTCTCGAAAGAAAAAAAGTTTTAACGAGACTCTAAATATAAAAACCGCCATAGCCTACGGTGATCAAGACATTTGTACTTAGAAATTTTAAATAAATAAATAAATAAATATATATATATATATATATATATATATATATATATATATATATATATATATATATATATATATATATATATAATACTTTATTTTCAATATATCTTGGACATCATTTTGAATTTTGTCCTGGACATTAAAATTCTCCGAGTCGACCCTGCAAGGTCCTCGCGGAAAGATGTGACCTCTTATCGATGTGATGCAGTCAAATTAAAAATATATTATATGCAAATAATAAAAATATAAATAACTTATACGCCAAAATTTAAAAAATTTATATATATATATATATATATATATATATATATATATATATATATATATATATAACTCGCCATAGCCTACGATGATTTATGTGTTTACAATTTTCCAACGATAACACTCGGATATCGCCATAGCCTACGACGATGTATGTGCTTCGCGCGTATATCACCATTGGCTATAGCGACATGTATCTTCAAAAACTTGATAGTCATTCTCTAATTTCTTAAAACTTTAGTATCATGTAGGTAATTTTTGATAATTTAATTAAGATTTGAAGTCGAATTGGGTGAAGATGAATTCAATTAGGATTACGGTGTCAAATTGAAAAAATAAATAATTTAATTAGGGTTTATGTGGAACATGGAAATAAATTATTCAATTAGGATTTAGTGTCGAATTGGAAAAGAAAATGATTAATTAGGATTTGTTTCGAATTGAGAATGAAAATGAGAAAGAAAAAAAAACTAATAGTTTACTTTGTGTATAGCTGAGTCGGTTCTCTCATCCATTTACATAGATATCTTTTGTCCAAATTGTCCATCCATTCCCTCCTCCAACCCCACCCCACCCCCCCCCCCCCCCCCACACACACACAAATTAATGGTGTGTTTGATTGCAAGGTAAAAAATATATGTAAAAGAAATTAATTTCATGGAATTATTTTCCTAGAAAAAAATATAATGGAATTTTGAAAACCATGGAAAAATAATTTTGGTGTTTGATTGCCATTATTTTCTACGAAAAATATTATTTTTCATGAGAAATGATATTTTCTCATGGGTTGTAAATGTTTTATTTTCCACCATTTTTTAAAAATTATGAAAAATAATAGTTTTCTTGAAAATGATTTAATGAAAAATATAAGCTATCAAATACTACATTTGATGGAATATTTGTTATATAAATATTTTTCATGAAAAAATTCCAATCAAACACAACCTAAATGTCCAAATCGTTCATGGATAGCAAGAGATAATATGCCAATAAATTAACAATACGAAAACAAATTGGTGGCAAGTTACAAAGTAGCAAAACCATGAGGTCATAGCTTCCAAATAACTTTTAGAAGATATTTATGAGGTATTTGTGTTTATTTTTCTTTATATTTAAAAGTGGCAAGTTAATTGGAAATATGAAACGATATCAACGAAATTGTTGTTGATAGAACATATCTCTAAATGATAGTATCGAAAACTGCTAAAATTTGCTAATGGATTAACACCTCCTCCTACTGGGATGATGAAGATCATCGTTGCTTAAAACAGTATTTGACTGTCTTCTTGATCCGTTCTTAGGAATCAACAAGTTCTAAAGAACTTCTAGAACGTTCATGAAAATCACCAGCCTGCGTCGTATATATCAATGATGTGTTGTAACGATGGCCCTCGGAGCAAAATTCCACTCGACTACTTTAGGGGATTATGAACACACAATATATTAGGACAGAATCCCTTGATCATCTGTAACCATCATGGAGACAATAGAGCAACTCCATATTCAATAAGGAGATTACTAACAACGTTGATGGAAGACCGTAGAGTAATAGCCTTGAAAAAGACAACCAACCTCGCGCAACTTCCGCGAAGCTGCCAGTAGACTTTGGTTTCATTCTCACAAAGCTCTTTACTATATACATGAACTGACCACCCACCTTGGGATTTAGGTGGGTTTGTGACGAGCATCGCCTGGTTTTATATTATTGGCAACGAATTGATTGCTCTTTTGGTATCGACGGGAGTAATTTTGAGAATTGACCCATCTATTCTTTGGTTTAACGTTTTTTGGGTTTAGGTATCTCGCTGTTTCTCAAATCTTTGTTGTTGGCGCCTTCTATTTATATGCTTCCGAGGGATATTCATTGGTTTATATTATTGTTTTACTAATGTACGACTTGAAAACTGCTAACAATAGTCATCCAAACGTTATGTATATCTTCCGCTAATAATAACAAAAAAAAAAAAAAAAAAAAAATTTAACCGCGTAAGTACCTTAGTTATAATAAAAAAAAAAAAATTATTCTAAATCATTCTAACTACCTTAACATATAATAAATTCAAAAATATATTCAATATTCAAATAATATTTAAACAAAGTACATTATATTATCTGACTAAATACATATATAAAATTATAAAATTATAACTATAAAAAAATTCTAATTAAAATATATTCGAATTATATTTAAAATACTTTAATTAATTTAAATTTGTATGTAATTAAAAAAAAATTGTACATACAACATACATACGTGAATGTGACTAGTATTTCTAAGGTGTCCATTGCGGATGGATCATCGAATCCATTGTTGGTCTTCTTTCAAGAGAGATTTTCTTCCTAGAGATCTTTGTGCTACACAGCACTGGCTAGTCGACCACCAACAAGACTAATATCAAGAGCGGAACAAAAAAATTCGAACCGATTTGGGTTGAATTTTATTTAGTTGTTTTGATTTTTGGAACAATTGACTATTAAGTGTGGGTTGGGCTTAAACTGGAATAAGAGTCAGATAGGCTAACATAATTTTGGACTACGCTGGCTGAGAGCGGACTTGTGTTATATAGAAGGAAAAAAAATGTCATTTATATATATATATATATATATATATATATATATATATATATAATATTTTTTTGTGACTAGAATTTCTTGCTGCATTATCAGAATTTTGACACTTAAATATCCTCTCATGTTTTTGGAAATAATAACCGTTGGATTGTATTTTTTGATCGTATAAATTATATTCTTAAACTACCTACTCGCGACATTTTGTAACATTTTTTTATTTCATAGAACATGCAGAGGTGCTTAAGTCAATTGGATGTTTAAGTACGGAGATCCCGATTACTTTTTTATATATACTAGTAACGTGCGCGTGCGTAAAAAATAAATAAATAAATAAAATTATTATAAATATTGTCATTTCTAGGAATCAAACACAAGCAACCAAGAAAAATATTTTATGCCTTAACCGTTTGAGTTATAATTATTTAGTTATAAATAAATAATATTAGATAGTTAAATAATTAGTTATTTATAAAAAGTATATTGGTGAAGTATTTATAAATGATTTAGATTATTCAATTTTAAATGGTTTTTAAACTATATTAGAAGAGTAGAGAAAGAAATAGAGAGAGAGAGAGAGAGAGAGAGAGAGAGAGAGAGGGGTCTTAAAGTACTCGAAACTTCTGTTATCGAGTGCCGTCTAATTGTAAAGTTCAGATTTGATATTGATCAAAGAAGCTTTTTGTTTATTGCATAGATCTAGCAGTCAAGTGTTCTGATATGTTTGCAGGTTTTGCTTAGGTATTTACATATTTCTCAGCATGTAAACTAGGAAAATTTAAAAGAATCTCCAGCTATTTGAAAGATTTTCATACAGAATCTCTGGCTACCAAATTTGAACTTTTGACCAGTGTTTTTAAAACCGGATCGAAAATCCATCCGAATAAGATGGATCGGATCGGATCAAATCGGTTCAACCAGTTGGTTCAATCACTAAGTGGTCCAAGTCCAATTTTTTTTGGACACTATTTTTTACAAAAAAAAAATTCTTTATAATCATTTTTTGAAAAAAAGAAGAAGAAGAGACGATTATTACTGATCTGTCGGTTGAACTGACCGATCCGATTTTTAAAATACTAAACTTTGACTAGGTTTGGTTCAGATGGGCCCACGTGGCTGGATAATTAATGCTTAAATAATGCATGTTTGGAAGCATATCAACTACTCTGACTGGCAGGTTTGATTATTATAATATTTAAAATCAAAATTAGTACCCATTAAGACAATCTAATCTAAGTTCTTGAAAATATTTACTCCATGTTTGATGCTCTATAATATTTAATAGGTTTTGATGAGAAGAGAGTTGAACTACTCAGTATCTGAATGCAAGTTAGCTTGAAATATTATTTAGTTCAACTCCTTGACTTAATTTGTCTTGGAGATTAATGAAATTACTAATTCTAGACATCTAATTGTATCATCCGATTGTTCCGCTGGAGCTTTGAATGAATCCCCTTCTTCGGAGTAGAAACTCTTCTTTGTTGCCCTCTTTCGGCTTAAGAAGGCCGCGGATCAGGCTTAATTATATTTTCATAAGATATGTCTACCTACCTGTTACTTGATTGTTTAGATTTTATCGTTTTTTTTTTTCGTGCTCATAGCAACTTAAATTTGACAATAATATAAAAAGATTACATTTATTTAGACATAATTTTATTTCCGGAGAAATTACTAAATATACCTCCAAAAGTGATAACGTGATAGGAGACATCACTTTTAAGTTGTATATGCGGTAGAGACAATACACAATTTGTTCGGGTACAACATACCAATTCAAACACTAAAATTACTTTTCGCTCACATAACTTTCTCTTTCTCGCACACAACTTTCTCTTTCGAATATCATTATTGGCTTGAAAATCATTCTAGAGGTTTGGAAGCTTTAAAAATCGTGACAGTCGAATTTGGGACAATGAAGGACTGTTAGGATTCTGATAGTCCTAACTATAGTTAGAACAGCCAGAATCCTGACATTTCTAAGAAAGAAAATTATCTATGTTAGGAATGTCAGGATTATGATAGTCCAATGATATATATATATATATATATATATATATATATATATATATATATATATATATATATAAAACTCTTTGTTATACGGCTGACAGAATTTTGACAGTCTTAACAACAGTCAAGGCTATCAGAATCATGTTAGTCATTCGCCGTTCCAAATTCGACTATCATGATTTATAAAGCTTCCAAATCCTATAATGGAGTTCGAAACCATCAATTATTGCATTTGAAAGAGGAATACGTTACCAGAGTAAGATGAAGTGTGAGAGAAAAAGGAATAAGAGTTCCAGTTATCGAGATTGTGTTTTGTTTCCTAATATTTTTTTTAAAGGTAATATCTCTACTATTATAATGCGACTTGAAAATAACAAAAAAAATAGACGTCCAAGTCGTATGTATATCCTCCACTAAATAAATAAAAAAAACTCTCTAACTGTATGTGTAAACCCCTAGAAATTTTCAGAATTTAAAAATGAATTTTCGGAATTTGTTCTGAAATTTTTTGTGATTTTTCAGGAATTAAAATAAATGTTCTTTTGAATCAAATATTTTTAAAGTATTAAAATAAGTATTAAAATATTATTAAAATAATATTTTTGGGTTTAAAATAAAATATTAGACATTTGGTAATTTTCCTGGAATTTATTGGACCCCAGAACTATTTTTAAAGACCTAAAAACTAAGTTTTTAAATAAACCGGAATAAACCAAACCAAAATAAACCAACCCAGACCGAACCCAATCCTTAGCGGGTTGGGTCGGACCCATACCCGAACCCGACCCGAAACCCGCAACCCGACCCGTAGCTACAGTATTCCCAAAAAATTTCCCGTCCCTTCGACTTCTCGCCGGCGGCCGTTTCCCGGCCGCTGCGCCTCTCCGCCTCCTCCGCGGACATCCCCCGCCGCTTCGCCTCCGCAACTGCCGCCGTTAGCTTCTCCTCTCCCCTCCCCAAACGTCCGGCCTCCCGTCTCCCGCTCCTCCTATAAATCGACCCCGCTTCTACCACCTTCTCCGCCATCACCGAACCCGACTCCGGCCGCTCCCATCCACCACAGCCATCGCCACCTTCATCCCTTGCAGCTACCACCGCCATCCTCCGGCGCCACCCCGCAGGCCACCGAGCTCCCCTGCCTCCGCCAATCCCCCAACACCTAGCTACCGTCTCCCTCCACTCCCCTCCGGTCACCCAGCCCCGCAGCCCACAGCACCGCCACCGCCGAGTTTCCTCCGACGAACTCCTCCGGCCGACCCGACTAAAGTGCCGCCTCCGCTTAGCCTCCCCGACGACCCCGAGCAGCCGTCGCAGCACAGCAGCCAACGCAGCCGTGCCCCGCCACCGTGCCGCGTCGCGCCACCTCGCGAGAACGTAATTACAGTCGATACTGACGCCCTGTTCAGGTGAGATTTTCTCTCTCCTCGTTGTCTCGTTTTTCGTTCCGTCGACTCATGCATGAACCTTGTGTGACCCTCTCGAACCCCGTGCCATTAGCCAGAGGTATCGCGTCATGTGGCGATCGCAAACTGCGACGCAAAATCAGGAAAATAAACCATTTTTCTAAAAATTCAAAAAATATTTCGAACTCCCCAGTTCGCGACCGTTTTGCGACCAACCTGTGAAATATTTTCAAAATTGGATTGAACAGTAAATTAGACCATATGACCAAGTTTTTAAACCCTATTTTTGTGTAATTTATTGAGCTGTAGTTTGTATTTAATTTGAGGGTAAAAATGACCGAAATATTGGTTATTTAAATACCTTATTTTTCCCGGAACTGGGTGCGCCCCGCTAAACGGGACGACTTGGTCGTGTACGGACTTCACCGAAAGGTGCGCACCGTTAATACGGACGTGTGAGATTTCGCGGAAGTTGATTTGGATGTGCGTGCACACCGGAATCAACGCGTATCTGTTGACAATACCCCGTATCGGCTCTGTTCTGGAACTCGTTGTAACTTCGTGTACGCTCGTCATTTTAAAATAAAACTTAGGTCATCAGACTCGTAGCAATACGCTGGTCCTGTGACCCAAGTTTGGTTCAATTATGAGAACGTTGACAAAATCCCGTAACGTGGGCCCCACGGCTCCACTTGACGAGCAATTTTGTGATCGGCTCATCGGAATCTACTTCTGGACATTCCGTTGGGTTCGTATCGTAGTTATGGACTTGTGGACACTAAGTTTGACGAATTTAGAGAATATTATCTCTGGCACATTTTTCGGTGCGAAGAGGGCCACATGTGGACCCCGCTTTGACCAGAAACTGTCACTTTTGCCCCTGTATCTAAATTGGACTTATGGATAGGCAATTCTAGCTATTTGATGTCTTCTGAATCTGATGGTAACATTTATTTTAGCATTCGGAGGAGTACCTGCAAATCCCGCTGATACCAAAGCAGCAGTTGGAGCCAGAACCCCAGGCAAGTGTACCTTATCATACTTGCAGCATTTGTTTATACTATTCTCTTGATTTATTACTGTAATATCTCTGTTCAACCTAGGACCGTATGACATTACTTAGCGTCCGAATAATATTCGGGTGCCAACGCCGTACGCGGAGTTGTGTAACGTCATATAGAGATGGATATCGAGACCCTATACATTCTCGTGCTTGCATTATCAAGTACGTCATACCACATGACACCTGACACTATTTATGAGACAGAATATTCCTGAGATATTTATGGTTATTCTGTATAGGCTACAGGATTCGTGACATATACTTTATTCATATACTTAGCTATCATTATGACTCACTGCATCAGTTAGAGGTCATGATCTTGCGTGTCATGGATGTCACGCCCCGATTTCGGCTAATCGATAATCGTCCCCCGGGCGTGATGCCGTGCACGCGTAGGGCGCGCGTGCACAAGGCCTTAGGCATAAGGATATTCTTTAGAACAATGCAACAGAGTAGACATATAAGATAACACAAGGTTGAGGCATAGAAAAGTTTCTCTTTTATTCATAATGAACATCTTTTTACATCGCTTGACTCAAAAGTATAAAATGCCCCACGGGCTTACAAACTTGGACGCAAAATGAGATAGCCGATCCATACATTATGTCCCTTTACATAGATTCAAAAACACAAAACACCTTGGGTGCGAGTAAGCACCATCGCCTTAGCGATATTCAGCAACGGAGAGAGTGAAAGGCTTCTAGCTTGAGCCTCAAAAAGTCTTGGCCACGAACCGCCAAGGATCCAAAAAGTCCGGAGAGAACTTCAGCTCCTCGCCGCGTTGCCTTGCGCCGGGGAACCTGCTACAACGAGGGTCAGTACTTCAAAAAGTACTGGTGAAGGCTAGCTGCTCAACTTTACCAAGCTCATGAGATGAGTTCTAATGAGTATGCTACAATTATGTGCTTAGGTGGGTTTCTATTCTTGCCTAGTCCAGATTTCATTTAGCAGGTATGCAAGAACAAAATAACATAACTCCACATGCCACCGTTCGGTGACTTTACCTGTACCGTCTGAACCACCTGTACAACTTACCATAGCCTTCCCTGTCACGAAGACATAGTTAGTCTGCACAGTTTAAATATACACAATATCTTTCTTTGTTGTTAGGAGCCATCATGGGTTTAGTCTGGGCTGGCGGCGACGCTTGCAGCGCGGGTAGCTAGCCCCGCTACAATTCCCCGCTCCCTGTGCTAACTCATTTTAGCACGACTAAGAAAGTAGATTCCGCCCGGGTCAAAACGGCCCGGTGCCCCGGTAACCGTTCGCAGGAACCTGGATCCCTTGTGCACAAGAATTCCCATGACCATTTCTATGAACCGAACTTCATAGATTTACTTACTAGCGATTTAAAGAACATCATGTACGAAACTGCTTTACTGTACTATCACAATCAACCAATAAGTTATATGAAATAACATGCAGCAGTTTATAGAAGAATACTTTGAACTATCAATAAATACCAACCCATTAAACACCCAACGAACGTGCATGCATCAATGAATTTATGCAAGATTTTGTATGACAAGCAATGGGTGTTCCAAGCCTACTTCTTATCTTATCTTGTTATCCAACTTGTTACTTAATTGGTATCGTTTGATTGAATGCACAACTGAGTCAATTTTATTATGAACGGAGCCCTTGGAAAGAAGGTGCTTATCGAAATAGAGCCACTCACAAGTTGGTTGAATAGGAAGAAGAAGGAGAGATCTCTAAGACTCCGCTCGCGCGTCGTCTACACGATCACCTGCACGCACCAACGGATGATCAATACCTCCTGCTTCGGTCTCCAAGACTCGATACGAAATACGAAATCCTAAGAACGAAAGCAATGAAATCCATTGAAACCGTTCAAGAAAATGCAAGTCATAAAACCAACAAGAAAGCAACCAAGCGGCACGAAAACGGACAAGAAACCAACGCAACGGAAAGGCCCCTCTCGACTCTGCCGCCGAGTCCATCCTCGAGGCACAATCCATTGTATATGGGACCTGATTCCGAAGAAACCAATCCATAACGAGGAAATGATCTTAATTCAATCTGTCCCGTTCGGACGGTCGTAAGTATTTCTTGGCCGCGCTTCCCGAGTAGGGGGAACGGGGCATTACATCATAACCATCCAAAAGAAAGTTTCGTCCCGAAACTTAGGAATAGAACCTACCACTAAGGAATAATGAGGGGAACCTTTCCCTCATATCAGCTTCAAGTTCCCAGGTCGACTCCTCGACCGAGTGGTTCCGCCACAGGACGCGCACTAGCGAGGCGGTTCGGTTCCGCAACTGCTTCTCTTTTCGATCCAAAACTTGGACAGGCTCCGCCGCGTACGACAAGCCGCTTGCAGATTCAACTGCCCCAAGTCGACTATGTGGTTCGGGTCATGTACAAACTTTCTCAGCTGGGAAACGTGAAAAATATCGTGTACTTCTGATAGGGCAGGCGGCAAAGCAACTTGATAGGCGACCGGAGTAACCCGTTTGAGAACTTCAAACGGTCCAACAAATCTCGGACTTAGCTTTCCTTTTACTCTGAACCGCATGACTCCGCGCATAGGCGAGACTTTCAAGAACACATGGTCCCCTTCAAAGAATTCAAGGGGGCGACGTCGAGCATCGGCATAACTCTTTTGTCGGCTTTGTGCTGTCTTCAACCGTTCACGAATCAACCGAACCTTTTGGACGGTTTGTTCAACCAGCTCCGGCCCAAGGATTTGCCGTTCTCCGACTTCGTCCCAGCAGATTGGTGACCTACACTTCCGCCCATATAAAGCCTCGTACGGAGCCATCTCGATGCTGGACTGATAACTGTTGTTGTATGCAAATTCGGCCAGCGGCAGGTAGACGTCCCAACTTGACTTCGAATCGATCACGCAGAGGCGCAACATGTCTTCTAGTATCTGATTCACTCGTTCCGTCTGACCATCGGTTTGTGGATGATAGGCTGAGCTGAACTTCAACTTGGTCCCCATCGCCAACTGAAGGCTCTCCCAGAAACGCGAGATGAATCGCCCGTCTCGATCTGATACTATAGAAACTGGCACTCCGTGCAGCCGGACTATCTCGTCAAGGTAGGTCTGGGCGAGGCGATCGGCGCTCCAAGTACTTTTGATGGCAATGAAGTGTGCAGACTTGGTTAACCGGTCGACGATAACCCAGATTGCGTCGTTCCTCCGTTGCGTCCTTGGCAGGCCAACAATGAAATCCATGCAGATGTGCTCCCACTTCCATTCCGGGATAGCAAGATTTTGCATCTCCCCGCCCGGCCTCTGATGCTCTGCTTTCACCCTTTGACAGGTTATGCATTGGGACACAAAGAGTGCAACATCTTTCTTCATGCCGTGCCACCAGAAGGTCGTTCGGAGGTTCTTATACATCTTCGTGCTCCCGGGATGGATCATATAGGCTGCGTAATGAGCTTCCGCAAGGATCTCCTTTCTAAGTTCTGAATCATCGGAGACGCATAGCCTTCCTTTCACCCGCAACGCTCCATTTTCATCTACTGCAAAGTCCTTCGCCTTCCCCGCTAGAATCTGCTCGTGCATCTTCCTTAGGAAAGGGTCGTCTTTCTGAGTAGATGTGACACGCTCTATTAGGTTGGGTACGAATCGCATTTGAGCGACCCGCGCGCCACGATATCGAATTCGGAGTTCGATGCCCATCTTTTCTAAGTCCCTTCGTAACCTGCGATCGACTGACAGAGATCCAACGAAGATTCGACTCAAAGCATCCGCTACAACGTTCCCTTTTCCAGGCGTGTAGTCTATCGTCAAGTCGTAATCTTTTATCAATTCTAGCCAACGGCGCTGACGAAGGTTGAGGTCCGTCTGGGTGAATAGGTACTTCAAGCTCTTGTGATCAGTATAAATTCGGCAAGGCACTCCATAAAGGTAGTGTCGCCACAATTTCAGGCCAAAGACAATTGCCGCTAACTCCAGGTCGTGTGTAGGATAATTTTTCTCGTGCTTCTTAAGTTGCCTGGAGGCATAGGTTATCACTCGATCTCGCTGCATAAGTACACACCCCAAGCCTTGCCCGGACGCGTCGCTAAATATTTGGAATCCCGAGATCTCGTCTGGTAGTGCAAGTAACGGGGCAGAGGTGAGGCGATGCTTTAACTCTTTAAACGAAGCTTCGCAGTCGGCGGACCACTCAAATGCGACTCCCTTTTGTGTGAGGCGAGTCAGAGGTAGTGCAAGTTTGGAAAAATCCTTCACGAACCGTCTGTAGTAGCCCGCTAGCCCGAGGAAGCTTCGAATCTCGCTAACGGATGCAGGTCGCTTCCACTCGACAATGGCCTCCACCTTCTTCGGATCGACTGAGATGCCTCCCGCAGAAATGATGTGCCCGAGGAAAGATACACTACTTAGCCAGAATTCACACTTACTCAGTTTAGCATATAGCTGGTTGTCCCGAAGAGTTTGTAGCACGGTCCGCAAGTGCTCTGCATGTTCTTCCTCACTCTTCGAATACACCAAGATATCATCGATGAATACTACTACAAACTTATCGAGATAGGGCCGGAACACAAGGTTCATTAAACTCATAAAGGCAGCGGGTGCATTGGTTAGTCCGAACGGCATCACCAGGAACTCATAATGGCCATAGCGAGTTCGAAAAGCTGACTTTGGCACATCGTCTGGCTTGATCTTTAGTTGGTGATAGCCCGAACGGAGGTCGATTTTAGAGAATACCGTGGCAGCTTGCAACTGATCGAAAAGATCGTCTATTCTTGGAAGAGGATACTGGTTACGAATGGTTGCTTTATTTAATTCTCGATAGTCGATGCAGAGCCGCAACGAGCCATCCTTTTTCTTTACGAATAGTACAGGCGCACCCCACGGAGATACACTAGGCCGAATGTATCCTCGATCTAGCAAGTCTTGCAACTGTACTTTAAGCTCCTTCAATTCTGCCGGGGCCATTCGATACGGCGTCTTGGAAATTGGTCGAGTTTCTGGAAATGTGTCTATAGTGAACTCTATCTCTCGATCGGGTGGCATGCCTGGCAACTCGTCGGAAAACACATCAGGAAAATCTGCCACAACGGGAATAGACTCAACGTTTGCGCAATCTTGCCGAGTGTCTCGAACGGACGCTAAGTACCCTTCGCAGCCGGAGTGAATCATCCGTCGAGCAGACATTGCTGAGATCACCATGCAGGCATTCGACGCTTTCGACTCAGGACTGCACGTGAAGCAAAACTCGATCTCGCCGGGCAAACGAAACACGACTTCCTTTTTCGCACAGTCGATTGTAGCTGAACAAGCGCCGAGCCAATCCATCCCCAGAATAAGATCGTAGTCCCTTATGTCTAGAACTATCGCATCTAATGACAATTTTCGTCCCCCGATGCAAATGTTACCTTCACGACAGACTAAGCGAGCCGATAAATCTACGCCCGAAGGAGTACTAACACTTAGGTTTAAGCCTAGCGGTGTCATAGGGAATGTGTGTTCGGCGGCAAAATCCGCCACAATGAAGCTATGTGTTGCACCAGAATCAAACAATACTCGAGCAGGTACATTATTAAAAAGTAATATACCTGACACCGTCGTGTTCGATGCAAGTGCCTCATCCCGAGTCAAAGCATAGACTCGTCCCTGAGCGTTTTGCGGTGCCTGGTTCGCTCTTGAGTTTGCCCCTGACCCTGAGCTGAGTCATTATTCTGCTGCGGACGGTGTGAAGATGGATCGTTGGAACGGGTTGGACAATTACGAGCAATGTGGCCCATCTTGCCACAATTGAAACATCCTCCTTTGCTCGCGCGACATTCGCTGACGTGGTGTCCTGGCTTGCGGCAGTAGGCACAATTTTGTCCTTGCCTCCTTCCTTGATTCGAGTCTTGGGAGCCGCCGTTGTTGTTGTGGCGCTTATGCGCGTTGTTTCCTCCTGTGTTGGCAGGACGCTTGTGATTGTAATTTTGCACAGCGCCGGTACGAACTGGAGGATACTGCGACTCTAGGGACAGTGCATGATTCAAGGACTCCCGCATGGTACGATATTGAGTCACTACGACGTGAGCACGGATAGAAGGTCGTAGTCCGAGCTCGAACTTTCGTGCACGACTTTCGGCATCGGCGAGTTGAGACTTGGCAAATTTTGCAAGTCGGTTGAACTCTGAAGCGTATTGACGCACCGTCATGTCTCCCTGCTTCAGTAGCGCAAACTCGTCTTCCTTTTCGCGACGGACGGCGGGTGGAAGGTATTCCTCCACGAAGGCCTTGCGAAACACGGACCAGGAGATAGCCGTTGTGCCACCTTCACTCAAAATAGCTTGCTTGTGCACATCCCACCAATCATGTGCATTTTGTCGGAGCTGAAGCTGGGCACACGCCACTTTCTTGGTCTCGTCTAGGCACAGCGCTTCAAAGTGGTCCTCCAACTCGACCAGCCAGTCCATCGCTAAGGAAGGGTCCTCGGTGCCTTTAAACGTAGCACGGCACATCTTCTTAAATTCTGATATCGACACGATTGACCCATTCTCGCCTGAGGGTAAGGTACCCTGGGAATTCTGCGGTCCAGTGGCTTCAGCAACTATAGGCACGGTTGCGGGGGCGGATGCAGAATGATTATTGGCGACCATATTCGTCACCATTGTTTGTAGACTATTCATCTGCTTCTGCTGTGTATCCGCCTGTGATCGCTGCGCCACGAATTGAGCCTCAATCCGTGACTCGAACTGACTCTGCCGTAGTTCAGCTTGTTTCTGCTGCGTCTCCATCAAACGCATCATTCGCTCGAACGGATCAGCAGAGGGTGCGGCAGCTGGACTCCCAGAGCTGCCCGAGGTGCCTGAACTACTCGCTTGCACTTGCGCCACCATCTGCGCTTGTGCACCCGGCTCGGAAGTCGTTCCTTAAAAGGAAAGTAACTTGTATTAGTCTCAAGGTATATTATGGACTCACTGTATGGAACGTATCTCATTTTGGCCAAGCGAATTCAAGGGTCTACTCGGAAGGAACAAGGTCCTCTTTAGAAACTTTCTTTGTGAGATCAAAGGATCTGAAGCATGCTCTGATACCAATATGTCACGCCCCGATTTCGGCTAATCGATAATCGTCCCCCGGGCGTGATGCCGTGCACGCGTAGGGCGCGCGTGCACAAGGCCTTAGGCATAAGGATATTCTTTAGAACAATGCAACAGAGTAGACATATAAGATAACACAAGGTTGAGGCATAGAAAAGTTTCTCTTTTATTCATAATGAACATCTTTTTACATCGCTTGACTCAAAAGTATAAAATGCCCCACGGGCTTACAAACTTGGACGCAAAATGAGATAGTCGATCCATACATTATGTCCCTTTACATAGATTCAAAAACACAAAACACCTTGGGTGCGAGTAAGCACCATTGCCTTAGCGATATTCAGCAACGGAGAGAGTGAAATGCTTCTAGCTTGAGCCTCCAAAAGTCTTGGCCACGAACCGCCAAGGATCCAAAAAGTCCGGAGAGAACTTCAGCTCCTCGCCGCGTTGCCTTGCGCCGGGGAACCTGCTACAACGAGGGTCAGTACTTCGAAAAGTACTGGTGAAGGCTAGCTGCTCAACTTTACCAAGCTCATGAGATGAGTTCTAATGAGTATGCTACAATTATGTGCTTAGGTAGGTTTCTATTCTTGCCTAGTTCAGGTTTTATTTAGCAGGTATGCAAGAACAAAATAACATAACTCCACATGCCACCGTTTGGTGACTTTACCTGTACCGTCTGAACCACATGTACAACTTACCATAGCCTTCCCTGTCACGAAGACATAGTTAGTCTGCACAGTTTAAATATACACAATATCTTTCTTTGTTGTTAGGAGCCATCATGGATTTAGTCTGGGCTGGCGGCGACGCTTGCAGCGCGGGTAGCTAGCCCCGCTACAATTCCCCGCTCCCTGTGCTAACTCATTTTAGCACGACTAAGAAAGTAGATTCCGCCCGGGTCGAAACGGCCCGGTGCCCCGGTAACCGTTCGCAGGAACCTGGATCCCTTGTGCACAAGAATTTCCATGACCATTTCTATGAACCGAACTTCATAGATTTACTTACTAGCGATTTAAAGAACATCATGTACGAAACTGCTTTACTGTACTATCACAATCAACCAACAAGTTATATGAAATAACATGCAGCAGTTTATAGAAGAATACTTTGAACTATCAATAAATACCAACCCATTAAACACCCAACAAACATGCATGCATCAATGAATTTATGCAAGGTTTTGTATGACAAGCAATGGGTGTTCCAAGCCTACTTCTTATCTTATCTTGTTATCCAACTTGTTACTTAATTGGTATCGTTTGATTGAATGCACAACTGAGTCAATTTTATTATGAACGGAGCCCTTGGAAAGAAGGTGCTTATCGAAATAGAGCCACTCACAAGTTGGTTGAATAGGAAGAAGAAGGAGAGATCTCTAAGACTCCGCTCGCGCGTCTTCTACACGATCACCTGCACGCACCAACGGATGATCAATACCTCCTGCTTCGGTCTCCAAGGCTCGATACGAAATGCGAAATCCTAAGAACGAAAGCAATAAAATCTATTGAAACCGTTCAAGAAAACACAAGTCATAAAACCAACAAGAAAAAAACCAAGCGGCACGAAAACGGACAAGAAACCAACGCAACGGAAAGGCCCCTCTCGACTCTGCCGCCGAGTCCATCCTCGAGGCACAATCCATTGTATATGGGACCTGATTCCGAAGAAACCAATCCATAACGAGGAAAGGATCTTAATTCAATCTGTCCCGTTCGGACGGTCGTAAGTATTTCTTGGCCGCGCTCCCCGAGTAGGGGGAACGGGGCATTACAATGGACATGAGACGTGTGATTACATTGGGTGGAGAGAAACACACAGGCTACAGGTTGATTATATTATTGCGGTGCCGTAGCCTCTCCGAGCTAGACTCAAACATGATATCACTGCTACCGGCTCCCAGACACAGAGCTTGTAGTAGTCTCAGCCTGAGTTCTAGTGATGCTCTCATCTTGCATATCACTTAGCTGGTTATATAGTTTACCTTATTGATTCATTTATTATTGCACTGCATTTATTATGGCTTGAGTTATTCTTGTACCTTGCTATGTCCCCTGAGGACCTGGATCCGGATTATGTTCCCAGGTTTAGCAGAAGAGATCTACCCCGAGGTGTACGGAACATGAGCGGACAATGAAGCAGTACCAGAAACAGAAGACGAGGTGATCGCCGAGAATTTCTTCTGAGTATATGCTTTATCCATACTCAGTATTTGATGTTGTTATACTCTTTATTTCTTGTCTATTGAACCATTATATCAAACTCATTATCGGGTTGTTCCCCGAGTTATGTTTTATTGAGACTTGATATTGCTTTATATTCTGATATTGTGTATTTATTTCAGTGGATGAGATTAGTACCATTGACCATATTGTTGTTTTACAGCTTAAGTACACCCTGATGGTCCATTAAATTGGGTTAGCCCATCGGTGTGTGCTGTTGGCCATTGCCACATGTCTAGTCCCTCGATAATTTGGGACTGGGGCGTGACAATATGTATATACCTATTCACGTAGTTAAAAATAAGAATAAAAATTCTAAAACCTTCTAACTACCTTAACATATAACAAATCCTAAAATTTATTAAATATTCAAATTATATTAAAACTGCATGGTATTATCTAACTAATAACAACATATTCAAAATTCTAAACACAAACACACACACACACACACACACACACACACACACACACACACACACACACATATATATATGGAAAAAAGGGATATGAGCCATAGGCTCATATTCCTACATGAGCCAATGTACATGTGGACTAATAGGAATGTAGTGTACTAGTACACTTGGGATATAAGAATCCATTACTATTGGTCCACATATTCATGGCTCATATCCCGTTATCCTATATATATATATATATATATATATATATATATATATATATATATATATATATATATATATATATATATATATATATATCAAATCCTGATTAAAATATACTCAAATAATATTTAAACTATTTTAATATAATTTAAATTTTACCTAATATTTAATAATATTATTTTTTTATATGTGAGCGCGTAGAAAAAATGACCATATCTTTCATATTATAGTACGGCTTAGAAACGGCTAAAAAATGAGCCGTCTAAGCCAACTGACTAACAATACTAACTGCATGAGAAATATCTGGCCTAGTTAAACAGGGATACACAAGTTGACCCACTACTCGCCTGTAGCGAGTAGGATTTGTGAGAGGCTCACCGTCTGTGGGACGAAGCTTCACATGACGCTCTAAAGGACTATAAACTGTGCGACTATCTGATAGACTAGCAGACAAAATAATCTCCGAAGTATATTTCTGCTGAGAAAAAAGTGTTTTTCTCTTACCTTGGGCAAACTCTAGTCCAAAAAAATATTAAAAATTGTCAAGGTCTTTCATCTGAAACTGCTGATGAAGGTACCTCTAAGTAGCTGCAATCCCTGATGAATCATCGTCAGTCAAAATTATGTCATCCACATAGAGTAAAAGAAGAACTTGTTCCCGCGGTGACGATCGCAAAAAAAGAGAATGATCCTGAAAGCATTGCTGAAAATCTGCCTCACAAATATCATTCCATAAACACTCAAACCAATCTCGAGGAGCTTGCTTGAGAACATAGATAGCATGACGAAGGCGACAAACATGTTCCGACGGAGTAGAAAGACCTGAAAGAGGCTCCATATAGACAACCTCGGATAAAAAACTATGAAGAAAGATGTTCTTCACATCCATCTGATAGAGTGGCCACTGACGAGCGACAGCAACAGCTAGTAATGTACAAATTTTGGTTATTTGAGCAACATGTGCATAGGTCTAATCATAGTCAATTTCATGCTCCTGTGTAAAATCTCGGGCAACAAGTCGAGACTTGTGTCGCTCAATGGATCCATCCGATCGATACTTGACCTTGAAGACTCACTTGTAACTAATTAACATGCTGGACCCCGTCTGGAAGTGGAACAACATCCCAAGTATATGTCTCATAAAATGCTCAAAATTTCTCTGCCACAGCCTCTTGCCACTCAGGATACCAAACAGCCTCTTGATAAGAACTGGCCTCTCGTGTAGAATGGATAGCAGTAAGAAATGAATAAAATCGTGGAGAATATGATACTAAGGTGGCAAAACTAAACTTGTCCAGTGGACCGAAACAAACGAGAGTAAAACGTGAAGAAGGTCGATGAGTACGTTGGGACTGGCGAAGAGTATGTGGTGGAGGCGTGGATGGTGGAGAAGATGGCGTTACGGATGTAACGACCCGTTCCGTTCAAGCAGACAACCGATTCAAACGGCACAAGTGCAACGATCCGACCCGCTTTGCTCTGCGAGAAAACTTGTTTGAGGTAAAGAATTTACAGACTTGGCCCTTCAGGAGTTCAGACTTAGACACTCAAAGGCTCGCTCAGAGTATCGCTCGACCGAGGCGAATCATCGCTAAGGTGGGTCGCTACGATGAACTTGTCTTTGCTTAGCCAGTACACTTAAAATATGAACGATACATGTTAGTCGCTAGGTGAATCACCCCCTGCATGCTAATAAAGAATATCATGCACCTAGCTAAGGGAGTAATCACAACTTGTATTGTTTATGTTAGAAAATGAAAATAAAACTTTGCTTATAAATAGACCCTTGCATGCTACCATTGCCTTGTGCAAGTAGATCTTGTTATGCCTCGAGTAGAACGATATATATACTCTTCGTAGTGCACTGTTCACTTGTTTACATTGCACGTCCCTGGATCATGTCGCTCGGTATGTCCCTTTACGATTTGACTCCTCGCTTTACCCTTAGATCCGTGCCAAACGTAAATGCTTATGTTTACACAAATGCAATGCTTGCCACAATAAAATTTATGCCACAATCAAGTAATACTATCGCGTACCGTGCATGCATCTAGTTAGCCAGAAGACCATCAAATAGTCCTTCTGTGCAATATGAACCTGCAAGTATCCGGGACCGTTAGGTCGCCAAGGCAGTCCCCACACCAGGAAAATACATAAAGTCAAGTTGAACACTGAACGAGAATCATGTCAAGCAAATCAAGAATTACAGCTCATGGAGCAATGCTGGTTCAGAAAAAAAAAATGGATTATCATGTCAAGTTGTGAATCTGGATGACCCAAGATTTGTATGTCGCGGACAACTTGGAAACAAGGAGATCTTCAGATCCCGTTCCACGGACGATCACCAGGGCACTGGGTCCGATCCGATCCGGATGAAACTCACGTAACAATCTTTTTCATTTATAAGCAGGATAGCGTGTGCGCTTCACGCTGCGCCATTCTTGCTCTAAGATTGATGGTTTCACGTACTGGACGAGATGGCTTGTAGCACACCTTGTACTTTCATTATATTCCATCCTCGTCAATGATTATAACTCGTCCTTTATGGCTATGCCGGCGACTCCTGTTCGTATAGATAAGTCATCCTCGCTTAGCGGCAATCCGCGTGCGAGTCATTGAATCGCATCAAATAATATGAAACACGTGAACGATCATGGGTATAAGATACTTGTACATAATTGAACACTTGAACATCTTTTGCAAACACCTGATAATCCGTATAACTCGTGCACCCGAAACATAATCTCGTCCACGACACTTGTGTTTGCTTATTCAATTGTCCCTGGATTTCATTATAAATGCTTGTGTTTGGTTTAACTTGGTTTGCCTTGGAAAAGGAAGGATGAATGGTAAGTTGGTAAGTCTCGTCATATTCTTTTATATCGTACGATGCACTGCCGCACGAGTAGGCTTTTCATTATGTCATAAAACTGATCCTAAGACAAGACTAGAAAGATAACTTAATAGATGGTGCACGAAACCTTTATAACGTGTTTGGATTTGTCGAACGGACGAGAAGTCTCCCCACCAGTGCATTGATGTACTGATAACTCATCAGATTGCTTGCAGGGTGCGGGAGAACCTCATTCGGTGCAAAAACCTCCTTCGTGCTTGCTAAGGCGTGGAGTTCACTCTGAAGCCTTGGAACATTGCGGCCGAAACTGAAACACATATACAAGACATAATGTTGGAACATCGCCTATGTATCATTCCACAAATGTAGCAACTTGACACGCTTTTACTGTTTCAGAGAGTGAGAGAGGCTTGAGCGACTTGTAATATCGGCCTAGCGCCGCTTGTAACACTTGTTCAATATTAATAAAGAGCTTGTTTTACTTCTATATTTGTTTTATTCAATGCTTCCGCTATTGACGACTCTGTGAAATTGTTACCAATCGCCTGTGCATTTCTTATTCCGCTGCACTCGGACTATCTGTGCTACTCTGTGGCTTAGACATTTTATCGTCTGTTCGGATTATGGTCTTTCACGGACGCGGCTTACGCTCGTACAACATCATGCCCAGATGTGAAAGATCGTCCCGCGGGAGCGCTGACACGGTGATTCGTGCCTAGCGGGGACGACCGATTACCTGCGGGATATCGAGGCGTGACATATTGGTTTCAGAGCATGGCTTTACGCCTTTGGACTTTGTATCAATTTTCTCAGTTTTGAAAGCTCGTTCGTGGGTTATGTGCATACACTCTCTCGTTGCCCCGATGGGATATTTCATACAATGAGTCTAAATAATTTTAAAAGTGCATGTGAATGATATGATTGCTTGTACAAAATCGTAATGCGAAGGCTTTTGTGCCGACATGTTTTAGACTTGGTTGGAATAGACTCGTGCTAGAATTACAAGATATGTGCGAACCCGAATACCTATACATGATTATCCAACTGGTTAGTATGCGGGATAGAATATCATTCAGAAAAAGACAAGTTAGACTTGGAATGGCAACCGATATAAATCTTATCAGTTTATCGCTTAGGATCCATCGGGATACGTGATAATGGCCAGCAGCACACACCGATGGACAAACCCAATTCAATGGATCCATCGGGGCATGCTTAAGCTGTAATGTAACAATATGTAGGTCCAATGATACAAGTCACAGTCTATTCTAATATCATCCACAACAGAACAATATATGATCTAAATAGCAAACTGGAATAAATGCTGAAAGTAAAGTTACTGACGAATATCCAGCAAGAAATAATACTATGTCGGGTGGAGACAAATCCACTACCGATAACGAGAAAAATAAAGATAAGAGAATATAACTAAAACATGCTAGAAAAATAACTAAGCATCAGCAGGGCCATCAACTGCTATCGTACCCTCGTCTGGTGTCGATCCGTAAAGCTGCGGGTACTCCTCGTCTGCTAAATCTGGAGAACAAAACCAGGTCCTCAGCGGGACGTAACAAGATACAAAAGAATACGAGCCAAAAGTACAGTAAATGAACATGCAAGATAGACAAGGAAGTAAACACAAGAAAGCAAATAAGACACAAGAAATTACTACATCTAAGATGGTGGCGTACCGATGGTGCTATCAAACATGACTACAAACAAATTGGGGTAACCGCAGCTCAATGGGAGATCACGGTCCTATAGAAAGTAGGCCAATGGGGACTCCCAATCTATAGTATAGCTCTGTCGCAGCCCAATGGGAGTTCACGAATGAGGTAGTCAAATGAACAAGTCTCCTTCACAGCACAATGGGTACTCACAATCGAGAATGCTCAAGTATAATCAATGCCTAATAACGATCATCTAGGAACGTAAAGAAACCAATCTAGTCAACTCAAGAAAGCGTAGAGCAAACTTATACCATCATAATATGTCTATGGAACAAATAGTGATCCATGGAAATGAGCAATAATGTACATGCACGTAAACGAGAAATAAGACTAGAGCAGCAGGAATAAATCAATATGAAAAACGCATCAAGAAACTATATACGACAAGAAAATAACAACTGAAAAGGGAAGCATGCAAATATTGTACAAGTATCTTGTACGACAATGTATAAATAAGTCCAGGAGATAAGTAGCAAAACTGCAGGATTTGGCAAGGTATACTTGCTTGGGGTCTGGCTCCAACTGTAGCCCTGTGTCAGTGGATCCTGCAGGTACTCCTCCAAAAGCTGTAATAAATATCACCAACAGTCTCAGAAGATGTCAAATAGCTATAAACGCCTGTCCTTAAGTCCAATTTGGACACAGGGGCAAAATAATATTTTCGGGTCAAAGCGGGGTCCACATGTGGGCCACTTCGCACCGAAAAGCGTGTCAGGATCAAAGGTCTCCAAATTTATCAAACTTAGTGTTAATAAGTCAGGAACGATGATACGAACCCAACAAAACTTCCAGAATTTGATTCCGATGAGCCGATCACAAAATCGCCCGTCAAGTGGAGCCTGTGGGGCCCACGATACGCGATTTTGTCAACGTTCTCAAAATCGAACCAAACTTGGGTCACAGGACCAATGTATTGCTACGAGTTTGATGGCGCAAGTTTCGTCTCGATCCGACGTGTGTACACAAAGTTACTACGTATTCCAGAATAGGCGAATACGGGGTGTTGTCGGCGGATACGCGTTGATTCCGGTGTGCACGCACATCCAAATCAACTTCTGTGAAATCTCGCACTTCTGTATCAACGGCGCGCACGTTTCGGTGAAGACCGCACGCGACCAAGTCATCCCGTTTGGCGGGGCGCACTCAGTTCCGGGGTGAAATAGGGCGTTGATTTTCCTGTTTTTGGATCGCGGTTCGCGATCGCCACAGGACGCGATGCACCGAGCGGATTGCACGGACACCGAGAGGGTTACACATTCTACGCGACGCAACTAACGGAACAGAAATTGGATCAGCATGGAGAGAGAAAAGAATACCTGAACATGGCTCCGTGAAGACTGATTTTCATGTGTCCGAGTCGTGTCCGAGTCCTGCTTCGTGTCCTGCGTCCGTGTCTTGTGTCTGCTGCTGTGTCCAGGCTAGGGTTTAGAATTCGTGTGCTGCCGGGGACTCGTCGGAGGGTGACTGGGCTCGGGGCGATCGGGGAGTGGCTCGGAAGGAGGACGGCGAGGGGATCGCCGGCTCTGTGGGAGTTCGTCGGGGTCGTGATTAGGTGGAGGACGTCGCTGGCCGCGGGGAGAGACGGAGGGAGGTGGTCGGCTAGGGTTCAGGCCGAGGGAATTGGGGGACGGTCGAGCGGAGGGTGAAGTCGTCGAGGGCTGTTGAGGGCTGTCGAGGGGCTAGGCGGTGTGGGGCTGGGCGGCTCTGGCGGGTAGAGGCGACCGAGGTTCAGGCGGAGGAGGGTGACAGGGTGGCCGGGGTGATCGGAGCGGGGGACGTCGGGGTCGACGAGTGGAGGAGGAGGGAGGTGGTGACGGGGCAGCGGGCTAGGGCAGCACTGGAGGTGCGGCGGGCGTGGAGGAAGGCGGGTGATGGCGGGGCTCGAGTCGGCGGTCAGCGTGGAGGGGAGTTCGCGGCGGTGTGGTGCTGTGCAGCGGCGTGTTGTTCGGCGGTCGAGGGAGAGATGGGAGAGGTCGAGGGGAGGCGGAGACTCGGGTAGGGGGACGTCGACGGCGAGGTGGATTCGGGGTGAGGACGAGGGAGAAATCTAGGGTTCAGGCAAGCGTCGGCGACAGGAGCGGCGGCGAGGGGCTGAGAGAGGTGAGAGGCGGCGGCGGCTTTGCGGATCCCGAGGCACATAAATAGGCTGCTACAGTGATTCCGAGGGGAATCGGGATTAGGGTTCAGGCAAGGGTTTGGGTTCGGGTCCGCGGGTCGGGTTCACATGAATCCGGCCTGACCTGCTTAGTATTTAAGTGCGGGTACGGGTTATCGGGTTTCGGGTCTAGATCCGACCCGACCCGATACGGTTTGGGTTTAGTTCAGTAATCCGGTCCGGGTTGGTTTGAGTTGGTTTGGTTCAATTGAACCGGGTTTATTTAGGGGTTTAATTGGTTTATTTATTTAATAGTTTTTAGGGCTTTAAAAATGCTTCCGGAGTCCAATAAATCCGCAAAAAATTACCCTATGTCCGGTTTTCTATTTACACCATAAAATATTATTTCTATAATATTTTAATATTAATTAACCGAAATTAAAAATTATTTAATTACCAAATGCCTAGGTTTTAATTACAGAAAATTCCTAGAAAATTCTAGAAATTACGAAAAATCTAAATTAAAAATTACTGAAAAAATCAGGGGGCTTACATCCCAATATTCCCAATGCCTCAATGTATCATTCCAACTGTCCAAGCATAATCCCAATTATTTCAACCAACTGCCTCAAATGTAATATTCCAACTCTAGCTCCAACTATCCATACCCGCAAATTAATTCAAGCCACAATCCTATCCAAACAAACGACGTACACTCTATGCACGCCTCAGTGTAGTGATTTCCAATGTTTCAGTCCGAGTGTTTCAAGCCTTTACGTGTTTTCCATATTATTAGGCATGAAGGAGTAGAGGAGAAGGGAAAGAGCCCACTCACAATGTTTGATTTCGTTAAGCGTCCTGTCCTGCCGATACGGCCAATCCCTTGAACCCGTGGTCCGATGCAAAGCGCGATCTACTCAACTGGTATGACCGTGCGAGCAGGCCGTGCTCTCCAAATCATCCGACCGATCGGACTAAGGAAGACGGTATTATCGCTCCAATCCAGTTATCTCAGTACTGTTCTGAACGAACACCTGATTCCTATCGAACTCCGCTAGCCATCTGCACATGAAACCAACTCAATCAATAATTCTTCCCAAAATCTAACAAATCAAATGTAACCAGCTATTGATTTATTCAATCCGACTCAGCGTAACGCACCGTGCGGTTGCGGGGCGTTACACTTGGATTTTGAAAAATAGCTCGAACGGTATTTCGTGTCGGAATATACAAATCGAATATGGTTTATTTGGTTGACTATCAACATGATATATATACGAGACTAAGATTTATCAGGCGATGTTTAGCTATCGTGCCAAAATTCTAAGAAACGACTTGGTGAATATGCTAGCGATTGATGCGAACACGATTGAGGATTTAATTGGGTGACTCGATTCCTGAGTGGTGTATGGATCATTTTAGAAATGTTCAAACGGATTCAAAGGTCTCGTGCGATAGTTGGATTGAACGATTTGAAAATGTCTTGAATAAATGATAAGGCTTATATCGAATAGGAATTCAAGAAAATAAAATCAATATATCGGTAAAGAAAACTTGTTAGAAACTTGGAGGATCGTGCGAGCGATTTCGGATTGAAACAAACAGATTGAACTTGAATACAATATCACTCGAATAGAAGTTAGTCCGAGAATGAATATTTTGGTTCGATGAAAGAGGTAAGCTATAACGGATTTGACCTGAAAGTTTGGAAGAACGATCTTAAATCTAGTTCGAAAAGATAACCTACGATGCCTCCGTCGCTAACTAACGAGGATCAATGGAAATTAATAGACAAATAACTACCTGCAAACATTTTTCTTCTTGTCTAGTCGAATTTTTTTTTAAAACATAGTTGAACTTATAAAAAATCATAAAATATATTCTAAATATAAATTATATTTAAACTAACAACATGATATTATCTAATTAAACATATATCTAAAATAAAAAAATTATAATTAAAATATATTCAAATCATATTTAGAATAGTTTAATATTATTTAAATTTAAATTTAATTTTTGTATAATATTATATTTTTTTATACATGAGTCATTTTAAAAAAGACGTCATAGTTTTATCGTTTTGTGTGTTCAACTTTGTATTAAATTTTTTTAGTTAAATTTTTTATTTTATTTTATGGAACTTTTGTATGTTCCACAAACGAAACCACCCAATTGTGATCGGAGAAGTAAGGAGGATCAGACGAAGATTACCATTACGATGATTATTTAATTCTCCGAAGCTTCTATTGATGTTAATTGGCTTAACACTACTTACAAAAGCATCACTGCGCTTAATTATTTCCGAAAACCAATAATTAGTGTGGATTGGCATCAAAATCAAACTAATCAGAGAAGTTAAACTGTCATCAATTTGATAATAAGAGAGCTCATTCGTGACATTAGCTTTCAACATGTATGACATTTTGGACTTGAGAGTGACATGCAACTCTGATTCGACCGGATAGCTAATTGGTTTTTGGCTTTTAAAAGCTGTTTGAAGACTGCTGTCCAAAACTACTTCTGCTGCATCAATAATACCAGGGCCGGCCCTGATCTCACAGGGGTCCGAAACGAACTTTCAAAATGAGGTTCCATACATAATGTAAAAAAAATAAAACAAAAGTAAAATAAAAAATATGCCTCCAACAAAGTTTGAACTAGGAATCTCTTGTGTGCAAGTCTAATATAATAACCACTACACAACAATTGCTTTATGATATGAATGATCCATAGTAAATACTAGTTCTATTTTCGGTACAAAATTATTTATATATTTAAACAAATTTTTTTTTTTGGACCTTTCTGGTCCATGGAGTCCTGGGCGGTCGTCCTGTCCGCCCTGGACCAGGGCCAGCCCTGAATAATACCAAACTATATCTTATTATTATGGTACGAGTAACAAAATCAAATCAATTTATTTAATGTATTTTTTTAATTACAAATAGCGGTTAGACTAAAGCGACAGTGTAGGTAGTCAACAAGCCAAACCTAAGAGGATTAGGTAGCAGAGGTCAGAGTTCGAAATAGTTTCGCAAAGAAATCAAAATTTTAAAATTTTAAAATCAAAATAGAACCAAAATTAATTTTAACTATAAAATATGTATAAACCATAACTCCAACCGATAGATGATTCGTTTGTTCGATTGTACTATTTATATTGCTTATGGGTCAGACCCAAAGCTTTGATTGTTGTTAAATTATTTATACATATGTTTATAGTATTTCAAAATTAGGTCCAAAGTTAGACAAGTTGTTAAATTTTTAAAATTTGACTTTAAAAGAAATACATAGAATTATTTTTTCAAATATATACACAAAATATACATATTTTTATCAATAAATATGCATAAATTTGAGAATATATATTACTATATAATAAGAAAAGTTGACTTCACGATAAATTTTCTTCTTTCAGATATGTATTTATCTATCTTTATTAATTAAAATTGTTAAAAGTTTAATGAATGAGGTAATTAAGTATAGAAAGAAAATTAAGAGAAATATACTTTGTTGTTTATGATATCTTTTGATCTTCCCGAATACATAAAAACTAATTTAAAATGATTAAAATATGCACAACATATATGCATATGTATTAGTATTTCATAATTGTATAATTTTATTCAATTTTGGACCGAAATTAAAATTTTGAAATTATTTTAATTAAAATCAAACCGAACTATTTATTCGACACATTTTGGTTTAGATTTCAGCCTAAAACCGAATAATACTCTTGTCCCTCTTAGGTATAACAAAAATTCAAGAACTTGCAAGTTAAATGTGACCCTTTGATTTGATAGTGTTTATAGCTTAAGCCTATTTCTCCTGGCATTTCTGTCTCTCAAAAAAATATTTGTATATTTCGATACTATGTTTCAACTTTCTGTATTTTATCGAATTTCATAATTTTATGAAATAACTTTTCAACTTTTTAAAATTTTCAATTTGGTACTCTAAATTATTTAAGTGTTAATTAAGCATAACTTTCTGTCTTCATCGACAATCCTTGTTGCTTTGAAATTATTGGATTGGTTGAATTGCTTAAATTATCCGTTCATGGCGTTTCGTGCAAGCAAGAAGCAACAGACAACGAAAAAGAAATGTATATATATATTTATAATTAGTGCTTTTTAGACATAAGCCCTCGGAACTTCTCATATTTTACAGCTTCTACCAATCTGCATGTGTCGTATCGACTCCCAATGTAGCAGTACAGCTGAAACCGCGCGAGGTTGTACAGTTGTACTGCGCCTCCTTTCCGACTCATTCTGCCAATGACCCCCTGAATTTGTACTTAATAACGAGAGTGCCCTTAAGATGACTTAAATATTCAAAACTAACAGTATCTAAAACATGAAAACCGGTCCAATCACACTAGTCCATTGCCGGTCGGACCAACTACCCCGCCATTAATATTGTAATTATTGTATCAAAGAAAAACTGTTTTTTATACTGTTAGGCTCAAACTTTCTAAGAACATCACACTAGAGGAGATTTCAATGTTACATTTTGCCTTTATTGAGGAGATTTCAATATTATATTTTGATTTTAGTCAAAATTTATAGTGCTTGGATGATGCAATAAATATTTGTCTATACTTGAAAATTGCTAAAACAATTACGAGACACTTCAGATTTGGAGCGTCATCTAGCTCAGCTACACTAATTACTGGGTCTACCAAAAGAAAACAAAAAAGAAATAGAAAAAAGAGAAAAGAGAAAAAATCTTACCAAATATGAAATAAAAATTAAGAGAAAAAAAGGAAGAAAAAAATTAAGGTTAATTTGAAGTCTTTATTTAAAGTATATCATTGTGTGCCAATATCAAGAGAACACTCTAAAAGTAGTAATTTACATAATTTTCAATAATTTGAAGTATGTGTTTCGAATGTCTCCACTATGGATGCTCTAATTGAGATCATGATGGTCCTGAAATTTTGGAGGTAGATAATTTTTTTCCATTTTTACTTTTTACCGTTCGATTTTGTCATCATTATTTTATAATTTTTTTTAAAAATTATCTTTGGTCAATTTTAAAGAATTTTAGAACCACTTCAAAAGAATATCTAATAATACAAGTATTTAAATTGTGCTTTAGTACTAAAAAAGAAACTTTTGAAGTCATCTCGATGTGTTACAAATTTGACGAAAGATGCTTCAAAAGAGCAATTTATGAAGTTATGTGACAAAATCAAGCAGTTAAAATTTAATGTGCTAAAAATGTCTGAACGTTATTGTTGGAGTGTCACTATGATAAGTTAGCCAAAAAAAAATTTATTCTAGAAATATTTAAAATAAAATTATAAATCAATAAATTGCAAGTAGAGTATGGATTGGTTGGTAAATGTTGATGCTCAGTAGTAACCGGAAGAGTTGGATATAAATTGAAGGACAAATGAGTTGATTGTATGCAATATAGGTCATCACCAAATATTATAATATAATTACCAACCATAAGAGTCATGATCAAATATTATAAGAGTTAATTGTCCAAATGGTATTTGAAGAATGTCATGGTTGTCGTTTTTGTGATTGAATTTTATTTTATTTTATTTGATATCTAAACTTTGCATTTTTGTTTAAAGAGTACCTGAACTAGATTCCGTTGATATTTTTGGATAAAAATCGTTAAAAATGAACATGTGATTGTCACGAGCCTTATTCTCAGGATTATTTTTGTCCTGACCAACCCCTACATCGGATAAGATTGATTGTAGAGACGTCATTTTGTACTTAACAAAAGCTATTTGTTTATGATTTTTTTTTTTTCAAACACTAATATTCTTCTGAGAATGACAGTGCAACAACAAAAACTTGACAAAATAACTCTGAAAATAAGGCACGTGACAATCACATGTCCGTTTATAACGATTTTTATCAGAAAATACCAATAAAACCTAGTTAAGACACTCTTAAACCAAAAAATCTAATTAATTTTTTTTTTTTTACAAAATCCCCAGAGCAATCTATCGGCAGCTACTCTTTTACCATTTTTCTCATTAAGACTCAAGTACAAGATAATTTACATCTTCTTCTTTTTATAATAGAGAGATATTAATGTCTTAACAATAAATAAACAGGGTGCCCTCAACATCTTTGGACCACAAGTCCCCAAACAGGCTTTAAAAACATTGGTTATTTCCGAACCAACACTCCAAACCAAACCAGGGACATCACAACGACCACATACATCCCAATGGCACTTTCGTAAAATCCCCCGAACCCGAAGGTCACATCGAAACGTTACTTCCGATACAAATTCTCCTCCTCTCTCTCTCCCTCTCTTAAGAAACTAGTTCTTCCTCCTCCTCCTCCTCCTCCTCTCCATCTCCAAGGGATTTTACGATTCTACCCCTGCAGCGAAGATGATGCACATGACCTTCTACTGGGGCAAGAACGTAACCATCCTCTTCGACACGTGGCGGACCGCCACGTGGACCGGGTACGCCCTCTCCCTCCTCGCGCTCCTCCTCGTCTCGGCCTTCTACCAGTACCTGGAGTCCATCCGGATCCGGGTCAAGCTCCTGTGCAGACCCGCCAAGAAGCCCTCCTCCGTCGAAGCCCCGCTCCTCCATCTCCGCGGCGGCGGAGGGGCCGCAGCCGCCGCCACGAGGATCGCCGTGGCGGCGCTGTTCGGCGCGAACGCGGCGGTCGGGTACCTGCTGATGCTCGCCGTGATGTCCTTCAACGGCGGCGTGTTCGTGGCGGTGGTGGTGGGCCTGGCGGCCGGCTACCTGGCGTTCCGGACCGGGCCGGAGGGGGAGGAGGGGATCGCGTCGGCGGAGAATCCGTGCGCGTGCGCTTGATTGGCTTTTTTAATTTGTGCTGATTTGAAGGGTTTGGCTGTAATTTGCGCTTGGAGATGAATAGGAATATGTGCTCCATAAATTATATAATATATTGTTGAAAAATAAAATTTTATTTTGATGAATGGATGGATTCCTCATACTTTTGTTATTTTCTTACAAATCAAGGGTCTACTTGGATTTAGTTAGGAAAAAAAAAAGAGATTTTTTGAGTTTAGTCCCAATTAATAATAAAATTTTAGATTTACATTTTACACTTTCTTGTTTATTAGACTTATATTTTATTTTTGTCATGAAAAAGATTTATTTTGTCACGAAAAACTGTCGACAAATATTTTTTATGATAAAAAGTGAAATGTAATAATAAGTCTAATAAACAAAAAAATATGGGATGTAAGTCTAAAATTATACTATTAATTGGAATTAAACTAATTTAAAAAAAAAAAAGATTAAATTGTAATTTGATATTCTTAACTATTAAAAATGTTCTAACTTTTTTTTTAAAAAGAAAGAATGATAGTTTTGTTTTAAGAAATTTTTTTTCCTTTCCTTTGAACTTTTAGCGCTGGTTGCCATCGTCGTTGTTGTCGCACGCGAAAAGCGAGAGGAGGGGGGGTGGGGGAGCGGAGGGCAGCAGGCCGTTGCGAGAGGGTTTGGTTGAGAAAGTAATGGAATGATAGTTTTGTATTTTTTGAAAATTTTGAATATCAAGTTGAAAATATTAATTGAAATAGGGTATTAAGTTAGTAAATATCAAAGTTCATGGTACAAGTTGAACATTTTGAATAGTTGAGTTATGAACTTATAATTTAGCTAAAAAAAAACTAAGTTAAGTGGGATTAAGTGAATAAAAGTTAGTTAAGTAATCGGAAGAGGAGTCTTGGATTTGAGAAAGAGTTGAGTGTGATGTATTTAATAACTTTTGTTTGTATTAGATGTTTTGAGTGAGAGGAGAATTAACAAAAATACAATAGTTATCAAAATATTCTTATTACATATTTCAATCCTATGAATTGAAAGAGAATAATGCATTGCATATAGATCTAATATTTTTATCAACAGATGCATCATGGCCGATTGTAATTCATAGGATGTGCTGGATTTTTTATTTTCTTATAATTTTCTTATCAACGATTTTTTAATCAATAATTTTTCTTATTAACATATGTTTTTTTTTTATCAATAGATGCATAAGAAACTTAGATTTTTTTCTTCTTATCAATCAATGCATCAACAAATTTTTCTTTCATTCTTTTTTTATCAACATATGCATCAAATCCTTATTAACTCAACAAATTATTAATATACTATTATAGACGATTTTTTCTTTTTTATCAATGACGAGTAATAAAGTATGAAAGAGCGATAAGAGACATTACGCACCTGGATAAAGTTATGAAACTACCGAACAACATGTTGTGAAAGAAAAAAAAATCTTAACTTTTTTTCACTTAACTCTCTTAACCCTCAATCCAAGCAAACTTTTAGAGTTTAAGTTATGGCATGTCAAATTAAAAAGTTTAGATCTGATTTATTTTTTATTTTTTTTCCATCATATCCTTCCTTATCTATATAAAAAAGTTTAATAGCATAACAAAAAAAATTAAAAAAAGTTAGAGCAATGGTTTTTTAATTGAATATATCAGAACTTAAAGTGCTGTTATAAAATCAAGGGTTTAAACACTAATTAGCCCTCTACCAAACCAACAATATCCGATATAATGCCCATGTTAAATTGAATTAACCATTATAAGGCGATTATAGAATAACTTTAGGCTTTGTTTTCAAACGGCAAAGTCTCATGTATTATGTCTTCTGTCTTTGAGTAATGTCAAAATTTTGAGAGAATTTTACACCGGATGGAGGTGAACTCCAATGATTTTGGTATTATATAAAAAACCAGTAGTAGAAACATCACTTTGACAACAAGTCTTTCGGCTCAAAAGTGGATTGGCTTTTGAAAATAGTGTTAATAAGCTATTACCAATTATCTTTAATTTCATATTAAATGAATAATTTTTTTATTTTTTATTTTTAGAACACCAATGAACTCCAAGCTAATCAAAGTATCACATCTGAACCAAGATGGTTGGAAGATGGAGTTTCCTTTCGTTTAGAATAGCCATCATATGTCACACAAGCAATATATGCAATATTTTGATACGTTTGTAGGTAGTGCTATATAAAGCTTAAGTATTGTTTTGTACAAAAGACAAAATGGGCTTATTATATCAAAGATGTATTAATGATCGGAGGTGTTTCCTAAGCAAATAAAAAGTAGTAGGCTAACTATTCAAATTGTTTAATTTGATACCTTCAGCTTTGATAGGTGTCAACTTGATGTCCAAAAAAAATTAAGATAAAATTATCCATGTCTCTCTCACCCCCTCCTCCGGCTGCAGCACCCACTTTGCCCCCACCTGGCTACTCTGCTCCCGCTCACCTCCCGGTTGTACACCCCCCCTTCTCTCTTCGCGTGCTAGCACTGCTGCCGATGCGTGCGGAGAGGGGAGGGGGTGTGCAGCCGGGGCAGAACAACCGCCGGAAGTGGGAGGGGAGGGGGACAACCACGGGGGGTTGTGGGCGGCCAGGGTCGGGGGTCAGCGTAAGGGATGGGCAGCCGGGGGTGGGGGATGGAAAATGAGGGACAAATTTATCTTTTATTTTGTAATCACCTGAAATTTTAAAAATTTTTAAAATTTAAATTTTCAGGAATTAATTAGCATTTTCTGTGAATTTTAAATCCTATAAATTAAAGCAGTCTAATTTAAAATAAATTTTTAAATGAAATTAAATAATATTAAAATGTGATAAAAATTATATTTTCTAGTGTAAAATTAAAAACCGAGCATGGGGTATTTTTTCGGGAATTTATTGGATCCCGGATGAATTTTTAAAGCATTAAAAATTATTGTAAAATTTAACTATTTAAATTAAAACTAAATAATAAAACCAAACCAAACCAGAGTTTGAACCGGACCGGACCGGCCGGTCTGACCAACCCGGACCGCTCAAGCTAGCGGGTCGGATCCGGGTCAGACCCGACCCGCCAGCACCCGACCCGACCCATTACAAAACCCTAACCCCCAAAATTAATTCCCCCGACTCTTCACCTGGCCGGCGGCCGTTCCCGCCGCCGTGGCCGCCGGTCGACCCTGCGGTTCACCTCCCCTGAACCCGGCGACCGTTCCCCTTCGACTTCCGGCAACCTCCGGCCGGTTCCCATCCCCTCGACCTCTATTTAAACCCAAGCTCCGCCGGAATTTTTCCTTTCAGAATCCTTCTTCTCCGGCGAGCTTCGAGACTCCGGCCACCTCTCCACAGCACCTCCAGACACCCAGAACCTCCCGCCGAACCACCAACAAACCTCCGCCTTCCCAGTCCGGCCACCTCCGGCTTCCAACCCTGCTGTCGAACCCGTCCAGAGACGTCCGGCCACCGACAGCGACAGAACCGGTCGCCCAGAACGTCGACGACCACCCAGACCCGGCGCCGCCTCCGCCCGTACCCCAGGCTGACTCCGGCGGACTCGAACACGATCCAGAACGCGAGTACGAGCCTGGACACGATCGGACACAGGATTCATAGAACAGGACACAACCCTAGTTCAGACGCGTGTCGGACACGATTCGTACTTGGTTTTCAGGCCCTGTTCAGGTACCCATAACTTCCTACTCGTAGCTCTGTTTCATATTCCGTAAATTTCATCGCGTAGCCTGTATGACCCCCTCGGTGCCCGTGCAACCCGCTCGGGGCATCGCGACCTGTGGTGATCGCGAACCGCGATCCAAAAACAGGAAAAACTAAGCCCTGTTTCACTCCGGAATCGAGTATGCTCCGCCAAACGGGACGACTTGGTCACGTGCGGTCTTCACCAATACGTGAGCGTCGGAGATACGGACGTGCGGGATCTCGCAGAAGCTGATTCGGATGTGCGTGCACACCGGAATCAGTGCATATCCGCAGAAAACACCCCGTATCGACTTTTCTGTAATTCGTTGTAACTTAGTGTATATACGTCGGATCGAGACGAAACTTGTGCCATCGGACTCGTAGCAATATGCTGGTCCCGTGGGTCAAGTTTGGTTCGATTCTGAGAACGTTGAAAAATTGCGTGTCGTGGGCCTCACAGGCTCCATCCGACGGGCGATTTTGAGAACGACTCATCGGAATCCAATTCTGGAAGTTCCGTTGGGTTCGTATCAACGTTCCTGACTTGTTGACACTAAGTTAGATTAATTTGGAGACCTTTGACCCTGACCCGGTTTTCGGTGCAAAGCGGCCCACATATGGACCCGCTTTGGCCCATAAATGTCGTTTTTGCCCTTGTGTCTAAACTGGACTTAAGGACAGGCGTTTCTAGCTATTTTCTATGTTCTGAGACTCTTGGTAATGTTCATTTCAGCTTTTGGAGGAGTTATTGCTGAACCCACTGTTACAGGGACCGCTACTGGTATTCCAATCCCAGGCAAGTGTACCTTGCCATAAATTGCAGTTTATTAGTTTATTTAGTTCTCTTGCTTTATTTTCTGTGACTATTGTACATGCTATAACCTAGGACCGTATGACATACTTAGTGTCCGATTACAGTCGGGTGTCAATTCCGTACGCGGAGTTGTGTATGTCATTTAGTGATGGACATTCGAGACCCTTTATATTCTTGTGCTTGTTTATCAAAGTACACCATAACCTAGGACACTTGACACCATACATTGACAGAATCTTCCTGAGATATTCAAGGTGATTCTGTATAGGATACATGATGGACATAGTTATTATACTCTTAGATTATGACTATTGCATTAGCTCTGATCTCACGTGACATGGACATGAGACGTGTGGTTACATTGGGAGGGGAGAGACACACAGGCTACAGGCTGTTCTATATATATACTACTATTGTGAGGTTGTAGACTCTCGAGCAGAGCTAGACCACTACTAGATATTGCTGCTACCGGCTCCCCGACACAGAGCTTGTAGCAGTCTCAGCCTGAGTACTAGTGTTGCTCTCAGTTGTATTTTCACATAGATGGTTATGTAGTTACCCTGCTTATTTCATTTACTATTTCACTGCATTTATTGGTTTGTATTATTGTACCTTGCTATGTCCCCTGAGGACCTGGATTATGGATGATGTCCCCAGGTTTAGCAGAAGAACATTATCCCGAGGTTTACGGGACAGGAGCTGAAGCTGTACCAGGAGCTGTTGCTGAAGGAGAACCTAACATAGAAGCAGAGGTGATGGCTGAAGACTTTTCTTGAGCTTATGATAATTGTACTCTTCAGATACTTTATTTTGGACTCTTTTGTTCTGGTCTGATGAACCAGTGTTTTAGACTCTTATCGGGTTATTCCCCGACATACTCTGCTGAGACTGGACTTTGATGTACTTTCTTTATTTTGCTGATGTTCTTATTATTCTGTGTGTGGATGAGATTAGTTTTTGACTTATTGTTGTAGACCTATATTACAGCTTAAGTATGCCCGATGGATCCATTAAATTGGGATGTCCATCGGTGTGTACTGCTGGCCATTGCCACGTGTCTAGTCCCTCGACATTTTGGGACTGGGGCGTGACATGGTTTTTGTGGTGGCCCATGCAGGTCTACGACAAATTGTTTGGCCTCAACTTAGGGGCCAAACAAACCTGTAAAAGGATAGGATAGGTTATAGCATCTCATCCATTTATTGAATCATTTTTTGAAACTCTATATCGAATTCGACTCAAGTACTTGATTTGCATCTTGCTTGACTCTATTAAACGTTCTCATAAAGTTATTTTGGCTGCAGAAAGATGGATCCAAGAAATGGAGATGAAATTCCTTTTACACCACAAGACGCTGTGGTTACCTATGGTGATGGAGTTACACTAGAGAACAGAGGTCAATCCTCTCAAAGTGGACAAGCTGAGCAGCATAACTCAAGGTTCAAGCGTGACGACATCCCACCTCCGCCGCAGTTCACTCCACAGATGCCTGCCTTCCCACCAGGGCAAGCAATGGACGGGCAGCAAATGTTCCAGATGTTTTATGCTATGATGCAAGCTCAACAACAAGTTCAACAGGAGGCGCAACGTCAGGAGGCAGAGAACCTGAGAAACAGCCTAGTAAATGCATTGGAGCAGGCAAACCCGCAAGCTAGGCGACCAGCGACGGGAAGTATCACTGATTTCCGTAAACTCAAGCCCCGTACCTTTTCGGGCAAGGAAGGACCAACTGAAGTGCATGAGTGGCTCACAAATACACAACATCAGTTGGAAGCAGCTGAACTTCCGCGGGAGAGATGGATGACTGCTGTCCGAATGCAACTGACGGACAACGCGCACCACTGGTGGCTAGCTGAAGAGAGGAGGCTCGGACATGACCGAGTCACTTGGGAGGAGTTCTCCAGACTCTTCCAAGAGATGTATATCCCAGCCGTTGCTAGATCAGAACTCCGAGATAAGTTCAACCGCCTCATCCAGGGCAACATGACGGTGGAGGAGTATAATGCTGAATTCATTCGCCTGAGTCGTTTTGCCCCTTCTCTAATTCCTACCGAAGAAGAGAAGGCGGAGAAATTCTTTGACGGACTCAGGTTCGAGCTTCAGAGGTTGATTGGATCTGTTGTCCCTACATCGTACAACGACGTCCTTGCTGCAGCACGACGCATGGAGCGCGTCACCAGGAGGGAGTCAAGTCTGAAGCGGCCATTTACCTCAGCACCATCCAAGGCAGCACAAGAAGATTCTGCAAAGCGACTCCAGAGGAATCTACCGCAGTGAGCAGCACCAAGAACCCTACCTACTTGTCATTTCTGCGGCAAGTTGGGTCACATTGAGAAGGAGTGCAGACGCAAATTGGGACTGTGCCTGGTTTGCGGATCCAACCAGCATCTATCCAGGGACTGCACAGAACGCCGAGAGGGTGCACCACGACTAGCTCTACCTGCACCAAGGCCAGATTATCCAACAGTGGGAGCACAGCAGACGGGAGTTGGAGGAGTCAGACCACCAGCTCCAGGAGGATATCAGCCGAGACCACCATTGCCACCTCAAGCAACACTATTCCAACAGGCTCGTCAGCAGAGGGGTCCAGCTCAGGGATGAGGTCAGGCTTTTGCATTGGCTGTTCAGGAAGAAGCTATTGCTGGAGAAGTTATAGCAGGTACCATTTTAGTAGCTTCATTACCTGCTGTAGCTTTATTTGATTCTCGGGCATCGCACTCATTTATAGCTGCTAGCTTCGTAGCCACCGATCGAGTAGCTACTGCACCCCTTCCGAAGACTAAGAGAATTCTTACGGGAGGTGGAATTATACCTGTTAGTGATATCTGTAGATCATGTTCAGTAGTAGTCTGCGGAAGAGAAATGCGTGTCACGCCCCGATTTCGGCTATTCGATAATCGTCCCCCGGGCGTGATGTCGTGCACGCGTAGGGCGCGCGTGCACAAGGCCTTAGGCATAAGGATATTCTTTAGAACAATGTAGCAGAGTGGACATATAAGATAACACAAGGTTGAGGCATAGAAAAGTTTCTCTTTTATGCCTAAGGTTGGACATATAAGATAACACAAGGTTGGACATATAAGATAACGCGTGAGCTTCAGTTCCTCGCCGCGTCGCCTTGCGCCGGGGAACCTGCTACAACGAGGGTCAGTACTTCGGAAAGTACTGGTGAAGGCTAGCTGCTCAACTTTACCAAGCTCAAGAGATATGATCTAATGAGTATGCTACAATTATTTGCTTAGGTGAGTTTCTATTCTTGCCTAGATCAGATTTCATTTAGCAGGTATGCAAGAACAAAATAACATAACTTCCCATGCCACCGTTCGGTGACTTTACCTGTCCCGTCTGAACCACCTGTACAACTTACCATAGCCTTCCCTGTCACGAAGACATAGTTAGTCTGCACAGTTTAAATATACACAACATCTCTTGGTTGGACGGGGGATGGATCGGCTGACATTCCGCCTCAGGTAGCTAGCCTTTGGCGGACGCACGGACCCATCCAAGCGCTAGGACTACACTAGCAAATGTTCTACCCAGGTCGAAGCGGTCCCGGTGCCCCGGCGACCGTTCGTAGAACGTTACCCCTTGTATACAAGTTTGTCCAACACCAACCCACCAAACCCATAGTTAACGCCTAAGAATTTAAAGAAACGGCATGTACGGAACCGCTTTACTGTGCTACCATAATCGACCAACAAGTTATATTCAATAACATTTAGCAGTTTAAAGAAGAATAACTTGTGCTATGAATAAGTGCCGATCAATTATTATACCCAACGAACGTGCATGCATCAATGAATTTATGCAAGGTTCTGAATGACAAGCAATAAATGTTCCAAGCCTGCTTTTTATCTTTTCATTCAACTTTATATATATTTGGTATCGTTTGAATGAATGCACAACTGAGTCAATCTTTATTATGAACGGAGCCCTTGGAAAGAAGGTGCTTATCGAAATAGAGCCACTCACAAGTTTGTTGAATAGGAAGAAGAAGGAGAGGTCCCTAAGACTCCGCTCGCGCGTCGTCTACACGATCACCTGCACGCACCAACGGATGATCAATACCTCCTGCTTCGGTCTCCAAGGGTCGATACGAAATGCGAAATCCTAAGAACGAAAGCAATGAAATCCATTGAAACCGTTCAAGAAAACGCAAGTCATAAAACCAACAAGAAAGCATCCAAGCGGCACGAAAACGGACAAGAAACCAACGCAACGGAAAGGCCCCTCTCGACTCTGCCGCCGAGTCCATCCTCGAGGCACAGTCCGTCGTATATGGGACCTGATTCCGAAGAAACCAATCCATAACGAGGAAAGAATCTTAATTCAATCTGTCCCGTTCGGACGGTCGTAAGTATTCCTTGGCCGCGCTCCCCGAATAGGGGGAACGGGGCATTACATCATAACCATCCAAAAGAAAGTTTCGTCCCGAAACTTAGGAATAGAACCTACCCCTAAGGAATAATGAGGGGAACCTTTCCCTCATATCAGCTTCAAGCTCCCAGGTCGACTCCTCGACCGAATGGTTCCGCCACAGGACGCGCACTAGCGAGACGGTTCGGTTCCGCAACTGCTTCTCTTTACGATCCAAAACTTGGACAGGCTCTGCTGCGTACGACAAGTCCGCTTGCAGATTCAACTGACCCAAGTCGACTATGTGGTTCGGGTCGTGTACAAACTTTCTCAGCTGTAAAACGTGAAAAATATTGTGTACTTCTGACAGGGCAGGCGGCAAAGCAACTTGGTAGGCGACCGGAGTAACCCGCTTGAGAATTTCAAACGGTCCAACAAATCTTGGACTTAACTTTCCTTTTACTCCGAATCGCATAACTCCGCGCATAGGCGAGACTTTCAAGAACACATGGTCCCCTTCAAAGAATTCAAGGGGGCGACGTCGAGCATCGGCATAACTCTTTTGTCGGCTTTGTGCTGTCTTCAACCGTTCACGAATCAACCGAACCTTTTGCACGGTTTGTTCAACCAGTTCCGGCCCGAGGATTTGCCGCTCTCCGACTTCGTCCCAGCAGATTGGTGACCTACACTTCCGCCCATACAAAGCCTCGTACGGAGCCATCTCGATGCTGGACTGATAACTATTGTTATATGCAAATTCCGCCAGCGGCAGGTAGACGTCCCAACTTGACTTCGAATCGATCACGCAGAGGCGCAACATGTCTTCTAGTATCTGATTCACTCGTTCCGTCTGACCATCGGTTTGTGGATGATAGGCTGAGCTAAACTTCAACTTGGTCCCCATCGCCAGCTGAAGTCTCTCCCAGAAACGCGAGATGAATCGCCCGTCCCGATCTGATACTATAGAAACTGGCACTCCATGCAGCCGGACTATCTCGTCAAGGTAGGTCTGGGCGAGGCGATCGGCGCTCCAAGTACTTTTGATGGCAAGGAAGTGTGCAGACTTGGTTAACCGGTCGACGATAACCCAGATCGCGTCGTTCCCCCGTTGCGTCCTTGGCAGGCCAACAATAAAATCCATGCAGATGTGCTCCCACTTCCATTCCGGGATAGCAAGATTTTGCATCTCCCCGCCCGGCCTCTGATGCTCTGCTTTCACCCTTTGACAAGTTATGCATTGGGACACAAAGAGTGCGACATCTTTCTTCATGCCGTGCCACCAGAAGGTCGTTCGGAGGTTCTTATACATCTTCGTGCTCCCGGGATGGATCATATAGGCTGCGTAATGAGCTTCCGCAAGGATCTCCTTTCTGAGTTCTGAATCATCGGAGACGCATAGCCTTCCGTTCACCCGCAACGCCCCATTTTCATCTACTGTAAAGTCCTTCGCCTTCCCCGCTAGAATCTGCTCGTGCATCTTCCTTAGGAAAGGGTCGTCTTTCTGAGTAGATGTGACCCGCTCTATTAGGTTGGGTACGAATCGCATCTGAGCGACCCGCGCGCCACGATATCGAATTCGGAGTTCGATGCCCAACTCTTCTAAGTCCCTTCGTAACCTGCGATCGACTGACAGAGACCCAACGAAGATCCGACTCAGAGCATCCGCTACAACGTTCCCTTTTCCAGGCGTGTAGTCTATGGTCAAGTCGTAATCTTTTATCAATTCTAGCCAACGGCGCTGACGAAGGTTGAGGTCCGTTTGAGTGAATAGGTACTTTAAGCTTTTGTGATCAGTATAAATTCGGCAAGGCACTCCATAAAGGTAGTGTCGCCACAATTTCAGGCCAAAGATAATTGCCGCCAATTCCAGGTCGTGTGTAGGATAATTCTTCTCGTGCTTCTTTAGTTGCCTGGAGGCATAGGCTATCACTCGATCTCGCTGCATAAGTACACACCCCAAGCCTTGTCCGGACGCGTCGCTAAATATTTGGAATCCCGAGATCTCGTCTGGTAATGCAAGTAATGGGGCAGAGGTGAGGCGATGCTTTAACTCTTTAAACGAAGCTTCGCAGTCGGCGGACCACTCAAACGCGACTCCCTTTTGTGTGAGGCGAGTCAGAGGTAATACAAGTTTGGAAAAATCCTTCACGAACCGTCTGTAGTAGCCCGCTAGCCCGAGGAAGCTTCGAATCTCGCTAACGGATGTAGGTCGCTTCCACTCGACAATGGCCTCCACCTTCTTCGGATCGACTGAGATGCCTCCCGCAGAAATGATGTGCCCGAGGAAAGATACACTACTTAGCCAGAATTCACACTTACTCAGCTTAGCATATAGCTGGTTGTCCCGAAGAGTTTGTAGCACGGTCCGTAAGTGCTCTGCATGTTCTTCCTCACTCTTCGAATACACCAAGATATCATCGATGAATACTACTACAAACTTATCGAGGTAGGGCCGGAACACAAGGTTCATTAAACTCATAAAGGCAGCGGGGGCATTGGTTAGTCCGAACGGCATCACCAGGAACTCATAATGGCCATAGCGAGTTCGGAAAGCTGACTTTGGCACATCGTCTGGCTTGATCTTTAGTTGGTGATAGCCCGAACGGAGGTCGATTTTAGAGAATACTGTGGCAGCTTGCAACTGATCGAAAAGATCATCTATTCTTGGAAGAGGATACTGGTTACGAATGGTTGCTTTATTCAATTCTCGATAGTCGATGCAGAGCCGCAACGAGCCATCCTTTTTCTTCACGAATAGTACTGGGGCACCCCATGGAGATACACTAGGCCGAATGTATCCTTTATCTAGCAAGTCTTGCAACTGTACTTTAAGCTCCTTCAATTCTGCCGGGGCCATTCGATACGGTGTCATAGGGAATGTGTGTTCGGCGGCAAAATCTGCCGAAATGAAGCTATGTGTTGCACCAGAATCAAACAATACTCGAGCAGGTACATTATTAAAAAGTAATATACCTGACACCGTCGTGTTCGACGCGAGTGCCTCGTCCCGAGTCAAGGCATAGACTCGGCCCTGAGCATTTGGCGGTGCCTGGTTTGCTCGTTGAGTTTGCCCCTGACCCTGAGGCTCTTGGTTTTGTTGATGCTGCTGCTCTTGCCCGCTAGCACGACAGTTCACTGCCATGTGGCCCTGACGACCGCATTTAAAGCATGAACCATTGAACACCCGACAGTTCCGTGCGATGTGTCCTGTACGATTGCATCGGTGGCAGACGGCTTCGTTACCCCTTCCCGGGTTTGCTCCCTGTTTACCGCCGTTGTTGGGGCGCTTCTGCGCGTTGTTTCCTCCTGTGTTGGCATGACGCTTGTGATTGTTATTTTGCACAGCGCCAGTGCGAACTGGAGGATACTGCGACTCAAGGGACAGTGCATGATTCAAGGACTCCCGCATGGTACGATATTGAGTCACTACGACGTGAGCACGGATAGAAGGTCGTAGTCCGAGCTCAAACTTTCTGGCACGACTTTCGGCATCGGCGAGCTGAGACTTGGCAAATTTTGCAAGTCGGTTGAATTCTGAAGCGTATTGACGTACCGTCATGTCCCCCTGCTTCAGTAGGGCAAACTCGTCTTCATTTTCGCGACGGACGGCGGGTGGAAGGTATTCCTCCACGAAGGCCTTGCGAAACACGGACCAGGAGATAGCCGTTGTGCCACCTTCACTCAGAATAGCTTGCTTGTGCACATCCCACCAATCATGTGCATTTTGTCGGAGCTGAAGCTGAGCACACGCTACCTTCTTGGTCTCGTCTAGGCACAGCACTTCGAAGTGGTCTTCCAACTCGACCAGCCAATCCATCGCTAAGGAAGGGTCCTCGGTGCCTTTAAACGTAGCACGGCACATCTTCTTGAATTCTGATATTGAGACGATTGACCCGTTCTCGCCTGAGGGTAAGGTACCCTGAGAATTCTGCGGTCCGGTGGCTTCAGCAACTATAGGCACGGTTGCGGGGGCGGATGCAGAATGATTGTTGGCGACCATATTCGTCACCATTGTTTGCAGGCTATTCATCTGCTTCTGCTGTGTATCTGCCTGAAGTCGCTGCGCCACGAATTGAGCTTCAATCCGTGACTCAAACTGACTCTGCCGTAGTTCATCTTGTTTCTGCTGCGTCTCCATCAAACGCATCATTCGCTCGAACGGATCGGCAGAGGGTGCGGCAGCTGGACTCCCAGAGCTGCCCGAGGTGCCTGAACTACTCGCTTGCACTTGCGCCACCATCTGCGCTTGTGCACCCGGCTCGAAAGTCGTTCCTTAAAAGGAAAGTAACTTGTATTAGTCTCAAGGTATATTATGGACTCACTGTATGGAACGTATCTCATTTTGGCCAAGCGATTTCAAGGGTCTACTCGAAAGGAACAAGGTCCTCTTTAGAAACTTTCTTGTGAGATCAAAGGATCTGAAGCATGCTCTGATACCAATATGTCACGCCCCGATTTCGGCTATTCGATAATCGTCCCCCGGGCGTGATGCCGTGCACGCGTAGGGCGCGCGTGCACAAGGCCTTAGGCATAAGGATATTCTTTAGAACAATGCAGCAGAGTGGACATATAAGATAACACAAGGTTGAGGCATAGAAAAGTTTCTCTTTTATTCATAATGAACATCTTTTTACATTGCTTGACTCAAAAGTATAAAATGCCCACGGGCTTACAGACTTGGACGCAAAATGAGATAGCCGCTCCATACATTATGTCCCTTTACATAGATTCAAAAACACAAAATCCACCTTGGGTGCGAGTAAGCACCATCGCCTTAGCGATATTCAGCAACGGAGAGAGAGTGAAAGGCTTCTAGCTTGAGCCTCCAAAAGTCTTGGCTACGAACCGCCAAGGATCCCAAAAGTTTGGAGTGAGCTTCAGTTCCTCGCCGCGTCGCCTTGCGCCGGGGAACCTGCTACAACGAGGGTCAGTACTTCGGAAAGTACTGGTGAAGGCTAGCTGCTCAACTTTACCAAGCTCAAGAGATATGATCTAATGAGTATGCTACAATTATTTGCTTAGGTGAGTTTCTATTCTTGCCTAGATCAGATTTCATTTAGCAGGTATGCAAGAACAAAATAACATAACTTCCCATGCCACCGTTCGGTGACTTTACCTGTCCCGTCTGAACCACCTGTACAACTTACCATAGCCTTCCCTGTCACGAAGACATAGTTAGTCTGCACAGTTTAAATATACACAACATCTCTTGGTTGGACGGGGGATGGATCGGCTGACATTCCGCCTCAGGTAGCTAGCCTTTGGCGGACGCACGGACCCATCCAAGCGCTAGGACTACACTAGCAAATGTTCTACCCAGGTCGAAGCGGTCCCGGTGCCCCGGCGACCGTTCGTAGAACGTTACCCCTTGTATACAAGTTTGTCCAACACCAACCCACCAAACCCATAGTTAACGCCTAAGAATTTAAAGAAACGGCATGTACGGAACCGCTTTACTGTGCTACCATAATCGACCAACAAGTTATATTCAATAACATTTAGCAGTTTAAAGAAGAATAACTTGTGCTATGAATAAGTGCCGATCAATTATTATACCCAACGAACGTGCATGCATCAATGAATTTATGCAAGGTTCTGAATGACAAGCAATAAATGTTCCAAGCCTGTTTTTTTATCTTTTCATTCAACTTTATATATATTTGGTATCGTTTGAATGAATGCACAACTGAGTCAATCTTTATTATGAACGGAGCCCTTGGAAAGAAGGTGCTTATCGAAATAGAGCCACTCACAAGTTTGTTGAATAGGAAGAAGAAGGAGAGGTCCCTAAGACTCCGCTCGTGCGTCGTCTACACGATCACCTGCACGCACCAACGGATGATCAATACCTCCTGCTTCGGTCTCCAAGGGTCGATACGAAATGCGAAATCCTAAGAACGAAAGCAATGAAATCCATTGAAACCGTTCAAGAAAACGCAAGTCATAAAACCAACAAGAAAGCATCCAAGCGGCACGAAAACGGACAAGAAACCAATGCAACGGAAAGGCCCCTCTCGACTCTGCCGCCGAGTCCATCCTCGAGGCACAGTCCGTCGTATATGGGACCTGATTCCGAAGAAACCAATCCATAACGAGGAAAGGATCTTAATTCAATCTGTCCCGTTCGGACGGTCGTAAGTATTCCTTGGCCGCGCTCCCCGAATAGGGGGAACGGGGCATTACAATGCGAGCCCAATTTCTGATCTTTTCTATGCCTGACTATGATGTTGTACTTGGTATGGACTGGTTAAGTCAGTATCATGCTACTCTTGATTGTCGGCTTGGAAGAGTTATATTCAGACCACCTGGACACTCAGAGTTTGAATTTCTTCGAGGAGCTGTAGAACAAGGTGTTCAGCCAACTCTTAGGGTATTATCTGTAGAAGGTGAGTCAAGTTACCCAAGAGTTATATCAGAGTTTGTGGATGTATTTCCCGATGATCTTCTAGGTCTACCACCTGATCGGGAAATAGAATTCACAATAGACTTAACTCCAGGAGCCGAGCCTATCACTTCATCGGTTTATAGACTAGCACCTAAGGAGCTAGTAGAGTTGAAGCAGCAAGTTGATGAACTTCTGGAGAAAGGTTTCGTCCGGCCCAGTGTTTCACCTTGGGGAGCACCTATACTTTTTGTACCGAAGAAGGATGGAACAGTTCGCCTATGCATTGATTACAGGGCGTTAAACGCTGTGACCATTAAGAACCGGTATCCCTTGCCCCGCATTGATGACTTATTTGATCAATTGAGTGGAGCTAGGGTATTTTCAAAGATTGACCTTAGATCCGGTTATCACCAGATTAGGGTGAGGAAGGAAGATATCCCGAAGACAGCCTTTAAAACCAAGTATGGACACTATGAGTTCCTAGTAATGCCGTTTGGTTTAACCAACGCGCCTGCTGTGTTCATGAGCTTGATGAACCGAGTCTTCCATCAATACTTGGATAAATTTGTGGTTGTGTTTATTGATGACATTCTGGTATATTCCAAAAGCCACGAAGAGCACGAGGAACATCTCAGAATCGTGCTAGAGACGTTGAGGCAGGAAAAGCTTTATGCTAAGCTCAGTAAATGTGAGTTTTGCATGGATAAGGTGCCATTCTTAGGGCATATTATCTCAGGAGAAGGACTGTCAGTTGATCCGGAGAAGGTTGCTGCCATTGAGACTTGGCCTACACCGACATCAGTTGCTGAGGTGAGGAGTTTTCTAGGACTTGCTGGATATTACAGAAGGTTCGTAGAAATTTTTTCAAGGATTGCGGAGCCAATGACGAAGTTGACACGGAAAGATCAGGACTTTGCATGGACAGAAGAATGTTAGCTGGCCTTTGAAGAATTAAAGAGGCGTCTAACAACAGCACCAGTCTTGACTCTTCCTTCAGGGTCAGGCGGTTTTGTTGTTTATAGCGATGCGTCAGGTAGTGGCCTAGGATGTGTTTTGATGCAACACGGCAAAGTTATTGCTTATGCATCGAGACAGTTGAAGGTCCATGAGAAGAATTATCCAACGCATGATCTGGAGCTAGCTGCTGTAATATTTGCACTGAAGATTTGGAGGCATTATCTTTATGGAGAGAAGGTGGAAATCTTCACTGACCACAAAAGTCTAAAGTATGTATATACCCAGAAGGAGCTTAACATGAGGCAAAGACGCTGGCTTGAGTTAATGGTGGACTTTGATATAGATCTGCAGTACCACCCAGGGAAGGCGAATGTAGTAGCAGACGCACTTAGTAGGAAGCCTACAGCTTATTTCTTGACAATGCAGCTTGAGCTATTGAGAGATCTACAGGAGCTTCAGATAGAGGTTATTCTACCAAGACAGAATGGCTTGCTGGCTAATTTGGAAGTGAAATCATCGCTTGTGGAAAGGATTAAAGAAGCTTTGCCTACTGATGCAAGATTTCGAAGACTCAAAGAGAAGACAGAAGCAGGCATGCAGACGGGACTTCGCATACATGAGGATGGGACATTAAGGTGTGGAGATCGTTTATATGTTCCAAATGGAGAACTGAGACAGGAGCTAATGACTGAAGCCCATAGCTCCATATACTCTGTTCATCCAGGAGGAACAAAGATGTATCGAGATCTAAGGCAGTACTATTGGTGGCATGGAATGAAGAGGGAGATTGCAAGATTTGTAGCTAAATATTTAGTCTGCCAACAAGTGAAAGCCGAGCATCAGAGGACTGCAGGAATGTTGCAGCTGCTTCCCATACCAGAATGGAAGTGGGAACATATCACCATGGACTTCGTCACAGGATTCCCAAGGAGCCCCAGTGGAAAAGATGCGGTATGGGTTATCGTGGATCGACTCACTAAAACAGCACACTTCTTGCCATTTAGAGTTGGACAGTCCACAGAGATACTAGCCGACATGTATATGCGACAAATAGTAAGATTGCATGGAGTGTCGGTTAGTATTGTATCAGATCGAGATTCGAGATTCACCTCATATTTCTGGCGAAGTATGCAAGAGAGTCTTGGCACCAGACTAAAATTCAGCACTGCCTATCATCCCCAGATAGACGGTCAATCAGAACATACAATCCAGATCTTAGAGGATATGCTGCGATCCTGTATGTTAGATTTTGGAGGGTCTTGGCAAGATCATTTGCATTTGGTAGAGTTCTCCTACAACAACAGTTATCAAGCAAGCATCAAGATGGCACCTTTCGAGGCGTTATACGGTAGGAAGTGCAGATCGCCAATATGCTGGAGTGACGTCGGAGAGCGTCAAATTTTGGGACCAGAGTTGGTGATGCAAACAGTGGAGAAGGTAAAACAAATCCAGAATCATCTTCGGGCAGCTCAGGACAGACAGAAGCATTGGACTGATACACACCGACGTCCCCTGGAATTTAAGGAAGGAGAACATGTATTCCTGAGGATTTCGCCTACTCGAGGAACCATTCGCTTTGGGAGCAGAGGCAAGTTGAGTCCAAGGTACATTGGGCCCTTTGATATTCTGGAGCGTATTGGTGAGGTGGCTTATCGTCTTGCATTACCTCCATCTTTAGAGGGAGTGCATGATGTATTCCATGTCTCACAGTTGAGAAGGTATGTGACTGACCCAAGTCACATAGTTGATCATTCGGAGATCGCAGTAGGCCCAAGCCTGAGATATGAAGAACAACCAGTGAGTATACTTGGCACCAGCGAGAAGACACTGCGAGGGCAGACAATTAAACTGGTTCGTGTGGCTTGGAAGCAACACTCTCCTGGTGAATCTACTTGGGAGAGAGAAGATATCATGCGCCAGAAATACCCCCACTTATTCGAGGATGCAGGTATATCTTAAGTAAATTTTTAATTCCTGTAGTTCTGTTCTACTAGTAGTTTAATCTTTAAATTACGAGGACGCAATTTTCTTAAGGGGGGTAGATTGTAATCACCTGAAATTTTAAGAATTTTTAAAATTTAAATTTTCAGGAATTAATTAGCATTTTCTGTGAATTTTAAATCCTATAAATTAAAGCAGTCTAATTTAAAATGAATTTTTAAATGAAATTAAATAATATTAAAATATGATAAAAATTATATTTTCTAGTGTAAAATTAAAAACCGAGCATGGGGTATTTTTCCGGGAATTTATTGGATCCCGGATGAATTTTTAAAGCATTAAAAACTATTGTAAAATTTAACTATTTAAATTAAAACTAAATAATAAAACCAAACCAAACCAGAGTTTGAACCGGACCGGACCGGCCGGTCTGACCAACCCGGACCGCTCAAGCTAGCGGGTCGGATCCGGGTCAGACCCGACCCGCCAGCACCCGACCCGACCCATTACAAAACCCTAACCCCCAAAATTAATTCCCCCGACTCTTCACCTGGTCGGCGGCCGTTCCCGCCGCCGTGGCCGCCGGTCGACCCTGCGGTTCACCTCCCCTGAACCCGGCGACCGTTCCCCTTCGACTTCCGGCAACCTCCGGCCGGTTCCCATCCCCTCGACCTCTATTTAAACCCAAGCTCCGCCAGAATTTTCCCTTTCAGAATCCTTCTTCCCCGGCGAGCTTCGAGACTCCGGCCACCTCTCCACAACACCTCCAGACACCCAGAACCTCCCGCCGAACCACCAGCAAACCTCCGTCTTCCCAGTCCGGCCACCTCCGGCTTCCAACCCTGCTGTCGAACCCGTCCAGAGACGTCCGGCCACCCACAGCGACAGAACCGGTCGCCCAGAACGTCGACGACCACCCAGACCCGGCGCCGCCTCCGCCCGTACCCCAGGCTGACTCCGGCGGACTCGGACATGATCCAGAACGCGAGTACGAACCTGGACACGATCGGACACAGGATTCACAGAACAGGACACAGCCCTAGTTCAGACGCGTGTCGGACACGATTCGTACTTGGTTTTCAGGCCCTGTTCAGGTACCCAAAACTTCCTACTCGTAGCTCTGTTTCATATTCCGTAAATTTCATCGCGTAGCCTGTATGACCCCCTCGGTGCCCGTGCAACCCGCTCGGGGCATCGCGACCTGTGGTGATCGCGAACCGCGATCCAAAAACAGGAAAAACTAAGCCCTGTTTTACCCCGGAATCGAGTACGTCCCGCCAAACGGGATGACTTGGTCACGTGCGGTCTTCACCGATACGTGAGCGTCGGAGATACGGACGTGCGGGATCTCGCAGAAGCTGATTCGGATGTGCGTGCACACCGAAATCAGTGCGTATCCGCGGAAAACACCCCGTATCCGACTTTTCTGTAATTCGCTGTAACTTAGTGTATATACGTCGGATCGAGACAAAACTTGCACCATCGGACTCGTAGCAATACGCTGGTCCTGTGGGTCAAGTTTGGTTCGATTCTGAGAACATTGGAAAATCGCGTGTCGTGGGCCCCACAGGCTCCATCCGACGGGCAATTTTGAGAACGGCTCATCGGAATCCAATTCTGGAAGTTCCGTTGGATTCGTATCAACGTTCCTGACTTGTTGACACTAAGTTAGACTGATTTGGAGATCTTTGACCCTGATCCGGTTTTCGGTGCAAAGCGGCCCACATATGGACCCGTTTTGGCCCAGAAATGTTGTTTTTGCCCTTGTGTCCAAACTGAACTTAAGGACAGGCATTTCTAGCTATTTCCTATGTTCCGAGACTCTTGGTAATGTTCATTTCAGCTTTTGGAGGAGTTATTGCTGAACCCACTGTTACAGGGACCGCTACTGGTATTCCAATCCCAGGCAAGTGTACCTTGCCATAAATTGCAGTTTATTAGTTTATTTAGTTCTCTTGTTTTATTTTCTGTGACTATTGTACATGCTATAACCTAGGACCGTATGACATACTTAGTGTCCGATTACAGTCGGGTGCCAATTCCGTACGCGGAGTTGTGTATGTCATTTAGTGATGGACATTCGAGACCCTTTATATTCTTGTGCTTGTTTATCAAAGTACACCATAACCTAGGACACTTGACACCATACATTGACAGAATCTTTCTGAGATATTCAAGGTGATTCTGTATAGGATACAGGATGGACATAGTTATTATACTCTTAGATTATGACTATTGCATTAGCTCTGATCTCACGTGACATGGACATGAGACGTGTGGTTACATTGGGAGGGGAGAGACACACAGGCTACAGGCTGTTCTATATATATACTACTATTGTGAGGTTGTAGACTCTCGAGCAGAGCTAGACCACTACTAGATATTGCTGCTACCGGCTCCCCGACACAGAGCTTGTAGCAGTCTCAGCCTGAGTACTGGTGTTGCTCTCAGTTGCATTTTCACATAGATGGTTATGTAGTTACCCTGCTTATTTCATTTACTATTTTACTGCATTTATTGGTTTGTATTATTGTACCTTGCTATGTCCCCTGAGGACCTGGATTATGGATGATGTCCCCAGGTTTAGCAGAAGAATATTATCCTGAGGTTTACGGGACATGAGCTGAAGCTGTACCAGGAGCTGTTGCTGAAGGAGAACCTAACATAGAAGCAGAGGTGATGGCTGAAGACTTTTCTTGAGCTTATGATAATTGTACTCTTCAGATACTTTATTTTGGACTCTTTTGTTCTGGTCTGATGAACCAGTGTTTTAGACTCTTATCGGGTTATTCTCCGACATACTCTGCTGAGACTGGACTTTGATGTACTTTCTTTATTTTGATGATGTTCTTATTATTCTGTGTGTGGATGAGATTAGTTTTTGACTTATTGTTGTAGACCTATATTACAGCTTAAGTATGCCCGATGGATCCATTAAATTGGGATGTCCATCGGTGTGTACTGCTGGCCATTGCCACGTGTCTAGTCCCTCGACATTTTGGGACTGGGGCGTGACATATTTTATTTTATTTTCAGGTATCAAGTTGAAAATATTAGTTGAGAAAATGTATTAAGTTAGTACCTATCAAAGTTGAAAAACTCGAATAGTTGAGGGTATCAAGTGAAAATATGATAGTTTCAAAATGTGTTCATTATACAGGTTTCTTTTAACCAAATAAAATTTATTTTGGGGTTTGTTGAAATTATTTTAAAATTATTTTGGGCTTTATTGAAATTATTTTCTAGAAAGCGGTCCCATATCTATGTGACAAATCTCAAGTGTATATTTTAATATAAAATTATTTTTTATTGACTTGCACATACGAAAAGTAGTAGTCCATGTGGTTGGTATGATGTGATATTTTACTAGAGGACAACGATCTAATTCTCCAAGAAAATTTTGCTTTTGTTACTCATTTTTTTGTGAATTTTCCATAGGAGCTAAGTCTTGTAAGGTCAGAGCGATTCGAACTCGGACGTGGGTGAATGACACAAAGTAAAACTTTGATGATGCACTTTGTACGTACGTATTGGACACGAGACGACGCTTTTCTGCGTTATTGTATCGTTCAACGCTCGTTCCAATGCTAGTTCCGCATGTTCAACGCGGACCGACGAGGGTTCAGCGGTGCGTGTCGTGGGGTGTGTTCGATTTCGCGTGGTCAGTGCACTCGAGAAAACAACAGTTTCACGTGGCTTGTGTGCACGCGAAAATTCTAATTCCGCGTGACTAGGACTCACCTGGAAGCTGATTTTTTGCAAGGTTGCTTCAATGTGTTTCAGTATTACGTTTCAGTCTCGTAACAGTCCACTTCATGGGAGTTACTGCTACAACTGTCCACTTAGTGAAAATTTATTTTTCGATTTTAATATCCTTCTTGTGTAGTTATGATTGCCATAGAGGACTTGTCTCCCTTATATATTTACTTGTTTTTGCCTTAAGCATAACGACGTGAGAATATATGCTAGAGAAGAGAGATAACAACAGTTGTGAAGCACTGAAGTTTTTGAGAGTCTAAGTGTTGTGCAGTCTTCTTAGAATGACAAGTGAGCATTTCAGAAGTTCAACACCTTGAACTTGTTTGTTTTTGGAATCAGATTGACGAAATATGGTCAAATCTTTATTTGAACAATGGTGATTGTCATTATCCCAACAAGCATCTTCATTTCTGCTTCTTATGTTCGTAACTTGGTTGCGTTGTTGTTTTAACATTTTTTGTTTCCTGAAAATTAATTTGTAATCTTTCGCTTTTCGTATTGTTGTTATAAAAAAATTGTGCTTTTGAAAAAAAACAAATTATTGGGAGGAACTTAAGTGGAAATATGATAGTATGAAGGGACTTATGTATAAAATAAACTGTTGCGAAGAATAGAAAGAAGGGAAGGGAGAAGAGTATAATGGAAGAAAGGAATAAAAGATTTCCTTTTTCTTATGAGAGGTGGAAAAGTTTTTGTTGAGATCTTTGAAATAGAGGATGTGGTATGAGAATTTGTGGTCCCATGAACACTTTTTGTTCGCTTGCTCTTTTTATTATGTTCTGTTTTGGAATTTGTTCAGTTTCGATGGATGGTGATGGAGAAAGTATATTGCTGAGCAGATGTTGCACTCATCAAAGTTTCTATTTTTTGTGCAGAAAAGGGACTGGAAAAATATTGAAAGATGATATGGAAAAGGAAATATGTTACGGTTCTATATCTCAAGTGGTTAGAATGAGATATACTCTCCCAGAAATTTGCTAGTACGGGCAATAAATGTGGCATATTGATTCTATTTGGAAAATTAATATGTGGAGCGAGAGCGGTTTCGGCCTGGTGTGATGCTGGTGCAGGTGGTTTTTGTGTCGTGATGAGAACTTCAAGTCGGATTGTAGCCTTCGAGTCAAAATAAAATTTACATTCAAAACATATACGATGCTGGTGCATGAGGTATTCGAACTGTGATATGGCTTTCAGACTGGGTTGTAACATTGAGACTGTATTTATATATATTGTCGGAAAGGAAAGCGCGAAAACTGTTCCCCAAATCATAAAATACTTGCCAGAGAACAAAGCAAAATGCACAAATCAAAAAAATGCCAAACACAAATCGCAGACACAAAATTTTTTACGTAGAAAATTCAGATAGAAAAAACCACGGGACGATCATAATCCAACCCTAAAGAACCTCCACTAATGGAATAAAGAGATTACACTGTTTACAAGCTCCTCACCGATCAAACACGGATCATCGCAACTCTTTAGAACAAAAATAGATTACAACCACGAAGAAAAAAGACAATAAAAAAAATTCCAAATTGATCTTCTTCTCCGAAACGGCCTCCAATTCTTCTTTCTCCTCTCCAAAGTTGTAATGACACTCTTGCCACATTTTTTCCTCTCTTTTTTGTTGTATATTGCATGAGCCTTTATATAAACCCTTGCATGAATTAGGATTTTCATGTATTTGAAAACCATATATGGAAGCCAAAAATATTTATGGAAGTCCAATTACATTCAATCATATATTTAATAGAAATCAAATCATAAATTGGCTTGCCAAAAATTAAAAATTCAATTATATGGAAAATTAATATATGAAAGATCCGATCATAAATATATAATTAAAGTCAATGATGAAAATCCAATATAATATTTGTAAATGTTCCAATATACGACGCTCGATGCACTCCTCGAACTTTTTCGACACACGGATGACGCTCGTCGCACTCTGAGGTATTCTCCACATAGATTGGGAACCCCATCCAGTCCAACAAATCTTCCCCTTCACAACTATGTAGAGGAGGTCGTCATCCCGACGATCCGCCTGCAGTACTCAAACTGTCTTCTTGGTAGAACCTTTGTGAACATGTCTGCTCCGTTGTCATCTGTATGAACCTTCTCAAGCGCCGCTTGCTTCTTTTCAACCATATATCGTATCCAATGATACCAGGTATCAATATGTTTGGACCAGCTATAAAATATCTGGTTATTCACAAGGTGAATTGCACTCTGGCTATCACAAAGCAAATGATACTGCTCTTGCTTTAGTCACATTTCCTGCAACAGCTTCTTCATCCACAACAACTCTTTGCAAGCCTCCGTCGTTGTCACGTCCTAGAATACTGGAGAGCGGGGACAGACAAAGCCAGCTACGTATACCAGAGTACTTTATATCCCGAGATACGGTCACGACTGTCTAAACATGTGAGGGTTTACTCTACAATCCATCAAGCAATCCTGGGTCAAGAATCATAGGTTCTCAATCTCAAACAAGCAACAAGTTAACAAGATCTATGATCACATATAATAGTAAGGCGTCCCAAACTATACATACCCAGATGATCATGAAGCTAGTACAAAAATAAAGAACTAGCAAGAGTACAATATTACATGATCAGCTCTAGCTATAGTCTAGAATATGCTTAACAAGTAAGCCCGCAGGCTAGAATGTCAAGTTCCAAAAATACGAGCTAAATACGTGCTCGGTGGCTAAACGCCTCAAAAGTAATAGGTACAAGATCAAGTGGGTGATAAAGAAAAAACTCACTCATGTCCTCGGGTGCTCCTGGTGTTCACCATCTTGAGACAAAAAATACGGAATATCATGCGGTCCTGCTCCAAAATCTGATCATACAAAATCAGTGGGGTCAGATCCCAAAACAACAAGTACCACAAGAGAGCCAAACTTATGAACTAAAATCAGCATGCAGACAAATCAGTAAGAAGTAGCATAAGGATTAGTTAAATAAGTGCAACGGGTAAAATGACAGTTCATGAGTAAAACAAGGACATTTGGAACCAGTAGTCCGGTTGCCATTTTCGGATCAGCTGTTAAAGAAATCAGGACATGATTAGACTAGATTGGAAATCAAGCGATCACGACCAATCATGCCATACAGCTTTCTATTATTAGCTAATTAGGGTTATCACAGTCCTAGTTACTAACACATGTTGTTTGAGATTTCTTACAGCCACATATCCTGCAGTCCATCCGGGTTATCCGGACGAACATGTACATAGTATAGATTTATCATGTATAATCATTTCTTATCTTTTCTAGTAGTACAACACTTGACGGTGTGATGGAAGTGTGCCCCTCACGACGGAGATCTCCAAATCCATCAGGTGTCGCTGGGATACCGAGATTGCATGTAGCCAGAAAATCTCTCTAGATATTTTCTAGATTATTATTCTAGTTATTAGCCTAGACAATTATCAAGGATTTTTGACCGTGGTGCTCAAGAATCTGCCTTAGACATGATGCATGACATGACAATAACTTGACGAGTACAATCAAAATCAACCACGGGGATACATGTCATGTAGTACATGTGCTACTAATAGCCTTGATCAAGATATTTACAAGAATTCTCAAGTCATGAGTGCTCTACGTCGAGCCACGATCAGAATTTATCAGGATTAGGAGTATCAGTATAGTATCAGTATTATCAGTATAGGATCATGATTATCATTCATAAAGTACAATCACTAGATCATGTCAAGAAATCAAGATCAATATCAAGAATCTCGTGCTTAGAAATAACCATGATTAACTAAAATAACGGGATACAAGAGAACCAGAGAATCATCAAGAGTTAAGCATGTTAAAGAGAATGCTGACATACAGATGCATAAATTTATAATTCAAGGTTGGCGCATAAAATCAGGCAAAAATATAACATTCGCGCACAATGGGTCAAAAATCACCATTGGTGCATGTAGAAGCATAAAAAATACGCTGGAGAATCATACGCGTAAAACCCTTAACATGCAGGAAACCGCGTAAAGAAGAGCTCCAGCACTGACTTCAGAGCCATGGGCGTACAACAGAGCTTCAACGTTGTTCAGCGTACAATATAGCTCCAGAACAGCCTGCGTAATGCAGCATTTCCAGACCGCTTCGGCGTACAAATATTACTATTCGTCTGCTTTTAATGCAGCGTGGAGTTGTACGAGGAACTCTTCGTATTCCTCGAATGAACCTGTCAGATCATGCAGTAAACCTGACTCCTGACAAAGAGTACTGCACGACGATCGAGAGGACGACTGTAATAATGATTCTACACAGGGCCCTAGACTGTCGTTTAGTGACAAAGCCTTGATTTAAGTCATCTTTTACGCAGTCAAGGAATACGCTGCCTAGTTTTACACAGGCAGACATGAGCTTTTACGCTCAGGATGAGACAAAGCTGACCGCCACGTTAAAAGCTGCTCTTCGTACAGAACTCGAGGCACGTCTCTGCAGTTAATGCGCGATATGGGAGCAGATCTCTGCATTTAATGCACGAGATTTTGTTCTATTTCCAATGACTGGGTGAGCTATAATTATGACTAATACGTCCACATCATCACCTCTGCATATTACGCCATCAGGCTATTTTCAGCTATAGGAGCACGCTGTACGCTCTCTCCTTGAAATACGTCGACCTGGCCATTTTTAGCTATAGGAGTAAGCCGTATGCTATCTCCTCGGAATACGCCAACTCAGGCTATATTTGCAATGGTGCATGATAAGGCTATCTGGTCCAGAATACGGTCAAGACCCCAGTCAACATCAAGTTTTACGTGCTACTTGGCTTCTACGCCAACTTGACAATTACTTGGCTTCTACGCCTACTTGGCTTCTATGCCAACTTGACAACTATTCGGCTTCTACACCTACTTGGCTTCTACGCCTACAGGATAACTATTTGGCTTCTACGCCATAGTGACAGTTATTGGCTTCTACGCCAACCTTTTCTACGCGAGGGACAGTTACCTACGTGACTTGCATGTCGTGATCTTCGCAGCAGTTATACGCGTTACCTCATAATAGGACACACGTCACACGCGGATTCAGAAGATCATTTATACGTGGGTGACAGTTATTATAACTGCCGCGTAAAAAGTGCCACTGTTCGGCTTCTATGCCGACTGGACGGTTACTGTCACAAAACCCTATAAATTGAGACCTCCGGCCACGGAGGTCAAAGGTCGAAAGGTCGAAAAGAGGTCGGAAAGAGGTCGAAAGGTCGAGAGGTGGAGGATTATAAGGTCAAGATCGGATTTTATTTTTGAGAGAGAAGATCCTAGAGCACAGACAGAGGGGAGTGATTGACGACTTTGGCATCGAGCATCCAATCCCTCTACCGATTTTTGAAGCTTCTCCTTCTTCTACAACACTTCTTCGTCATCGTGTGGTCCAAGGGACAAAGTGATCGACCGCAGATCTGACTCCTATAGCAATATTTACCCAGATTTAAATTTTGTACTTAATATCCTCGTATAGGATTAATTGTACTTCTTTTTCGTGTTTGTAAACCAAATGAAGGGTTTCGTATAAACCTAGTTTTATTTCTTTCGTTTATTATCAAACAGTGCACAAATGGCCAAAGACAGATTTGGCGGACAAATCACTAATCCGGGCAGTTCTGGCACACTTTGATATAAAAGTGCTCCGAGCAAAGATGGCGCACAATCATACTAAAATGCACTTCTCGGATTTTAGCGCACAATGATAGAAGTGCGCGAGTCAGGAGCTTGGCGCATAAATCTATCATTGGCGCACAAGTGAAAGTACCCAAGCTACGATTTTGGCGCACTTTTATCAAGTATTCCAGTAGTGAGATTTGGCTCACAAACAAGCACATGAAGGTTTACTAAAAGATAAAACACAAGTTCCAAGACATGGCACAACAGTCGAGACGACCCTGCAGTCGAGAACACAATTCTCGAGAATGGTCAGAAGTCTTTGCTTAGTCATTAAGTATATAAAAGGCTACAAAGTGCGCCGTCTCTGGAGAATGACACATAGTGCGCTACACAGCAGAGTGTGACATTCTCCAGAATGGACAAAGTGCGCCGGTATGGAAAGTTCACCAAAGTGCACTGACTCTGCAATATCTGCAAAGTGCGCCAACTTGAATTTTTAAGCAGTGGCGTACATTCTTGATGACTTGCAGACCCATTCAAAAGTGCACCAAGTGGGATTGGCGTACTTTTGAAGGAATTGTCTTAGTAGAAAACGTACGTAGGAGTAAAGAAGTGCGCCTAGAGTACTGAACATATCTTGGCGCACTTTCTAAGAATTTTGTGAAACACACAAGTGCGATTACTGGAACTTCGCTTATGCGACAAAGGTTCCCTGCGTACTTTTGTATACATGTTTAGACCAACTTTGCATTCTTCGACTTGCTGTTCTCGGACTCCAAGAGCAATCCAATCCAAGGGACACAAAATCATCAATGAGACAAGTTTTAAGTGTTACCCAAAATAAAACCGATCAAATGATAAAAATAAGCTATACTAATAATCAAAGAAAGATCCAAGGTTGTTCCTTCGGTTGGCAAGATGTACTTGCTTGCGGTCAAGTTCTAGTCTAATACCAACACTACGTCTATGTTTCTCCTATTTATAGCCATCATGCTGATGGGCTATAGGTGACGCATGTGCTTCTGTTTGGTGGCCACAGGAGGCTCCTTCAACAGAATGCGGTTGCAACTGTAGACGCATGTTATGGGCAGGCTGCCACGTGTACATCCTTAACAGGATGTAGTTGAGTCCAGCCAAAGTTGTCACGTGTCTTGTTGCGAGAACGTGTCGATTGTTCTTTAGCAACTTGTCTTGTTGCGAGAACGTGATTTTGGGTATCTCCTCCATCACATTATTGCAGTGGGGGAATGCAACATGATCCTAAGCTGGCGGCTTGACCTGCACTGGGTAGGTGTCGGCATTCTAAAATTTCTCACTCAGAGCAACCCGAGTGTCTATGCAGAGTCGAAGAAGCTCGAATAGTGACAACTTTGCTGGAGAATTAGCCAGTTGTGCCAAGATGTCGAAGTTGTAGGACTTCTCCAACCCCTGAGAGGTATTTTTGCATAACCGTTTATCGAAGCGAGTTTCTTTCTGCTTAGACTTGTCCGCTGCTGGAGGCTGGGATAGACCCGAATCAGATGCGACGATTGGGAGTGCACCATCGTCAGGGATATCGTACTCTCGTTGGTATGCCAGGCCTGGCCTCGTTGTTCCTGCTATAGCTTCTTCGGAAGGGATATAAACCGTATAGCAGAACTTGGACTTCTTGCCCCTGGACTTGGTGGCGGAAGATGTTTCCTGCTGCATCAAGTCTGGAACAAGATCCGGATGGACCCACATGACCTCCCCACGTGATGTGGTGAGAAGTATCAGCCCGACTATTTGGTCACGAGCTGTCGGGTTCTCCCCCGTCAGTCAGTAGCACATACTTACCCGGTGAGTATCTGATAGATAGTCGACACTCTCTATCGCTCCTCCTCAATGGAACCACTAGTGCTGGTTATATACCAACAACCTCCTCCTCAGGAACTGCCTCCAAGGCATGCTCACCCTCCTGAAGATCATCCTGACCACCATCAGCATGCTGATGATCAAAGTTGGAAGCAACTACATGTACTGGATCCCCCATAACTGGATCCTCTGCGATGTTCTCTGAAAACTGCTCGAAGCAAAATGACTCTAACTCAGACAATTCCTCAGCCTCAGAAGGCATCTCAGAATTCTGAGTGTTGGTCATGGTCTGATCCTCGACGAATACCACGTCCCTGCTGTCACGCCCCGATTTCGTCTAACCGATAATCGTCCCCCGGGCGTGATGCCGTGCACGCGTAGGGCGCGTGTGCACCAGGCCTTAGGCATAAGGATATTCTTTAGATCAATGCAACAGAGTAGACAAATAAGATAACACAAGGTTGAGGCATAGAAAAGTTTCCCTTTTATTTATAATGAACATCCGGTTACATTGCTTGACTCAAAAGTATAAAATGCCCCACGGGCTTACAAACTTGGACGCAAAATGAGATAGCCGATCCATACATTATGTCCCTTTACATAGTTTCAAACCCAAAACTTCTTGTTGTGCGGGGAAGCACCATCGCTTTAGCGTCATTTCCGCCACGGAGAGAGAGAGGAAGGCTTCCAGCTTGAGCCTCCAAGGTCTTGGCCCCGACCCGCTAAGAATCCCAAAAGTCCGAAGAGAGCTTCAGCTCCTCGCCGCATTGCCTTGCGCCGGGGAACCTGCTACAACGAGGGTCAGTACTTCGAAAAGTACTGGTGAAGGCTAGCTGCTCAACTTTACCAAGCTCTTTATATGAGTTTAAATGAACATGCAACATTTATGCTCTTAGGTGGGTTTCTATTCTTGCCTAGATCAGATTTCATTTAGCAGGTATGCAAGAACAAAATAACATAACTTCACATGCCACCGTTCGGTGGCTTTACCTGTCCCGTCTGAACCACCTGTACAACTTACCATAGCCTTCCCTGTCACGAAGACATAGTTAGTCTGCACAGTTTAAATATACACAACATCTTTCTTTTGTTGTTGTTCTACTAGCCATCATGGGTTTAGTCTGGGCTGGCGGCGACGCTTGCAGCGCGGGTAGCTAGCCCCGCTACAATTCCCCGCTCCCAGTACTAAGAAAGTAGATTCCGCCCGGGTCGGAACGGCCCGGTGCCCCGGTAACCGTCCGCAGGAACCTGGATCCCCTGTGCACAAGAATTCCCATGACCATATCTATGACTCTACCTCATAGATTTACTTCCTAGCCAATGTTAAAGAACATCATGTAGGAAACTGCTTTACTGTACTATCACAATCAACCAACAGTTATATGAAATAACATGCAGCAGTTTATAGAAGAACACTTTGAACTTATTGAAAAGTACTTGAACTATCAATAAATACCAACCCATTAAACATCCAACGACCATGCATGCATCAATGAATTAATGCAAGGTTTTATATGACAAGCGATGGGTGTTCCAAGCCTACTTCTTATCTTATCTTGTTATCCAACTTATTACTTAAGTGGTGTCGTTTGATTGAATGCTTTACTGAGTCAATCTTATTATGAACGGAGCCCTTGGAAAGAAGGTGCTTATCGAAATAGAGCCACTCACACAGTCGGTTGTATAGGAAGAAGAAGCAGAGATCCCTAAGACTCCGCTCGCGCGTCGTCTACACTATCACCTGCACGCACCAACGGATGATCAATACCTCCTGCTTCGGTCTCCAAGGCTCGATACGAAATGCGAAATCCTAAGAACGAAAACAATGAAATCCATTGAAACCGTTCAAGAAAACGCAAGTCCTAAAACCAACAAGTACGCAACCAACGGCAATCGAAAACGGGCAAGGAAAACCAACACAACGGAAAGGCCTCTCTTTACTCTGCCGCCGAGTCCTTTCTTGAGGCACGATCCATTGTTTATGGGACCTGATTCCGAAGAAACCAATCCATAACGAGGAAAGGATCTTGATTCAATCTGTCCCGTTCGGACGGTCGTAAATATTTCCTGGCCGCGCTCCCCGAGCAGGGGGAACGGGATGAACGGGTCGTTACACCTGCTTCTGTAGAGCTTTCTTTCCACTGGGTCGTAGAGTCTATAGCCAAACTCATCCCGACCGTAGCCGACAAAGACACACCACCTCATCTTCGGCTCAAGTTTGGATCTTTCGTCCTTCGGTACATGCACGAAGGCCTTGTAACCAAACACTCGCAGGTGATTGTATGATGGCTCTTTGTCGTACCATACTTTGTCAGGTATCACCCAATAAAGGAGCACAAGGAGATAAATTAATATTATAAGCAACTGTGTAAAGAGCCTCACCCTAATAACTGTCCGTTAAGTTTGCCTCTGATAGCAAACACCGTACACGCTCCATTAGTGTCCTGTTCATCCACTCCGCTACACCATTGAGCTAAGGTGTCTTTGGTGGAATCTTCTGGTGTTGTATCACTTTCTCTCTGCAATAAGCATCAAAGGGACCAATGTACTCGCTGCCATTCTCGGTCCGAAGATATAGTAGCTTTTTGTCCATCTTCCTTTCAACAGAGGCCTAAAACTCTTTGAAAGTGGGCAGCACATGATCCTTGGTCTTTAAGGCATAGAAATCTTCCTCGAACAATCATCAATAAAGTCACAAAAAAAGAAGTATCACCAATGGACTTTACCTTCATAGGACCGCAGACATCCGAGTAAATCAACTCGAGCAACGCCGACTTTCTTGAATTTGGGTGACTTTGAAAAGATACCCAACTCGTTCAAGTGTTTCAGCTTACTGGATACGATGCAATGACTCACACGCGGGTTGCCGCTAAGCGAGGATGACTTATCTATATAAACAAGAGTCGCTGGCATATCCATAAAGGACGGGCCATTGGTGAGGATGGAATGCAACGAAAGAACAAGGTACGCTACAAGCCATCCCGCCAATACAATGGACCCTTCTAGCGAGAATGGTGCAGTGTGAAGCGCACATGCCATCCTGCTATACAATATATGAGTTTTATCCAGATCGGATCGGCCCTAGTGCCCCGGAGACCGTCCGTGGAACGAGATGCTGTAATCCCCCTAGTTTCCAAGTTGTCCGCGACATGCAAGTCTTGGGTCTTCCAATTTATAACTTGACATGATAATCCATGATTCTTGTTCTGAACGAGCATTGCTCCATGAGCTATGATTCTTGATTTGCTTGACATGATTCTTGTTCAGATATAAACTTGACATGATTCTCGTTTAGTGTTCAACTTGACTTGATGCATTCCCGTGGTACAGGGATTGCCTTGGCGACCTAACGGTCCCGGATACTTGCAGGTTCATATTGCACAGAAGAACTATTTGATAGTCTTCTGGCTAACTAGATGCATGCACGATACGAATATTGTTACTCGATTTGTGGCATAATTTGTGTGACAAGCATTACATCGAGGTAACGAGTAAAAACTACAGTAAGCAGACAAGCATGCGTTTATATGAACATAAGCATTTACGTTAACACGGGTCTAAGGGTAAAGCGAGGAGTAAAACCGTAAAGGGACATACCGAGCAACATTATCTATGGGACGTGCAATGTAAACGAGTGAACAGTGCACTACGAAAAGTATATATCGTTCTATTTGAGGTGTAGCGGGGTCTATTTGCACAAGACAAATGTAGCATGCGAGGGTCCATATATAAGCAAAGTTTTATTTCCATGTTCTAACACAAGCAATACAAGTTCGGATTATTAACTTAGCTAGGTGCATTGTATTCTTTATTAGCATGCATGGGGGTGATTCACCTATCGACTAGTATGTATTGTCCATATTTTAAGTTTACTGGCTAAGCAAAGACAAGTTTATTGTAGCCACCCACCTTAGCGATGATTCGCTTCGGTCGAGCAATACTCCGAGCGAGCCTCTGAAAGCCTAAGCCGGAACTCCTGAAGGGCCAAGTCGGGAAATCCTTTGCCATAAACGAGTATTCTCGCTGAGCAAAGCGGGTCTGGTCATTGCACTTGCGCCATTTGAATCGGCTGTCCGCTTGAACGGAACGGGTCGTCACATTATATACCACTCAAAAAAAGTCTCGTCCCCGAGACATCCTGAGCGCAAGCTGTTCTATCGCATTATCGAATCTATTTCAAGCGTAGCAATCAGTACCACTAGATCCGTTCGAACACAATCTTCTACTCGCTCCTTAAACCGTATCGCGTGTATGCTGAGTCAGTCTCATTGAATGACTCTATCATTCAATCCAAGTTCTGACTCGGTCTCTATTGTGCCTTAGCGCGGAACATATATCGCTTAACGCGGGGTCCATTATGATCCAGCTTGAGTAATGATCTAAGGCTGAGGCAAACTTATACAAGTCGTTATACTTGTCCATGCGGATATTCACTTGCAATAGCATTCGAGATTAGCATATCGCGAGTCTGGATCGTGCACATATTCAAAGCGTCCTTCAAACATATGCATGTCAACCAACTTAGCGATAGCGAAGTCTTAGCACTCGAGTTTCATATAACATTGAGTCTTAAATCGTGCACACGTTCAAGGTGTCCCTCAAACATATGCATTCAATCAAACTTAGCGATAGTGAAATCGGACAAGCTACTTGCGAAAATCTCAAGGGTTCTCGTCTCATGAATCACGATGATACTTCCAACATGGTCGATCAAATTCCAAGTCATTTTCCATTCCAACTAAAAGCCTAAGCCGGAACTCCCGAAGGGCCAAGTCAGGAAATTCTTTGTCTGAAACGAGTATTCTCGCTGAGCAAAGTGGGTCGGGTCATTGCACTTGTGCCGTTTGAATCGGCTGTCCGCTTGAACGGAACGGGTCATCACACCGGCTTAGCGTCCATCTCTCCTCCCTGGTTAGCCTGTCAACCCTGACACCCTTCTGAAATTTCAGAACCTGGCTCTGATACCACTTTGTTAGGAACGAAAGCGCGAAAACCGTTCCCCAAACCAGAGAGTACTTACGAGAGAATCGAGCAAAAGGCACAAACCAAAAAAATGCCAAACACAAATCGCAGACACAGATATTTTTACGAGGAAAATTCAGATAAAAAAAACTACCGGGCGATCAGAGTCCAACTATGAAGAACCTCCACTAATGGAAGAAAGAGATTACACCCTCTACAAGCTCCTCACCAATCCAACACGGATCACTGCAACTCTTTGGAATAGAAAATAGATTATAACCACGAACAAAAAAGATAATGAGAAATACCCCAAATTGATCTCCTTATCCGAAATGTTCTCCAATTCTTCTTTCTCCTCTCCAAAGTTTCAATGACACTCTTGCCATCTTTTCTCCTCCTTTTTTTTTGTATATTGCATGAGCCTTTATATACACCCTTGTATGAATTAGGGTTTCCATGTATTTGAAAACCATATATGGAAGCCTAAAATATTTATAGAAATTCAATTACATTCATTCATATGTTTAATAAAAATCAAATCATAAATTGGCTTGTCATAAATTGGAAATCCAATTATATGGAAAGTTAATATATGATAGATCCAATCATAAATATATAATTAAAGTCAAAGATGTAAATCCAATATAATATTTTTTTGCCATAAATGTTCTAATATACGACGCTCGATGCACTCCCCGAGCTTTTCCGACACATGGATGTCGCTCGTCGTACTCCGGAATATTTTCCACATAGGTTGGGAATCCCACCAACTCCAACATATATGTCATAACCGTACTTCTTAATACGGTACTATTTATTTATTTTTTTACTTTTTAATATATTTAATGTCCTTTATCAATAATTATTAAATAATTTATGATAAAGAAATGATTTAACAATACAAATTTTAGTTTTTATTTTATTTATATAAAAAATTTCATTTAACCCTTGGGTTAAATTTGCAATTAAAAATTTGCAAGGACACCTTATATTCTAGGTGTCAAAATCTAGAACCCATATGGACACATGACTCCTTACTAAACTCCTTAGTAACCATTCATTAAAATAAAAAATAAAAAAAGAAAGAGAGAGAGAGAGCCCCCTCAAACCGAACATATCTCTCTCTCACGTACACTCTCACCCCTCTCCTTCTTTCGGTCTCTCTCCCTCTTCTCCCACTCTACTTCTGTTGCCACTGCTTCTACTACTACTGCTGCTGCCGCTACTGCTTTTGCTGTTGCTGCAGCTCTGGTGTTGCTGTTGTTGTTGCGGGCGCTGCAGACGCCGTCGCCGCCATCTGCCACCGTCCGCCAGCCCTACCCCATCGCCGACGGGTCCCCTCGCCGACGACCACCCCACCACTACCATCATCCATCTTCATCTTCATCTTCATCTTCATCTTCATCATCCATTATCATCACCATCATCAAAACCCAACCCTAGCCCCTTCCTTGAAGGAAAAAGAAAAAGATGAAGAAGTAGAAATCAAAAGGAAGAGTTGGAAGAAGAAGAAGAAACTTGAAGGAGATGTAGATGAAGATCAAATTAGAAGAGATGATTTACAAAATCCTAATCCCCAATTTTTCTCAAGGCAAGCCCTCCCTTCCTCTTCAAAAAATTTTATTTCAAATTTCTGATCTAGAATTACGTATATATTTATGTGTGTGTACAATGTTAGGGATTTAATGATTGAATTTATGAATTGGTAATTTGATACTCATATATTCATAATAGGTGTAGTTGTATGACACGAACACGAAGTTAGATAATGGTGAACACATGAACTAGAAGAGATTAGTAAATAGAAAATAGTTGGGTGAATTCGATTTTTTCATTGTATTGCACAATGTGGTGTTTGTGATTTGGAATGGAACATATGTATATTGATTTTTCCATGATTATGGTATTAAGTAATATATAGGTTGGGATGATATTGATATATGTAAATAAATGAGGGCTTATCGTCATAGGCATTGTTATGGTGTTCCAATTCATATATTTATACACAAATAATATTTGGAGTAAATAAAAGAATAAGTTAGTCTTCAACAATTAAGAATTCTCAAAGTTCAAAGACAAGCTCGTCTTCATCTCTTTTGATTTGATATTTAATCATTGTCATGATTTATTTAGGGTTTACATCCTATATAAATGTAAATTTAGAATAATTTATATGTATGTCATGAAGTGGTGACATGGTACATGTATCGAAAGCGACATGGACACACCGATACACTAATAGAACACGGGTTGGATATTGCGATAGTGGTTGTTTTCGGTATTAGTATTGATTTGCGTCATGATTTGAATGCCATATTTGCATGTATAGTCTCGATAGAAACTATACATAGCACTTGAATATTTGTGGTATTTAATATATGAGTATGTCATGTTCAATTCGATACTATAAAAATTGAGAAGTGGTGTTTTGGACTTTTAATTATCAAAAGAATGATAGTAGATAGTGAATGGTAATTTTTTTTAGTACTTAGAACGTAATCATTGGTAGAAATCGAACTTAAGCTATGTGGTCGATAACTTTAAGCAACCATAAATTCATGATATACACAGTGTACGAGGATAATGATTATGAATGAGACAAGAAAATCAAGTATAATTTTGTTATTTATTGATGGCCTTAGAATCACCTTAGCCGTAATAAGGAACTTATTCAAATAGGCCTTGAGGTCGTAATTTTATTTTAGGGCCATATCGGCACCTAAATGATAGATTTTAACTCATCGAAGTCTAGTTAAAGCGGAATTCAGCATTAGCTTGAGTTAAAATGTTTTTCATGTTGTTTGCAAATAAAAAATCTAGTATAAATCGGATAGATATCCATGTTGTAGTATAAAACTAACCGTATTAGTCCAAAATTGATATTTTGGGACTGTCTAATCTATTTTTTAAATATAATTCAGTATCTATGCTGAAGTTGAGATACCGAAATTAGTCTACCCATGAATGAGTTCAAGGTAATAAATTTGTTCGAGTACTTTAGACTTCAAGAATTTCTGAAAAAATCGATAATCAATAACTACTCGCAGTAGGTAGCACTACGCTCAAAAATATCTTCTCGATTAAGAAGTTTTCATTCTAAATTATAGAATGATCCATACCATACGGATATATTAATTTGGATAAATTCGTGTTTGAAAATCAAGAATATTTGTTTGATTGTGTTAATTTCTTGATTGTCTGTTTTATTATAATTTGTGGTACTCTTTGACATTCTTGTTTAGTGGACTTTGTAGTAAGTAATGCAAAATCATGGATTGCTAGCATTAAAGTATAATTGGTCGAGGTAAGAAGCAATGCTTCCATTCTTTCGTGGTATTGGGTTATATATATTAATTGCGTGTGATTTTCGGTATTGAGTTGTTCCACCGAAGGGGTCGGCGAACCCGAAAAATTCTACAGAGGGTTGCTCCGGGTCTTTCATTATTAATTGTGAAAATTTCGCAGTCCAAAATACAAAGGAGACTTTGTCGAAAATTTCAAGAAATTATAGAGATACCAGTTTTGAAAATTTTGAATAATTAGTTAGTCTCTATTTCAAGTCATTTAATAGCTATTGATATAGGATCAAACTCTAAAAAAATCTTAGGTTCCGAATTTAGACTATATGACGCGTAGGACACACTTACACGTGCACAAAAGAGCAATAAAAGTTTCAAAGCTTCACATTCCAAGGTAATGTGTACCCATTTTCATATTTTCGGATTGGTCCTACCAAATGGAATGTTACTATTATAAACGTGATGCCATGAGCACACGAAACAGATATTTGATTTGATATTAAATGTTTCCGCTAAGACGGAACTACTTGTAGAATAGTATCCTCGGAAATCGTGTGGTGATTGACACATGAAACGAGATACGAATCAGACCTGTAATTCAACTTAAATAGTATGTTAGATAGGATTGATTGTGAATTTGTAGAATTGTATCGGGACGGGAGAGAACATTTGGATCACACCGGTGAACTCTTTACAATATTAATTGTTTTAAAAAGTAATGATGATCAGTAGTTCTTGCATACGTATGTCCACACGGATGACTGAGGTGAGGCTTAACTCACTTATCTGCCATTGGATCTGAATTCTTGAAAGGGATCAAGAAATTCGACAATTGTGTATATCCAATGTTGACCTATGTTCCGAATTCTTGAAAAAATTCAAGATATTCGACAATTGCTACAATAGGATTTTTGAGCATCGAATCAAGTAATCCGACACTTGTTATAAGCCGGTATACGACCGAGGTGAGGTTTAGCTCACTTATTTGATCTGAATTCTTGAAAAAGTTTAAGATATTCTACAATTGTTATATTATCACATGATCCGAATTCTAAAAGCAAAAAATTCGACAATTGTTTATATCATGTGTTACTTGTGGGATGGAAAAATCTAAGCTCCATCCATCAAGGAAATTACCTGATCCCGGGTATATGGGATTATTGCCGAGACAATTGATGTTGGTGGTGATCCAAAAGCGTTCTCTAAATTCCATTTGCATATAGAAAAATTGTTCTTGATTGTGTTTGTGACTTGTGATTGTGAATTGTGATTTGGACACCAAGTAGAATATGTTTCAAGATAAGTGTGAGTGTGGACTATGATTTGGATAGTAAGTAGAATAAGTTTTAATAAGAGTTGGAATACCATGTTTCATGATTTCGTTATAAAGGATGGAATACCCTACTTCCTGATTTCATTAAATGTATCCAAGGAAATTACTATTACATTCTCTATCATGAAATTCGAGAGTCGAATCATTTCAAAATTCCCATTTTATTTATTTTCTCCGTCCTTGACTGATAGCTTGCATGTCGTTTGACGATCTAGTATTGTTAATTAGATTTTGTAGAGAACATCTTCAAGGAAGTTACCGTTGTGCCTCGACAAGGAGCTGGAAGACGAGAACAATATGTCGCACCGGAAGACGATTGAATTTGAAGCAAAAAATGTATTTTCATCATGTAATAAGATATTAAGGTGCTATATGTATATTGGGATAAATATTGTAATTGGGTAGAATAGTCCATTTTCTATTTATAGTTTTAGAATGTTCTCTATCCAGATCAGTTACTTTATTATTAAGCAAGTTGTGACATGTGATAATCATATTCTAGAACCTTACAAGCGACAATCGCGAGTATGGATACTGGTGTATTCGTATGGTGCGTAGCCTGAAAATGATGTTACGTACTCGATTTGCCGTATTCTGGGAGCATGACGTGCCAATATATATTAAATAGGAGTGTAATAAAGACGAGATATTTGACATTTGATATTTTTTCGAAGTCGGTGATGTCTTAAAAGTTCCAAAGGAAAAAAAAACTAAAAAGTACAAAGACACTACATGAAATGTTAACGACACTATACTTTTGGGAGCCTTTGTTATTTTAGGAATGTTAAAGTTTTGACAGTCGATTTCTATCAAAATTTTGAGAGTTCTAAAACTGCGAAAGCTGTGATATCCCCTACAAATTCTGTAGTGTTTTTGTCACTTGCAAAAAATCAAAGTTAAAAAAAAAAAAAAAACCAAAGGGTATGATCTATAAGGATTACAAGCAAATCAAGATAATATGCATGAACTTGGTCTAATGATACGAGAACGGGTCATTATCAGGTTTGCTCCAACTGCCATAGAAACAAAAAAAATATTTGAATTTTTTTTCTTTAATTATAATTATAGTAGGGAGAAATGTTCTATGAATGCCTGAAATAGGCTTTTGAGATTCATTAATGTTGTTTTTGTTTGTAGAGAAATAGGGGGAGGGAAGAAGCTTGGGATCATCTATATAAATGGGCCAACCTATTTTTGTTGGCCAATTTTTTTCATTCTAGACTTTTAGTTGAGGATTCATTAATGTATTTTTTTTTTTTTTCATATGAATTTATTACGTCTCTATTTTGATGAGAACTGCATGCCTATTCCAAGCAAGGTTTTCCCTACCAAGTTAATCAATGATGTACTTGTGTTCAATTTTGTGAACCATAGGGTTGTTGCTATCATAAAGTACTTTCTTTCTTTTTTAAGATAAAAGGATACAATCAAGAATATCCCACCCAAATTCCATTCATATATAGCATCAATAAAATCAATAATATAATAAATATGAACCATATAATAATTATATATAAAATATCAAAGTTGAAAGAGTTATTTATACTAACCTTCCCTATATTTTTATTTATTACACGAATTATTTTTATTTTAAAACTAATTATACAGACCTCTCCTATATTTTATATTTTATGTAAATGGTTGTTATACTAACCATCATTTCGAAAATAAAACATAAACTACAAGAGAGGTCCGTGTAACTATTTTAAGAAAAAATTTGAGTTGCACTCCACTTTATTTATCCATATTCAAAATGCACCCCACACAATTACCATAATGTATAACCCTCTCCTCCACTTTTAACGGAAACTAACAGTCAACTGCTTTGACTGTTAATATTTGACCGAAATATCCATTCCCTCTTCCCAGCCTGTCCCCTCCTCTGTCGTGTACGGAGTGGATATTTTTTTTTCAAAAATTTTGGTCAAAGGAGTTGACCGTTAGTTGCAGACAGTTTTCGTCAAAAGTTGGAGGGAGGGATGTCATACATTACAGTAATCGTATGGGGTGCACCTTAAATATAGATAAATAAAGTGGAGTACAACTCAAATTTTATTTTATTTTAAAAATAAGTAAAATCTGTGTAATAAACATATAACATAGAAGAGGTTAGTATAAATAATCCAAGTTAAAAAATACAGCTTAAATAAGAGTAATTGATTAAGATATAAAATTGAGCCATCGGAACATCCTTAAAAATGTATCCTCCCATAGTATTAGCTCCTGAGAACAATAAATTAGGTGTTTCTATTCTTGACTCATTTTAGCACATATATTATAATTGTCTATTAATTATTCCGATTCAACCGTCAGTTCCGTTTTGATGATCAGATCCAATCCGACCCGATTCAACCGACAGTTCCATTTTGACAACACTGACTTAGAGCCTCCTTAGCGAGGACATTCCATATCATACTTCATTTTTATTTTTTAATTTGTATAAATTATTAGTTCCAGAATGTCTATTTGATATTGTCACTCCAAATAACTCACAAAATTCGTATTGGATCCAGTCCAGTTACTATTCACTGGTTTGAAATTTTTAGTGTTTTGGTTTTCTAGCATTTGCAAGCGTGAATAAAAGCTCACTGCAGCTCTCAAATGTTACAAATTTAAACTACTCCCACTCTATTTTTTCCAAGAATGTGAATTTTATTCAGGCCCTTTAGAGAGGCTACAATTCAACCCGAAGATTTACAACCCATCCCGTCCGAAGGTCTATATATAAATTCTCTAGTCTGAAGGTCACATTCCAACCAGAAGATTACATCCCGGCCTGAATGTACCACCCCAGCCCGAAGACATCACGTCTGAAGACTCCATCCGGCCTGAAGGCCTCACGCAGCCGAAGCTGCACAGCACCAGCTCCGCACTAGTACCACACATGCACCCGCATCGCATTCACGCATCGTCCGGATCGCACCACACCGATCCATGCGCCTGCACCGCACCACGCGTCGGCACTGCACCCAACCACCATCCGTCACTTTAATTCTTCTATAGGAAAATTTAAATGGCACCCCCAGAATTCGACCCGCAACCTCTTAGGAAGAGTGCATCGGTCTTAACCGCTAGGAAAGTGTCCACGCAGTCGGCATTCTATCAGTTTAGCATTGTGAACGAATCAACGTTGGCAATAAAGTAGGATGGATTCCATAGTTAATTTGATAATGTCTCTTTAATCGTCACCAAAGTCTAATTTTACTGATGGATTTTGCGTTACGGGTATGTAGATATTTCCAAACAATACCCTCCATTCATTCGCTATTACTTCTAAAATAGTTGAGCTAAGATATAGAAGAAAAATTGCAGTCAGTTTGATAGTAAGAAACGAGTCTTGCTTGATTATAAGTTTTTTTTTTTTTTTTTTTTTTAAATATAAATGTGAGTTGAAATAACTGTTTTAAAAATCAAATGGAATGGAGCAGTTGAACCAGTAAATCCATGAATCAGTAGTTATTTTGAATTAGTTTAATGTAGATCAACTATTTTTTTATTTTCAAAAATTAAGATCGATCCGGCCGATTGCCGAACCGTCTGATCCAGTTGAATTTTGAACCAATTTGAGTCCCAATTTTTTTTATTTTTTTTTGGACTTTACATTTAATGAAAGTTAATATGTTTAATTCTTGACTAATTCTACTATAGTAAATATGCATAACTTCTAAGTAGTATATATATGAAGTCGTGTATTATGTAATATATTTAATACAAGATTATATAACTGGTTCAATCCGAATTAATCTATTGGTTGGATCGATTTAAAATATTTTTAAACCTCTTTATAAATAGTAGAGATGTACTGTACGTAGAGTCAGAAAACTCGATAAGTATAACAACCATCAATAATGTATTCATATTAAAAAACTAGTATAAATGCACTTGCAACCAACCTATTTCATTGCTTATTATTACAAAGACTAAAAGATGGCTGTTTTGAAAGATTAAAAAACAGCTACATTAATTATTTTAAATTTAATTATATATATATATATATATATATATATATATATATATATATATAACTATTTAGAAAAATCAAAAGAGTGCCCTACAACCCATATTAACTTTAATAAATTATTTTAATTAATACTAGTATATATGTACATACGTTACACGTATTTTATATTACTTGAAAATAAGCAAACAATAGTTTTTTTTTAAATCTACTAAAAATAACAAAATCTTTTTAAGTTTTTACTATTTTTAAAGAATAAATAACAAAAATCATCAATTATTTTTTACATGTAATTATCTAACTACCTATATTAATTTAATGAAGTAAACATAGATAGGAATATTTTTGAAACAAAAAAAAAAACTTTCACGATGAAGTCTAATTTTTTTTTATTATATACTAGTATAAAAACATATAAAATGATATATTTGTAAAAAAAAAAAGTTACAATAAAAATGAACTTTTCTCATATAGATTTTATAGGATCTTATGAGTTTCTAAATTTTCGAACTCCGCCATAAAAAGTCTGAAGATTTTTGGACTCCAAGTGCAGCATAAGGAAATAAAAAGGCAAATTTATTCGTGCTGTAGAACTTTAGACTATTTGTCTCCAAAAAATTGTTAGATAATGACATCTTTCGTTATGTAGCATATGAAACAGCTGTTGATATAACAAAATTTAACATTAAAATTAATATTAATTTAACATTAATATCATTATTAATATTAACATTAATATTAACATTAAAAAAATTGGATGATTAATTTTTTTGGTTAAAATTTGTTATGCCAACTACAACGTTAGATGTCACATAATAAGAGATGACACAACAAAAAAATTTGGAAGACAAATATCATAATTGAAAAAAAAAAAAAAAAAAAACAGAAATCTCGGTAGTGTTAGAGCCACATCGGCATTACGGCTAAATAAGACTCATGTAAAATCTGAGTCCCCGGACCATTCTGCGGTGCGAAGCCGTATGGTCCGGTCATCAGCCTCATTCCCTTCAGGAACTGCCTCGTGAACCAACGTAGCCTGACTTGGCGAAAGAAGCGGGCCACGAGCAGTCTGGCCCGGCGCAACCGTTGCCGCCTTCCGAGCCGCACGGTGAGCGCCTGCCGGCGGTGAATGCGCAATCGGAACCTCTTCGCTCTCCGGCTCGGTTTCGGACCGCCGATGAGGCTGCTCTTCTCTTCTTCTGCAGATGCCATATTCAAGCACAGGGCTAAGTGTAACAATCTGATTGATATTTATAGTTAGTTTTGTGCCAGTGATATGCCAGTTCTCAGTACATTGTCACACACACACACACACACACACACCGCCATGATATTGTCGTTTTTTGAATAATATTTTATTTCGGGAGCTACATCTCTATTGCAATTGGAGGATGTTTGGTTTTTTTCGATTTGGAGTGCGGAACTGGTCAGAATTTAAATTATAAATTATTTAATATTGGGACTGCAGACAAAATAATATTTTTCTTTCAAAGTGGATTAATCCCATCACGTCAGTTTGGCTGAAAAATTAATTTTTTTCTAGTTTAACAAAAAAAAAAAACTATTTAAGTCACTATAAAAGAAGGTTCAATTCACTCAAATAACCACATAAGTATTAAATTTTAAAAATTTTCACTTATAATTTTTACGTTTTTAAAACAACAAAATGGAGAACTTTTTACTTCGTTTACTCTATCATAATACGTGTGCAAAATATCGATTTTTAAAAAAATTTCATGCAATCTAATGATTGGAGAAAAAAATGATGCAGTGAGTGACTTTGAGTTTCACAAAAAGTTACAAATTAGTAGAAATTTATCACTCGCACAATGCAAATATCGTTTCATGCTTGGTGTCGAAATATAAGAAAGTCTCCGACGCACTCGCAAGCATATATAGCCAGCGTCGACAAGAACGTTGGATCCATGCAATAAAGTTGATTTGATGAATGGTTTTTGCTTGGAGGCATCTGTAGAAATTTTCAAACCTCGCCATGAAATCATTCACTCATCGCTCAATTTGCTTGGAGGCATCTGTAGAAAATTATCGTCTAAAATATCAATTTTTGATAATTTAGCTATCACTTAATTGTTACATATTTTAAATTTAAACAAAAACAAGAGAATAAAATATAACTAAAAAAATATTTTATAAAAAAAAAAAAAAAAAAACCTGTCCCTGGAAGTTGTTGTAGGCATTTGTAATTTAGCTAAATTGTCAAAAACATGACAGCAGAAGTAGAAGTAGAATTAATGATTTATAAAAGTTACACTTATGTTTATAATCTCTCGTTGGATACGTTGAGTCCAAAGTTAGGTAAAGTAGCAGCCGGACCTGATATAAGAATTAAAACTTGAATAACTTAAAGGAGAATAAATCCAAGTGTACACCTCCATTTCTCCAAAGCAAAAAAAATACCCAAAATGTCAATTTCTGAATTTTCTATTTTGTCGTCCTTAGTTGAACCAACAACACCTTAAGTAGAAAGGAGAATGAATCCGAGTGTACAGGTGATCAAAGGTAATCCAACCTGACCGGAAGTTGCTAAGAGGATCATTATTTGTTGCGAGTCTTCAATATAATTTGGGGTCCAAAATTTCGAAAAAAAAATAATTGTAGAATGGATTGGATTTGTATGAAAATAGTAAAAAATGATAAAGTAATTTGTACCTTAGGAGTGGTGTAGTGGTAACATCACAGGTACACTACTAGGTTGGTCAGGAGATCGAATCCGAATGGGGAGCACGGGGCCTGGGGTCTCCAGTACGGAAAAAAAAAAAGATGAAATGATCTCCGGTTACAAAGATTGTATGGTCAAAAATTGATGTGGGACTTACTATTCTACAAAATTAGCTTCTACATTTTGAATCTAGAATCTATAATGTGGGATGGACCTTACTAATGATGCTCTAAGAGTATCATTAGTAGATGGTGCTCAAATTTTTTATTGAAAAATTCCTCCAATGCAAATGTGAACTAAATTCTGAAGGTGATATGGAATGACATGACAAATATATTGTGAAATTTGTTATCTTGTTCTAGACAATGCACTTCACAATGACTTTACCACCACATCATTAATTATGAATAAAAAATACTGAAAATTTACTGTAGCGAAATAAATTTATATTAAATTCATGCAAACGAAACAAGTTTGCTAATTTTTGAAATAGAAACATTGTCCGCCAACAGTGTTGGCGGAAAACACAATAAACGTACACGTAGGCAAAAAAAAATTTAAAAAAAAATTAAAGTGGACCCCACAACCCAAATTTCGCCAACACTGGCAATTTCAGCCAACAGTGTTGGCAAAAATTGGCCTGTGGGCCCACGGGTTCAGTTGGGTCGTTTGGTTTGGTTGGTTTGGTTTCATTTGGTTTGTTTTATTAGTTTTTTTAATTAGTTATATATTTTTTTTAGTTCTATTTAGTTTAGTTTTGGATTTTGATATTTTTATTTAGTTTAACATCCAAAATAAAATATGTTATCATTGAACCAAAAAAAAAAAATTTACCGTACGAATATCACGTCTGCCGTCGATCAGACTTCGAACGGCCATAACTATTTTGTTAATTAATTTATAAATTTGATTTAACAAAATAATTAATTTAATTAATTTATATTTTATTTCATTTGCATGAATTTGATATAAATTAATTAATAAAATAAAATTAAAATAAATTAACAGAAAATTTATTTTGTTAATTTTCTGTTAATTTATTTTGTTAAATTGGTGGGGGGCCAATTTATTTTGTTAATTTTCTGTTTTATTTAAAAAAATATTTTAACGAAATAAAATTAAAATAAATTAACAGAAAATTTACTGTATCGGAATTTCAAACTTAACAAAAAATTAAAATAAATTAACTCAGTTGTCGATATGTATCAAAATTTTAAAATATTCCAAATTTCTATCCTTGAAATTTGTTAAAGTATTCCTTTAACAAACTGAGCCTTGTTTCGATCTCCCAGTCAAAAGTTTTGATACTTTAAAGTTTTATATTTTATATTTTTTCTGTAATATGTACGTCTTACTTCGTATGAAAATTCTCTCTACACGAATCGTGTTACTTTCGTCAAAAACATACAAATCGAACTACTGTGTGAAAAAAAATGATTTGAAAACAAATAGTTATGGCCGTTCGAAGTCTGATCGACGGCAGACGTAATATTCGTACGGTAGATTTTTTATTATTTTTTGGTTCAATGATAACTTATTTTATTTTGGATGTTAAACTAAATAAAAAAAATCAAAATCCAAAACTAAACTAAATAGAACTAAAAAAATATATAACTAATTGAAAAAACTAATAAAACATACCAAATAAAACCAAACCAAACGACCCAACTGAACCCGTGGGTCCACAGGCCAATTTCCGCCAGTGTTGGCAGAATTTGCGTTGTGGATCCACTTTTAATTTTTTTTAATTTTTTTTTGCCTACGTGTACGTTTATTGTGTTTTCCGCCAACACTGTTGGCGGACAATGTTTCTATTTAAAAAATTAGCAAACTTGTTTTGTTTGCATGAATTTAATATAAATTTATTTCGATACAGTAAATTTTCTGTAAAAAATATTTATAAAAAATAAAGAAAAAATATATTTATTGGAAGTTGAAATTTTTTTATTTTTTTTATTTTCTCAATACTGAGAACACTTTTCTATCACATTTTCTTTTGTAAATATAATATTGTCAAACATTATCTCGTGTCTCAAGTCACATAAAAATCACAATACATAATAAGACAATAAGGTTGGAGATGGTCTGGTTGTAGGCATAGCACAGCCCTATTTATAACTAACCAAACAATCCCTTAAATCTAGTTGCAGTAAGCATGTTTATATCTTTCTATCCTTGTCTCTTGAAGTAATCTTTTTATTGTTCCCATCACAGTCATATGATACGAAATTTTAAGAGTGACAAACTCATGATGGTGCAGCTTTCGGATCCTTAAGATGAGATATATTGAAGTATTTTCATAGTACTTTCAAGATCATACATTCACACACACTTCAACTGAAAGAAAAAAAATATATATATATATATATGATAATGCTATAGAACTATTCTATGTTATGTATGTCAGATTGTAATTGAGTGGTTAAGATTAAAAAATGTGGATCCCACCAATGCAACCATATTTTAATCTCAACCACCCAATCAAAATTTAATCAATGTAACATAGGGTGGTTTCATAATATGAAACCATCTGAGTGATTTTAGATTATTTCTGATATATATATATATATATATATATATATATATATATATTGTAACAAGAATTATTGTATCAAACAATCACAGGCATAAATTTTTTGGAAATATGTAATTATAAAGTATGCTGACGTGACAGCAACTTTGAAATGCTTAATAGCGAAAATTCCGATCTGTGTATCTATACATATGCAGCTAGGTAGGAGTCGGCCAAAATCTGTGTCCGATGACCATTCGTGGGCAGGGCACCACCAACCGGCGGTGCCCGGTGGTTCGCCGCGGCTGCCCACTTCATAGCCTTCATGAACTGACTCATCAGCCAACGTAGGCGCGTTTTCTGCACGAAGCTCACGAGGAGCCGCCTGACCATTCGCAGCCGCCGTCGCCTGCCTAGCCGAGCGGCGAGCTCCTTCGTCTTCCGTCGATGAAGACGTACGCAAAACCGTCTCGCCGGCGTTCTGCGGCTTGGCTCGTGTTCGACGGGGATGGGGCTCCTCGTCTCTTCTGTTGCCAACATTTTTACAAACACCTTGTGTTGCTGTTTATGTTTGTGTTTTGTGTTTTGTGTTTGCTCAGTTGCTTTAGGCTAACTATATAACCATATTTTTGCTGTCAAACGCGATAGTTAGGACAAGGGGTGAGCATTGTCCGGCAGTGCCGGACCTGAGTCCATGGGATTCTGAACGAATTTATAAAATAGTGCCCTCACATATAATGTAAAAAAAAAAAACGAAAATAAAAAAAAATTAAGTAAAATATTGGCACCAAGGATTGAGAACCTAAAACCTCTGGTATATAAGTCAACATAATAACCACTGTACCACATGTTTTGTGTTAAGAGAGGTCATGGTATGTACCAATTCTATTTTCTATATATATATATATATATATATATATATATATATATATATATATATATATATAAACTACATTTTTGGGCTCTCTTTTTTCGTGGGACCTGGACGGTCGTCATGGCTATCATGGGCAAGGACCGGCCCTGTTGTTCGATTTTGGACATTAAATCTGACCAAATCAAACCAAACAAAACCAATTCGAACCAAATAAGATATTGAGTTCGGTTTGGAAAAAAAAAAAATCGGTCTTCAAATTACTTAAAAAGAAGTTATTCGATTTCGGATTTTGGTTTCGGTTGCGATCCAAAACCAAAAATCGAATAAGACTTGTGCAATTATATTTTTTTTATTTTTGAGAAGTCCGACGATACGCACGGAACTTTACGCACGCTGGGTTGCATGTCATTTGGGCCCATTGTTCCCACACCTCCCATGCGGTTTGATTTCGAGACCTCCACCCAACCAGAGAGGTTATACCTCTTCTCACTGACTACAAGAGCCAGTTGATACCGAAAATCAAATAAGAGTTGTGCAATTATGTAATACCCTCAATTCTATACATATTTATGATTAAAAATGTGTATATTTTTTAACACCTATGTATGTGTTTTGAAGTCAAATTTTGATAATTTAACAACTAGTATAACTTTGAACGCAACTTTAAAATAAAATAAAAAATATGTGTAAAATTTTATAATTTTTAATATAATTTAACCATGATTGCATCCTTAATCCGGCCCATTAAACAACGTATATATTCCAATCGAACAAATCAAATTGATTATTCGGTTCGATTTAATTTTCGTTTAGTTAATTTTTGTTCGATTTCGATTTATTCGATTTTGAGTGTTTCAATTCGGTTGAAACCGAATAATCCGAATCGCTTTTTGTTAGGTAGGTTAGACGATTTACATGAACGTCTGATGTGTAGGCCATTTAGCAACCATCGAGATCGAGAGAATTGCCAGATGTAGAGCACGTTTTAGCAGTCATAAACATAAAAAGAAGTTGTTCTTTTAGCATTCCTTCTAATTATTTTGAAGTTTATTGTAGCAAAAAACTGTATCAACATCAAAAGAGTATCACCCTTTGATTTATGTACGGACTGTTTTTCCAACTATTTTTGAAGTTTATTATAGTATACTAACTGTAACAACATCAAAAGAGTATCAGTCCTTTGATCTATGTACGGACTGTTTTTTTATATTAGCTTTTGTCATGTACGGAACGGAAAGGTAAGGAAAGGAAAGAAAAAAAAAGAAAAAAAAAAGGAATTAAATTTTTTTCTTGTAAATTTTTTTTTTTTTTTTCGGTGTTTGAAAGGTTCAAGAAAATTGGAATGAAAAAATGAATTATTAGTATGAAAAAGTGAATCCATAGGTGAGTGATCGGAACCATTTTATCCTATTTTACTTTTCTTTGGAAATCAATTTTCTTTTCTTTCCCTTCCTTTCATGCATACAAACATAGAAATAAATGACTTTTCTTTTTCAAGACCATGATTTCGTGAACCAAACGTAGCCTAATAGTAGAAGTCGCGGATGCTGCTTTGCACGTATGTTTTTTTGCCTGTATTTTTTTTTTTAAATGTATACTTTTGTAACAAATTTATTTTAAAATTGAATAATTTTTTTTTATATGGTGAATATTTATTGTCGTTGAAATATGTAATTATAGTGGTTAGTAATTATGTTACTGAAAAGATGTATAATTTACATGCTTTTTATATATATATATATATATATAAAAGGTACTAGTCTAGTGGTAGTGTGTGAGAAAATTCACGGGTAGGTCCTGGATTCGAATCATTCTCCGGACGGTTGGATGGCTTCTATAGTCACGATCTGACTTAGAAAAAGAACACACACACACACACACACATATATATATATATATATATATATATATATATATATATATATATATATATATATATATATATATATATATATATAACGTCTAGTCTAGTGGTTGAAAATGACATATATTATCTAGAATGTTGCATGTTCAAACCTTCTGACACTATTTAATTCATATGCATACCTACAAAAAAACTTGAATATATAGACAATAGAGTATTTAAAAACTTTTGTGAAGGAAAAAAATATTTTACTAAATATTGGAAACGCAAAAGTTTGAAGCCTGTAGTACAGAAAAGACACGTCCTGCATTTGAAAGCACAGAGAAAAATAAAATAACTCGGTCATATTAGTATCAGTTCCCAGAGTTCATTCATTTGTATGGGATATTGGATGAAATTGGACAACTATTTCCCACCAAAATGCTAGCATAGACCAAGTCTATTTCATGAAGAAGTCAATTTTAGAGTTATTTGTATTTAACTTTCCTACTACATAATGTGTTATTTATAATTTTATTTATTCCCAAAAAATGGTCTAACTTTAAGGAATGGGATAGTAGTAATTAGAAAATTTTGGTGTCGATGAAGGCTTAGTAAATACAAATAACTTTACATTTTATTCTGGTCCCTCGAAAGGCCAATAATTCAGTCCAAAGATCTACAACTAATTTTAGTCCGAAGGTCTATATACAATTCTAGTTCGAAGGAATCATCCAAGCCCGCACTTGCGCACCGCACCACAGACCTCTCACACACAACCGCACTTGCGTACCGCATCGCATATTGCACGTGTATCCGGACGGAACCACACATGCGCACTGGCAGATCCGCACACTTGTGCACAGCATCATTGCACCACCTAGGTCGAACTGCACTGCTCCTGCCTCCACCGAGCCGCACCTGCACCAGACCCTCCCCTGCGCACTGCAACCGCACTTGCGCACCACACTGCAGACTGTACATGCGCATCCGAACGGAAGCACACATGCGCATCGCACCGTAGATGCGCACGCTTGTGCACCGTATCCGTGCACCACCCGGGTCGAACTTCACTGCTCCCGCCTCCACCGGACCGCGCCTGCACCACGCCCTCACATGCGCACCACAACCGCATATGCTAACCCGCACTGCATCCGCATACCACCCTGGTAGCAATGCACTACTCCTGCCTCCACATGGCCGCATCTGCTCCACACCCGCTACCACCACACTATTAATTTCCTCTGAAGAAAATTAAAGCGCGTTTTCCGTTGCTCGAACTAGTAACATGTGCGGGAGGGTCTCTCTTAACTACCTGACTAAGAGCCCATTGGCATTTCATAAATATGTTAGGATAATATAAATATATTATCTCTAACATTTACTAACATTTTAGAATTTTGATGTGATGACGACCTTAGTATAGTACCAAAACAACCCACTTAAATTATGCAGGTGTCTCACTCCATCTCTCTATCCAAAACCAACCTTTAGCGAAACCTACACTGTGAAGATTCTCTTCAATACACACAGATTATGAGCCGTATGCCTTAAGAAAGAATAAGGGTGAAGAGACCATTTATAATTCTGCTTTTGTTTTCCTTTTACTGTTTCTTCATGAATTCTTTAAAGTGTTATTTTGAATTTTTGAAAAGTGTTATAGACTCTTCAACAAACTGGAGAGCCTAGGCGAGAAATTATTCTTACACGTGTATTATACATATGTGCATAAAAATAAAATAGTATAAAAAATTAAACATAAATTTATTATAAAAAATATATTTTTTAGAAATTGAACTCAAACAATCAAAAAAAATACCTTCCTTCTTAACCAATTAAGTTAGAGTTATTTAATTATAAATATATCATATTAGGTAGTTAAATGTTTGGTTAATTTTTTTAAATAATTAATGGAGTATTTAGCTAGTTATTTAATTATTATTTTAATTTATTTAAGTGATGATATACATACGGCTTAGACGGCTCATTTTTGAATCGTTTCTAAGCCACATTATAATAGTAGAGATAGATATGTGAGAACAACAGGTGCACGGTGAGCCTATCACATAGATTAATTTTTTTCTCGGTGAGCATTTTATGTTGGAAACACAGTATTGAACTGGATCCGTATGCCTTAAAAAAGAATTATCATAGAAGACTTGAACCAATCTGTATTTGTAGGACTAAATTATCAATTCAAGCACTCACAACAGAAAATGGAATACAATCCAACATTTTATTCAATTTCTGCCGATCTGTATTTGTCTACATGCTTGTTCTTTACGTACATCCATCCACCCTTTTTTTTTTTTTAGACAATTGTTCTTTAAATTCTTCCTTTAACAGCAAAAGTACAGTACTGGGCTGAATCATAAGAGTTTTGGGAAGACTAGAAACTAGTTTTACTGAATTTGTAAGAGTTAAAGACTGGAAACTATTTTATTTTTATTTATTTATTTTATTTTATTTTGCATGATCTCTCTGCCACTTGTTTACCTTCAGAAAATAGATACATTCTCTATCAATTGTTCGATTATATTTCTGAAGCATACGATCAGAAGATTAGAAAAACTAAAATTAAAAATTAAAATAGAGGATTCGAGGCATATTACATACGCTATTCTTGGAATATATTTTTGCCCCTCACGAATGAGGACAGCTAAGGTAAGAGCATCCACAGTAACTACATTACAAAAACATAATCAAAATTATTAAAATTTGTGCAAATTATTATTTTTGGATTGTCTCCATAATATTGGCGTACAATGATACACTCAAACTTAATCTCCTTTTTTTTTTCTCTCTTTTATATTTGGTAAGATTTTCTCTCTCTTTTCTCTTTTTTTTTTTTTTTTTTTTTTTCTATTTGGTTACTTTTGGTGAGCCATTAATATAGAGTAGCTAAGACACGTTACAAATTTGGAGTGTCTCCTATGATCCTATCTTTCTAGCAATTTTCAAATATACACATGTGTCAACTGCAGCCTTCAAGTGCTACAAATTTGACTAAAGTCAAAATGTAGCACTTGAAATCTCTTCCACTGTGGATGCTCTAAGAGTATCTACGGTGAGGACACTCCAAACACATACTCCAAATTATTGAAAATTATGTAAATGACTAATTTTGAAGTGTTTCCTTCATATTGGTACGCAATGGTACACTTCAAATATATACTCCAAATTAGTCTCCTTTTTTCACTTCCTCTTTTTTCTCTTCATTTTTCTGCTCTATTTGGTAAAATTGTAGAGAGAGAGAGAGAGAGAGAGGAAGAAAGGAGGAAAAAATGAAAGAATGATTACTTTTGGTGGGCCCAGAATTAACGTAACAGAGCTAGTTTACGGTCTAAATCTGAAGTGTTTTATTCGCTTTCTTGCAATTTTTAAGTATTGACAGTGTCTACTGCAGCCTTTAAATATTATAAAATTTTGATAAAGATTAAATGTATTATTGAAATCTCTTCTACTGTGGATGCTCTAAGAATGATAATTTGGAGGAGGACTTTTAGTAAGATGGAGGTTAAGAAGGCAATTTTAGGGACAGATATACAACCAAATGTGATATGCAGAAAACAGACATCAAGAGTCTATTCAGGGAACTACAAAGAAGGAAAATTGGAGCTACAAAAGACCCAATTATGTTTTGGTGGTGTTAAATTAATTCCAAAGAAAAGAGGCAAGAAAAGGATTGGGGATTGTTTAGACCTATTAATAGTGAAAATATTGAAACACAACTTTAGAATGGATAAAAATAGGCTGTGTATTTCCTTTTTGTCTGACAAGAATGTTACACATTGATTCCTTAATGTTAGTGAAGATATAATTAACAATTGAAAACATAAATACAAATTTTATATATATATATATATATATATATATATATATATATATATATATATATATGTGTGTGTGTGTGTGTGTGGAGCGAATTAAAAAAATTATTTTTGGTGTTCCGTCGAAGTTTTGTCCTCCCTGCACCATCGGATCAGAGGACTCGTGTGGGGGCCATGAGAGGGACTCCCACGATCCAATGGTTGAAAGCGACGGAACTCGACGGAACTTTCGTGGGATTCTGAATCTGCTTCCACATATATATATATATATATATATATATATATATATATATATTTTGCTACAATATTGAGGTATTTCCCTCTAAGAGCATTTATGGAGTTTACGTCAGCCATTTAAATCTCAAATCCTCTCCACACTAAGCTCAAAATGGAGCATAGAAGGCGATGAAAGAAGTTCTCTAAACTAAGTTTACTCTTCTAAGCTTAAGCCCAAAATTTCAAAATTGAATCATCTGCAATCAATATCTCGTATTGTAGAGGATTTCAAATTTTGTCAAAATTATACAATCAACAATTTTTAACAATTTTTCACGATCAATGTCACGTGATTATTGATCACGTGATGTATTTATTATATCTCGTTTCTGGTTGAACACTCAAAAAAGATGGTGACAATGGATTTGCTAATTTTGTTCCATATCGAATAGGAGGTGAGATCACGAGGTATAAATAATTAGAATTTGTTCAAGTCTTACATAAAAATTCTTTTTTACGACATATGGCCCCAGTCCAATATCGTATATTATGGGTCAACTTTAGTTTGGATCACACCACGTTTCCAAAAAAATGGTATCAAAACCTATGGTTATGGGACTGATTTTGGTGTCTTTAATTGGTTTGAGACATATTGTGCTGAACTTTTATCCGTATAATAAAACCATATATCAACTATACGAGTTCTTTTCTCAAAGTGGAGTAGGAACTCTAAAGTTAGAGGCAACTACACGGATTGGATTCAAAGGTGGAGACGACACATCGAAGGTGGAGCACCATGTTGTGGTTGACACACAATAATGATGTGGATGAACGTGTCGGTTTGGTTCTGTGGTAGAACAGATCGATATGACAATATGCTGAATTTTATGGGTGTTCAGCTGACAGTAACGAGCAAGTTGCTCGGCTAACAGAAACGAGCAAAGGTAGTCGGAGTGCTCTTGGTTGCTCGGTCAGCGAAAACGAACTAAGATGGAGATTGTTGGATTGTATCTCGTTTTCGATTGAATGCTAAAAAAAAGTTATGACAATGGAATCGATAGTTTAGTCCCACATCGGATAGAAGGTGGGATCATGAGTTGTAGATAATTAGAATTGATTCAAGTCTCACATTAAAATATATATATATTTTAAGATAGATGGACCCAGTCTAATATCGCATCTTATGGAACAATTCCAGTCCAAATCATACCACATTCCCAACATGATGAAGTTCTCTATATTTTGAATCCTCTACACAACATGGATGTAAATCCATGCAAATATAGGAGATGAGGAATAAAATATTGGTCCTGAGAAATTGTCAAAATATCTCATGCAATTTTTCCCATTTACACTACGTACATCACGAGATATGAAATTTGAATCAGAAAAAATGATGAAGTGAACTCTGGTTTCAAAAATTGTATAGTCAAAAATTGATGTAAAAATATATATATATAAAATCTAGAATCTAAAAATTGAAAAGTCCAGCATATAGCTTTCATGGGTAGAATGAGACTCAAAATCTAGAAATTGAAACTAAGGATGAGACTTACTATTATACAAAATGAGCTTCTACATTTTAAATCTAGAATGTAGAATGTGAGATGGGGCTTACTAATGATGCTCTTAGCGATGTGTACTTCTAAAGGATTTTTTGACTTTGAATTTCGAAAAAATTATAAAATTTATATAATCAAACTAATTAGTATTTGTAACTCAGATCAATGGTTGACTCGGTCAATTTTGTGCACATTTGAAGAAAAAATGTTACTTAGAACACAGAATAAATAAAATTGTAGTAGGTATATTTATCTACCATAATTTAGTTACAAGAATTCTTACAACAACACAATATAGTCAATCGAGTCAATTGTTTGTCTAAGATCCAAATACTAATTAGGTCGGCTATGGAGATCCAAATTATAATTTTGAAACTTATTCAAGACCTAGGTCCAAAAAACTCTACATCTAAATTAGCAATTTAAGTAGTGGGAAAATTAAATATTAGGCCACACAGATGATGTCTGTCCCTGCGTAACCCGAAGTTGCTAGGGGTTTGTGTGTTCTCGTGCTATCAATTTTTTTTAGTTTCTTTTTAACACACTATACATTTATATGCGCATCAGACAATTTTTTTAATTTTTTTTTGCGATGTCCAATAATACAAAAAAAAAAATTGGTACACTGCATTACATGTTATCTAAACCAACTGTTCCACATCTTTTCTACGATGCCAGACATTTGAATGTGACAAATGTGGCCGAGATACAAAATAATTTATCGCAATTAATTAAGGGCTTAAATTTTTGTGGCCCCTCCTTTTTAAGTATTGGGATGGGCAACATCGCTAAATTGACTAACATTAATGTGTTAGAGATTTGTAGATAGAATCACAGACTCGCAGACAATGAAATATTCGTTTTGTTTTCTTACCAATAGTATGCTGACATGCTCCAACTTACTTAAACATATTTTGACACCATGTCACATCTAATTTTAGCTGCTTTTTTTTTTGTCTAATATTTTTAGGAGAAATTTCATCTATTTTTTAAGGCTCACAAGTCACAAGATAGTTTTAGAACTTTTCTATAAAAAAAAAATTTATTTGTAACATGAAATAGTAGTTTAGTATACAAAAATATGTGCTACAAAACAATAATAATAAAAAATTAACTTACCTTCACTTTTTTTATCCATATTCAGGATGCACCCCACAGTTTTTCCATAATGTATAAGTCTCTTCACTTTTGAAGAAAACTGTCTCTTCCTAACCGTCAACTTGGTTGACTAATTCTTTTGGACAAAAATACTCCCGTCTTCTTCTCCCTCCCCTCCGCCACCACCCTCCCTGCTCGCCGCAGGCCCGCTTCCCCCTCCCTCTCCCCCACCCCACAACCGCTCCCTCCTCCGCAACCCCACCCCTCCGCCCCCGCTCCCCCGCAGCAGCAGCATCAATATAAGTGGCACTCGAGCAGCAGCGAGCGGCGTGGCGGCAGCGGCGCACGCGAAGCAGCGGTTGATGTTGTTGGCTGGGGACAAGGAAGGGGGCCGTGGCTGGAAGGTGGGGGGGGAGGGGCCCGATGGCTGCGAGGGGGGGGGGGGGGGGGGGGGGGGGGGAGGGTAGCGGCGGTGGGGAGAGGAGGGAGCGGATGAGAGGAAAAAAAAATAAGAGGAACATTTTTTCATAATGTGAAATTCATCCTGAATATGGAGAAAAAAAAATAGGGTATAAGTGAAAAGAATTCTTAAAAAAAAGAGTAAATGCGATCCTCCCCTATAGGGGGGGGGGGGGGGTTGAATTTTCCAAGAGGTCCACACTATCCTCCTATACATTCCAATCAGTCTATAATTTATTTATTTATTTGTTTTTTTTTTTTAAACAACATAAAATCCCTCTATTTGAAATATATAATTTATCATATAAAAAAATAGTTCTATATATACTTATAAGTCGTTCACATGCGTTGCACATATTTTTTTTTTTTTTTGTTGTTATTTTTTCTCACTTTTAAGATATACATTTGAATGACAAACCCACTTCAAATAGTATAAAATATTCTGAAATAAATTTATTTTTTAGATTGTGAACATTTATTATACTTGAAAATGTGTAATTATTAGCGGTCAATAATTATGTTAGTGAGAGATGTATAATTTACACATTTTATTCATAGTTATATTTAAACATCTTTTGATATATATAAGGTTATAGAATGACACTCTTGGAACATGAAAGTTCCCAGGTGAAGCTTAAAAATTTTCATATTATATATATGATATTAGGGTTATTTACAGTAACATCTCCAATGTTTTATGTTTATTATACGAAATTTTCTAATTTTGAAAATAATTACACTAGCATTCCTATGTTTTATATTACACGGATATTTCTTATGTTTTATATTTTACGTAAAGGATTATTAAAATAACCATCCTTCAAACATTAAATATAGGGGAGGTCCGTGTAATTATTTTCAAAATAAAGAATATCCGTGTAATAAAAACAAAACAAAACAAATGTTGGTGCAAATATCCATTATTATTACTATTATTATTAAACTTCTAAATATCCGAATAAGTTAAATTTAAATTTACAACTAAACTTCAATGGTCTCTTTAGATTTGCCACAACTCATATAACCTTATGAATCAAGATTTACTGTGTCGGATCATTTCTTTATGTCACAATTCAATCTACATCTATAATCCTATATAATTATAGGATATATTTAATAATCTTAATTAAAGAATACAATACTTAGTTTAGGTACAACTTACTTGTTATAATTTTGTATATTTTTCTAAAAACCAAGAGCATTAAGTCTTTTTTTTTTTTTTAATCAGTAGCATAAGTCAATTGGTTACACTGTTCTGCTTAATTTTTTGATAACCTTCGGCCAGCTTTTGGAAGTACAGAAGAGAATGCTTTCAAAACTATATTTGCTTTTTAAATTAACAACATTTTTTTTTATATCATATCTAAATATACAATAATGCTAAGTTTACTACCAAATACTTATAAAGTAGAGTCCGGACAAGTGGAGGCGGCAGCCGGAACGCTCGTACAAAAAAGCAGGTAGAAAGAAAAACCGACTACCTTCTTACAACCCTCTCTACCCCCCTGCTATGTTGGCCACATTCGGTCTCACCTCTTCCCCAACGAACGGCTGTCACGTGACAGCCAACCGAACAGCCACCGAATTTCATATTTTTTTCCTCCTTCAATGAAGGGCCGTATCGTGGCCATCACGTAGCGGTCGTAAAAAAAATTGTAAACATTTGATTGTAGGCATAGCATTGCCCCTAAATATATAATCCTAGCCTCAATCCTTTTGCAACTACAAAAGTATTGGTTTCATAGACCGCGAGTGGAGTCACATGCACAATTCAAAAAAAAATATACCTATGCTCAAAATCAACTTAGTTGTTCAAAAGAATTTGTATATAAGGCTGCATATATCCTAGTCGGAATTTATATTTGAGTTCAAAAAACCTGTGTTACCTATGAATGTCACATGTTTCACTAACAACAAGGACGTCCCCATGTACACATGTATGTCTAAATGTGTCAGGATGTGATGAATTACGGGCACACAATATGGTGATTTGGTCAACGATCTCAAAACTGAACGAAACTTACGTAGTATGGTAAGTTCAATGTTACGTATACAATAACGCAAGTCTTGTCACGATTCGAAAAACACATAGAAAATAATTATAAAGTTTTGAAAAATATCGATATGGTGAAATTCGACACATACAAACCAAATTCGTCGTGCACAACCGATGAAATAGAGTTCCGTCAATTTACACACGTAGACAATGACTGTACGCATATTTCGGTGTTGTCTGTTCGTGCTGGGTCAATAGTCAATCCATTATTTTTAATTAAAATAGAAATGTTTAAGAAGCCATTTCGAACTTCAGGATTAGTAATCAAATTTAACCTGAAGAAAAAAAAGTTTAACATGATCAAGAAATATACATGCTTGATAATCCAGCTTTATATACAAGAATTTTGCTTCACATTGTAGGGTCGGAATAGACATGCTTGACAATCTAAACCTGTCTAACCCACGTAGTATAAATATAATTTACTTCACTGTCATTCTACCATTCAAAATCAAATACATCCAAGAAACAACATTTAATCTACTGTTTATTCCACCGACTTAATACAAAGAATAACTTAAATGTAATGGAATTTTCATTCATAATACACTAACCCAAATAACTTTGCCACTGAAGAGCAATATTTTGCTTCCTTAAAATTGACATCTGGATACAAGGTCTTCGATGTTGTCAGCGATGTTTAGACTATTTATAAATGTGCTATAAAAGTTGATACGGACTGTCCTAATTTTTTTTAGCTTTGACTGTCAAAATTTTGACAGTCCTATATACAATTAGGTACTGTCAAAATTTTAGCAACCCTGTAGTGTGAGGATGGACAGTTTAGGACTATCAAAATTTTGGACCAGTTCATAACAACTTTTGTAGTGCCTTTATAATTTTTTTTTTATTATATATATATATATATATATATATATATATATATATATATAAAAGAGATTTTAAATTTTCAGGAGATGCACCCGCAGTCCCTAGGGACCAACTGGCTACGCCACTATACCTATGTCCTCTAGTTTTTTGAGTCCATCAATATTTTATGGATAAAAAATTATGTTCAATTTGATATCATGTATACAAAATTGGTTAGGATTAGTGAGACATCATTCCAATTAGAAAATATGTGTACATTACAATGAAACTTTGAAACGGATCAAAATTAAACCGTTTGTAAATTATCCATCCTTTATTTTATTTTTTAAAATACGACACAAATAAATTTTTTTTTTCCACTTCTCATCCATACAAATATATATTCAAAACTAAATTTAAATTTATTTAATTAATTTAAAGAAAAAAAATATTAAAATATTTAAATTGTTCTAAAAGTTCAATTTAAATATTTACCGAACTCGAATGACCATTGTCGTTGTGGTTATCGGAGAGAAATATAAAATTATGATTGGGTGACAAAATTGAGCAACGGAGACGAAACTTATTATTTTTTATATTTATTTGGTGGACGTTGAAAAGGTGAGCCCAAAAGAATTTTTTACGCAGGACATCTCACACAAAGTCCGCAACATTAAGCGGGACATATCAAAAAAAAATTTAATATTTGAATTTTTTTTTTTTCAACAATACAATTAAAATATTTATTTTATGGTTGTTTAGTAACAAATATTATACTAAAAATTAGGATTTTAGTTTCCAAAATGTCCGAACGAACGTAGTTTTATAACGTAGTTTGATAAATGAATTATGCACATGTGTACCAATAGAAATAGATCATTTATTTTACTTACAAAATTTACTAGTGAAATATAAATTGTAGAAGGCGAGAGATCAAAGAAACGAGATTATCAAATCATTAATTTCATCCCCAAATCTTCGGATCCAAAACCACTGATGAAAACAACATTTACCACAAGAATTAATATCGATCGTACCGTTTTCGCCGTCGTCTATGATCATCTGTAGTAGTTGCCGGCGGTGGGGGCGACGGAGACGGCGAAGTAGGTCTCCGCGAGGAGCCTCGTCTGGACCGCCTCCATGGTGGCGGCCCCGTCGATGATGTCCTTCACCAGCTGCGAGTAGTAGGCCCTCAGCCGCTTCACGCAGCGTTTGTACTGCACCGCCAGCCACTGGACCCGGACACGCCGGAGGAACCCGAGGATGAACCGCCCGCCGGCGCGCCACCCGCGCCGTCCGCCGAGGCGGATCGTCGGCGTGCGGCGCCGCCGACTGCGGCGGAGGGAGAGGGAGGGGCGCAGCCGGTGGGGCCTCGCCTCCGGCGGGTCCGGGTGGGAGGCGGCGGCGGGAGGAGGGGGTGACGTCATTCTGTGGAGGGAGAGACAAGGACGAGAGGAGAAGGATGGAGGAGAGAGATGGGATCTCGATTCTTCTCACCCGCGGCTGAAATGGCGGTGACGGGAATATATTTTGGATTATATGTTATTTTATTTTATTTTTGCACTTGTATGATGCTTGAGACTTGCACAACTCCTTCAACTCCCCCTGCTTAGAGCACTTGTATGACGGTACCTTTCACGTGCATGCGATGATCGTCGGTGGAGGGAGCGCACGGAACTTGCTGGATCAAGATACATACGCAAACTGTTTGATTCATCGTAGTAGATTTTATTGGTTGTCTTCAGTGAGATGTCATCTAACGAAATTAAAAATACACGTGCAACGCGTGTGTCAAGATGCTTTTGTATATATAAAACAACTATCAAGAGTATTACTTATTTTTTTTGGCACCATTTTTTCTTGCTTACAAATATAATTATTTAGGTCGACACCCTCAACTTTGATAGATACCAACTTAATACATTAAAAACAAATGACCAAATTATCCATCCTCCACCCCCCCCCCCCCCCCCCCTCTTCTCTCTCCGGCCGTCGTTGTTCCCCCTCTTCTCTCTCCAGCAGTCGTTGCCCCCCACCCTACCCCCACCCCCCACACAACACCTCTCCCTCCCGCCTGCGACCTCCTCCCCTCCCGCCTATGACCAACCCTCACCCCCCCCCCCCCCGGCCTCCTGCCATGTCTCCACCACGCACCCCATGCCCCGCCCGCTACCTCCCACTCCCGCGTAGCTTCGACCGGCCCACGCCGCGCTCCCGTCCCCGCATCCACGTCCGAATGCGTGCTCTGTCGCCCTGCTATTGTCGCTGCCACTGCTGCTTGCTTCTGCTCATTGCTGTGACGCCTCCCCCGCCCCCCTCCGGCTGTCGGCGAGAGGGGGCTGCAAAAGAGAGAGAGCGGGGAGAAAATGGGGAATGGTGTTGTCGGAGGGGGGAGGGGTTGGGAGAGGAGAGGACAATTTTGTCTTATTTAAAATTTTGGATATCAATATAAAAATTATTATATAGTTGAGGTATTAAGTTAGTACATATCAAAGTTTAGGGTATCAAGTTTGAATATTTTGAATAGTTGACGGTTTCAAGTTGTAATTTAGCCTCACTTTTTTTACATGTTTGTAATAGACATGCAAGGATGAAGATGGAATAACTATGTGATGCCTAAACAACTATTGATTGTGAACCCTCCCCTCCAAATTTATTTATTTTATCTCAATCTCTACTCTTATAGTGAGGCTTGAAAACATTTAAAAATTGAACCGTCTAAACCATACTCTATTGACTATTTTTTTAAATAACTAATTATTTAACTATATAATATTATTTCTTTATAATTAAATAATTTCAACTCAAGTGGTTAATATGGATTTTTTTTTTTGTACTTAAGTTCGATTTCTAGAAACGGCAGTATCAATAATAAGTTTTATATTTAATTTTTTAAAACAATTTTTTACAAATATATTTATTTTTTTAATAATTTTTTATGCACGTAGAATGTACCTGTACGTTACTAGTTTTATTTAATTTCCATCAATCATCGGTTACCAACTAAACACTAATACAAAAGACCTATACTTAAACAAATACAACTGACAAGGATCCACCGTCGATATCTCTGTCTCAACCAAACGAACGGTCGTAATGAACTCGTATAATAGTTTAATCTTGCGGTTACGTGGATTGCGCTGGGTCATTATTTTAAAAAATTCTCAAAAGTTGTTTGGAAAAAATTATTTGCGATGCTTTTCTGTCAGGAATTATTGTTTGGTTTCTTAGAGCATCGTCAACTATCTTGTGAGTTTGAAAAAATTCATTCCACATAGGATTGATCATTTATTATTTCAAAAAAAATTCTCAAAATGTAAAGTTAGTTGTGAAATTAATATGACAATGATATAACAAGGAGAAGTTGGTTGTCTAAATCTAGACAATTATTTCACAATAATTTTATTCTAAATCATCAATTATGAATAAAAATATTTATAAAAAAAAAGGTTATTTACACTAACTATCCCTAAGTTTTTGACTTATTATACGGATACCCCTACTTTTAAACTAATTGCACTGACCACCCCTCTCTTTAGAAATAAATTAAAAATATGGATAGTTAGTGTTATAACTTTTTATTTTTATCTTAAAGTAAGAGTACCCCGTGTAATAAATATAAAATTTAGGGGTGGTCAGTGTAATTAGTTTAAAAATAGGGATATTCCGTGTGTAATAAATCCAGAACTTAAGGGTAGTTAGTGTAAATAACCTTAGAAAAAGAAATAAGTGAAAAAGTTGTCTTGAAAGTTGGAAAAAATATGTTTTTATTATTTTCTCAATACTTTTGCATTGGTGAACACTTTCCTATCTTATTTTCTTGTGTGAATATAATCTTGTCACATAGAAAATATATTGTCTTATGTCTAATGCCACATAGTAATCATAACACAAAACAAGACAATATGGTTGGAGATGCTCTTAAGCAAAGCATGGTAAATTGTACAACATCATTGACCTCGGGGCCAGAGATAGGTTAAGATTAGGACCACACATTATGATCCTTAGTCTAGATGTGAAGTGGCGATCCGACCCGGCCCGACCTAACCCAATCAGTTTTGATTGGACTTGAATTGGGTCGGACTAGTTCGATTTTGTGCAGCGATCTGAGATGGGCCGGACCGGAGATCAAAATCTCAAATCCAGTCCGATCGAGAACCTGGCCTGAGCCGTTCAAACCATACTGGATTCGATTCAATTCGAGTTCGGACCGAACGGTTTGACCTTGGACTGGAATATTTTAAAAGTTTTAAATTTTTTTTAGGGTTATTTACACTGACACTTCCTAAGTTTTGTGTTTATTGTACGAACTTTTCCTAGTTTAAAAATAAATACACCGATACCCCCTGTTCTTTATATTTTTTTTTAAAGTAGGAGTGGTCGGTGTAAAACCTTTTACATAAATTATAAAACTTAGGGGTGGTCCGTGTATTTAACACAAAACATATGGGTGTCAGTGTATTTACTTTTAAAATATGAAAGGTCCGCGTAATAAGCACAAAACATAAGAGATGTCAGTGTAAATAATCATTTTTTAAAATAGGATTATTTAAACTAACTATTCCTATATTTTCGGTTTATAACACGGAATACTTCTTCATTTAAAAAAGTTACACTGAACACCCATAATTTTTTTGTTTATTACACGTGGTACTCTTATTTTAAGATAAAAAAAAAAATTATGACACTAACTACCACTATTTTTATTTTATTTTTTCTAAAGGGAGGGATGATCAGTGTAATTTGATCAAAAGCAGGAGTACCCGTGTTATAAACCTAAAATATAGGAATAGTTAGTGTAAATAATCATAACAAATATTTAATTTAAGGATTAGTTACACTAACTACCCATAAATTTTGGACTTATCACACAAGGTACCCCTACTTATAAACTAATTACACTGACCACCCCTATGTTTTATATTTATTACACGAAATATTCATACTTTAAGATAAAAATAAAAAGTTATAACACTAACTACTCTTGTTATTTATTTATTTATTTATTCTAGATGGAGGGGTGGTCAGTGTAATTAGTTTTAAAATATGGATATTCTATGTAATAAATCTAAAACTTAGGAATAGTTAGTGTAAATAATTTTTAATTTAATTTAAATTTTTTTATAAAAATTATAAATTAAAAATATTGAATGCCAATATGGTGGAAGCCCGGCTGGAGGAAAGCAGTAGGTCCGAGAAACAAAATTTAGCTGCAGTATTGTAAAACAAAATTTCTAGAGGAAGTTCCAATTTTTTTAAATTTATCAATTATGAACCGATGGATTAAATACATCTAATCCTCTGATTGTAGGTTTCTAAAATTTTAAGAACCTTAATAAAAAAAAAATTTCCGCATGTCACAAATCTATTGTAAGTTTTTAATTTGAATTTCTGTAGTGGATCTTATTTCAAAATGTTACATTCCCAACAAAAAAATATTCGAAACCGACGTTTAAAAACAACTTTCACAGCAGAGCAAAAACTTGTTTTGGAAATGTTGTTTCCGGAATGGAGTGGCGGGCCCCCTCCTCTTTCACTGGTCCCACACCCACAAAAAATTTATAAAATTTTAATAAAAAATGACTTTCAAAATTATTTTATAAAACAGAATCTTATTTTTTTTTTCCAAAAATTATTTTTCAGAAAAAAAATTAAACATAAAATAAAGATTTTTTTACTCAGAAAAAACTTTATAATTTATTTTCAGAAAATTATTTTTAAAACAAATTTCAGAAAGTATATCCATACGGACCCTTAAGTTTCAAATTGCATAAAATTTATTTTTTAAGTTTGTAGGTTTTTTCAAGTTGGAATGCAATACATGAATTTTATGATGTAATATAAAAAAAGAAAATGATTGTAATGTTACCATTACATTACATCTAAAAATAAATTGTTCAACTAAACATTCGGAATAGATTAACAATGTAATGCCAATTACACTAACTAAGTTATATAACCCTACAAAGCAAACGTGCCCATAATCAGTTAATAATCTATACAAAATTTCTAGAGGAATTCGTGAGTTCTTAATTTTTGGAACTCATGCAATTTATAACTTTTGGATTATATCAATTTTAATTTTTTACTTCTTCAAACGATCTAAATACAAAAAATAAAAAATGACTAAACTGAAAATTTTGTCCACTTGTCATATTCTCATTACAAGTTCAACTCATGAGTTTTTATTTGAATTTCTGTAGTTGAATTCTAATCTATATAACAAGCAACCTCAAAAGTCTATTTCAAACAATAATACTAAGTTTACTACCAAATACTTACAACCTTCTTACAATCCTCTCTCCCTCCCGCTGTGTGGGCCACCCCATGTCCCATCTCTTCCCCAATGAACGACCGCCACGTGACATTCCGGTCACGTTGCGGCCATCCGGACAGCCACCGGGTCCCACATCTCCTTTCTCTTCCAATTGACGTCCGTCATGTGGACGCCACGTGTCGGTTGTAAAAATGTTGTAAGTATAAGGTTGTAGGTATAGCATTTTCCATTTTCAAAATCTTAAATTGCTTACATAAGTGACCCAAAGGTGTCTATTGAAGCCCCCACTATTAAAAATTTTAGATTTTTTTCGAAATAGGAGCCATTTTATCTGTCTTCTTGGATGTTATAAATTAGTTTAAATTTCGCAAAAAGTGAATAATTAATAAACTAATTTGTACGGATCAAAAATAGATAAATTCAACTATTGCTTTCAGAAAACATTAATAATTAATAGCATAAATTCACATTCCACTAAAGAATCGTCCAATCTAAGTGGAGTAACTGTATCATCATAAATCATGATTATTCCAAGTATTCACCGAACTCGAGTGACTCTTGTAGTTACCAAAGAGAGATATAAGATCCCGGCTGGATGACGGAAGATCAATGGATTGAGCCACGTACGCGTATTATTCCTTCCAGTTATAAGGTTGAAGTTGAAAAATAGTGGACAAAAAAATATATAATATAACGTACATAAAATCTCAAATGTCACGTCACACGTCTAAAAAATTTAAAAATTGAATTCATGGTCGTTGTAACATAAAAATAATATAATACATCACACTATCTATTTTTTTTTGTTTTGTTTTGATGCATATTTGTGCTAGCATCTAAATGAAACTCTGACTCTGCATAAAATTAATATAACCTGGTGAAAAAAAATAAAATAAAATAATAACAAGCAAGACGGGACAAGAAAGGAGGAGAACCTGTCAAAAACAGGCAAAATCAGTTGGGATCAACTATCCTGTTATTTAGGGATGGGAACGACATTGGGCTAGGCCGGACATTCCGGGTCCATAAAATACGAGCTCGAGCCGGACACTAGTTGAGCTTTTTTAGCCATAGAAAATTTTCGGGTCGAATCATACTTAATTATTATCTATGAAGTAGTTGACACACAAGGGTCGATTTTTTCGGATCAAGTCTGGTTAGACCGAACTAGCTTTATAAAAAAAGTCCAAATGAACATTTTCGGACATAATCGTTAAACTCGTAACTCATATAATGAGGCTTCAAAACGGTTCAAAAGTGAGCCGTCAAAGTCGTATGTATATCATCATCAATTAATTATTTTTAAAAATTTAATATTACGTAAAAAAAAGTTGAAAAAAATTACAGTTGTTATGAATAACACAACAATGATTCAAACTCAGCAAACTAAAAAGAATACCTCTCACATTAACCACACAAGCTAGAAAATATGTTTGTTTATAATTAGATAATATTACGTACCTAACCGTTTTTCAGACTCTTTATGAAAAGTAAAAATATATCTATAATTTATTATAATTAAAATATAATCAAATATATAATAAATTTTAGTAAAAATATATATAATACATTTTAATTTAGATAGATTTAAATAATTTGATATTAAATTTAGAAGTTTTTTTTTTTAAATGCAATGGACGTGAATTTACTAGTAAAAATAACTCATTATGTATAAATAAAAATACTAGTAATAAAAATAAAATTGGAAGGATAACAGAATTAATAATTAGGAACGGAGTTAAATACAAATAACGCTACTTTTGAAGAAATGAAAGACTCCCTGCACAAGTACACGTTCATATTCAGAATATTCTTCCCCGAGAGATCTATTGAGAGAGAGAGAGAGAGAGAGAGAGAGAGAGAGTCAATTACGAGCCGATGGCGCCAGCTGCGGAGGCGGTGGTGAGCCTGAGCTTGAAGGAGCGGCGGATGCTGGTTGCGGTGGGGAGCGGAGCGGCGGCGTTGTCTCTCGCCGGATCGACGTTCATAGTGCTCTGCTACCTCTTCTTTAGGGAGCTGAGGAAGTTCTCGTTCAAGCTCGTCTTCTTCCTCGCCCTCTCGGTACTCACCCCCCCCCCCCCCCCCCCTCTCTCTCTCTCTCTCTCTCCCTCTCTCTCTCTCTAAATATGCATCGACGTCGATAAATATGTCGAGTTAGATTCTTCTGCTGCGCTCTGATTCCGGCAGTTGTAGATCTGGGAGGAATGGCGAAAATTCTGAATGCTGAGTGGCAATTCCTCACCTTAGTCGAATTTAGATTTATAGACGCGAAGCATATAGGAACACAGACACTACAAAAATTAGGGCTGTGTCGTGTCGACACGTGTCAGACATGTACTGGACACATCCTGCCTCCTGGACACTCCAAATTAGGTACTGTGACCATGTCGCAATGTCCTTATTGTGTCGTTTCGTATTCATGTCCGTGCAACATAGCGAAGCACAGACAGTATGAAAATAGGTACTTGTGTCATGTCATGTCATGTCACGTCGTGCTGGACACGTAAAGGACACGGCATATACACTAAAAGATACGTGTCTCTGTGTTCGTAACGCGTCAGTATCGTATTTCTGTCTGTGCAACTTAGGTTTATAATGCTCTTTCAATTTTGATGTTAGAGATACAGACATGTTAGTTTTAGATTTTGTCTAGAATGTTGACAACTAGGAAGCATGGACTCTACAAATGCATTGTGTCGGACACATATCCATATCCACTCCAGCGCACTCCTAGTGAGAGTGATTTTTCCTCCAAAAGAAATCCGCCAGCCTGCTATTTCCCCCCCCCCCCCCCCCCCCGTAAATTAGCTTCAATTTCCAAAAAGTAAGCTTGTTTAGTCCTACCTTGAAAGAGTGGTACCCCCATTGTCGGAAGATTCATTTGCTTGAAGGTCTGGCTAATCGAGTGCTTCTTGTTTGGCATATGTACCTTTTTGATCTATGCTGGCTTGTGGAACTAGTTCCAACGAGGGATAAAAGAAAGGGATTTCTATAGTACCTGTGCTTGGAAACACGACATGAACATTTTGAAAGATACTAGAATACGACAAAATCAATACTTCGTTTGTAACATGGTGTCGTATTTACAATGATCTCTATGATTTTGAAGTTAGAGGGGCTGACATGCTAGTTGAAGGTTTGGTCAAGAAAGGTAATGGTTGGTGGAAACTCTTGTGGAGGAATATGGATGTTGTAGTTATGTTGGTAATATTTTTATTTATTGGAAGAAATGAGTGGAATATGGATTTTGCGGATGCTTGCTCCACTTCTGGTTTAAAAGTTAGAGGCATCGGTTTCACCTTATGTACTCCATCTGCTCAAAAGCTACGGAGCACAAACGCTCGATAATTGGGGTCATATTGTGTTTTGTTGGACAAGTATTGGACATAACACTCACACTCCCAAGATAGTCAAAGGCGCAAGGCGTACTCGAGGCGCAAAATGTCCATATCGTCTGAGGCGCAAGACACTTATGGCGCGCGTCCGAGCGAAGCGAGGTACAAATGTAAAATATAATAAACATATGCATAGATAAATAAATTAGTAATGTAAACAAACGCTCGATAATTGGGGTCATATTGTGTTTTCTTGGACAAGTATTGGACATAACACTCACTCCCAAGATAGTCAAAGGCGCAAGGCGCACTCTAGTCGCAAAATATCCATATCGTCCGGGGCGCAAGATGTCATGCCCCGATCTCTCGCAGGACAATCGGCCGTCCCTGCTAGGCACGAATCACCACGCCAGCGCTCCTGCGGGACGATCGCTTGACCCATCTGGGCGTGATGCCGTACGAGCGTAAGCCGCGCCCGTGCAAGGCCGTGATATGAACAGGCTGTAAGAGGTCTAAGCCACAGAGTCGCACAGATTGTCCGAGTGCAACGGAATAATAAACGCATAGGCGATTGGTAACAAGTTCACAGAGTCGTCAATAGCGGAAGCATTGAATAACACAAGTATAGAATTAAAACAAGCTCTATATTGATATTGAACAAGTGTTACAGGCGACGCTAGGCCGATATTACAAGTCGCTCAAGCCTCTCTCTGAAACAGTAAAAGCGTGCCAAGTGGCTACATTTGTGGAATGATACATAGGCGATGTTCCAACATTATGTCCTGTATATGTGCTTCAGTTCCGGACGCAACGTTCCAAGACTTCAGAGTGAACTCCACGCCTTAGCACGCACGAGGGAGGCATCCGCACCGAACGAGATTCTTCCGCACTCTGTAAGCAATCTGGTGGGTTATCAATACATGAATGCACTGGTGGGAAAGCTTCTCGCCCTCTCGACAAATCCAAACATGTTATATAGGTTCCGTGCACCATCTTTTAAGTTATCTTTCTAGTCTTGCCTTATGATCAGTTTCATGGCAATGATGTAAAGCCTAATTCGTGTGGCAGTACGCCGTGCGATATAAAGGAACACGGCGAGACTTACCAACTTACCATCCGTCCTTCCCTGTCCAATAAAAACCAAGTTAAATCAAGCACGAGCATATATATGAAATTTAGGGGCAATAGCATATGCAAACAAAGTGTCATGTGCGAGGTTATGTTTCGGGAGCACGAGTTACATAGATTATAAGGCATGTTGCAGAAAACGTTGAAGTGCTCCAAATGTACAAGTGTTTCAATTTTTTTTTACACAAGTGCATTATACTCATGATCGTTCAGGTGTTTCAGATATTCTCGATGCGATGCAATGACTAGCACGCGGGTTGCCGCTAAGCGATGATGACTTATCTATATGAAGGGTCACTGGCATAGCCATAATGGACTAGTCATGACGAGGATGACATGCAACGAGAGCACACGATGCGCTGCAAGCCATTCCGCCCGGCACGAGATGACCACACACGAAGTTCCGCCCGGATCGGTGCCAGTACCCCAGCGACCGTTTGTGCACAAGTTGTCCGTGACATGCAAGTCTCTAAGCTCTTCCAGATTCTCGAGATGCACGAGATTCATGACCTGTTTAATTCTTGATTCTTGCTCTGAACGAGTATTGCTGCACGAGCTGTGTTTCTTGCTTTACTAGACATGATTCTCGTTCAGTGTTCAACTTGACTTGATGCATTCCCCTGGTGCGGGGACTGCCTTGGCGACCTAACGGTCCCGGATTCTTTCAGGTTTACACATGCACGGAACGACTATTAGATAGTCTTCCGGGGAGAACTAAATAAATACATGACATGAATAGTGTTACACGGTCGTGACATGAATTATGTGACAATCATTGAATAGAGGCAACGAGTTCAAGTTAACATATAAGCAGGCAAGCATGTATTTTATATAAACATAAGCATTTACGTTGGCACGGTCTATGGGTAAGCCGAGGAGTGAAACCGTAAAGGGACATACCGAGCGACATACTCTAGGGACGTGCAGTGTAATCGAGTGAACAGTGCACTACGAAGAGTATATATATCGTTCTACTCGAGGCATAGCGGGGTCTAGTTGCACAAGGCAAATGTAGCATGCGAGGGTCCATTTTTAAGCAAAGTTTTATTTCCATGTTCTAACACAAGCAATACAAGTTGGGATTATTCCCTTAGCTAGGTGCGTTGCTATTCTTTATTAGGATGCAGGGGGTAATTCACCTAGCGACTAGCATGTATCGTCCATATTTTAAGTGTGCTGGCTAAGCAAAGACAAGTTCATCGTAGCCATCCACCTTAGCGATGATTCGCCTCGCTCGAGCGATACTCCGAGCGAGCCTCTGAAAGCCTAAGCCGGAACTCCTGAAGGGCCAAGTTGGAAAATCCTTTGCCTCAAACGAGTCTTCTCGCTGAGTAAAGCGGGTCGGGTCGTTGCACTTTTGCCGTTTGAATCGGCGGTCCGCTTGAACGGAACGGGTCGTTACATTATACACTACTCATAAAAAGTCTCGTCCTCGAGACTTCCTAACGCACTATCGAATCTATCCCAAGCATAGCAATCAATATTATTAGATCTGTTCGAACATAATATCCTACTCTTTCCTTATACCGTATCTTGTGTATGCTGGGTCGGTCTCATTAAATGATTCTATCATTCAATCCAAGTTCTGATTCGGTCTCTATTGCGCCTTAGCGCGGAACATATATCGCTTAACGCAGGGTACGTTTCAACCCATCGTGAATGATGATCTAGGGCTGAGACAAACTTATACAAGTCGTTATACTTGTCCATGTGGATATTCACTTGCACTAGCATTCGAGATCAGCATATCGCGAGGCTGGATCGTGCACATATTGAAAGCGTCCTTCAAACATATGTATGTCACCAACTTAGCGATAATGAAGTCTTAGTACTCGAGTTTCACATATCATTGAGTCTTGGATCGTGCACACGTTCAAGGCATCCCTCAAACATATGAATTCAACCAAGCTTAGTGATAGTGAAATCGGACAAGCTACTTGCGAAAATCTCATGGATTCTCGTTTTTACAAGTCACAAAGATACTTTCGACATGGTCAATCAAATTTTCAAGTTATTTCCATTCCAACTCAATTCAAGTATTTGCACTACCGTTAAGCACGATCTATCTGATTTGTCGACTAGCGTCCATCCGTTCGGGTGAAACATAGCACAAATTTACCGTTCCAAGTCTAACACTAAGTCTTGCTGCTCCAGTTCTATGGCTTTGTTCAAGCAATATACTAAAGTCGGTCACACAGGTTCTTTCACTTGGCACAGGGTCGTCTGTCTAATTGCTATGTCAGCTCACAAGGTCATATGTACAGGTTCAGCACACGATTTATCGTACAAATTCGTCGCACGATGCTCGTCCCAATTCCTAAGGTCAAATCATCGTTCATTTGCACGGGATACTCTACCCAAGCTCGTTTTACTCATATTTCTAACATCGAGCACGGATCATCCTACTCTCATAAGCACGTTCGTTTGTACAGGGGTTCGAGTCTGTCCAGTCAAATCCATGATATATCCAAGATGCAGGATAAGCCTAGCAATTCACATAGTCTATCTCTTTAACATGTTTAGATAGAATCCATATATCCATTCTAAGTCTACACCACCAAGCCATGATTCATTTCTAAACCTTTGACTATAACTCCAAGTCGTTCAACAAGATTTATGTATCCGTTCACGAAACCATCAAACGTGATTTGTTCCAGGTTCTAGGCTAACTTATCCATGAAACACTTCCGATTCACTTGCATTTTCAAATTCGTCTTATCGTGTCGAACCAAAAGTCAAGACGATCCATAAGTTGTCACGCTCCGGTCTCCCGCAAGTTCGATCACACTCGTTGGACGTGAGATCACCACGCCAACGCTCCCGCTGGATAATCGTCCTAGTCCGGACGTGACGCATGTACGAACATAGAGTTACGCTCGTACAAGACAAGAACGTCCAACATTATGGTTATCTTCGAAACGATCGAGACACCTTATCATTTCACTTTTGCTCCATTCAAGTTATATATGAAAATATATCAAGTCATGTCCGTTCATTCAGTGATTATAATTCGTTTAGCAAAATCATCCAACTTCAATGTTACCGTTCGGTAAATCCATAGTCTACTTCTGGCATTCCTCAAGAAACTAAGTTTCAATATTCAAGCCAAAGTCTATCACTTTTGATACGTTCCATTCATCGAGTTCGTTTGGAATAATCATCGAAAATATTTCCGTTAGTTCGATCATCCCCGTCGTACGTGAAATCACCATGCCGGCGCTCCCGCAGGATAATCGTTTTCGCTGGGACTGATTTCGAAAGTTATCTTTTCAAACTTGATTCAAGATCGTTCTTCCAAACTCTAGGTCAAATCCGTTATCGCTTATCTCTTTCATCGAACCACAATATTCATTCTCGGGCTAACTTCTATTCGAGCGATATTGTATTCAAGTTCATTCTGTTTGATTCAAATCCGAAATCGCTCGCACAGTCTTCAAGTTTCCAACAAGTTTTCTTAACCAAGATATTGATTTCCTTTCCTTGAATCCCTATTCGATAGAAATCTTATCATTTGTTCAAGATATTCTCAAATTCGTTCAATCCAACTATCGCACGAGACCTATGAATACGTTTGGACATTTCTAAATGATCTATACACCACTCGGAATCGAGTCACCCAATTAAATCCTCAATCGTGTTCACATCAATCGCTAGCATATTCACCAAGTTTTCCTTAGAATTTATGCACGATACTTAGGTATCGCCTGATAAATCTTAGTCTCGTATATATATTCTTGTTGATAGTCATCCAAGTAAACCATATTCGGTTTGTATCTTCCGACACGAAATACCGTTCGAGCTATTTTCCAAAATCCAAGCATGATTCTCTATGTTCGCCTTAGCGATAAATCCGGTAACGTTTCTATCGGTTGCCATTCTAAGTCTGACTTATCTTTTCACTGAACGATGTAACGCCCCAATCTCCCGCAAGCTCAATAGTCCCCGCTGAACGTGAAATCACCACGTTGCAGCTCTCCCGCGGGACAATCGTTCTCTTCGGGACGTGATGTCGTACGAGCCTGGAGTTGCGCTCGTACAAGGCGATGTTGTTAAACACCAAAGTTATCATCGAAACAACCAAGTTACAGCGGAAGTCGTTGTATTGTGTACCAAGCACACATCAGAGTATACGCAGCGAAGCTCTCGATAGGGACCAAATGAAATGCCCCGAAGGCAATGCCCCGAAGGCGATGCCACGAAGGCGATGAAATAACTCTTGCTCTTTTCTCTAGCCCACAAAGGTACTTACAGTTCATACATCATGCCTCGTATATCCAAGCAACGCCACTACGCCTGCGTACCTGAAATATTGCCCACAAACGTGGGTCAGTACACAGCCGTACTGGTGAGCGGGGTAACCCACTCGTCTAAGCCGACACTAAGTAAAAATAGTGAATGCAAACAGTTATATGGTGATCTTTCTAGTTGAATCCTAGATTCGTTTCATGGCATATGAATGACATGTTAAGGAAAGCTGTAAAGCAGTTTAAGCATGCAAGCATTTAACTCAAACCAATCGACAAGCATTTATATAACCGACCCGAAGGATACTAGCACGCAACCCGTCCTACTCAAGTCATCGTTCGCACGATAACTTATCGAACCATTCCCAAGCCTCAAATATCCATCCTCAACCAAAGTTTATATCCCAATCTCGAGTGCACAGTCTTGCCGAGGCAAGGTGGTCGCGCCTACACGAAAGCCAAACCAACAAAAGAAAAGCAAGCCAACTCTTATCTATATGAAGTCACTGGCTAAGCCATACAGGACATATCTCAAGCATTACGGCGCGCCCTATCAGCCCGGGAATCAAGCCCCGCTGAAGGTCCCGCAATGCGTCGTGACTAGCACGAATCAAATATTTTCCTCCGGATCGATACGGTTCCAGTGCCCCGGAAAGCCGTTTCGAGGAAATGCCAAGACTTGTGCACAAGTCGTCCGTGACATGCAGACACAAGTAGGTATGACGAGAGGATCGAACATTCTCGCCCCGCCAAGCGATCCTAGACTCGTTCAACCGATATCCAACCAAAGCATCCATAACCATTCTTCCAACATATCCAACCAACATATCCAACCAAGGAATCCAAATCTCGACCTCAACATATAGCCCAAGGCACCAAAATATGAAGTGTTTCCATAGGCACAAGGCCTCTGCTCAACACAGTGATTCATATTGGATGCAACACCCCAACTCGGGACAAACCCATGGCAAAATGCCCCAACCGTGGCATAACGCCCTCGCCGATGCAGTTGTTCGGTTTCGAACCGCAACTGCTCGCTTTGCAAGACAAAGCGACCAAGTGATACTCGTGCACGGATGCACGCTCGCTCGCCCGAATTCCCGATATTCTCAACGTCTCAATGTATCATTCCAACCGTCCAAGCATAATCCCAATTATCCAACCGACTGCCTCAAATGTATAATCCAACTATCGCTCCAACTATCCAACGCGTAAACCAAATCAAGCCACAATCCTATCCAAGCCAACGACGTACACTCTATGTACGCCTCAGTGTAGTGTTTTCCAATATTTCAGCCCAAGTGTTCAAGCCTTTTACGTGTTTTCCATATTATTAGGCATGAAGGAGTAGAGGAGAAGGGAAAGAGCCCACTCACAATGTTTGATCCCGTTAGACATCCTGTCCTGCCGATACGGCCAATCCCTTGAACCCGCGGTCCGATGCAAGCGCGATCTACTCAACTGGTATGACCGTGCGAGCAGGCCGTGCTCTCCGAATCATCCGACCGATCGGACTAAGGGAGACGGCATTATCGCTCCCATCCAGCTATCCAGTACTGTTCTGAACGAACACCTGATTTCCATCGAACCCGCTAGCCATCTGCACATGAAACCAACTAAATCAATCCTTCTTCCCAAAATCCAACATTTCAAATGTAACCAGTATTTGTTTTATTCAATCCGACTCAGCGTAACGCACCGAGCGGTTGCGGGACGTTACATAATATACCACTTAGAATCAGGTTCGTCCACGAACCGTGCTGGTACTCATTCCTTACTAGCATGCCACATTCCAATTCCATAACTCTGCTCTATGCGACTCTCATATTCACGATTCTGACTCAGCATCTCGTTCTGCTGAACGTTCGTACAAATTTCACGAATTCCCACATCCTCCTTGCAGCTCAATACGAATTCCTTATATCGCTTAGTTTTGGATCGTACACATATTTAAGGCGTCCCTAAAATACATGCATTTCAGCCGAGCTTTGCGATAGTAAAATTTGAACAAGTTACAAGGGTATCTTTATGTTCGAGGCGTCCATTTGCTTTATTTCCAATTGAACCAAATCACGATTTCTATTCCAACATATTCGATTGAGCACTAGTCTCAATTATGATGATTTTCCACCGACTCAATCAGTTCGTGTTCCAACTCAATCCATCCAACTATTTCTGAAATCAGTACTAGCAACATCTCCAAATATTATCTCGTTTACCGAACGATCATCTCAACTGATACTACCCAAGCTAGGCGACTTACCAAAATATCAAACTTTTGTTTAGATCAGCTCAGTCCAACACCTTTCCTGCCACCTCAATATCTCACTGGGTGAACATCTATATCGAGGTTCGTGTGATCCACGAAGATCTCGCCGCCACGCCAAAGGGATAGTGTCGCCACGATTTCAACGTGGACACACTCGCCACAATTCCTAGGTTGCGCATGTAATAGTCCTTCGCGCTGTTTCCACTGCCTCGAAGCATATAATATCACCTTTGCCTTCTGAACGAGCACGTTTCCCAGACTAAGTTCCGAGACATCTTGTAAATCTGAGGCACGTCTGTCCCTTCCAGTATTCGCAAGGATTTGATCTGAACGAGCCGTTGCTTTAACTTCACGAGCTAGTTTCACAGTCGTCAATTCATATGAATGCTATTCCCTTCCAGGGCACGATGAGTCAGAGGCGATGCCCTCGATAAAAATCTGCGACTCTGAATCTCATCAGTTGACTAGGCTACTTCCACCATCGCTTCGATCTTCCGGCTGCATCTTCAGCTGAAGACTATCCCAAGGGTCTCTCGAATCCAACACTCAGTTGATAAGCCAAATCTCATCGCTCACATCTGCCCTCGACGCATTCCCAAATACGCCGCCTCAAGGGTCGTTCTATGGGTCTCCCATATTCATATCCGATTCAGCGGACAAGCCGCTAGGGTCAGCTGTCCCGAAGCTACGCTCGATAATTGTAAGTCATCACGATGGACAGTTACTATGAACCATGCTATATCTCATCTGCAAATCCGAATCAAAATTCCAACCATTCCATCCGAGCGAACTTCCGAATCCGAGAACCGTGCTCGTCTAAAACCGTCTTCCATCAATCCGTCGTTCTGCCCTGAATCCATCAAATTTCTGAATTGCATGTTCGATTCTCGCACTACAAATTGCAATGATTCTCGAAACTCGAGACTTGCTCAAATTCGTATCCGTTTGCCGCGTTCCACAATGCACGTCCAACTTATCCGAGCAGCACAGTGATTTGTTCCGACGTTGCTCCCACATTTAGCTATCTTCAAAAGTCTGTCCGCCACAAATCTTTGCCTTTAGTTTGTTGCCACAATCCGTTCACGTCTTCCGAAGAATCCGCCTACGCTTGTTGCACTATCTTGCCCAACATTTCATTCCCGCTTAACCTGAGTCGACTTCTCGAGCAGCAATATCCAAAATCTTCAAGTTTGTGTGAATCCATCACATTGTCCCTTCAAACCAAATCGCGTTTCATTGCTCAACCATCAGCTCAAATGTGTTGTCCAAAATTGTAGTCCGTGCTCGCTTATCCTCCGATTAACCCATCGTTTTGCTCAAGCGTCTCCCAACTGTTCGTTCCGATCTCGTCCATCTCTTAAGCCCAACGATACTCCCATTTGCACGAGTCCGTTCTTGAGTTCTCAAGTCTAATGTATCGAAGAATACCCGAGTCAAATTCCATTGCACTATATACCACTTGGAAATATAGTTGCCCTTGTGCTTGCTCAGCGTCAACCAGCGTCTATCCCAAATCGACTATTCCGAGGTGATTCTGTCGAATCACAACGCAATACTCGCTCTGCTCAATTTCATTCTTTCCAACTCAGCCGATGTGCACCAACCAACTTGTATTCTCGTTACCCGAGTCCGTTCAGGCAATTTCCATTGATGTCTAACCAAAATATTCCAATGCCTTGCTCAAAATGTTTGATCCCATATACCACTCCGAATCGAGTCGTTACTCGTATTATAATTTCCTTGCAAAAATTCAAAATTCGTTCGAACCATCCCTCATGTGTGATCATGCCTTTCCCAATTCGAGTCTGACACAGAACTCAGGAAATGCCTGAATCATCCAACTGTTTCCATCAATCTTGCGATGCAACTCGTGCTATATCCCGTTCTCAATACTTCCAGCTATTCTCACCGTCCGATACTTTCGCAACACGTGCAATCATGCAACGATTGTCTTCCAAGTAGTCCAACCCAATACCCAATGGTTTCCACACATTTGTTGTACGAGCAACTCGTGCCAACTTATTCTGATAATTCCTAAGACAAACTCAAATCTGCTCAACCGATGCGCCACAGCCAAAATTCCAACTTCTATCCAAAACAGTCGCTAGACGAGCAACTCGTGCAACGATCCATTCCCATCGAATATTTCTACTCACAACATGCCGCATTACCAAATCTCGTATGCCAACCAACTGATCCATTGAGGCAATCAGAAACTCTCCGAACGACAAGCCAAGCCAACCCAACAAAAGCTCTCAACTTTTTGCACAAATGCAACAACGCCACCCAACTTGCTGCACGAATGCAACAACGCCTAACGAGGCTAAGCGATCCTACGAAAACCAACCAAGGCAACGCAACCAAGAATAACATGCAGCCACAACCAGCAATATATAGACTTATTGCATGAAACATCCAATGCGGCACCGAGTAGAGTCAAGAGCTAAACGACACGCGGAAGCTATTTAGAGTTTGTGATGAAGCGAAGGACCAAGTCCGAAGAAATGAACCAGGCGCTCTGATACCAATCTGTCGCGCCCCAATCTCCCGCAAGCTCAATAGTCCCCGCTGAACGTGAAATCACCACGTTGCAACTCTCCCGCGGGACAATCGTTCTCTTCGGGACGTGATGTCGTACGAGCCTGGAGTTGCGCTCGTAGAAGGCGATGTTGTTAAACACCAAAGTTATCATCGAAACAACCAAGTTACAGCGGAAGTTGTTGTATTGTGTACCAAGCACACATCAGAGTATACGCAGCGAAGCTCTCGATAGGGACCAAATGAAATGCCCCGAAGGCAATGCCACGAAGGCGATGAAATAACTCTTGCTCTTTTCTCTAGCCCACAAATGTACTTACAGTTCATACATCATGCCTCGTATATCCAAGCAGCGCCACTACGCCTGCGTACCTGAAATATTGTCCACAAACGTGGGTCAGTACACAGCCGTACTGGTGAGCGGGGTAACCCACTCGTCTAAGCCGACACTAAGTAAAAATAGTAAATGCAAACAGTTATATGGTGATCTTTCTAGTTGAATCCTAGATTCGTTTCATGGCATATGATGACATGTTAAGGAAAGCTGTAAAGCAGTTTAAGCATGCAAGCATTCAACTCAAACCAATCGACAAGCATTTATATAACCGACCCGAAGGATACTAGCACGCAACCCGTCCTACTCAAGTCATCGTTCGCACGATAACTTATCGAACCATTCCCAAGCCTCAAATATCCATCCTCAACCAAAGTTTATATCCCAATCTTGAGTGCACACTCTTGCCGAGGCAAGGTGGTCGCGCCTACACGAAAGCCAAACCAACAAAAGAAAAGCAAGCCAACTCTTATCTATATGAAGTCACTGGCTAAGCCATACAGGACATATCTCAAGCATTACGGCGCGCCCTATCAGCCAGGGAATCAAGCCCCGCTGAAGGTCCCGCAATGCGTCGTGACTAGCACGAATCAAATATTTTTCTCCGGATCGATACGGTTCCAGTGCCCCGGAAAGCCGTTTCGAGGAAATGCCAAGACTTGTGCACAAGTCGTCCGTGACATGCAGACACAAGTAGGTATGACGAGAGGATCGAACATTCTCGCCCCGCCAAGCGATCATAGACTCGTTCAACCGATATCCAACCAAAGCATCCATAACCATTCTTCCAACATATCCAACCAACATATCCAACCAAGGAATCCAAATCTCGACCTCGACATATAGCCCAAGGCACCAAAATATGAAGTGTTTCCATAGGCACAAGGTCTCTGCTCAACATAGTGATTCATATTGGATGCAACACCCCAACTCGGGACAAACCCATGGCAAAATGCCCCAACCGTGGCATAACGCCCTCGCCGATGCAGTTGTTCGGTTTCGAACCGCAACTGCTCGCTTTGCAAGACAAAGCGACCAAGTGATACTCGTGCACGGATGCACGCTCGCTCGCCCGAATTCCCGATATTCCTAACGCCTTAATGTATCATTCCAACCGTCCAAGCATAATCCCAATTATCCAACCGACTGCCTCAAATGTATAATCCAACTATCGCTCCAACTATCCAACGCGTAAACCAAATCAAGCCACAATCCTATCCAAGCCAATGACGTACACTCTATGCACGCCTCAGTGTAGTGTTTTCCAGTGTTTCAGCCCAAGTGTTCAAGCCTTTTACGTGTTTTCCATATTATTAGGCATGAAGGAGTAGAGGAGAAGGGAAAGAGCCCACTCACAATGTTTGATCCCGTTAGGCATCCTGTCCTGCCGATACGGCCAATCCCTTGAACCCGCGGTCCGATACAAGCGCGATCTACTCAACTGGTATGACCGTGCGAGCATGCCGTGCTCTCCGAATCATCCGACCGATCGGACTAAGGGAGACGGCATTATCGCTCCCATCCAGCTATCCAGTACTGCTCTGAACGAACACCTGATTTCCATCGAACCCGCTAGCCATCTACACATGAAACCAACTAAATCAATCCTTCTTCCCAAAATCCAACATTTCAAATGTAACCAGCATTTGTTTTATTCAATCCGACTCAGCGTAACGCACCGAGCGGTTGCGGGGCGTTACATAATATACCACTTAGAACCAGGTTCGTCCACGAACCGTGCTGGTACTCATTCCTTACTAGCATGCCACAATCCAATTCCATAACTCTGCTCTATGCGACTCTCATATTCACGATTCTGACTCAGCATCTCGTTCTGCTGAACGCTCGTACAAATTTCACGAGTGCAGCGGAATAATAAACGCATAGGCGATTGGTAACAAGTTCGCAGAGTTGTCAATAGCGGAAGCATTGAATAACACAAGTATATAATTAAAACAAGCAATATATTGATATTGAACAAGTGTTACAGGCGGCGTTAGGCAGAGATTACAAGTCGTTCAAGCCTCTCTCTGAAATAGTAAAAATGTGCCAAGTGGCTATATTTGTGGAATGATATATAGACGATGTTCCAACATTATGTCCTGTATATGTGCTTCAGTTCCGGACGCAACGCTCCAAGGCTTCAGAGTGAACTCCACGCCTTAGCACGCATGAGGAAGACATCCGCACCGAACGAGGCTCTCCCGCACCCTGCAAGCAATCTGGTAGGTTATCAGTACATGAATGCACTTGTGGGGAGGCTTCTTGCCCGCTCGACAAATCCAAACACATTATATAGGTTCCGTGCACCATCTATTAAGTTATTTTTCTAGTCTTGCCTTAGGATCAGGTTCATGGCAATGATGTAAAGTCTAACTCGTCGTGCGATATAAAGGAACACGGCGAGACTTACCAACTTACCATCCGTCATTCCCTGTCCAAGGAAATCCAAGTTAAATCAAGTACGAGCATATATATGAAATTTAGAGGCAGTAGCATATGCAAACAAAGTGTCATGTGCGAGGTTATGTTTCGGGAGCACGAGTTACATAGATTATAAGGCGTGTTGCAGAAAACGTTGAAGTGCTCCATATGTACAAGTGTTTCAATTTTTTTTACACAAGTGTATTATATTCATGATCGTTCAAGTGTTTCAGATATTCTCGATGCGATGCAATGACTCGCACGCGGGTTGTCGCTAAGCGATGATGACTTATCTATATGAAGGGTCACTGTAGCTATAATGGACTAGTCATGACGAGGATGGCATGCAACGAGAGCACACGATGCGCTGCAAGCCATCCCGTCCTGCACGAGATGACCACACACGAAGTTCCGCCCGGATCGGATCGGTTCCAGTGCCCCAGCGACTGTCCGCAGAGCTTATACCCTTGTGCACAAGTTGTCTGTGACATGCAAGTCTCTAAGGTCTTCCAGATTCACGAGATGCACGAGATTCACAAGATGCGTTAGATTCACGACATGTTTAATTCTTGATTTTTGCTCTGAACGAGTATGCTCCACGAGCTGTGTTTTTTGCTTTACTAGACATGATTCTCGTTCAGTGTTCAACTTGACTTGATGCATTCCCCTGGTACGGGGACTGCCTTGGCGACCTAACGGTCCCGGATACTTTCAGGTTTACACATGCACATAACGACTATTAGATAGTCTTTCGGAGAGAACTAAATGAATGCATGACATGAATAGTATTATACTGTCGTGGCATGAATTATGTGACAAGCATTGAATCGAGGCAACGAGTTCAAGTTAACATATAAGCAGGCAAGCATGCATTTTATGTAAACATAAGCATTTACGTTGGCACAGTCTATGGGTAAGCCGAGGAGTGAAACCGTAAAGGGACATACCGAGCGACATACTCTAGGGACAGGGACGTGCAGTGTAATCGAGTGAACAGTGCACTACGAAAAGTATATATATCGTTCTACTCGAGGCATAGCGGGGTCTAGTTGCACAAGGCAAATGTAGCATGCGAGGGTCCATTTTTAAGCAAAGTTTCATTTCCATGTTCTAACACAAGCAATACAAGTTGGGATTATTCCCTTAGTTAGTTGCGTTGCTATTCTTTATTAGCATGCAAGGGGTGATTCACCTAGCGACTAACATGTATCGTCCATATTTTAAGTGTGCTGGCTAAGCAAAGACAAGTTCATCGTAGCCACCCATCTTAGCGATGATTCGCCTCGGTCGAACGATACTCTGAGCGAGCCTCCAAAAGCCTAAGCCGGAACTCCTGAAGGGCCAAGTCGGAAAATCCTTTGCCTCAAACGAGTCTTCTCGCTGAGTAAAGCGGGTCGGGTCGTTGCACTTTCGCCGTTTGAATCGGTGGTCCGCTTGAACGGAACGGGTCGTTACACAAGACACTTATGGCTTGCGTTCGAGCGAAGCGAAGTGCAAATGTAAAATATAATAAACATATACATAGATAAATAAATTAGTAATGTAAAAAATAAAACCAAATAACATATTAAAACCAACAAAAATATGTTAAAACATAATCAAGTGAACTAGCAGAGCAACAGTAGTAGTCAACATAACTAACAATAGTTTGTATTATTCCTACTACGCTTTTAGTAAATTTTAGTTTTTCCAGTTCAACTGTAACCAACTATTTGTATGAGGTAAGGGTTATCTTCCTGCCTCAAATTTTTTTGTATAAATAAAAATACCATAAGACACACCTTTTCTTGGTTGTGTCTTGCAGAAAGGCACGTCTTGGATACGCCTGAAGAAATGCGCCTTGCCTAGTGAGGTGCGAGGTGCGTCCACTCCTATATTTATTAGGTCATTTCCAAATTTGGTGCAATATTAGTGCCACTGTCCATTATGTGTCATATCATGTTTTTGTACAACCCACATTGCTTCTATATCAGAGTGATGTTTAGGTATGTGAAAAATCTAAGGAGATCAGATAATGAAACACACCATTTAATCTCAACAATATCTAAGGAGAGAGGAACATAGAAAGTGAATATTTATAGTTTATTTAGTATTACAAAATATAGATTGCATTAATTCTTGAAGAAAAGCTTTAGAACTAAGAGTCTGCTGCTTTGCTTTTGATATGACAAGTTGAAACCTTATTAGCTGGATAGATTCCCTGACTTAAAAAAGTTATGGCTGCAAATGAAAGGAAACATTTAGTTCTGACTATATGCCAATGGTATGTTATTTTCATCACTGGAGGGTGAATTTAAGTATTACTTCAAAGTTAGTTCACTAGTTTGAACGTTCAGCTAGGCACCTCTACTGTAGGATGGGTTCAATTCGAGAAAAGGATACTGCCCTCTTACTTGAATGAATAATTATTTAAAATTAGCAAGACAAGTGCCTCATGTATCTGATTTCATCTGCCTCATTGTTGGTCGGGTCCCTAGCCTCTTTCTTTCATAGGTCTTTTCTGTAAACATGTTTTTAACTGAATCTCCGTTGTAATAGTACGTTTCATCGAAAAAGGAGTGATGTTAAGAAGTAACTGAAAGAAGAAACAAATGGATTTATTTGGAATTGAGTAAATTTAACTACAAACTATATTTATTTCATTACCAAATTTGACTCTTTCTCACGAAAATCCGAACAAAAGCCCGTCAGCTAGTATTATGTCTGAAATCCAGAAATGTATAAGGATGGAAAAGTAAATGATAATTGCAATTTTAGAATGAGTTAGAAGTATTTGGACTCCTTAAGCTGTTGCCATTGTCTGTTTTTCCGATATAGATAGTTGGTTGTCCACATTTTTTGGTAGTGATGTTCATGATCTACTAGCAGAAATATACTTGTTGAAGTTGTTGATTGCATCGAATACGTAAGAACTTCTGAACATTTGATATTGATAATTTGGAGAAGTATCTTGGATGTCCAATCACTTATTGTGTATACAAAGGATCTTAAGCTTTCAACCCAAATATTCCTGACAGGGTTTAGGATTACTCTCTCAATATCCCTTTATCTCTGTGCGAGCGTGCCTATGCATGTCTTTGTGTTTATTTCATGCTTTATGCTTATATTTAGTTTATGAACAAACATATTCTGCAGTATTTAATTGTAAGGCAAACAGGAAAGCCTTTCAAAATTTCTGGATTTGGGCTACATGTATAGTGTTCTTTCATTCTATTCTATATGAATTATTTTCTACCATATTCTGCAATGTGCTTCATCTATTTTTTTTCTTCTCTTTTTCTGTTTCAGGATATGTTCTGCAGCTTCTTCATCATAATTGGGTATGCTTCTTCTGATTACAGTTAAAGGATAATTGTCTAACTTGGAGTTTACTCTTAACATCCTCAAATTTTTATTGAATGGAGAGAACATTTTGGTAGGGCCTGTTGTATTCTAGCTTATGTTAGGAACAACAACGACTATTAAAGCTGACAGCAAGCATCTTCTTATGTTAACAAATGATCAAAGGAAATCACTGATGATTTACAATCTTCAGCTTGTGAATGAGAACAACCAATCAAAAGAGCCAGCTACTATGAAATAGATCAAAGAACAGTGATGCAATAGTAGGCACGGGGCTACTGGGAGACTTAGTTTAAATTTACGTAGATGATCCTAGACTCAAGAAAATAATGCTACTTCTTCTGTAAGGTGATAGATTCATAGATCATAGCTGACAAGAAAGTGATTCAAAGTAACTGCTCTCCTCGTGCTCAAGTTTTGTGTCCTAGAACTGATAAACCATGGAGCTAGTTGAGCAATCAGTAGCTCTTGTATGATGCAGAAATAGTTGCCCCATGTAAATGTAGAATTTCAAGAATATTTCACATCTGATAGATAAGGTATTAAAGTATGTTGAAGTAATGTACAAGAAGTTGGCTGCTCAATTCTTCTACCTGTCATGCTGCCTAGTGATGCTGGATAAACTGCACAACCAAATGTTAGGAATAAGAAAAGGAATCAAGAATCAGGATTTATGTTTCAATCAAAACTGTTTCTTAAGTTGGGATTTGATGTGGCTTAATTGGGACCGTCATTTCTTTTCACTCTTTGGCTTAATGTGTCATATAGAAGAATGGAATTTCCTATAGCAAATTGTATTAGCTTACCTCTTCATGTAGTCTTTAGACTCTTTATAGTCAGTCAAGGGAAAATTAGAGCGGGCTCCTCGGTTGGAGGAGCTTAAACTGCATATCCAAAAGATAGGTCTACCTATCTATCAAATGTGCACCTATGATTTATAGCATGCTGCATGACCCTCCCATGCTTATAGCTACCTTTACTAGGAACTTGGAACCAAAATAATGGGTTGACGTTAGTCATAAAGACTTGGTCAAATCCTTTTTGGAGCTCTCTTATGCTCCATTGCCTATAGCCGACCCATTCTTATTTGATGTGGCTTAAGGTAGACAAGATTTGGGAACTGTTTTGGATTTTTTTTTTTTTGATAGTTTCGATAAGTGTGCTTTGCTCGAATAACAACTATGAGATGATATTTTCATGGTATGAAAAGGCAGTTAGAGATGGATTTTCTGGTGGAGGGGAAGAATTGAGGTTAAGTCTTTTGAATTTTAAACAAGGCAGTCTTCATGTTTTTTTTAGTTTCTGGCTATTTTTATGAATTGGAATATCGAGGAATGTTTTGAGGTTTTTTTTTGGGAGAAAAATAAAGGGAAAGAAGTGAAGAATATAAGAAGGCGGAAAACTTCACACCTTTTTTCTCATAGGTTTTGTGGTTCAAAATTCAAACCCAAGAAGTTGCATCACACAACAAAATCCAATTCGTGGAACTCTAACAGCTTTACTCATCATTCGTTCAATTTAATAATGAAAGTTACTGTGGTGTTGGCTTTACGTAGCTCTAAACCAAGGAGTCCCAATTCAAATAAGATTTATAATTCTAGTCTAAAAAACGAAGTATAACATGGACTCCTAGATGAGGAAAAATGCCAATCAAATAAAACTATAGTCCTGGTTCAAGTAGGAAGCCTAATTTAAGTAGGGGATTACCTATAATACCTACTGTGGAATAAACCTTAAGAAAGCTGCTAATAAACTAATAAAGCTCAAGTTTACAGGAGCCTAAGTGAACACACCACCCCCCCCCCCCCCCCCCCCCCCCCTTCCTCTTCCTCTCTCTCTCAACCACCAGCTTGGACACATGCCCCTTGCCAGCTTGGTCTTATCACTAATCTTAACCACTACGGTGAAGAGAGTGAAGAAGATATGTAAAAAGAGAATAAGAATGAGAATGTACATGAAGAGAAGCAAAGGAAACTGAAAGAATTTACTTTTTGTAATTGTTAGGATACATGTTATTAACCATCTGCCTGGGAAAAAAAATATATGTCAACATGTACGAAGATAAGAAAAAGAAAAAGAGTAATACGGGCAATATCAGTGGCTTTCATGAGTTGAGCGGCGACAGTTTTTTTGACTCTCCCCAGACCCTTTTATTAGTGGGAGCCTCGTGTTACTGGGACACTTCCCCTTTTACTTTATTTATTTATCTTTTTATAGTTGGATATTATTATGATTATGCTCGTCACTTTAGCTGAATGGTTGAAAATAAAAGTTCTCAGTACTTATTTCTCGTAAACCCTGTAGACTAACACTTTATTCTATTTTATCTTTCAGGGACCCATCTAATGGATTTTTTTGCTATGCTCAAGATTATAGTACACATTTTTTCTGTGTGGCATCTTTCCTCTGGACCACAACAATTGCGTTCACTCTTCACCGTACTGTTGTCAAACACAAAACAGATGTTGAAGACTTGGGATCTGTTTTCCACTTGTATGTTTGGGGTATGCTTTCTGCCCTTAAAGCATCAAGAAGGGAAATGTTCCCTTCTTTCTCATTAGACTTTGATCCATTTTCAATAAAGTAAAAACTTGTTACTGTTTACTCATAGCACTTTATTGACCTGCAATTTCTTAAGAGAAGTTTCAATATAGCCCGTCTTTAACATTATATTGAAGATGTTTGATATAGTATGTAATGGTATTTCTGGTGAATTCCTTTTTTGAAAAATAATTATAAATTTAGTCTAAGGCCACACCTTCAAACATGATCTTGGATTTGCCATAAAAACTGTTGAAACTGACGAATTTAGAATGAGAAATATGCTAGAAAAATTAGGACTAGTAATGAAGTGGATGAGTCTGAAATCATTATGATTGGTAAAAGCGTAATTGGAGGTGTAGGTTGAATTGGAATTGGACCTTTAGTGTGGATGGAGATTTGGCTAGCCTTAAGCTTGCTAAGAGGCACTTGAGAACCTAATTTTCACCTAAAAGGTGGTAGAGAACTGTAATTACAATGCAGAGGTCCAGATTTTCTGTCTCCATATCTAACTTACTGCTCCATTTTATTTAAAGTATTTTATCAACTTTCAGGAGGGCTACCTTTAACCAGAACAAGCACAGGTCTTTAGGTAGAGAAGATGTGAGGAGCTATGGAAAATTAAATGTAAAATGAAGTTATCTCCACTCATTTGGATTGGTTTGCTATCAATTCGTGCAAACCTTTAACAACAACAACAAGCCTTTATTCCAAAATTTTAGGGTCAGCTGTTTGAATCCTTTTCTTCCATTCAGCTCTGGTAAGGGCCATTCCTCTATAACAGTAACGAAGCCATATCCTTATTTAAAACTTCATTCAATGTTCATTGCGCCTAGCTTTAGTTCTAGCAGCTCTTTTAACTACTACCTTATCGCTCCTCCTTACCACCTAAGACGATTTTCTGTTGGTCAGCGTGCACACGACCAAACCATCTAAGCTGATTTTTTCTCGTCTTGTCCTCTATTGGAACCATTTCTAACTTCTCACTAATATACTCAGTGAAGTCTGGAGATGGAGAGGAGAAGGGGAAGTAGGAGAAGAGAGAATATGAGAAAGGAGATTGCAAGGGCCTTCCACCCTAGGTTGCATCTCATGTCTATTTATATTGATATGCAATACACCCACAATTACTATTATACCCTCATATGAAAAATAACAAAATAAAATAATTCTAACACCCTCCCTCAAGCAGGAGCATATAGATCAGACATGCCCAACTTGCTACATAAATCAGAAAATGGACCACGAGCAAGTGGTTTGGTGAGGATATCACCTAATTGATCCTCTGACCGAACATAATGAGTGACAATCTGTTTCTTCAGCAACAAATCACGAACAAAATGACAATCCACCTCGATATGCTTCGTGCGCTCATGAAACACTGGATTACTTGCGATAAACATTGCCGATTGATTATCACAATACATCTCCATCGGAATAGGAATCATGATTCCCATTTCATGAAGAAGAGACTGCACCCACATCATCTCAGAAGCTGTATGAGCCATCGCACGGTACTCGGCCTCTGCACTAGAACGAGCCACAACATTCTGTTTCTTACTACGCCACGTGACAAGATTGCCACCCACAAACGTACAATAGCCAGAAGTAGACCTCCTATCACTGCGACTGCCTGCCCAATCAGCATCATTGAACCCAGTCACCGTAAGCAACTGGGAAGGTTTGTACAACAAACCCTTTCCAGGTGCACCCTTCAAGTATCGAAGAATGCGAGAGATAGCCTCCCAATGTGGTTGCCGAGGGACATGCATAAACTAACTACTCCAACTGCATATGTGATGTCTGGTCGAGTAACAGTAAGATATATAAGTTTGCTAACCAAACGTCTATAATATCCAACATCTTCAAATAACTCTCCCCTGTCAGCATCAAGCTTGTTATGATAATCCATAGGAGTCTCAACTGGCCGACACTCCAACATCCCAGTCTCGGAGAGCAAGTCTAGAACATACTTGCGTTGTGACAGATACACACCTTTCTTAGATCGAGCAACCTCGATTCCAAGAAGATATCGAAGAAGACCAAAATCCGTAGTATGAAACTGACGACTAAGGTAGGCCTTCAAGTCCACAATTCCAGCATGATCACTCCCAGATATAATGATATCATCAACATAAACAATCAACACGATAATACCTGCTGAGGAAGAATGGCAAAATACTGAATGATCTGATGTGGTACGCCGAAAGCCATACTGAATGAGAACTGAACTGAACTTGTCAAACCAAGCACGAGGTGACTGTTTCAGTCAATATAATACTTTCTTCAATCGACATACGAGTCTTTTATTTCCTGCTACAACATATCCCAGTGGTTGATCCATATAAACCTCCTCATGTAAGTCACCATGCAAGAAAGCATTCTTTATGTCCAGCTGATATATAGGCCATTGGTGATTAACCGCCACAGAAATAAGAATCCGAACTGAATTCAGCCGAGCCACTGGAGAGAAAGTCTCCATATAATCCACGCCATATGTCTGAGTATACCTCTTGATATGGTATGTTGGGTGTCATATTTAAGTATAGTATAAGCACATGGGAATATCCTGAGGACATATTTGGGATGCCAGAATATGTCACACGATATTCCATTATGAGATTATTGTCATAATGATTGAGATCATTGTATTAATGACTGTAAAGCTATATAATGCCAATGAGACAATCAATAAAATCATCAACTAATTTCAACATGGTATCAGCCCCTCATTCACAAGATATCATTCCTCCTACTTCTACTCCTCCCACACCACTATCTGTACGGAGGACCACTCGTAGCAATGCAGGAAATCCTCCAAACAGATGTGGTTGGGATATTGCTCAGTTTGTTTCTTATGACCATATCCCTTCTTCTCATGGAGCATTTATAGCATCTTTGGATAGTATTACTGTACCTAACAATTGGCAGGTTGCCAAGAACGATCCAAAGTGGAAAGCGGCAATGCACGAGGAGTTGGGAGCTCTGGAGAAGAATCACACTTGGGAGCTTGTGAGACTGCCAGAGGGGAAGAGAGCAGTTGGATGCAAGTGGGTCTTTACCGTGAAGCAGAACCCAGATGGACAGGTTGAGCGCTACAAAGCTCGACTAGTAGCCAAAGGATACAATCAGACGTACGACATCGACTATGACGAGACCTTTGCACCGGTTGCAAAGATGAGCACTGTCAGGACTCTGATTTCTCTGTCAGCGAATGGTGGATGGAAGCTACACCAACTGGATGTGAAGAATGCGTTTCTTCATGGAGATCTAGTGGAGGAGGTGTACATGGAGATACCACCAGGATTTGGCACCAATCAGACAGTAGGCAAGGTCTGCAGGTTGAAGAAGTCCCTCTATGGACTGAAGCAGTCTCCTCGAGCGTGGTTTGACAGATTCAGAAGGGCGATGATAGGGATGGGATATCAGCAGATCAATGCTGATCATACTGTGTTCTTCCGTCGGAGTGGAGGCCACATCACCATGCTTGCGGTGTATGTGGACGATATGATTATCACAGGAGATGATGAGCAGGAGATCGCCCAACTCAAAGGAAAGCTTGGCAAGGAATTCGAGGTGAAGGATTTCGGCCTTCTTCGGTACTTCCTTGGGATTGAGATTGCTCGAGAAGCAGAGGGGATTGTTCTCTCTCAAAGGAAGTATGCACTGGACCTTCTCACAGAAACTGGGATGTTGGGGTGCAAACCTGCAGCGACACCAATAGATCAGAGGTTCAAGATTGATGCTGAGGCTGGAGAACCAGTTGATCGGGACAGATACCAGAGACTGGTTGGCAAGTTGATCTATTTGAGCCACACACGTCCTGATATCTGCTTTGCAGTAAGTGTGGTGAGCCGCTACATGCATGACCCACGGAAGGGTCATATGGATGTAGTGTACCAGATTCTGAGGTACTTGAAAGGTGCTCCCGGGAAGGGACTAATATTCAGGAAGAACAATCACGTGAGCATCGAGGGCTACTGTGATTCTGACTGGGCTAGTTGTGCTGATGACAGGAGGTCTACCTCGGGATATTGCATATTTGTAGGAGGTAACTTGGTCTCCTGGAGGAGTAAGAAGCAGTCTGTGGTGGCCAGATCGACAGCCGAAGCAGAGTACAGAGCTATGGCCTTGGGAGCAAGGTTCAAAGTATCGGTATCGGAATCGGTATCGGACCATTCCTATGAGTATCGGGATCGGCGATATCGGTAGTATCGACTGTTTCGGATTGGAGTATCGGATTTTTGGTATCGGAAAGCAAACAACTATTAGTAAATTATTAACATTTTAGAGAATATATTTTATACATTTATGCATAATTTAAAGTATTTCCAGTATTGTTTCTTAGTATTTTTTATATTGAATGAAATATTAGTCATCCTTGTCGATTGATTTATATGTGATAGATAAGTTTTCCTCTTTTATATGTTTTTACAACCTTACTATGCTTTTACACCCTTTCTAATTGGTCTTTTTAATTCAAATTTTTTTGCCGAATTGACTGGAAAAGAGACCTCTAATGTCGGTATCGGTCAGTATCGGGTATCGGTCGATATCGGATCGGGACATGCCAAACTGTATCGGTATCGGCCGTATCGGATCGATATCGGCCGATACTTTAAACTATGCTTGGGAGTTGCAGAGCTGCTATGGTTGAAGAATGTGCTGGTGGAGCTGAAGCTAGATCAAGGAGCCAAGATGAAGCTGTGGTGTGACAATCAGTCAGCTATTAGTATCGCCAACAATCCAGTACAGCATGACATGACCAAACACATCGAGATTGATAGATTCTTCATTAAAGAGAAGCTGGATAGTGGATTACTGGAGCTTGGCCATGTTCCAACCAAGGATCAAGTAGCAGATGGACTAACCAAGGGACTCGCCTCAGTGAACATGATTAGAGGATGTGACAAGATGGGCTTAGTGAATATCTTTCACCCATCTTGAGGGGGAGTGTTGATATGGTATGTTGGGTGTCATATTTAAGTATAGTATAAGCACATGGGAATATCCTGAGGACATATTTGGGATGCCAGAATATGTCACAGGATATTCCATTAAGAGATTATTGTCATAATGATTGAGATCATTGTATTAATGACTGTAAGGCTATATAATGCCAATGAGACAATCAATAAAATCATCAACTAATTTCAACAATACCCTTTGGCAACCAACCGTGCCTTGAGGCGCTCAACAGAACCATCAGGGTGATACTTAACAGTGTACACCCATCTACAACCCACTGTTTGTTTTCCAACAGGAAGTGATGTAAGCTCCAAAGTCTGATTTTGATGTAAAGCATACATCTCCTCATCCATTGCACTTTTTCAACCAGAAGACATAGCCTGCTTGTAAGTTTTGGGAATAAAAGTAGAAGACAATGAAACAACAAATGCATGAAAAGATGATGAAGCACGGTGTAATGAAACATAGTTAGAAATGTGATGCTTATTCTTTGTGGTACAAAGGCGTTGTCTTTTTCTGAGAGCAATAGGAATATCATCTGGATCTGTGGTGATGGGAGCAGAAACCTCAGGCACGGAAGATGATTGGTTGAAGGCTGAATTTTGCAGAACCACTGGCCTGTCCTTGGATCTCTGATAAACCTGTAAATGGGGAATGGAGACAGAAATTGATTCAGGAATGACCGGAAGTGGTATGGAAGATATCAAATCTGTTGTAAAAGGAATACAACGGTCTCCTGAAGGAAAGAAAGGGATAGACTCAAAGAATGTAACATCCGCACTGACATAATATTTGCGTGACTGATACCAAGTGAAGTCTGGAGATGGAGAGGAGAAGGGGAAGTAGGAGAAGAGAGAATATGAGAAAGGAGATTGCAAGGGCCTTCCACCCTAGGTTGCATCTCATGTCTATTTATATTGATATGCAATACACCCACAATTACTATTATACCCTCATATGAAAAATAACAAAATAAAATAACTCTAACATACTCATTTCTTAATGTATTGCCAGTTGCCTAAATTCATCTTATCAGTTCATGCAAACGTTCTTATCTAAATCCATATTCTCTTGTTAATCATCAATAAAACCATTATTCTACCAGTATGATATAAGCATAAATATCATTTGGGGTCTTGTATGCATGCCAAATGGAGTTGTCAAACATTATTAGTTTAAGTTCTCTTACTAACCTGTATCAGTTAATTAGGGGGGATAGTCCCGCTCCAAATATTCACTGGCCTGAACTTGAGATTATATAGGCATTGTTATAACTTTTTCAGACGTAAAATAATAGTAAATTCAGTTTATAATTAGTTTGCATCAATCCAGTTTGATTATCCATGTTGCATTTCCTATCTTAGCCCTGTTTCTTGGACCAAGTTCAAAGATTTTATTGTTAGTGCATCTCAAATAGATTTTTTGTACCTACAAAAAATTGAAACATTAAAGAATGTCTGTTCGGAAGAAGGGAAAGCCCATGATTTTTAGCCAGAAGACCATGAAACAGGAACACAAATAGATGGAACTGCAATCACGTAGGATCATGTATTACAAATGCATGTGTATGTTTAAGAAAATAAGAAACCACTATTGTTTTTTTTTCTTGCTTTGTCTAGTATTTGCAGGTATAGAATGCCGTGCCTATTCTATATGGTTATTTCTGTACTGATGGAGTTTATATTATTGCATGCTCTTCTTTTTATATGTGCTGATGGTTTTAAACTTTCATATACCTTTTCTTTTATATTTTCCTCAGTGATCTGTATTCTCCACGTTTTTTCAAATGTTAATGTCATACTATCATTGCTTGAATCTTTTAAAGGTGTCCACTGCAGTGAGGATAGTTTTTGTTTTTGTTTTTTGTTACTGGACTGAGTACTGTACTGTAGGGAGAACTCTTCTCTTAAAGGTCAACTAGTATGCAAATATTTGTTGTGAACTGTGAGTTTAATGAAGTTAATTTGGGATCTTATCAATTCTGTCAGGAACCTCTCTTGCTATGACTGTCATGCGTTCCATAGGTAGCGATTCTGGCAGATTAGGTGCCTGGTGTTGGACAGAATCTGAACACAAAGGAAAGGCATGTCTAAACTTGTGTCGGTGATGTGCATCCTCAGTGATTTAGTGTTTTTCTGCCAAATGATATATCAATTCTAGAATTTAGTGATATGATGTATGGTATTCAGAATAATCTTAAGTTGTTTGTCAACCGTAATGCACAATATCCTGCGATGGTTGAGAATTTGCTCCTTGAGATTTTAGGAGCTGTTTTTATTATGCATTCCTCAGAGGTTTTCTGAATGGAGATCCTCATCTATGCGGACTAATACCATTTTAAACAAAAATGTGTGAGGTAGAATATGTTCTATTTACTTGAAGTTCAAGTATGCAGAATCCTGGATATGGAAAGGGCAGAATGATGTATTCTCCTAGTGAATTTACTTTTAAGTTCCTATAGTATTGCAGAGAGTTTCTAAGTCTATTTATTTGAATCACATAACTCATCTATAATGTGATCTGGAAGAAACTAAGAAACATCTTACTGAATTTCTGCTCCCATCATTTAGGATGTTTTTAGAGGATCACTTGCTGTTTTGTTCTGAAACATCGATTCTTCGCTGATTCTAGGTTGGGTCGCTATTTGTCATCCAGATAATAAAAACTTTGTTGAGACCTATTTAAACTCGAAGGAAAACTAACCCTGAACTCCTGAAGAATTAAGTTAAAAGGGTTTTTCCATTGCCATGTTTTCCGGGAAGGGGGTAGGTGGAACAGATGTAATGCAAAGGGTTTGTATTTGAGGAGCAAAGAATGAACGAGGATCTAAAGAAAAACTTTGATAAAGAAGAATGTAAATGATATCATATTGACAGGAAGTGACTAGATTATGCAGTCAATTGTTCCTTTGTTATTTAGATGATGATGGTAATATGGTATAATTATGGAAATTTTATGTTTCGGTGGAAGGTGAGAAGGAACTAAATCCATATGATTATTTTCTCTTTCCTGATTCCTATGATAGATGATAATGTGATAGGTGCTGGCAGTTGATTAAACTGGATTAGGTTAGTTTTGAACCCTATTTGTTCGCAGAATCGATGTCTATCAAATCTTCCATTTTTAGTCTTAGTTATGCGGTTATAAGGTTCATTAAAAGAAACCTTCTTCCTGCATGGTGAGAAGGCATTAAAGTCACACACCACTTTTTTCTTCTCAATAGTACTTTGCATGTCATGAGGTGATAGGGCTTGTAAGTTTATTATGTTGGTAACACTCTCCTTCATACATATAATATGGGGTCATCGTGGAAAACTTTATGTCCATTGGTTTTTCTGAATGGGATTGAAAATCATAAGCAATTTTCTAATACAGATTAAATTTATTTATAATTATTAATTGTATTTCATTATATTTTTGGAGGCTGATGAATGCATACAAGTTTCTCATGGTCTGTGTATGGCACTGACAAAAAGTATGAATAAAAGCATGGAGATGAAGTTTGACAGGGATATGGATGCTAATGCTGATATTATTGAAGAGGAATATATAGGATTCTGATGGGCATTTTTTCATATATTTTGGAGGATATAGATGCTGATTGATTGCCATTTTTCTATCTTTGAGTTGCCAAAAGGGTGGTTATGGTATGTGGTATTGAGGGTGTAAGCAGAGGAAGGGTTGTGTTTGAGGGCGTAAGCAGAGAATGTATTTGTTCGACTCCTTCAAACTTGGCCATGGAGATTAACTTACTACTTTTTGTTTAATTATTGGAGTTTCACGAACAAGGATTATCAATATATGGTGTATTATATGGCTGAATAAGGATATGGTGGGTATGAATTTGATGTAATGCTAGATTTTTCCAGTTAATTGAGTGCATGCGTTGTTTACATCACATTGGTCCCTAGGCAAGGATACATATTTCAAACTTGGTCATGGGGATAATTAGTAGATTGTATTTTTTTTTTTCATTTATTGTTAGAATTTGAAAGCAACTATAAGCTAGCATTATGAATTTATGATATACTATGACTGAATTGGATGCTGTAGGGCATGAAGTTTGATATGCTGATAGATCCACAACGTAATTACAGTACCTTGCCCATGCTACCTGCTGAACTTTAGCAATTATAGCTCCACATTATTGTTTAGATTCTGATGAAAATTGAAGCTGTCCTGAGATCATCTGCACCTTCATATTATGTTGGCAGTCCACATCTTTCCACTCAAAGCTTCAATAGTTGGCAGTCCACTTTCGTATTATGTTGGCAGTCCACATCTTTCCACTCATAACTTCAATAGTAGGGCCACCTACTTTTGGGATCTATGCAAAGTTTTAGACGAAGTTTACAAGGAAACTAAGATGTTATTTGTGTGTTGTGGGTGCTTTCTTGTCTGTAGCTAAATAATGTGAATGATGCTGATAAGATATAGTCATTGTATGGGTAGCCACCGTCAGAATCCAAGCAGATTTCTACAACTTCGTGAACAAATATACCTGATTCATTTTAGAAAAGTGTAAATTGATTTATATGCTGTAAATTGATTTATATGTTGGCTATTTATCATGATTTGTTTATGATATTGGCTTCTGTTATTATATATAATTAATATTCTGCACGGTTTGCAGGTAGCTCACTTGATAACATTCTATGCTCCATTGTGGGGTGCAATTCTTTACAATGGATTTACATACTACCAGGTTAACCGCATGCTAAACAATGCAACACGGGTATAGTTGGCTAAACTTTGGAGCAAATTTATAATATCTAAAAAGGGGTAGTAGTAGTTTGGCATTTGCTTATTCCTTTTATGACTTGAGATTGTTACTTAATTCAACATATTGTTGTGATATCTGAACATATGTTCTGTATCGACTTGCAGATGGCTGTAGGGATGTCAGATAGATCGTACCAATTTGATACAGGAGCAGACAAGAAGGTTCCTTCTGTCCTTTGCTGATTATTATAGGATACCTTTTTGTGCGCTTATTACTGCTGGATATGCAATTTTTATTGTACCCCCATCTGGACATCCAACATGTTTAGCATGTAGAATCTTTTCGGATTTCTGTTTTTCTTGCCAAGGAAGAATAACTAACAAAGTGTAGCTGTTACATTATGATTATGATTATGATATGGAACATACAATATCAACACATGCATTCTATGCGAGTATTACACAATCTACCAGTGTCATGCGAATACCATCATTATCCACTGCTGGCAAATTCTCTTTCAACGCATACATATCACCCCCCTTTCACTGGCATCACCACCTGGCATGGTCACCTTCAATCAACAATATTGTAATCATTGCCAATCTGCCGTCGCCACTAATGCTACCATTGCTACTCTTGCCATCATCAATACTGAATCTGGCAATCATTTCTTTCAAAATAAAGAACTTGGGCAAAGGGAGATTGCTTCCCGAACCTTCTCGTACTCGTGCTATCTTGATCCTTCTCGACTAATGGAAAGAAGGCTCATTATGGTTTACTTTTGAGGACCCCTTGTGTTAAATCCTGCAAGCTTTGTAATTCAAAATTGTGATAAAGTGTTGTCATCCAAAATTTTCAGACCTGTCCCCCTTCAAGAGAGCAAACATCTATCCATTTAAATAGGCGTGGATCATATATTTGTGCAGAATTTGGTCTGAATACTGAAAGCAACTGTTATCTAGAACTTCTGCAACTTAATATAATGACTAACGCTACTCATAATCAAGTTGAAGGACTGTCATGAATGAAAATATGCATCTGTGAATATTGTTTTTTGCTGCTCTTTAGCTAAAAAAAACAAGCACATTATAGTGCATATGTTCTTGTTCTTTCCATATCAACGTGCTTCTGTCTTTATTTTTTCAAAAAAATTGCAAATAATTTAAATTGCAGCAGTCTTTACGGTAGCTTGCTAACTCTTTTGCCTTCTTTTGTAGGCATTTAACAAGTGGGGATATTATCCTCTAATATTGATAGGATCGTGGGCATTTGGAACAATCAATCGTGTGCATGATTTCATCTATCCAGGCCACAAGATTTTCTGGCTTTCATTTGCTGATGTTTGGTTTGCTGGACTTATGGTATGTGTGCATCCCAACCTATGCATTATTGATATTTCAACAGACGAAGCTGCATTATCTAGTAAAATTCATATTTCTTTATGATATTGATTGCAATTTTTTATAACACTTGCTGGTTAGTTGATAAATGAATGGAATATGCTAGACACATTATTCGTACTGGTCTGTTATCCTTTGTTATGTGGGAAGGGAACAAAAGTAACAATGTTTAGTATTTCGAGGGAATTTTTTTTTTTAGCTTGCTGATTAAGAGATTACCAGTTAAGTTTCTCTGCATCATTTTCTTAAAGTGGCAGAGTACATTGACTGTTGATGAGCTTGCTGTGTACTGTCGAGCTGATTGGTTAAATAAGGTTCTCTAATATCGGAATGACCAAAGTGCTCGTCTCAAATTATATAGTTGTTTTACCATTTTATAGCCAACTAAATTGTTTTGACCATACATGTTTTGTTTGCTTTATTCCTGTTTGTACTAACATTTATGTTTCTATTTTTTGTTCAGGGTTTATTTAATTCTATTGCTTATGGGCTTAACTCTTCTGTACGGGGAGCAATTGCTGAAAGATTCGAAACGTAAGTTATGAATAATTGTGAACTTATTAGTTATAGATGTTCTTGTCAAAGACTTCAAAGGTTATAGGGAAATGCCATGTCCTTTGTAGGACGGGCATATCAACTTTTTGGTCACAAGATGATGACACGTAAGCTATTAACGTATTTTGGGCCTGCAATTGTCTTTTCTAGAAATGTGTCCAATAGGAGGGATCTCATATTTGAGGTCAGTGGACTCTAGTTGTGTTGAGGACATCTAAATAAAGGCAATAGTGGCTCCAAACCTTAGAAGCAAAAAGCGGTAGCGGGTGAGCGTGACTACTTAGAAGAGTCTAAAGTTGGAAGCGTGATGGGAGTGCGAGTTAATAATTTTTTTATGTTGATTGATTATTGTTATCAAAATTTATAGATTTTTTTAATATTTATTAGAATTTATAAATTTGGTTCAAAGTTACAGAGAGATCATTTACGTGGTGAATTTTATAATATCAAGGTAAATAATCCTTGGTTTTTTGCTACTTTGATGAACGTGCATTAAAAATTCTCCAACTTTCTTCCCAAAATTTGTCCTATTTAAAATTATGGTCCAGTTATGTGAAGCGCGCTCATGTCGCCCCATAGTCGGGTAAACGAGCTCCCAAGTAAGAACCGTCGAATCGAGGTTCTTATTGAGATTTTTGACCTTCTAGGAGTTTATGACTTCTAAGCTCCAAACCATATATCCAACTACTTGGTACCAAAACTCGAGTTGTTTCCCAAAGGACTGGGTGGTTGTTGGTTAAGCATGATAGTTTATTTCTTCATTGTTTTATGATAACTTGATTTTTATTATTTTTATCACCTACTTCTTTCTGCTAAGCTGATTATTCTTGTAATTTGTTAGGTACGTACCTGAGAGGTTTAGAAGGCTTATACATAACTCCAGAGGCCAACAACAAGAGAGTGAACTAGCGTCTCTGATTGTTGAAGGCTGACAATAATGAAGTAGGTGCTGTGCTTGTCTATTACATTTAACTAACTCAATTCTTGCATTGATACTCTTCCACACACCGAAGAATGCCTGGTAGAAGAAAAACAAGAAGCTAAGGGAAAAAAACGCTATCGATTCTTAATACACATATCTTGGGTTGATTAGTACCATGGTGTTCTGGAAATAACCTAGTACACAAGGAAGATGAAAACAATACGGACATAGCCAAGGTCACACTGCTCGACTCGACCGCAATTTAAATTGTAATGTATGATATTTCTAGATGAGTGTCTACTGGTAATTATTATGAGGGAGCTATTTGCGGCCCTCCAGTATTCGTAACTTAATGCCTCAGCTTTGCCCTATCTGTAACGTACATGGAGACACTAGTGTTTTTTGTGTGGCTAAATTACAACTTGATACCCTCAACTATTCAAAATGTTAAACTTAATATCTCAATTTTGATAGGTACCAACTTAATATCCTCTTCCTAACGGTGTTAACCGAAAATAGTAAATGACCAAAATATCCTCTCATTTTTTTTCACCCTCTCTTTTCGGCAGCCCTCTCCCCCCTCCCTCTTTGGCTGGTGGCAATGGCGCAACAACGATATAGTAGCAATAACGACAATGCAGCGGCGACAGCGCAATAACAGTGGTGGGTGTTTGGTGGCGGGCGGGTGGAACGCGGCCGAGAGGAGGGAGGAATGGGGGGGTGGGGGTGGGGGAAGGTGGGGCCGGCCAACGTTGGTGGGCAGCGGTCGGCTGCCGCGGATGGGGAGGGTGGGGGGTTGGAAAAGATGAGGGTATTTTGATATTTTTTTTATTTAACAAAAATTCTAACGTTAGACTGGTGGAGGGTATCATGTTGAAAATATTAGTTGAGAGGGTATTAAGTTAGTACTTATCAAAGTTGAGGGTATCAAGATGAACATTTTGAATAATTGAGGATATCAAGTTGTAATTAGCATTTTTTTTTTTACTTTAAGGTACACATGACCTTCCATACCTTCTGATGTCAATTCTACAATAATATCATATTATATTCATTTGGTATTCTGGGAGAGAGCTTTTTTTTTTGGCTTTGATAAAGGCACTACAAAATTGACTCGGGGCAGCCCAAATTTTCACCATTGATAATTAGAAGTTTGTCATTCCCAAAAATTACTTACCGGACTATCCACTTTCAATTGATTTTTTTATAATTAGGACTGTCAAAATTTTGACAGTCCTTCCAATTGGTAGGACTGTCAAAATTTTGACAGTCCGGAAGGGAGGGCTACGTGAGGTGACACGAGGGCTGGGTTACGTGGAGGCCGAAAGGGGGACGAGGCGGAGAAGCGGAGGGGGAGGACGAGGAGGAGGCGGCGGCGGGAGGCGAGGGAGGAGGCGGAGGCGCGCGAGCAGTGGAGGACGGGACCGTTGCTGCGCGATGGGCGGCAGCGAGCGATGGAGGACGGGACCGCTGCTGCACGCGGGGACGGCAACGAGCGGTGGAGGAGCGGGAGGGAATCATGAGGAGGGAGGTGAAGAGGATGGACAGTCCTAGTAAAATTTGGCTAGCCTGAGTAAAAAAAATTCATAACTGGACTAGCACCGATACTGGACTGGCCTTGAGTTTACTTTGTAGTGCTTTTATCACAAGCCTTTTTTTTTGGCCATCATATTTGTAGGTAGACAACTTTGATTGGATATAGTAAGATGAAGTATGTATGTATATCTGGGAAACTTATAGATCTGGATACAAGTCTTTAAATTGTTAAGAAGTTACTAATTTATTTCCTCCCTCTTCATTGCCACACTGATTTTTATTAACAGCTGACATCTGTTTCTTTGAGCAATTTTCAGACTAGGAAGTTCCTAAAAGTATCTAAAATCCTTGCAAAATAGCTAAGTTTGTCCAAAAAACAGGATAGTAAGCACGAGTACACTAGTGAATGAGTTCATTTTTGTTCATCCACAAAAGCTAGAATGATTGTTCACCCACACTTGGAATGGAATCTACTCAAGAACCTTCAACCTTCTTGTATATTCAATTATTCAATTCTTCGTTTTTAACCGTTTTGGTGGGATTCAAATTCCAAAAGGAAAAAGTAGAAAAGACAGTTTTATGTTTGGTCATTTTCGTTAGGCATTTATTATTTTCATGTTGCCTCTTAGTTGTTCTTGATTCCGGGATCTCGTAAAGGATCTATCTAATATTCAAATTAGTTTCACTGATTCTAGGAACATGATTCCTTTAAGTTTAAGCAATGTCTTTGTTGAGAGCTTTCAAGCAGAGCGACTAAACCAGTCCATTTCTGAAGACAGCACAAAATTTACAATATGAGCTTGTCAATAAAGGCTCCATTAGTTTTTTTTTTTTTTTTTTGGGAATCGAACTCACTAAGCCTAGATACGCTGTCTCAGTCTGGGAAGTTTTGAGTCCTATAGATAGTGTATATGAAAGAACAGATGCATTGCCTTCATTTTTTCCCATCAGCACCTTGTGGACTCTCCATGTATGTTGTCCAGAATAGCGACCACCGCGACGACGAAGGCTTGGTCGAAGCCAGGCTGCACTGCCACACTGTAGAAGTCGTTGCTCCTCACAATCTCCGTTGCCCCTACCTATCAAATTCGGAAACAGGAGCGTCCGATGAACTCAGAAACACGATGATCGAGTGCAGTTTTCTCATCTGTGTGCGTGCGTGCGTGCGTGTGTACGTACCTTTGCAACAACGTTCCCTTTTCGATCGCTGATAGTGCAAGCTCGTTTGGAGAAGGATCCCTTGACCTCGAAGTCCCAATCTTTGTTGTTGCCCTTAGGCTCAATGCAGATCCTATACACATCATGGTTTGCGGCGGCGGCGACGCACATCGTTCTAGGCTCGGTCAGGCTGAAGACGACCAACTTGCTCGGTCCGTCGTAGTCGGTTAGGTACCCCTTCCACCTGCCGCGAGCGATCAGAGCTTGGACTACACCCCCCTGAATGCACAGGTACGTTCTTGATATATAAACCACAAAGACATTGATCATAGGAGTTATATAGATATTAGCTCCAGAGTTGTGTGCACCCTAACTATGTTAGGGATTTTAATACATACATCTTAGGGTTAATTTGACTTTTGTATCCCCAAAAACATTCGTTAAAATTAACGTTTTGGTTCCTAACATGTCCAGCTTAGAATTTGAATTAGTATTGACTATCCAAAATATGTTAATAAATATTTTATGATTAATTAGAGTTATGTCCAACTTGTTCTTCTTGCATTCTGATTTAATTTATTTATAAGTAACAAATTTTGGATGGTCCAAACATGTCAACTCAAACGTTAAATTTTGAATATTCCGTTACCCAAGGTTTAATTAACCCTATATTTCAAGGAAATGTAAAAAAAATACCACCTTGTTTATAAACTTTCTACTCAGAACGGATCTCTCCGAGAAAACATTGTTAATATAAATTCTATAATCTTTAATTTAATTTAAAATTTTGGTACAGTGACATGTGAAGAGGAGATGGAGATGGGGATTATGTGGATGTCTTAAAAGAAATATCACCTTTTTCCGGATTTCGATTATCGAACTTCCGTCTCCGTCCCTTACGACCATCACCCCCTTGGTCCCGAGGACTCCGCAACCGTCGACGGAGAATGCGGCCCCGCCGCTACAGTTGGTGACGACGAAGCCTCCACCGTTCACCACGTGAGGCCTCTTCCTAACTATCAAGGTTGTCAAGCGAGGAGAGCAATAGATCTTGCTAACAATTGGAGTGTCACCAAATATTTTTGATGCACTCATATCTCTTGCTCTTGTGCTTGTCAAAGTTGTTGAACTCAGCAACAAAGCGAAAGATTTTATAGGAGTGCATGAGTGGTGGTTGCTTGCTCCTTGTGTTCAAATGGTTGGGCAGATTTGGTAGCAAAGTAACTAAAGAGAGGGCTTTAGTGGCTAAAATGATACTTAAGGGAGGCAGTTCGAAGAAATTCATCAAAAGCAATGGTTTTCTTGACACATGGTGAGTAGCCCCACCCCGGACTTTATGCATAGTGATTGGTTTTGTGTGCAAATTGATTGGTTCTTCAAAGAGAATATGTACACTTTCTATGAGTAGCAGCATCTTTGAATTTGATTGCTTCTTCAAGGTGCCAATTTTCCTCAATGATTTCAAATTATTCTGACAATTGCTCATGAATCCCATAGCTCTACAACGCCATTATTGTAGAATCTAGGTAATCGTGTCACAAAGTAAAATAGTGTAGTTAGGAAGTTTTTAATCAAAGTTGTATATACCTTTAGTCTTTCTACTAGAAGAACATTCTTTTAGGTTAAGTTATCTGGTACTTCAGTTACTGCGTTCGATTTTTTTTGCCACCTTAACTTTTTATTGTTTGTTCGTTCTCGCCATCCGAGCACCCAAGATATCCAATATATTGTTATTTATATCCGTTTGACCACAGAACCAAATTGGCACGTTCATTCACATCATAATTGTGTGCCAATCACAACGTCGTGTTTCATCTTGGATGTGTCAGACTCATCTTTGAAGCCAATCGTATAGTTGCCTCTTCTAACATTAGGTCTGATTCGTCTTGCTGTGAATGTATGACACCTAGACCATCTAATGGAGGATGCTCCTAACTCCACATTGAAAAGAGACTCTGTATAATTCGATTATACGAATGATCGTTCAGCACAATCTATCTCGAACCAATTAGAACCGCATAAACCATCATACTTCCTATCTGATGTAGGACTAAATTATCAACTCAACTGTCACCACCTTTGAGCGCTCAACCGAAAACGAGATAAAATCCAACAATCTCCACCTTAGCTTGTTTTCGCTAGCTGAGAAATCAAGCACCTCCGACTACATTTTTTTGTTCTCGCTAGTCGAGCACCTATGAGATCCAACATATTGTTATATCGATTCGTTAGACCACAGAACCATTGCTTGTTCCCGCAAGCCGAGTACTAACGAGATCCAACATATTGTCATCTCAATTCGTTCGACCACAGAGCCAAACCGACACGTTCATTCGTACCATCATTGTGTGCCAACCACAACGTCTTGCACCACCTTGAACGTGTCAGACCCATCTTTGAAGCCAATATGTATAATTACCTCCAACATTATGTCTGATTCGTTTTCCTGAAAATGTCTAACACTCAGACCACCTTATGGAGGATGCTCCTAACTCCATTTTGAGAATAGAGCACGTATAATTTGATTATACACATGAACATTCAACACAATCTATCTCGAATAAATTAAAGTCCCAAACCACTCTCATAAGCTTGGGTTCTGATACCGTTTGTTGAAAATTTGGTGTGATCTGAACTGGAGTTAGTACATGAGATGTAATATTGGACTGGATCCATATGCCTCAAATTTTTTTTTTTTTTTTTTTTTCATGTAAGATCTGGACCAATTTTAATTATCTACGCATCATAATTCCACTTTCTATCTGATATGAATCTAAATTATCTACTTTTGTCACCATCTTTGAGTACTTAACTGAAAATGTGATACAATCAAACATGAACTTCAAAGCAACCTTAGAATATACATCATAGAAACTTCAAGGATGCTTAATGCCACCTTAATTTCTGAGAGGTTCTACTCTCTCTCTTTTGGAAAGTTCACACACTTCATGAACTTAATACTGCTTCTCAAGCAGGTAATTTCTGACCTTCTAGTAAACTTACAAATACGAAAATAATAATTTTTTAACTACTTCAGAAAAAATGATATTTTTTGATATTCTAAGAATCATGTTAGTCTAGTTTCTAAAAACATAAAATTTAAATTTAAAAATAAAAATTTCATATATATATATATATATATATATATATATATATATATATATATATATATATATAACCTTTCAATTTTTGGAATCCTTTACAATTTAACTTGTATATACGCAGAAAAGTCCTTGAGGCTCTCAAGGAAGAACATGTTTTTACCGAACTCAACTGGCTCTTATGGCCAGTGAGAAGAACTATAACTTTTCTGGTTGGACGTAGGTCTCGGAATCAAACCGCGAAGAAGATGTAGGGACAGTCGACCCAAATAACATGTAACACAGTATGTATAAAATTTTGTACGTATCGTCGGACATTTAAGAAAAAAAGAAAAAAAAAAGAAAGAGAGAGAGAGAGAGAGGAAGAGCAGGCTTTTTGGACAGAAAATGCACCGATGAGATGAATTGTGGTGGAAAGCATTCCACCAATGTATAATTTTGGTCCGAAGAAAGTGCCTATTAATCATCAATTATCTTTCCGTAGCAATCACTCGACCAAGGAACGGACACTTGTTTCGAAATACGTCTTTTATACTGTTATGGGCATAATGAGTCAAGTTTGTGTCTCTTCCAGTTGGACAATCGACAATTGGTTCAACAAGTTTGATAACAACTGTTTCGGTTATATATATATATATATATATATACTTTCCACCGGATTAAAAATTAAGTTTTTAAGAAAGAATTCGAAAAGTGTCAATTCCTACAGAAATTTTCCATCGTAACAAACATGCCACGATCTCACGGACATATTTGTTTAAGAAAAAAGAAAAAGGGATATAAGAAACTGTCCGGATGGTTACAAGCCTACAAGTGAAATGTAAAAGTGGATCGATTTTGAGCTACTTCAACATTTTCTTTGTTTAAGGGGTGCTTGGTTCACGGATTTGGAGCATAAAAGTGGCCAAAGTTTAAATTTTGGACCATTTCATGTATTTGGTTGGAGGATGTGCAGAACAAAATTTTCAGTGATTTGACTGACATTAACAATAAATTTTGTCTGTCACGAAATCAAAGTTTTGACATTGAATTTTTTTTCCTCCGAAGTGAAAAAAAATTTCATTCCAACTTCACGCATTTTGTTGGAGGATAACTTCCTCTCTACTTAATAAAAAAAAATTTACTATTCATGTCACTTTAACAAAAAATTACACTTTTTTTCACTCACTTTAACAACAAACCAAACACTAAACTTTGAAAATTTTAACTTATAACATCAACTTATTCAAAGCACAAAAACGAAGTTTTTTTCATTTCGTTCCACTTCAACGCAATGCATATGCAAAATTTCGATTTCAGATTTTTCACTTCGCTGATCCAAACAACCCATAAATATGAAAGAGGGGATAAAAACTTTGGAGTCATATTTACTATCTAGTTCTTGTTCCTTCTTATGAAAAATAGACACCCCACTTTTATCCATTTTTTTTTTTAATAAAAGTGTGCAACAGTTGTACTTTTGTACTAATTTAATATTAGTCAAATATTTAATACAATTATTTAACTAATAAAAAAATTAATTCTAATATTAAATAACATAAAATGATTAGTACTTGTACTATTTTTTTAATTTTGTAATAAATAAAAATAAAAAATATTATTACATAAAATAGTTATATAATTATATTTTATAATTAATACTAATTACTAATAATATTAAATAATTGTACAAATTAGTATTTATATTAATTAATTTTTTAATTTAGTATCAAATAAAAAATTAATATTATTATTACATAAAATAATTATATAGTTATATTTTTACTAATTATTCATAATATTAAATAATTGATACTAATTATTTAACTAAATAACGAACTGAATTCTTTTTAATTAGTATTAATAAAAAATTAATAGTAATATTAAAAATAATAATTAATATCAATTATTTAACTCTCTCTCTCTTTGTTAGGTTTGGGCCTCATATAACCCACAGATATCCTGTCAGCACAGGACAAAGGTTCAATTTAATGTAATATGAAAGTAAATCAGGCCCATGAACTCAATTCCCTTGATCAACTTCTTTGAATATGGGCTATACATTACAAAGGACAAAAAGTGTGTCCACCTAGACTACTTGGTACCAATAGTACCAATGACAGAACATTTTTCATTCTCTTTTTCTTATATATATATAGTAGTCGTTAGAACTATTTCCTTTGATCCCATACGTATTAGTTCAAAATATCGCAAAAATTTGAAGCGTAAGTATGTCAAACTTGAGCCATGAGTTTGAGTCTCGTTCTATTATTTCCAGTAAGTTTTATCAAAATAAAATAAAATAAGCAAACAAGCTATAGAGGAAAAAAATTGAAATGACTAATGAGAAATCGAACTCAACTAAAAGAAGTATGAAGAAAAAATTTAGACGTTTGATATTTTGATAATGAATTTGGAAGAGAGAAATGAAGCAAAATAATATAGAAAGTTAAATTCGGGTGTTGAGCTGTAACAGAGGCAAGAATGGAACTAAAAATTGGAACTAGGCCGGGATGGATAGAGTATGGACTCTTATGAAAACAAAAGACCAAAAACAAAAACAAAAAACATATGAAGAAAAAAACAAAAGCAAAAGGCTGGAGCTCGTCTTAGCCCTAAGGTGATTCGTCCTCAAACTTGTTCATAAACTCTCAAGCCGAGTATTTTATGTTCAAACCCCACTAGTTAAGAAAATTAAACTCTTCTAAAAAAAAAGAAAAGAAAATTAAACACTCTTCTAAAAAAAAAGAAAAAAAAAGAAAAGAAAATTAAACTCAATAATTTGTTCAAATTTGAATCGTTAAGAATACTAAGTGAAAATTTAGTCGAACAGAGGTTGCGAGCTGCTTTGTTCATTTGCATTTCCAAAGACAACAAATTTTTTTTTTTTTTTTTTTTACTTTATCATACATTTGGATTATAAGGCAATTCTTTCTATCGGCAATCTCTCTTTCTTTCTTTCTTTCTTTCATACTTTTTTTTATTACAATTTTTATTTTCCCAAATCCTAATGCACACCATTGATATTAATCCTTACCATCAACAATTGTTGGTAGGCATGAAAATAATTGAATACCTCAAGGTTTTCTGGAGCTACAAATTCTGTCACTCATAATAATTCTTTGATTTCCAACTAAGGCTTGGTTTGCTATTGTTGGGAAGCAGATTTGCTGTTCCCTATTTATGTTCTATATTTTTGTTTTATATTTTTGTTCCCTCTCTATTACATGTTGATCTTTCTTTTTTTAATACTGACTGGGACCTCCATGTAATAGGGTAGGAATAAAAATATATGACAAAAATAGTGGAACAACAAATCTGCTATGTATTGTTTCTCGACTTCTTATTCTTTCAAAAATAATTGAATACCTCAAAAGTTTTCTGGAGCTACAAATAGCACTCTAAGTATATATTAATTATAATGACGATAGTTGCTAGTTTGTTTTATGTCATTGATTGTGAATGCTAAAATACTGTCGAGTCTTGCTTTTTTTTTTTGAGATAGAGAAAAACCATGTATATAGGGAGGATTTTGCGGATGCCCACGATCGAAAATCCAAATAAAAATGACCAGGAATTAATAACTAGAATGATCATCTAGATTCATAGGAAGGAGAGATTTATAGGTTGCATGCAGTCCCATTATCCCCATCACATATAGATTTGGAGCTCTCCGTCGAGAGAAGCAACACTTCCAGCTCACCATCGAGTAATACAATACTGTACTGATTATTATTAGCTCACCGACTTGTGGTGCATATATTATTGATTATCGTTTCCTCTGGATAGTCTGGACAGACTGCAGCGCGTGTTTCCATTGGAACCTCTAATGCATGCGATAATTATCAGGAATGCGAAAACCCTATTTAGCTAACGTTATCAAGCCGTAGTTCATGATTTGACGAGGTTGATGGATGGTTTATATTACTAATTTAGTTATTATTTCTGTATCAGTATCAGTTTACATGTTCCTTATTTCTATTGTCTCTAAGTTTACTTTCTTACTGTTATTTATTTACTACTTTTTTATATGCTTCCATTCTGATTTTAGTACACCTTATAGTTTTTCTAATGGTACTTGCTATCTAGGCTTGACCCCACTAGTTTTGTATGGCCAGATCTCGTAGCGGAGTCTTAGGATCTTCCGTACCATGCCACTCGATGGTCAGCACCAGGAGGACCACCAGCCGAGTGCTTGAGTGTGTTTCTTTCTTATCACCCATTGTATACTGTATATCTTTTTGAGGCGTTTAGCCACCGAGCAAGTGTTAGATCGTGTTCTGGATCCTGTTCATGCCCAAGGACAACATGATTGTATATATTCTAAACTGCAGCTAGAGTAATGTATGATTGTATACTCTTGCTAGTTCTCCATTTTGTTCTATTAGCTTCATGATCATCTATATATCTATAGTTTGGGACGCTTTATTTATTATATGTCTAATGATCATACATCTTGTACTTTACTTGTTTGCTATGGTTGAGACACTTATGATTGCTTGACCTAGTTTTGATTGATGGATTGTAGTGTACTTTCATGTCTTATTGCAGCCATGACTATATCTTGGAGTACCGGAATACTCTGATGTACGTAGCTAGCCTAGTATAGTCCCGACTCTCCAGCATTCTAGTTTTGGGATGCGATAGGCCCTGACCAGTCGACAGAAAACTCGGACCAAACTGGGTTCGTCTCCCCAATTCGGTCGACCCGATCCGGTCAGAGGCCCGGTTAGAGGTCCGATCAACCTAGAACACCCCCCACCACCTCTTTAATAATGTGGGGATATTTTATTCCCGTTTATTACCATTAATATAACATTTTGGAGGAATATTTTGGTAAAAAAAAAGTTTCCCAACAATAATTTTAATATAAAGGAGGATAATTTTACCAAAATACCCTCAAATTTTAGCCATTTTTGAATGTTAATAGGGGTATTATTGTCATTTTGTTGAAAAATAAAAAAACTCCTATAACAACTATATTCTAAGAGTATTGTTGGTCATTTAACATCCAAATATTTCTACAAATAGAACATAATTCATCTAAATTTACCACAATACTTTTTTCTCTTCTTACAAGATATCTAGTGATATTCGACGACGTGCGAGCTGCCAGCTCCCCCATTATCTCATGTTCTTAGGTGGGGACAAGATTCGAATATGCAAACTTCAGGTCATGAGCCTGATGAGTCGACCAATTCCTCTACCCCGCTTGCTGCTGCTATAGGCTGGCAGCTCAGTATTCGATGAAGAGACTATTTTTTTACTACCACAGAAAATGAACAACTACCACAACAACCGCAAGATCAACAACCTTAACTCGCATCACAATCTCAGAGGGTACAAGGGAATCAACCCGTATCGCAACTGTAGTGCCCCGCTCCGCACGGTGCACTGTGATGGCTGGATTGGCTCGAAGAAAGCCAGTTGGACTTGGGTTATGCGGAAGGATCAATTCAGAAGACTATGAGATCGTGCGGAGAAGTCCTTTCAGATAAATATGAGTGGTGTTGGTTCTTCGATCATTTATCGTCACGCTTAACAAAATAATTTATTTCATGTTTCTGTAAGTCTATCTAGCAAGAAATCACAAAGATAAAGAAAGATAATAATCATATTGTCATGCCCCGATCTCCCGCAGGCTAAATCGGCCGTTCCTGCTAGGCGAAAATTACCGCGCCAGCGCTCCCACGGAACGATCGCTTTGACCCATCCGGGCATGATGCCGCACGAGCGTGAGCAACGCCCGTGCAAGGCCGTGGTTCATTGGCTGGCGGTAAGAGTTCTAAGCCACAGAGTCGCACAGATTGTCCGAGTGCAGCGGAGTTTATGAACGCATAGGCGATCGGTAACAAGTTTACTGAGTTGACAATAGCGAAAGCATTGAATAATACAAGTTGAAGTAAAGCAACTCTTTATTGATATAAACAAGTGTTACAGGCGGCGCTTGGCTGAGATTACAAGTCGCTAAAGCCTCTCTCTGAATCAGTAAAAGTGTGACAAGTGGCTACAATTGTAGAATGATTGTACATGCGATGTTCAGGCGACGTTCCAACATTATGTCTTGTATATGTGCTTCAGTTCTGGACGCACCACTCCAAGACTTCAGAGTGAACTCCTGGCCTTAGCACGCATGAAGGAGACATCTGCACCGAACGAGGTTCTCCCACACCCTACAAACGAACTGGTGGATTATCAGTACATTGAATGCACTGGTGGGGAGGCTACTCGCCCGCTCGACAAATCCAAACACGTAATATAGGTTCTGTGCACCAACTATTAAGTTATCTTTCTAGTTGCCTTAGGATCAGTTTCATGCAAGATTTGAATAGCCTAACTCGTGTGGCAGTGCGCCGTGCGACATGAGAGGAAACACGGCAAGACTTACCAACTTACCATTTTACCTTCCCTGTCCAAGGCAACCATTGTTAATTCAAGCACGGACATGTATAAACATTCAGGAGGCATAGCATATGCAAACACGAGAGTCGTTATAACATAATCGTTCAGGTGTTCAGTTGTTCTTGATGCGATGCAATGACTCGCACGCGGATAGCCGCTAAGCGAGGATGGCTTATCTATATGAACATGAGTCGCTGGTATAGCCATAAAGGACAGGTGTAGCACATGAAAGGAAGTGAAATGTAACGCACTGATCATGAGCGCTACAGGTCATTCCTTCTGAGGCAGGCGGCTACTTAGTCTAAGAGCAAGAATGACGTGAAGGATAAGTTCACAGGCGCTACACGCCATTTTGCCCGAAGCAGGCAGACTAACAGGGTTTCTGTCCGGATTAGATCGGCCCGGTGCCCCGGAGACCGTCCGCAGGAACAGAGATCCAAAAATCTTACTTGATAACAAGTTGTCCGTGACATGCAGGTCTCTAACTTTAGGTCTCAGGTCAAGTACAGGAACAAGTTCGAGGCAGTATGTGTATATATAGAACAAGTTCGGTATGGAACGAGTTCGAGGCAGTATATATACAGAACTTGTTGAGGCAGGATTGTTCACAATAGTGTATCGATTGCCAGGCCAGTTGATTCAGTAGTTTGCTCCACGAGCTGTGATTCAGGGATTCATTCATTCATGGTGCAAATTCCCTGGTTCGGGAATCGCCTTGGTGACCTAACTGTAACGCCCCGCAACCGCTCGGAGCGTTACGCTGAGTCGGACTGAATAAATCAAATGCTGGTTACATTTGAAATATCGGATTTCGGGAAGAAGGATTAATCGAGTTGGTTTCAATGTGCAGATGGCTAGCGGGATCGATGGAAATCAGGTGTTCGTTCAGAACAGTACTGAATAGCTGGATGGAAACGATAATGCCGTCTTCCTTAGTCCGATCGGTCGGATGATTTGGAGAGCACGGCCTGCTCGTACGGTCATACCAGTTGAGTAGATCGCGCTTGCATCGGACCACGGGTTCAAGGGATTGGCCCTATCGGCAGGACAGGATGCCTAACGGATTCAAACAATGTGAGTGGGCTCTTTCCCTTCTCCTCTACTCCTTCATGCCTAATAATATGGAAAACACGTAATGGCTTGAACACTTGGGCTGAAACATCGGGAAGCACTACACTGAGGCGTGCATAGAGTGTGCGTCGTTGGCTTGGTAGGATTGTGGCTTGAATGGTTTACGCGTTGGATAGTTGGATGCGATAGTTGGGTTATACGTTTGAGGCGATCGGTTGGATACTTGGGATTATGCTTGGACGGTTGAAAATATACGAGTTGGAAGGATACTTTGAGGCAAATGGGAATATGGGAATATCGGGAATTCGGGCGAGCGAACGTGCATCCGTGCGCGTGTATCACAAGGATGCTTTGTCTTGCAAAGCAGGCAGTTGTGGTTCGAAACCGAACAACTGTATCGACGAGAGCGTTGTGTCGTTTGATGGGGCATTGTGCCACAAATGGGGCATTGTGCCACTGAGACGGCATTGTGCCATGGGATTGCTTGAGCATGGGTGTTGCACCATTTCAGAATACATTGTTGTAAAGCGGCAATGTGAAACACTGGGTATTTTTGGTGCCTTGGGATATATATATTGAGGTCGAGATTTGGACTTCTTGGAAGAACATGTTGGAAGAATGGTTATGGATACTTCGGTTGGGTTTATCGATGGAACGAGTCTAGGATCGCTTGGTGGGGCGAGAATGTTCGATCCTCTCGTCATACCTACGTGTGTCTGCATGTCACGGACAACCTGTGTACACAAGGGTTTGACATTTCCTCGAAACGGCTTCCCGGGGCACTGGGACCGTATCGATCCGGAGGGAAATATTGATTCGTGCTAGTCACATTGCTAGTCACGATGCATTGCGGGACCTCCAGCGGGGCTTGCTACCCGGGCTGATAGGGCACGCCGTTAATGCTTGGATTTTGTCCTTTATGGCTTTGCCAGTGACTTCATATAGATAAGAGTTGGCTTGCTTTTCTTTTGTTGGTTTGGCTTTCGTGTAGGCGCGGCCACCTTGCCTCGGCAAGAGTGTGCACTCGAGAGTGGGATATATATAAACTTTGGTTAAAGATGGATATTGAGGCGAGACTGATGGTTCGATATGTTATCGTGCAAGCGATGACATTGAGTTAGACGGGTCGGCTATATATAAACTGCTTGTCGTTTGGTTTGAGAATGAATGCTTGCATGCTTAAACTGCTTTACTGCTTTCCTTAATATGTCATCCATATGCCATGAAACGAATCTAGGATTCAACTAGAAAGATCACCATTTAACTGTGTGCATTCACTATTTTACTTAGTGTCGGCTTAGACGAGTGGGTTATCCCGCTCACCAGTACGGTTGTGTACTGACCCACGTTTGTGGGCAATATTTCAGGTACACAGGCGTAGTGGCGCTGCTTGGATATACGGGACAAGATGTATGAACTGTAAGTACCTTTGTGGGCTAGAGAAAGAGCAAGAGTTATTTCATCGTCTCCGTGGCATCGCCTTTGTGGCATTGACTCGGGGCATCTCATTTGGACCCTATCGTGAGCTTCGCTGCGTATACTCTGATGTGTGCTTGGTACACAATTGGCTTCCGCTGTAACTTGGTTGTTTCGATGATAACTTTCGTGTTTAACAACATCGCCTTGTACGAGCGCAACTCCAGGCTCGTACGGCATCACGTCCCGATTAGAACGATTGTCCCGTGGGAGAGCTGCAACGTGGTGATTTCACGTTCAGCGGGGACTGTCGAGCTTGCGGGAGATTGGGGCGTGACAGATTGGTATCAGAGCGCCTGGTTCATTTTCTTCGGACTTGGTCCTTCGCTTCATCACAAACTCTAAATAGCTTCCGCGTGTCGTTTAGCTCTTGACTCTACTCAGTGCCACATCGGATGTTTCATGCAATAAGTCTATTTATTGCTGATTTTGGCTGCATGTTATTCTGTGTTGGGTTGCCTTGGTTGGTTTTCGTAGGATCGCTTAACCTCGTTAGGCGTTGTTGCATTCGTGCAGCAAGTTGGTTGGCGTTGTTGCATTTGTGCAACAAGTGTGGGCTTTTCGTTGGGTTGGCTTGGCTTATCATTTGGGAGTTCCTGATTGCCTTAATGGATCAGTTGGTTGGCTAACGAGATTTGGTTAAGCGGCATATTTTGGGTAGAAACATTCGATGAGAATGGATCCTTGCACGAGTTGCTCGTCAAGTGATTGTGTTGGATAGAAGTTAGAATTTCGACTGTGGCGCATCGGTTGAGCAGATTTGAGTTGGCTCGGGAATATCAGGATAAGTTGGCATGAGTTGCTCGTACAATAAAGGTGTGGAACCACTGGGTATTGGGTTGGACTACTTGGAATGCAATCGTTGCACGATTGCTTGTGTTGCGAAAGTATCAGGCGGTTTGAGAATAGCTGGGAGCAGTGAGAATGGAACATAGCACGAGTTGCCTAACGAGATTGATGGTTAAAGAATTGGCTAAGTTTTTGTGTCAGACTTAAGATGGGGAATGGCATGATCACACCTAAGGGATGGTTCGAACAGATTTTTGGATTCGTGTAAGGAAACGTAATGTGAGTAGCGAATTGATTCGAAGTGGTATATGGGATCAAATGTGTTAAGCAAGGCATTGAAAATATTTTGGTTGGACATCTATTGGAATTGCCTGAACGGACTCGGATAACGAATACAAGTCGGTTGGTGCAAATCGATTGAGTTAGAAAGAGTAAAAATGGAGCAAGCGAATATTGAGTTATGATTCGACAGAATCACCTCGGAATAGTCGATTTGGGATAGACGCTGGTTGACGCAGATTTTGCACGAGGGCAACTATATTTCTAAGTGGTATATAGTACAGTGGAATTTGACTCGGGTATCCTTCGATACATTAGACTTGAGAACTCAAGGACGGAGTCGTGCAAATGGATGTATCATTGGGCTTAAAAGATGGGCGGAACCGGAACGAACATTTGGGTTATGCTTGAGCAAAGTGGTGGGATTATCGGAATGATAGCGAGCACGAACTACGATATTGGGCAACACATTTGAGCTGTTGGTTGAGCAAAGAAACACGATATTGGTCTGGAGGGACAATGAGATGGATTCACACAAACTTGAAAGATTTTGGATGTTGCTGCTCGAGAAGTTGAATCAGGTTTAGCGGAAATGAAATTTTGGGCAAAATGGTGCAACGATGATAAACGGATTCTTTGGAAAGACGTGGACGGATTGTGGCAACAAGGGAAGGCAAAAAGATTTTGGCGGATTGATTTCTGAAGATAGCTAAATGTGGGAGCAACGTCGGAACAAATCACTGTGCTGCTCGAGTGAATTGGACGTGCATTGTGGAACGCAGCAAATGGATAAGAATTGGAGCAAGTCTTGGGTTTTGAGAATCATTGCAATTTGTAGTGCGAGAATCGAATATGCAATTCGAAAATTTGATGGATTCAGGACAGAACGGCGGATTGATGGAATAAGGTTTCAACGAGCGCGGTTCTCGGATTCGGAAACTTCGCTCGGGTGAATGGTTGGATTTTATTCAGATTTGCAGATGAGATATAGCATGGTTTATAGTAACTGTCCATCGTGATAATTACCATTGTCGAGCGTAGCTTCGGGACAGCTGACCCTAAGCGACTTGACCGCTGAATCGGATATGGATATGGTAGACCCATAGAACGACTCTTGAGGCGGCGTATTTGGGAATGCGTCGAGGGCAGATGTGAGCAATGATTTTTGGCTTATTGACTGAGTGTTGGATTTGAGAGATCCTTGGGATAGCCTTCAGCTGAAGATGCAGCCGGAAGATCGAAGCGATGGTGGAAGTAGCCTAGTCAACTGATGAGATTCAGAGTCACAGATTTTTGTAGATGGCATCGCCTCTGACTCATCGTGCTCTGGAAGGGAATAGCATTTATATGAATGGACGACTGTGGCGGCTCGTTCAAATCAAATCTTTGCGAATACTGGAAGGGACAGATGTGCCTCAGATTTACAAGATGTCTCGAAACTTAGTCTGGGAAACGTGCTCGTTCGGAAGACAAAGGTGATATTCTATGCTTCGAGGCAGTGGAAGCAGCACGAAGAACTATTGCATGCGCAACCTAAGAATTGTGGCGAGTGTGTCCACGTTAAAATCGTGGCAACACAAATCCCTTTGGCGTGGCGGCGAGATCTTCGTGGATCACACAAACCTCAATATAGATGTTCACCCAGCGAGGTATTGAGATTGAGGAATAATGTGTTGGGCTGAACTGATCTAAGCAAAGTTGATATTTGGGTAAGTCGCATAGCTGGGGTAGATCAGTTGAGATGATCGTTTGGTGCATGAGATATATTTCGAGATATTGCCAGTACTGATTTTCAGAAATAGTTGGATGGATTGAGTTGGAACACGAACTGATTGAGTCGGTAGAAAATCTGCATAATTGAGAATAGTTCTCAAGTGAATGTGTTGGAATGGGAATTGTGTTTGGTTCAATTGGGAGCAAAGCAAATGGACGCCTCGAACATAAAGATACCCTTGTAACTTGTTCAAATTTGCTATCGCATAGCTCGGCTGAAATGCATGTATTTTAGGGACGCCTTAAATACGTGTACGATCCAAAACTAAGCGATACGATAAATTCGTGTTGAGCTGCAAGGAGGATGTGGGAATTCGTGAAAATTTATTCGAGCGTTCAGCAGAACGAGATGTTGTGTCAGAAATAGTGAATATGAGAGTTGCATAGAGCAGATCTATGGAATTGGATTATGGCATGCTAGTAAGGAATGAGTACCAGCACGGTTCGTGGACGAACCTGATTCTAAGTGGTATATTATGTAACGCCCCGCAACCGCTCGAAGCGTTACGCTGAGTCGGACTGAATAAATCAAATGCTGGTTACATTTAAAATATCGGATTTCGGGAAGAAGGATTAATCGAGTTGGTTTCAATGTGCAGATGGCTAGCGGGATCGATGGAAATCAGGTGTTCGTTCAGAACAGTACTGAATAGCTGGATGGAAACGATAATGCCGTCTTCCTTAGTCCGATCGGTCGGATGATTTGGAGAGCACGGCCTGCTCGTACGGTCATACCAGTTGAGTAGATCGCGCTTGCATCGGACCACGGGTTCAAGGGATTGGCCGTATCGGCAGGACATGATGCCTAACGGATTCAAACAATGTGAGTGGGCTCTTTCCCTTCTCCTCTACTCCTTCATGTCTAATAATATGGAAAACACGTAATGGCTTGAACACTTTGGCCGAAACATCGGGAAGCACTACACTGAGGCGTGCATAGAGTGTGCGTCGTTGGCTTGGTAGGATTGTGGCTTGAATGGTTTACGCGTTGGATAGTTGGATGCGATAGTTGGGTTATACGTTTGAGGCGATCGGTTGGATACTTGGGATTATGCTTGGACGGTTGGAAATATACGAGTTGGAAGGATACTTTGAGGCAAATGGGAATATGGGAATATCGGGAATTCGGGCGAGCGAACGTGCATCCGTGCGCGTGTATCACAAGGATGCTTTGTCTTGCAAAGCAGGCAGTTGTGGTTCGAAACTGAACAACTGTATCGACGAGGGCGTTGTGTCGTTTGATGGGGCATTGTGCCACAAATGGGGCATTGTGCCACTGAGACGGCATTGTGCCATGGGATTGCTTGAGCATGGGTGTTGCACCATTTCAGAATACATTGTTGTAAAGCGGCAATGTGAAACACTGGGTATTTTTGGTGCCTTGGGATATATATATTGAGGTCGAGATTTGGACTTCTTGGAAGAACATGTTGGAAGAATGGTTATGGATACTTCGGTTGGGTTTATCGATGGAACGAGTCTAGGATCGCTTGGTGGGGCGAGAATGTTCGATCCTCTCGTCATACCTACGTGTGTCTGCATGTCACGGACAACCTGTGTACACAAGGGTTTGGCATTTCCTCGAAACGGCTTCCCGGGGCACTGGGACCGTATCGATCCGGAGGGAAATATTGATTCATGCTAGTCACATTGCTAGTCACGATGCATTGCGGGACCTCCAGCGGGGCTTGCTACCCGGGCTGATAGGGCGCGCCGTTAATGCTTGGATTTTGTCTTTTATGGCTTTGCCAGTGACTTCATATAGATAAGAGTTGGCTTGCTTTTCTTTTGTTGGTTTGGCTTTCGTGTAGGCGCGGCCACCTTGCCTCGGCAAGAGTGTGCACTCGAGAGTGGGATATATATAAACTTTGGTTAAAGATGGATATTGAGGCGAGACTGATGGTTCGATATGTTATCGTGCAAGCGATGACATTGAGTTAGACGGGTCGGCTATATATAAACTGCTTGTCGTTTGGTTTGAGAATGAATGCTTGCATGCTTAAACTGCTTTACTGCTTTCCTTAATATGTCATCCATATGCCATGAAACGAATCTAGGATTCAACTAGAAAGATCACCATTTAACTGTGTGCATTCACTATTTTACTTAGTGTCGGCTTAGACGAGTGGGTTACCCCGCTCACCAGTACGGTTGTGTACTGACCCACGTTTGTGGGCAATATTTCAGGTACACAGGCGTAGTGGCGCTGCTTGGATATACGGGACAAGATGTATGAACTGTAAGTACCTTTGTGGGCTAGAGAAAGAGCAAGAGTTATTTCATCGTCTCCGTGGCATCGCCTTTGTGGCATTGACTCGGGGCATCTCATTTGGACCCTATCGTGAGCTTCGCTGCGTATACTCTGATGTGTGCTTGGTACACAATTGGCTTCCGCTGTAACTTGGTTGTTTCGATGATAACTTTCGTGTTTAACAACATCGCCTTGTACGAGTGCAACTCCAGGCTCGTACGGCATCACGTCCCGATTAGAACGATTGTCCCGCGGGAGAGCTGCAACGTGGTGATTTCACGTTCAGCGGGGACTGTCGAGCTTGCGGGAGATTGGGGCGTGACACTAACGGTCCCGGACACTTTCAGGTTCATTCATGCACGGAACGACTATTTAGTAGTCTCCCGGGGTTTGGATGAAAACAAGGCAACATACAAGCAGACAAGCATGTATTTGTATAAACACAAACATTCACGTTAGCTCGGGCCCGAAGGTAAGCCGAGGAGTGAGATCGTAAGGGACTTCCCGAGCGACACGTTCTGGGATAGCATGCGAGGGTCTGAACATATATATAAGCAATGTTTCATTTTCATGTTCTAGCATAAGCAATACAAGTTGGGATTATTCTCTTAGCTAGGTGCGTTGGATTCTTATTAGCATGCAGGGGATGATTCACCTAGCGACTAGCATATATCGTTACACATTTTATGTGTGTTGGCTAAGCAAAGACAAGTTCACCGTAGCCACCCACCTTAGCGATGATTTGTCTCGGTTCAACGATACGTCAAGCGAGCCTCTTGAAGCTTAAGCCGGTTCCTGTAGGGACAAGTCTGGATATCCTTTGCCTCAAACGAGTGTTCTCGCCTGAGCAAAGCGGGTCGAGACATTGCCCTTTTTGCCGTTAGAATCGGCAGTCCGCTTGAGCGAAACGGGGTGTTACACATATGACTATTAACCTGCTCCTGGTTTAGAATGTGGATTATATATTGTGATTGCAAATATCCGAATATTTTATTATCGGTTATGGTAGGACCCTGGACTCGGCGGTAAGTATGAGGCTCTATACTGGGCATAGTAGACCCTGGACTGGGCAAGATAGACCTTGGAGTAGGCATGAAAGTATTACGAGCTGCAACTCAAGGCGGGTAGAAAAACAAATAAGAATTGTGGGGTATTCACTACATTTTCTAGTACCATGCATGATATATCTTCTTTATAGATAAATTGCATATGTATGTATGGTCATGGACAACTTGTGCACATGGTTTAATCTTTCTTGAACGGTAATCCGGGGCCACGGACCCGATTCATCCTAGGGAGAACAAAGAGGGGATGCCGAAGTACTGGTAATCCGGAATTCAGGATTTCCAGTGAGGCTAGCTCCATGCACTGAGAAGGACGTCGAATTCTAGCGTTCTAAGTGATAGCACGGGCGATTCAGAAACCTCCCGGTTGGACTTGCTACCCTTAGGTTAGGGGAGCCGTCTAGCTACGAAGTCCAAGATGACGCGAAGTCAGTGACCTTCGTGTAGACATGGTGCATACTAGTAATGTCTTATGCAGACAGAGTAAGTTATTACTCATTTACATGGATGGCTAAGCGACCCTGGGTAAGAATCGCCAAAGGGTGATAACTTATATGCTTTACATTTCCTATTGATCGTGAATAATTGTATGCTTTATGTTCGTAGCAAATATGATCAATATGTCTGCTTTACATGAACAAGATGCATGCTTTACATTATGTCGCTATGAATTGTAATTGACCCTAAGGCAACAAATTGAGATCACACTTAATAATGTTCCTACCACATGATTACTTAGTGTTGGTTTTAGGGGAGTGGGGTCAGCCCTCTCGCCAGTACATGTGGAGTACTGACCCACGTTTGTGGGCACCATTTCAGGTTCATAGTTGCGTGGACATAGCTTAACAAGTCTTGAGGCATCGCATGACTGTTGGGTGTGCATAAGCTCTTCTCCTGGAGATGATGACTTCTGCTATACATGGCATAATGTATGGAACAAGATATTCAGATCAGACCGGTTCATGGGGAGAGACATTGACGTGAAGGGACATAATTTTGAGATGCTACCTTTCGGATCCGGACGGCGGACGTGTCCCGGATACAATTTGGGTCTGAAGGTGATCCAGACGACCCTTGCCAACCTGCTACACGGATTCCACTGGCGATTGCCGGAGGGAGGGACTCGACATGGAGGAGGTGTTCGGGCTGTCGACTCCGAGAAAACTTCCGCTTGAGGTGGTGGCCGAGCCTAGGCTTCCGACTAGTATGTATGAGTTGTGACGGATAATGAGTCGGGTCGAATCGGGTCGGGTTGGGTATTGGATAATTAATGGATTGTGGAATTTGATTAGTAAGTATATATGCAATTCTATTTCTTTTGGTTTCAATATCAAAGAGTAATGTATAAGAAGTGGTAGAATGTTAAGAGTGGCAAGTTATTTGTCATAGTAACTTTTGTTGAATAAAATAATGGATGATGTTTACTTATTCTAGTTATTCTCGTGTTTCCGCACTCTTATTAAATGATTTCTCATTTATATATATTTTAATAATATTTTAATTATTTTTAAGATTTTATATATATATATATATATATATATATATATATATATATATATATATATTTGATCTATCTTATCTTCTACTAGTGATTATTTTTTATGTTTCTATGTTTTGACTAAAAATAATACTTTGCTTTATTATACAGATTAAATTTTCCAACTTAACAAGTTAAAGTTTTCAATGGCCGAACGGGCGATATTCCTTTCTTTGTCGTCATTGAAAGTCAGCTTGGGCTGGACTCAGATCAGAGGCTAATCAAGGCCCAATAATTATGCATTATGCCTTTTTTTTTGGACGAGATGGTGCATTATATTAGACATTAGTCTATTAGAGATACTAGGACGAGACAAAATGGGTTGGGACTTCCCATAATTTCTTGGCCCGGCCGAGGTGATTGGCCCAACCCATTGCACGAAAATATCGACATCATCGTCATCAAAGTCTTCTTACATCATAATAAGATGGGTTATGGAACATAGAAAAGCTCAAGAAAAACTTTGACCAAGTTTTTGTAAAGAAAATCCTCTAATGCTAAATATTGAGCCAAGTCACTGTGAGCATGAATGGGTGATGCCATATAACACTAGTTGGTAGTAGATAGACATTGTTTATCTTTTAGACGTAAAATTTAATTTCATGCAACCAATGAGTATCCTTTAAATTCTTCTAGAAAAGACAAGATGATATAATTTGCTATAGCACATCCAAGTCTCTACCATACTTTAAGCCCAAAAAAGAGAAGAAGAAAAAAAGAAGAAGTGAGGTTGCATGAAATATAGAAAGACCAAGGGTCGGTTTGATTAACTGTATTATAATCGTAATTGTAATGGAATCAAATAGAATTTTTTTTATTCGAATTCATTACGATTATGATTATATTGCAGTGAATCAAACAAATCCTAAATAATTTTGGAAAACTTGACACACAGGAACATCTCAACATACATTCTAAACGTTTGGATACCTGCTTGTTTGGATGGTGTTTTGCTGCAAAAACCTCTCCCACCAATAGTTTCCTAAACCTTAAGCAAAATTTGTTTGTTGTTTAAACTAGGCTAAATTATCACAATATATGTTATCTCAACTATAGTATTCGAACGTTTTTGATATCACAATTTTTCACTGTTGAATTTTGACATCCAAATTTCATAAATTCTCTTTTAAAGCATCGTTCATCATTTTTGTAGTATATTGAGACCAATTTAAAAACATATCATGTAATATAAAATTGCAATTGAAATATTTGTTTTACATTTTTGAAGTTGTCTCCTGCTTCAAAATTGATGAACAATATTTTAAAAGAACAATTTATAAAATTATGGTGCAAAAATAGAGTTGTAAAGAAATTGGATTATCACACACACACATACTTTTCATTAGTATTTTGCACTTGGCACAATTTTTTAATTCTATCTATTTTTTTTTTCCAATTTTTAATAGTTTTGTCATTTTTTTCGTCTGCATGCGGCTGTTGAATTTGAGTTAAGTGGAGGGTACGTAAAAAAAATAAATCCCAAGATATATATATACACAACAATCGTATGCAGACGAAAAAGATGACGGAACCAATAAGAATTGGAGAGAAATAGTAAGAATTAAAGAAATTGTACCAAGTGCAAAATACTAAGCAAATAGGTGAAAAAACAACCAAACTTATAATTAGAGTACAATTAGGATAATTTAGCCAACAAAACTACAATAAATCACAGTAAGGATGTCAACTTCAGACTGTTCTTAGAAAATACTGAATAAAGATTGCAAGTGAAGAGAGAGAGAGAGAGAGAGAGAGAGAGAGAAAGAGAGCTATGATAAGTCTGACAAAACTTTGGACTGGTGCAATTCTCCTCGGAATGATTCTACATGAGGTCAGAGTCGTGAACGATCTTCCAAAATTGATCCACAATAAGAATAAGGATAAAGAGACAATCAAAATTAATTTCGAATAGAACAATTCAATCCTCGAGCCGATCCTGTCTCTCTCTTCTCGTTAGGGGTGAGCGTTCGGTTTATTCGATTTCATCCGAACCAAAATAGTCAAAACCGAAATTCTCAAAATCTAAGACCAAAACCGAACCAAAATTAGCCAAAACCGAACCGAACCGAACCAAATGACGATTCGGTTTATTCGGTTGGACTATTTGTATTGTTTAATGTGTAGAGTCCAAAGTTAGAATCGTGGTTAAATGGTATTAAAAATTATAATTTTTATGCACACATTTGTTTTATTTGCGTCCAAATTTAGACTAGTTAAATTCTCAAAGTTTGGCTGAAAACGCATACATAAAATTGTTGCTTTCAAAATATACACATGTTAGTTACAATATATATATATATATATATATATATATATATATATATATATATATATATAATTGATGATATTTACATAATTGTATAAGTCTTATTCGATTTACGATTTTTGACCGAAATCGATTACTAAAACTGAATAAATAATTTTATTTAGTATTTTCAAAACTGAAAACTGAATTTATTTTTTCCGAACTGAATCTCTTATAATGGTCTCCTCTACTCGTGGTCACCCTAGTAAGTTTCTGTGATTGGTAAAAATGGTATGAAGAAAAAAGAGGTTGAATGTATGTACATCATATATATATATATATATATATAATTTTCTCAGCTTCTTATCCCATGGTTAATTCTGAGGGACTTCCTATCAGAATGAATACTAGAGTTGGGGAACCTCTGCTTGTGCTTCTGATCCCAACTGCTGCTGCTCCCTCTACACCTCCTCGTTGCGTCAATATCCCTGTTGCGCCCCTCGTCGCCGCCGGCGTCGCCGTGGTCGTGGTCTCCATCTCCCCCTTCGTCGGCCGCAGCCGCCGGCAGCACGTTGAAGACGAACGGGCCCGAGGGGATGTCGTCGAGCCTCAGGAGGGGCTCGAGCGTGTCCACGACGGTCCTCATCAGCGGCCGCGACTTCGGGTTCTTCCTGAGGCACCAGTGGGCCAGCGCGGCCGCCTTCTGGGCCCCCGCGGTCGAGTACCGGCCGTCGAGGCTCGGGTCCATGATGCGGCCCAGCCTCTGGGGGCTGCTCAGGTGCGGCTTCGCCCACTCCACCAGGTCTCGCTCTCTGCCGGGCCGGCTCCGGTCGACCGACCGCCGCCCTGTCAGTAGCTCCAGCAGGACCACGCCGAAGCTGTACACGTCGCTCTTCACCGTAAGGTGCCCTGGATTGGAATCATAAGAAGAAGAGCATTTTAGAAGCACGGACGGACACTCCAAAACTATAGAGGCCGTGTCGTGTCAGACACGTATCGGACACCAGCACCGACAGTCCAAAATACCATATTTTGCACTATCCACCGATGCCAATCCGATACGGCCGATACCCGATACCGATCTGACACTGACCGATACCGATAGCATTGAGATATATATATATTTTTTTGGTTAATTCGGACAAGAAAAGAAAAAATTAAAAAGACCAATCAGCTAGGGTGTAAAAGCATTGCAATGTTGTAAAAGAACGTAAAAGAGGTCTATCGCATGTAAACCAATTCGTCATTAATGGTGATTACTATTTCATTTCATTGAAATTGAAAACTACTTAAGAAACAACTCTAAAAGTACTTAAAATTATGGCTAAATGTATACAAAATAGTTTCTAAACTATTAATAATTTATCAATAGTTATTTGTTTTCTTATAGGAAAATTTTCGATACTTCGATCCGAAACCTACGAAACTGCATGCAGATATTGTCGATCTCGATACAACGATACTCATAGGAATGGTCCGATACCAATTCTGATACCGATACTAGGACACACTAAAATATGTGTTGATTGAGGAGTTTGCCACCTACCGGTCATGACGTACTCCGGCGCACAGTAGCCTGCAGTACCCATCACTCGAGTGGAAACATGGGAATTGTCTCCTTCTGGACCATCTTTTGCTAAACCGAAATCCGAGAGCTTTGCTTCGTAATCCTGACAAGCCGAAAGAAATAACCGGTGTCACATTTAAGTATAAATGGCAATGAGAAGCTAATTAGCTGTTGATTGCGAGGAGGAAAAAAAGAAGAAGTCTAGCCATTGTTCCTAATCAATTTTTCTCCTTTCCAAATCAAATTAATAAGGAGCATTCTCTCCTATTAACCATAGTGTGCAGTATCGTTCAGTACCATCCGATACCGTCATTATCGATACTGTTTGGCATGTTCCGATTCAATACCGACCGATACCCGATATTGACCGATACCAATATTAGGACATCTTTTTCAGTCAATTCGGTAAAAAAAAAAACTGAACGAAAAAGTCTAATCAGCAAGAATGTAAAAACATATAAAAGAAAAAAATAAATGTATGTAAACCAATCGGTATGACTAATATTTCATTCAAATAAAAAAAAAATTACTAAGAAACAACATTAAAAATACTTAAAATTATGCCTAAATACATAAAATATATTTTCTAATACGTTAATAATTTATTTAATAATTATTTGCTTTTCTATACTAAAAAAAATTCCGACACTGTCGATCCTGGTACTAATAGAAACCGTTCGATACTGATTCTGATATGGATACTACAAACCTTGCTATTAACACAAAGGAAGAGGCTCAAGGTTTACAGCTCTAATGATATATAATAAGGCACATAGTGCTCAAGTTGGCATCATTCTCTGTCGGTTGGCCCAAGTTTTTCTAATTTAAAATTACAACTGGGCAGCCAGGTTGGGGCCAGCATTCTCGTTGCTGGAAATGTTGAACTATTTTTTTTTTTTTTTCCAAATTGCTTAGCATTTATTTTTGTGAAGGATGCAATGATTGAAACAAGTATGTATGTATGTAGTAGGTGTCATGAATTTGGAAGAGGCCACTCACCGCGTCTAATAGTATGTTGGAAGCTTTGAAATCTCGGTAGATTACTGGCTTCTCTGCCTCATGAAGAAATGTCAAGCCCTTGGCGGCTCCTAATGCGATCTTCAGTCTTGCACACCATGGTAACGAACATAAAAGCCCTGCATTCGCATCATGGGAATGGTTAGTTTCTGTGTTCAATGTGTCTATGATAAATAGAATTAATGGGCGTATAATATTGGAAATCTTGCGGTCTTCGAAGAGGATTTGGTTCTCGTCCTAACTCCTAACGTTTGACCTGAAACCACCATTCAAAATGGATATATAAACACAAATTTTTAAATATTATACGAGGCCCTGTAACTAAATAACCGAAAATATGCGAGGATTATGGGGTCCTGGGTTATTTACTTATGACATTATTGTTTGTTTCTATCTTGATCCCAGCAGCCATTCAGCAATACAATCCTGTAATTTTCCGAAAACTAAATAATCCTAATAGAAGAGTGCAGTGCAATTGGTAATGTTAGAAGTGGACTTACATTTGAAAAGATGTTTCTCCAAGCTTCCTTGATCCATGAACTCGTACACAAGAACCCTGTACTGGTCCTCGTAGCAATATCCGATCAATTTGACGAGGTGCGGATGCCTCAGTTGTCCCAGAAATATGACTTCAGCCTGCAGGAAGAAGATGGAATTGAGAAATATATACTATACCAACTGATAAAGAAGTTTTAGTGTCGTATCAGTGTCGTATCCGTGTCCATGCATGCATATGTACAAGTAGTTTTCTCACCAGCCACTCCTTGTGGCCCTGCAGCCCGTCCAGGTCCATGAGCTTGACGGCGACGGTCTGCGGCTTGAGGCCGGGCCGAAGCCCCTCGTGGAGGCGGCCCTTGTAGACGGAGCCGAAGCCGCCCTTCCCGATGAGGTTCCGCTTCGAGAGCTCCCACGTGACGTCCCTGATCTCCGCAATGGTGAACATGTGGAGGTTGGACCCGATGACGGACAGCGACAGGTCCTCCGGCGAGCTTATGTCGGAGGACGAGACCCGCCTAGGGGAGCTCTGGTTCGCAATCTGCGCGCTCGACCTAGGAGGAGCACGGCGCTTCGGACTCCGACTGCTGCCGAAGCACCCCAGGATTGAGCTCAATGAGACCTTTGTCATGCTTTTCAGTAGGAAGGAAGGAGAACTGTAAACTAATAGCTCAACCACCGATCGAGTATACCAAATATATAGGCCTGCCTACCTCTTCAATATGGCTTTCAGAGGGAAAATGTCTTGAATGCCCCTTGATTATGACAACGGAAACAGATGGGAAGGGGAAAACCAAACTATACTATACAATGTTTCTTATTGCTGTGTCATATATATCATGTGCTTGGTGTGAAACCTTCAAAAAAATATGGGGAGGGGAGGGGAGGATAGTTTAATTAGAGAACGGGAACTGTTCCGTGTCAAGAGGTCAGTGCCACCACCCAAATTTGGAAAACGACACCCCGACCATGCATCCTCCCATTCTGAGTCTTTTGTGTCTTGTTGGTTGTGCAGTTTAGGTTGCATCAGCTGGCATACAACTATTTGGAAACAGAGACACGGAGGACCATTTTAGAGCGTGTTGAATGCTTTCTCGTGCATGAAATTGTAAGACAAAAAGTTTCACAATCGATCGGTCCAAATTACTACAAAACTGATAAAAATATCGTTACCAAGCAGACCTTTAGAGTTTTCTTTCAAGTCAGTTCCATTCTCGCACAAGGTCTATCGTGACATTTGCAAACACCTCGAAGGAGTTGGTGGCTGACTACTAGCATACCTCAAGATCCAACTGGTTGCTGCTAATTGTGTCCTGTAGGTATTACCAAACTCTAATAAACATTTGTCAAACTCTAAGTACCATGTAATTAAGCAAGGTTTGTCTGTGTGCTTAATTGAAGGTTTTCTCTCGGATAGGAGTGTAGAGAATGATTTTATCTCTAATCTCTAACTAGTATATATGCACGTGCTTTGCACGTATATTGGAGTGAATGATGTTGATGAGTTAGTTTATTTCTACTGCTTTTAATTATATAGGTTAATGGTTCAACCCTTCGAATTCTTTGGTAACAATTTAAAAGACTTAGCAAGTAGCATGAACCCTTTGATTTCCTTAAATGCTTGTCATTATTGCATCTCTTAAATGATTGTTAGTGGAATTTATTGTAGGTATTCTTTTAATTACTAAATATGTTGAAGGGTATTTTTGGAACGAAATTTTTTCACGGTGAAGCCTAGTTTTGACTTTATATAGAGGAGATACATACATTATTGACAAGAATGAATGCGAAAAAGAAAAGAAAAAAAAAGGTACTTATGACTATGTTCTTTATTTTTATTGACAACTCTGGCTTTTTTGTAGAGAATTTTTTAGAGTACTTGTCAGATTTTTTTTTTCTTTTACGCTTAACGGAATCTTGAATTATACAAAAAAGCTCCTGATGGCTGGTGAATGTGAGGTCTCTTTGTAGCTTCTTCTTGTGGTGCTCCGGCTGGTGCTGATGTGGATGGCCGCTTCAGACTGGTCTCTCTCCTGATGACGCGCTCCATGCGTCGTGCTGCAGCAAGGACGTCCGGGTAAGATGTAGGTGCAACGGATCCAATTAGTTTCTGTAGCTCAATGTTTAGTCCGTCGAAGAACTTCTCGGCCTTCTCTTCTTCCGTCGGGATCAATGTTGGGGCGAAGCGACTTAGACGAATGAACTCAGCGTGTACTCTTCCACCGGCTTAGCATCCTGAGTGAGGTGATTAAACTTGTCCCGAAGTTCTGATCGAGCGATAGCTGGAATGTACATCTCCTGGAAGAGTCTAAAGAACTCTTCCCAAGTGACTCGGTCTGGTCCGAGCCGTGTCTCCTCGGATAGCCACCAGTGATGTGCATTGTCCGTCAACTGCATTCTGACGGCAGTCATCCAACGTTCTCTGGGAAGCTCAGCTGCTTCTGTCACGCCCCAGTCCCAAAATATTGAGGGACTAGACACGTGGCATTGGCCAGCAGTACACACCGATGGACAAACCAATTTAATGGATCCATCGGAAATACTTAAGTTGTAATATAGGTCTACAACAATAAGTCAAAAACTAATCTCATCCACACACAGAATAGTAAGAACATCAGCAAATAAAGAAAGTACATCAAAGTCCAGTCTCAGCAGAGTATGTCGGGGAATAACCCGATAAGAGTCTAAAACACTGGTTCATCAGACCAGAACAAAAGAGTCCAAAATAAAGTATCTGAAGAGTACAAATGTCATAAGCTCAAGTAAAGTCTTCAGCCATCACCTCTGCTTCTATGTTAGGTTCTCCTTCAGCAACAACTCCTGGTACAGCTTCAGCTCCTGTCCCGTAAACCTCGGGATAATGCTCTTCTGCTAAACCTGGGGACATCATCCATTCCAGGTCCTCAGGGGACATAGCAAGGTACTAATAATACAAGCCAAAAATAGATGCAGTGAAATAGAAAATGAAATAAACAGGGTAACTACATAACCATCTATGTGAAAATGCAACTGAGAGCAACACTAGTACTCAGGCTGAGACTGCTAAAAGCTCTGTGTCGGGGAGCCGGTAGCAGCAATATCTAGTAGTGGTCTAGCTCTGCTCGAGAGTCTACAACCTCACAATAGTAGTATATGTATATAGAACAGCCTGTAGCCTGTGTGTCTCTCCCCACCCAATGAAACCACACGTCTCATGTCCATGTCACGTGAGATCAGAGCTAATGCAACAGTCATAATCTACGAGTATAATAACTATGTCCATCCTGTATCCTACACAGTATCACCTTGAATATATCAGGAAGATTCTGTCAATGTATGGTGTCAAGTGTCCTAGGTTATAGTGTACTTGATAAACAAGTACGAGAATATAAAGGGTCTCGAATGTCCTTCACTAAATGACGTACACAACTCCGCGTACGGGGTTGGCACCCGACTGTGATCGGACGCTAAGTATGTCATACGGTCCTATGTTATATCATGTACACTAGTCACAGAAAATAGAGCAAGAGAACAAAATAAACAATTAAACTGCAATTTATGGCAAGGTACACTTGCCTGGGATTGGAATTCCAGTAGCGGTCCTTGTAACAGTGGGTTCAGCAATAACTCCTCCAAAAGCTGAAATGAACATTACCAATAGTCTCAGAACATAAAAAATAGCTAGAAACGCCTGTCCTTAAGTCAAGTTTGGACACAAGGGCAAAAATGACATTTCTGGACAAAAGCGGGTCCATATATGGGCCGCTTTGTACCGAAAACCGAGTCAGGGTCAAAGGTCTCCAAATCAGTCTAACTTAATGTCAACAAGTCAGGAACGTTGATACGAACCCAACGGAACTTCCAGAATTGGATTCCGATGAGCCGTTCTCAAAATCGCCCGTCAGGTGGAGCCTGTGGGGCCCACGACACGCGATTTTCCAACGTTCCCAGAATCGAACCAAACTTGACCCACAGGACCATCGTATTGCTACGAGTCCGATGGCGCAAGTTTCGTCTCAATCCGATGTGCATACACTAAGTTACAGCGAATTACAGAGAAGTCGGATACGGGGCGTTGTCCGCAGATACGCGTTGATTCCGGTGTGCACGCACACCCGAATCAGCTTCTGCGAAATCCCGCACGTCCGTATCTACGATGCGCACGTATCTGTGAAGATCGCACGCGACCAAGTCGTCCCGTTTGACGGGGCGTACTCGATTCCGGGGTGAAACAGGGCTAAGTTTTTCCTGTTTTTGGATCGCGGTTCGCGATCACCACAGGTCGCGATGCCCCGAGCGGGTTGCACGGGCACTGAGGGGGTCATACAGGCTACACGATGAAATTGACGGAATAGGAAACAGAGCTACGAGTCGAAAGTTATGGGTACCTGAACTGGGCTCTGGAAACTGAGGTTTCTTCGTATCCTTGTGTCAATTTGACACTGTTCCCGTGTCCTGACCGTGTCTGGCTGCGAGTACTGTGTCCACCTAGGGTTTCTACTAGCTGAGTGAAGTCGGAGTCAGGTTCTGGTGGATTATGGCGGAGACGGCTCCGGTACTGATCGGCTGAGGTCAGCGGGTGCTCGGGGAGTTCCAGGGCGGCCGGTCGGCGAGGTCCGGAGGCGTCAGCTAGGGCTCAGCCGGCCAACAGCGGCTCTGGACGGAAGAGGAGGTCGTCGGGAAGGGCTCTGCGGTCAGGGAAGGCCGGAGGAGGGCTGAGGAGGGTGGCCTGAAGCGAGGCGGAGCCGCTGGGACGCCGGCGGAGATGACCGGTGCGGAGGATTCTGACCGGAGAAGAAGGGTGATCAAGGGGGTTTTCCGGCGGATGGAGGGGGTATAAATAGGGGTCGAATGGGAGTGGGATGGCCGGCGGTTGGCCGGAATCTGAAGGGAAAGCGACGGGGGTTCCGGGGAAGATGAATGGCCACGGCGGCAGAAACGGCCGCCGGCAGTGAGGAGTCGGGGCTCTAGGGATTCGGGGGTTAGGGATTCACACGGGTCGGGTGCTTAGCGGGTCGGGTCTGACCCGGATCCGACCCGCTAGCTGAGCGGTCCGGTTCGGGTAGACCGGCCGGTCCGGTCCGGTTCAAGTTTGGGGTTCGGTTTGGTTTATTATTTAGTTAATTTTAACAATAGTTTTTAATGCTTTAAAAATTCATCCGGGATCCAATAAATTCCCGAAAAAATACCCCATGCCCGATTTTTAATTTTACACTAGAAAATATAATTTTTATCACATTTTAATATTATTTTAATATTATTTTTATCATATTTTTAATTTTACACTAGTCTCCTTCCTTGAACTCCAGGGGACGTCGGTGTGTATCAGCCCAATGCTTCTGTCTGTCCTGAGCTGCACGGAGATGATTCTGGATTTGTTTCACCATCTCCACTGTTTGCATTACCAACTCTGGTCCCAAAATTTGACGCTCTCCAACGTCACTCCAGCATATCGGTGATCTGCACTTCCTACCGTATAACGCCTCGAAAGGTGCCATCTTGATACTTGCCTGGTAACTGTTGTTGTAGGAGAACTCTACCAAATGCAAATGATCTTCCCAAGACCCTCCAAAGTCTAACATACAGGATCGCAGCATATCCTCCAAAATCTGGATTGTACGTTCTGATTGACCATCTGTCTGGGGATGATAGGCAGTGCTGAATTTTAGTCTGGTGCCAAGACTCTCTTGCATACTTCGCCAGAAATGAGAGGTAAATCTCGAATCTCGATCTGATACAATACTAACCGGCACTCCATGCAATCTTATAATTTGTCGCATATACATATCGGCTAGTATCTCTGTGGACTGTCCAACTCTAAATGGCAAGAAGTGTGCCGATTTAGTGAGTCGGTCCACGATAACCCATACCGCATCTTTTCCACTGGGGCTTCTCGGGAATCCTGTGACAAAGTCCATGGTGATATGTTCCCACTTCCATTCTGGTATGGGAAGCGGCTGTAGCATTCCTGCGGTCCTCTGATGCTCGGCTTTCACTTGTTGACAGACTAAGCATTTAGCTACAAATCTAGCAATCTCTCTCTTCATTCCATGCCACCAATAATATTGCCTTAGATCTCGATACATCTTTGTTCCTCCTGGATGAACAGAGTATATGGAGCTATGGGCTTCAGTCATTAGCTCCTGTCTCAATTCTCTATTTGGAACATATAGACGATCTCCGTACCTTAATGTACCATCCTCGTGTATGCGAAGTCCCGTCTGCATGCCTGCTTCAGTCTTCTCTTTGAGTCTTCTAAATCTTGCATCAGTAGGCAAAGCTTCTTTAATCCTTTCCACGAGCGATGACTTCACTTCCAGATTAGCCAGCAAGCCACTCCGTCTTGGTAGAATAACCTCTATCTGGAGCTCTTGTAGATCTCTCAATAGCTCAGGCTGCACCGTCAAGTAATAAGCTGTAGGCTTCCTGCTGAGTGCGTCTGCTACTACATTCGCCTTCCCTGGGTGGTACTGCAGATCTATATCAAAGTCCACCATCAATTCCAGCCAGCGTCTTTGCCTCATGTTAAGCTCCTTCTGGGTATATACATACTTTAGACTTTTGTGATCAGTAAAGATCTCCACTTTCTCACCATAAAGATAATGCCTCCAAATTTTTAGTGCAAATATTACAGCAGCTTGCTCCAGATCATGCGTTGGGTAGTTCTTCTCATGGACCTTCAACTGTCTCGATGCATAAGCAATAACTTTGCCGTGTTGCATCAAAACACATCCTAGGCCACTACCTGACGCATCGCTATAAACAACAAAACCGTCTGATCCTGAAGGAAGAGTCAAAACTGGTGCTGTTGTTAGACGCCTCTTCAATTCTTCAAAGGTCTTTTAACATTCTTCTGTCCATGCAAAGTCCTGATCTTTCCGTGTCAACTTCGTCATTGGCTCTGCAATCCATGAGAAATTTTCTACGAACCTTCTGTAATATCCAGCAAGTCCTAGAAAACTCCTCACCTCAGCAACTGATGTTGGTGTAGGCCAAGTCTCAATGGCAGCAACCTTCTCTAGATCAACTGACAGTCCTTCTCCTGAGATAATATGCCCTAAGAATGGCACCTGATCCATGCAAAACTCACATTTACTGAGCTTAGCATAAAGCTTCTCCTGCCTCAACGTCTCTAGCACGATTCTGAGATGCTCCTCGTGCTCTTCGTAGCTTTTGGAATATACCAGAATGTCATCGATAAATACCACCACGAATTTATCCAAGTATTGATGGAAGACTCGGTTCATCAATTTCATGAATACAGCAGGCGCGTTGGTTAAACCAAACGGCATTACTAAGAACTCATAGTGTCCATACTTGGTTCTAAAGGCTGTCTTCGGGATATCTTCCTTTCTCACCCTAATCTGGTGATAACCGGATCTTAGGTCAATCTTCGAAAATACCCTAGCTCCACTCAATTGATCAAATAAGTCATCAATGCTTGGCAAGGGATACCAGTTCTTAATGGTCACAGCGTTTAACGCTCTGTAATCAATGTACAGGCGAACTGTTCCATCCTTCTTCGGTACAAAAAGTATAGGTGCTCCCCAAGGTGAAACACTGGGCCGGATGAAACCTTTCTCCAGAAGTTCATCAACTTGCTTCTTCAACTCTACTAACTCTTTAGGTGCTAGTCTATAAACTGTGGAAGTGATAGGTTCTGCTCCTGGAGTTAAGTCTATGGTGAATTCTATTTCCCGATCTAGTGGTAGACCTGGAAGATCATCGGGAAATACATCCACAAACTCTGATATAACTCTTGGGTAACTTGACTCCCCTTCTACAGTTAATACCCTAAGAGTTGGCTGAACACCTTGTTCTACAGCTCCTCGAAGAAATTCAAACTCTGAGTGTCCAGGTGGTCTGAATATAACTTTTCCAAGCCGACAATCAAGAGTAGCATGATACTGACTTAACCAGTCCATACCAAGTACAACATCATAGTCAGGCATAGAAAAGATCAGAAATTAGGCTCGCATCTCTCTTCCGCAGACTACTACTGAACATGATCTACAGATATCACTAACAGGTATAATTCCACCTCCCGTAAGAATTCTCTTAGTCTTCGGAAGGGGTGCAGTAGCTACTCTATGGGTGGCTACGAAGCTAGCAGCTATAAATGAGTGTGATGCCCCAGAATCAAATAAAGCTACAGCAGGTAATGAAGCTACTAAAATGGTACCTGCTATAACTTCTCCAGCAATAGCTTCTTCCTGAACAGCCAATGCAAAAGCCTGACCTCGTCCCTGAGCTGGACCCCTCTGCTGACGAGCCTGTTGGAATAGTGCTGCTTGAGGTGGCAATGGAGGTCTTGGCTGATATCCTCCTGGAGCTGGTGGTCTGACTCCTCCAACTCCCGTCTGCTGTGCTCCCACTGCTGGATAATCTGGCCTTGGTGCAGGTAGAGCTAGTCGTGGTGCTCCCTCTCGGCGTGCCGTGCAGTCCCTGGATAGATGCTGGTTGGATCCGCAAACCAGGCACAGTCCCAATTTGCGTCTGCACTCCTTCTCAATGTGACCCAACTTGCCGCAGAAATGACAAGTAGGTAGGGTTCTTGGTGCTGCTCTCTGCGGTAGATTCCTTTGGAGTCGCTTTGCAGAATCCTCTTGTGCTGCCTTGGATGGTACTGAGGTAAATGGTCGCTTCAGACTTGACTCCCTCCTGGTGACGCGCTCCATGCGTCGTGCCGCAGCAAGGACGTCGTTGTACGATGTAGGGGCAACAGATCCAATCAACCTCTGAAGCTCGAACCTGAGTCCGTCAAAGAATTTCTCCGCCTTCTCTTCTTCGGTAGGAATTAGAGAAGGGGCGAAATGACTCAGGCGAATGAATTCAGCATTATACTCCTCCACTGTCATGTTGCCCTGGATGAGGCGGTTGAACTTATCTCGGAGTTCTGACCTAGCAACGGCTGGGATATACATCTCTTGGAAGAGTCTGGAGAACTCCTCCCAGGTGACTCGGTCATGTCCGAGTCTCCTCTCTTCAGCTAGCCACCAGTGGTGCGCGTTGTCCGTCAGTTGCATTCGGACAGCAGTCATCCATCTCTCCCGTGGAAGTTCAGCTGCTTCCAACTGATGCTGTGTATTTGTGAGCCACTCATGCACTTCAGTTGGTCCTTCCTTGCCCGAAAAGGTACGGGGCTTGAGTTGACGGAAATCAGTGATAGATCCCGTCGCTGGTCGCCTAGCTTGCTGGTTTGCCTGCTCCAATGCATTTACTAGGCTGTTTCTCAAGTTCTCTGCCTCCTGACGCCGCGTCTCCTGTTGAACTTGTTGTTGAGCTTGCATCATGGCATAAAACATCTTGAACATTTGCTGCCCATCCATTGCTTGCCCTGGTGGAAAGGCAGGCATCTGTGGAGTGAACTGCGGCGGTGGTGGGATATCATCGCGCCTGAACCTTGAGTTATGTTGCTCATCTTGCCCACTTTGAGAGGATTGACCTTTGTTCTCTGGTGTAACTCCATCACCATAGGTAACCACAGCGTCTTGTGGTGTAAAAGGAATTTCATTTCCACTTCTTGGATCCATCTTTCTGTATTCAAAAATAAACTTTATGAGAACGTTTAGTAGAGTCAAGCAGGATGCAAATTCAAGTACTTAATTCGAATGCGATATAGAGTTTCAAAAACGTTCAATAAATGGATGAGATCCTATAGCCTATCCTATCCTTTTACAGGTTTGTTTGGCCCCTAAGTTGAAACCAAACAATTTGTCGTAGACCTGCATGGGCCACCACAAAAACCATGTCACGCCCCAGTCCCAAAATATTGAGGTACTAGACACGTGGCATTGGCCAGCAGTACACACCGATGGACAAACCAATTTAATGGATCCATCGGGAATACTTAAGCTGTAATATAGGTCTACAACAATAAGTCAAAAACTAATCTCATCCACACACAGAATAGTAAGAACATCAGCAAATAAAGAAAGTAGATCAAAGTCCAGTCTCAGCAGAGTATGTCGGGGAACAACCCGATAAGAGTCTAAAATACTGGTTCATCAGACCAGAACAAAAGAGTCCAAAATAAAGTATCTGAAGAGTACAAATGTCATAAGCTCAAGTAAAGTCTTCAGCCATCACCTCTGCTTCTATGTTAGGTTCTCCTTCAGCAACAGCTCCTGGTACAGCTTCAGCTCCTGTCCCGTAAACCTCGGGATAATGCTCTTCTGCTAAACCTGGGGACATCATCCATTCCAGGTCCTCAGGGGACATAGCAAGGTACTAATAATACAAGCCAAAAATAGATGCAGTGAAATAGAAAATGAAATAAACAGGGTAACTACATAACCATCTATGTAAAAATGCAACTGAGAGCAACACTAGTACTCAGGCTGAGACTGCTAAAAGCTCTGTGTCGGGGAGCCGGTAGCAGCAATATCTAATAGTGGTCTAGCTCTGCTCGAGAGTCTACAACCTCACAATAGTAGTATATGTATATAGAACAGCCTGTAGCCTGTGTGTCTCTCCCCACCCAATGAAACCACACGTCTCATGTCCATGTCACGTGAGATCAGAGCTAATGCAACAGTCATAATCTACGAGTATAATAACTATGTCCATCCTGTATCCTACACAGTATCACCTTGAATATATCAGGAAGATTCTGTCAATGTATGGTGTCAAGTGTCCTAGGTTATAGTGTACTTGATAAACAAGTACGAGAATATAAAGGGTCTCGAATGTCCTTCACTAAATGACGTACACAACTCCGCGTACGGGGTTGGCACCCGACTGTGATCGGACGCTAAGTATGTCATACGGTCCTATATTATATCATGTACACTAGTCACAGAAAATAGAGCAAGAGAACAAAATAAACAATTAAACTGCAATTTATGGCAAGGTACACTTGCCTGGGATTGGAATTCCAGTAGCGGTCCTTGTAACAGTGGGTTCAGCAATAACTCCTCCAAAAGCTGAAATGAACATTACCAATAGTCTCAGAACATAGGAAATAGCTAGAAACGCCTGTCCTTAAGTCCAATTTGGACACAAGGGCAAAAACGACATTTCTGGGCAAAAGCGGGTCCATATATGGGCCGCTTTGCACCGAAAATCGAGTCAGGGTCAAAGGTCTCCAAATCAGTCCAACTTAATGTCAATAAGTCAGGAACGTTGATACGAACCCAACGGAACTTCCAGAATTGGATTCCGATGAGCCGTTCTCAAAATCGCCCGTCAGGTGGAGCCTGTGGGGCCCACGACACGCGATTTTCCAACGTTCCCAGAATCGAACCAAACTTGACCCACAGGACCATCGTATTGCTACGAGTCCGATGGCGCAAGTTTCGTCTCAATCCGATGTGTATACACTAAGTTACAGCGAATTACAGAGAAGTCGGATACGGGGCGTTGTCCGCGGATACGCGTTGATTTCGGTGTGCACGCACACCCGAATCAGCTTCTGCGAAATCCCACACGTCCGTATCTACGATGCGCACGTATCTGTGAAGACTGCACGCGACCAAGTCGTCCCGTTTGGCGGGGCGTACTCAATTCCGGGGTGAAACAGGGCTAAGTTTTTCCTGTTTTTGGATCGCGGTTCGCGATCACCACAGGTCGCGATGCCCCGAGCGGGTTGCACGGGCACCGAGGGGGTCATACAGGCTACACGATGAAATTGACGGAATAGGAAACAGAGCTACGAGTCGAAAGTTATGGGTACCTGAACTGGGCTCTGGAAACTGAGGTTTCTTCGTATCCTTGTGTCAATTTGACACTGTTCCCGTGTCCGGCTGTGAGTACTGTGTCCACCTAGGGTTTCTACTAGCTGAGTGAAGTCGGAGTCAGGTTCTGGTGGATTATGGCGGAGACGGCTCCGGTACTGATCGGCTGAGGTCAGCGGGTGCTCGGGGAGTTCCAGGGCGGCCGGTCGGCGAGGTCCGGAGGCGTCAGCTAGGGCTCAGGCGGCCAACAGCGGCTCTGGACGGAAGAGGAGGTCGTCGGGAAGGGCTCTGCGGTCAGGGAAGGCCGGAGGAGGGCTGAGGAGGGTGGCCTGAAGCGAGGCGGAGCCGCTGGGACGCCGGCGGAGATGACCGGTGCGGAGGATTCTGACCGGAGAAGAAGGGTGATCAAGGGGGTTTTCCGGCGGATGGAGGGGGTATAAATAGGGGTCGAATGGGAGTGGGATGGCCGACAGTTGGCCGGAATCTGAAGGGAGAGCGACGGGGGTTCCGGGGAAGATGAATGGGGACGGTCGTCGGCGGCCACGGCGGCGGAAACGGCCGCCGGCAGTGAGGAGTCGGGGCTCTAGGGATTCGGGGGTTAGGGATTCACACGGGTCGGGTGCTTAGCGGGTCGGGTCTGACCCGGATCCGACCCGCTAGCTGAGCGGTCCGGTTCGGGTAGACCGGCCGGTCCGGTCCGGTTCAAGTTTGGGGTTCGGTTTGGTTTATTATTTAGTTAATTTTAACAATAGTTTTTAATGCTTTAAAAATTCATCCGGGATCCAATAAATTCCCGAAAAAATACCCCATGCCCGGTTTTTAATTTTACACTAGAAAATATAATTTTTATCACATTTTAATATTATTTAATTTCATTTAAAAATTCATTTTAAATTAGACTGCTTTAGTTTATAGGATTTAAAATTCACAGAAAATGCTAATTAATTCCTGAAAATTTAAATTTTAAAATTCTTAAAATTTCAGGTGATTACAGCTTCCAACTGGTGTTGTGTGTTGGTGATCCACTCATGAACTTCTGTGGGCTCCTCCTTGCCTGAGAAGGTGCGGGGCTTCAGCTGGCGGAAATCGGTAATAGAGCCCATCGGTTGCCGTTGAGTTGGTAGATTCGCCTGCTCCAGTACAAGTGCTAGGCTGCGACTCAAAGTCTCTTGTTGAATCTGCTGTTGAGCTTGCATCATTGCGTAGATCATTTGAAACATCTGTTGCCCGTCTATAGCTTGTCCTTGTGGGAATACAGGCATTGGTATTGTGAACTGCGACGGAGGTGGAATGTCGTCTTGCCTATCTCTTGAGGTATCTTGACTGTTTTGTTGTTCTAGTTGACCTCCACCAACTGGGGTCACTTCATCGTCATAGGTGGCATCTGCAACTTGTGGAGTTCCTGCGGGAGTCTCGTCGCGTGCTTGTGAATCCATTGCTCTGCATCAAAATAAACTATAAGAGACGCACAAGAATCAAGGCAAGATGCAAGTTAAGAATTAATTTTTGAATCCGATATAGACATCAAGAACGTTTCAAGCAAGTGGATGAGATCCTAAAACTTATCCTATTCTTATTGCAGGTTTGCTCAGTCCCTAAGTTGAAACCGAACAATTTAGTCGTTGACCTGCATGGACCACCACAAAAACCATGTCACGCCTGTAAACCCCCTGAATTTTCAAAATCTTAAAAACTGGATTTTTCACAATTTTCTGGAATTTTCTGGGAATTTTCTGTAATTTAAAAACAGGGTTTTAATTATTCAATAATTTTTAATTGATATTAAACAATATTAAAATATTATGAAAATAATATTTTTGGATGTAAAATGAAAAACTGGACTTAGGGCAATTTTTCTGGAATTTATCGGGCCCCGGACCTATTTTTAAATGCCTAAAAAATATTTATTATTTATTTAATTAATTACTGATATTTATTATTATTATTATTTATTATTATTATTATTATTGTTTTTTTTTTTATTTCTTTTCGGGCCCGGCCCGGCCCAGTGGGCCTAGCCCAGCAGCCCGGCCCAGACCCTGCCCAGCGGGTCGGGCGGATCCGCCGCCGCCCGACCCGCACCCGCCAACCCGGACCCGTGTCACCCCCACCCGCTCCCACGATCGGCCACGACCCGAAAATCCCGCCGGCCGCCGCGCTCTCCGGCGCCACGACCGCCACCCCCGGATCCCACGACCCCACGTCGCCCTCGGCCAACCTCCGCCCCGAATCCCCTATAAGAACCCTCTTCCTCCTCCGCCCTCTTCCATCCCAACCGCCGAACCCGAAACCCTAACCACCCTAGCTCGCCGGAACCCGCCGCCGACTTCATCCCAGACCCGCCGTCCACCTCCCTGCGCCGCCCAGCGCAGCGCCACCTGCCTTTCCTCTCCCCTCCCTCTTCCTCCTCCTCCCCAGGCGGAGCCGCCCCGAGTCCAACCCCTCCCCGCCGTTCGAGAGCCGCCCCGCCGCTCCGGTGCGTCGCCGCCCCTCGCCTGAGCCGCCGCAGCCCCGGCCCGACCTCGCCGACCGACGGCCAGACCTCCAGCAGACCCGGACACACCGCGGACACAGGGAGCCCTAGCCGCGGACACGCACTGGACACAGGCATGACACGAACACGCGTGTCGGACACGGTTCGAAGCCCCGATTTCTCGGTCCCCTTCAGGTATTCGTAACTTGCAACCCTGATCTCCGTTTTCGATTCTGTAAATTCCTACGCGTAGCCTGCATGACCCTCTCGGTGTCCGGACAAACTGTTCGGGACATCGCGGCCTGTGGCGATCGCACACCGTGATCCAAAAACAGGAAAAAAAATAAGACCCTGTTTTACCCCGGAACTGAGTACGCCCCGCCAAACGGGACGACTTGGTCGCGTACGGTCTTCACAGATACGTGCGCCTCGTCGATACGGACGTGTGGGTTTTCGCGGAAGCTGATTCGGGTGTGCGTGCACCCCGGAATCAACGCGTATCCGCGGACATCGCCCCGTATCTGTACTTTCGGCAATTCGACCTAACTTTGTGTACACATGTCGGATCGAAACGAAACTTGCGCCATCGGACTCGTAGCGAAACGCTAGTCCTGTGGGTCAAGTTTGGTTCGATTCTGAGAACGTTGACGAAATCGCGTGTCGTGGGCCCCACAGGCCCCGCTCGACGGACGATTTTGTGATCGGCTCATCGGAATTCAATTCTGAAAGTTCCGTTGGGTTCGTATCAGCGTACCTGACCTGTTGACACTGAGTTTGGTGAATTTGGAGACCGTTGACCCTGACGCGTTTTCGGTGCAAAGCGGGCCCACCGGTGGACCCCGTTTTGGCCCGAAACTGCCGTTTCTGCCCTTGTCTCCAAATTGGACCCAAGGACAGGCGTTTCTAGCTGATTGATATTGTCTGGATCTGATGGTGATGTTTGTTTCAGCAATCGGAGTACCGCCTGCAATTCCAGCGGAAGTCAGAGCCGCAATTGGAACAGGAACCACAGGCAAGTGTACCTTGCCAAACCCTGCAGCTTGCTGATTATTTTCTGGACTTAATCATGCAATAATGGACAAATAAAGCCTGCCAAATCTCAGTAATTCTTGACATAGTACTTTACTTGATTTCTTGTGAATTAAATATAAACATGTTTTAACTGCTTGACCTAGGAGACGTGTGATGTACTTAGTGTCCGATCATAGTCGGGTGCCAACTCCGTTCGCGGGGTTGTGTAACGTCACATAGACATGGATATCGAGACCCGATAATTCTCGTACTTGTCCTATCAAGTACACCAGAACCCAGGACACTTGACACTATTTCATGAGACGGAGTCTTCCTGAGACATTCAAGGTGATTCTGTATAGGATGCATGTTATATGACATAGACGTTACATCCTTAGACATTTTGATTCATAGCTACCAGACTTGCTGCATTAGTTATAATCCCGCTGACATGGACATGAGACGTTATGGTCATGGCTTGCGTGATTACATTGGGTGGGGAGAGACACACAGACTACAGGCTGATATTATATATAAAACATAGTATATAACATAGTGTAGTTCATAGTTATTGCCGCTACAGGCTCCCCGACACAGAGCTTGTAGTGGCTTCAGCCTGAGTTCTAGTGCTGCTCTCATATTGCATATCACTTAGCTGGTTACATAGCTTACCCTCTTGTTTAATTAACTGCTGCACTGTATTTATTTTGGCTTGTATTTTCTGTACCTTGCTGTCCCCTGAGAACCTGGATCCGGATTATGTCCCCAGGTACAGCTGAAGAGAACTACCCAGAGGTGTACGGTACCGGCGCACTCCTTGGAGCAGAACAAGGAACAGAGGACGAAGTAGTGGCCGAAGATTTCTCCTGAGCCCGGCTTCTACTACACAGTATTTCCATTTTCAGCATTTCTATTCCTGTCTATTTTTCCTTAATTGTAACAGAATAATTCTCGGATTTGTTTCCCGAGACAACCTTATTTGTTATTGCATATTTATTTCCATTGCATTAATTCTGGCAATTAATCTGTGTTTTTCTGTGGATGAGATTAGTAATACCTGAGACTTGTACCTAGTACTGCTAGACTACAGCTTAAGCATGCCCTGATGGATCCATTAAATTGGGTTGTCCATCGGTGCGTGCTGCTGGCCATTGCCACGCTTCTCCAGTCCCTCGTCATTTTGGGACTGGGGCGTGACAACGCCCCAGTCCCAAAAATACCGGGGGACTGGACACGTGGCAATGGCCAGCAGCACGCACCGATGGACAACCCAATTTAATGGATCCATCAGGGAATGCTTAAGCTGTAGTCTAACAATAAATAGAATCAATGATACAGGTCACAGTCTATTCTAATCTCATCCACAACAGATAATCACAGATCAAATGCCAGAATAATACAAATAGAATAAACTAACAAATCTCAATAAAAGTGTCTCGGTGAACAATCCGAGAATATGTCTGATACATTAATGCAAATAGACAGGAAATAAAGGAATTGAAAATAGAAACAGAAATAACTGACTATATAAAGGCAATGCTTAGGAGAAATCCTCTGGCACGATCTCGTTCTCAGGTTCTGGTACAGCTCCTGAAAGTGCTCCTGTACGGTATTTCTCTGGATGGATCTCTTCGACTATACCTGGGGACATAATCCGGATCCAGGTCCTCAGGGGACATAGCAAGGTACAGATAATACAAGCCATAATATTGCAGTAAAATAGTCAATAAAATAAACAGGGTAAATATGTAACCATCTATGTGAAATGCAGGTGAGAACATCACCAGTACTCAGGCTGAGACTACTACAAGCTCTGTGTAGGGGAGCCGGTAGCAGTGATATCATGTAGTCGTCTAGCTCAGCGGAAGACTGAGACGCCGGCATAATATAGTCAACCTGTAGCCTGTGTGTCTCTCCAGCAATAAATGGAACAATAGGGAAAATACTAAATAACCAGCTAAGTGATATGCAAGATGAGAGCAGCACTAGAACTCAGGCTGAAACCACTACAAGCTCGGTGTCGGGGAGCCGGTAGCAGTGATATCATGTGGTCGTCTAGCTCAGCGCGGAAGACTGAGACGCCGGCATAATAGAAAATCAACCTGTAGCCTGTGTGTCTCTCCCCACCCAAAGTAATCATACGTCTCATGTCCATGTGGCCCCATGTCCATGTCACATAAGATCATATCTAATGCAACAAGTCATATAGTATCTAGGAACATAATGTCAATGTCAAGTCCTGTATCCTATACAGAATCACCACGAATATCTCAGGAAGATCCTGTCCATGAATTATGTCAAGTGTCCTGGGTTATAATGTACTTGATAGGACAAGTACGAGAAAGATGGGGTCTCGGTATCCATGTCTAGATGACAATACACAACGTCGCGTACGGTGTTGGCACCCGACTATGAATCGGACGCTAAGTAAAGTCGCACGGTCCTAGGTCAAGCATGAACCACAATATATATATATATATATATATATATATATATATATATATATATATATATATATATAAGCCAAGGAAATAAGTAACAAAGACTGCAAGTTTTGGCGAGGTACACTTGCCTGTGGTTCTGGCTCCAACTGTAGCTCTGGTATTCGTGCAATCTCTAGGAACATCTCCGGATGCTGAAACAAACATCACCATCATGCTCAGAAGATATCAAATAGCTAGAAACGCCTGTCCTTGAGTCCAATTTGGAGACAAGGACAAAAATGATAATTTTGGGTCAAAGCGGGGTCTACATGTGGCCCGCTTCGCACCGAAAAATGTGTCAGGGACAAAGGTCTCCAAATTTGCTAAACTTAGTGTCAACAGGTCAGGAACGATGATACGAACCCAACGGAACTTCCAGAATTGGATTCCGATGAGCCGATCACAAAATCGCCCGTCGAGTAGAGCCTGTGGGGCCCACGACACGCGATTTCGTCAACATTCTCAGAATCGAACCAAACTTGGGTCACAGGACCAGCGTATTGCTATGAGTCCGATGGCACAAGTTTCGTTTCGATCCGACGTGTGTACACAAAGTTAGGACGCGTTCCAGAACTGACGGATACGGGACGGTGTCCGCGGATACGCGTTGATTCCGGTGTGCACGCACACCTGAATCGACTTCTGCGAAATTCCACACGTCCGTATCAACGACGCGCACGTATCTGTGAAGACCGTACGCGACCAAGTCGTCCCGTTTGGCTGGGCGTACCCAGTTCCGGGGTGAATCAGGGCGTTATTTTTTCCTGTTTTTGGATCGGGGTTCGCGATCGCCACAGGACGCGATGCCCCGAGCGGGTTGCACGGGCACCGAGGGGGTCATGCAGGCTTCGCGACGTAACAGACGGAATCGAAAACGGGTAAACGAGCAGAGAGATACAGGTACCTGAACATGGCTCGAAAAACCGAGTTTCTCGTGTCCGACACGACGCGAAGGAGGGCTATGTCCGAGTCTGCCCTGGGGTTTAGGGCTTGCTGGCCGGAGCTGCGGCGGGGGAGGCCGGCCGGAGGGGCTAGGGCGGTGCTGGCGGCGGGGAGGCTGGACGGCGGCGCGCGGCAGGCGGCCGGAGGCGGAGCACGGCGACCGGAGGGGGCTCGGGGTCGGGTTCTGGGAAGAAGGAGAAGGGGAGGAAGCTGCCGGAGGCGGGACAGCTGCGGGGAGGCGGCTGTGCGGCGAGGGACGCGGCGGCTCGAGGAGGCGAAGGGCCGACGAGGGGGAACGGGGCGGAGGCGGCTCGCCGGAGCTAGGGCTTAGGTTTGGGGAAGATGAGGGAGGAGGTGAAGAAGAGGGGTTTATATAGGGGATGGCCGTGGAGAGGTGGCCGGATGAGGCGGAGATGGGGAGGCGACGTGGCTCGGGCGCGGGCGGGTCAGGCGCGGGCTCCGGCGACGTGGCCGGAGCCGCCGGCGGAGAATTCGGGGGAGAGAACGGGTGAGGGAAAGGGTCAGAACGGGTCGGGCGGGTTCTGGTCTGGCAGACCCGACCGACCCGATAGCCAACCGGGCTGGGCTTGATTGGTTGGGCTGGGCTTGGTTGATTTTATTTAAAAAATAAAATAAAAATAAAATAAAATAAAAACAGTTTTAAGGTAATATAAAATAGGTCCGGGGCCCAATAAATTTCAGAAAAATTATCCTAAGTCCAGTTTTTCATTTTACACCAAAAAATATTATTTTCATAATATTTTAATATATTTTAAAATTATTTAATTTTATCTAATGCCAAAATACCTTGTTTTTAATTAGCCAAAAATTTCCGAAAAATCCCAGAAAATTCCGGAAAATTCAGTTTTGAAAATCTTGAAAAATCAGGGGGTTTACAGCCCCATGGGTTGCGGCATGCGCTGCGACTTGCGCTGCGGATTGCGTTGTCGCATGCGCTGCATCTTGTGCTGCCGCATGCGCTGCGAATTGCGTTGCCGCATGTGCTGCTGCTGCTGCAGATATATTTGTACGGTTATTGAAAGATTTAGTCTGTTATTCATATCCGTTTTTTGAGGGATTTGAAATTAATACGTGTCTATCTTTTAGGGATTCGTAATTAATCTGTTCATATCTTTCCGTAACTGTTGGGTGGCTAGAATTTTTACCCCCTCTCTGTAAATACTCTCTTCGTTTCTCTTTGAGAACTTACTTCAAAAAATAGGTGACGAAGAGAGTTACTGCTGCCGCCGCCATTGGAGTCCAGGGAGTTCGTGTGAGTCCAGACAGAGGTGACAACGAACGTTCCAGAAGTTTTACGTGAACTTGCTAGTTTCTGGAAGCAGATCGTGTGGGACGAATCATGCTTTGAGCAACAGTGATACTTATCACCCCAACAAGCAAAGTCTCTTCTTCTTCTTTCTCCTCTCTTCTGTGAGTTGTAACTCTGTTCTGTCCGTTTACAACTGCGATTGTAAGGAAGAATGAAAAAATAGTTTTCTCTGATTATTTTATTATCTTGTTTCATGTTGTAATAAGATCTTATATATCGTCATCTTGTTGGATCGAGAGATATTAGAAATGAAACTCTTGTGTGAACTCCTGATCTCGACTTCAACTTGTTGTTCTACCATCTTTGATTACATCTCGGAACTAACACTCTCTTCTTTTTATCCAGGGAAAAGAGTGGCTACTTCTCTTCTTTTTGTTGGTCAGAAGTAGCGAAAGAAAATTTGTAGAATAATTCTATTAACACGGGAAGTTTGGCTTATGACGAAGGACATAGCCTGTTGCTTCTCTAGGTCAGAAGGTCTTAAAGTGTCGAAGAGGACTGACTATATATACAGAAGAAGAAGAAAAAAGGGTTCACATTATTAATGGTGGCTGCTTATGCAAAGTGTCAACAATCAATAGATTTTTTGTGAGGCTACCAGTCCAAATTATATCTTCAAAATTGATATGGATTTTTCTCAGTTTTAGCATGTGAATGATATGTAGAGACAGACAACGCTTGAAATATTAATACAGGCAAAGGAACCACCTAACTCCACTGAGCTGTTTCTGTGTCGAAAAATATATAATGTTGACTTGGACCGCATTCTCAAACAAAGGGTTGATTTAGGACCACACGAGCATAGCCCAACTCTCTCCAAAATTTATGACGAGTTTCGGTTGGACTTTATCAAGTTGGTGTGTTAAAGAGACGAGCTTTGACCGAGCACCCTCCCCTACTCGCAGGAAGGAAGACATAAAATCGAGTGGGTTCAAATGATTCTACTGAGAATTATATATATATATATATATATATATATATATATATATATGAGTAAACGGAATATGAACCATAAATTTATATTTTTATATGAGTCATATATATCTGGACCAATATGAATGGATTCCTACATTTCATGTGCACTAATATATTCTATTCCTATTAGTCCACATATGCATTGGCTCATGTAAGAATATGAGTGTATAGTTCATATTTCTTTTATATATATATATATATATATATATATATATATATATTGCTACAATTAATAAACAATAAGACTTGAAATTAAAATTGGGTTGAAATATAATTTGAATTGGTAAAGAACGAAACGTTGGACATTATTGCAACTAGAAAAAAATATACAGAACATTGCACATTGGACAATGGTTGCAACTAGTAAGCAGTAAGACACACACACACACACACACACACACATATATATATATATATATATATATATAATGCATCCTCGAGGATTTTCATATTTACAACCGTTGGATATTGTTTAAGTCATCTAATCTTAACCGTTGATTTGAACCATTCAAACCAATGGTTAAGATTAGATGACTTAAACATGATCCAACGGTTGATAATACGGAGATGCTTAGGGATGAAAAAATCGAAAGTTGTGAATCCCATCTCTCTCTCTCTCTCTCTCTCTCTCTCTCTCTCTCTCTCTCTCTCTCTCTCTCATATATATATATATATATATATATATATATATATATATATATAATGTGATTTAATTTTTGGAATTTTTTTTTTTAATTTTGAGGTCGACCATTCTCTCTTAAATTCATGCGCTCGTCCCTTTCCGCTCGACTCATGCTTGCTAAAGAAATATCAAGCACGAACACAAGCACGAGCAACTCGTGAAAATTGGAATGTTTGATGAGTTATTCAATTTTTTTTTTAAATTTGGTGTTATTGAAATTTATTACAATTATTATTACAATTACATTATAATGAACTAAGTAGGCCCTTAATTGTTTCAATAAAGGCACAGCATAAATAAATAAAGTAAGGTTCATAAATGATTTACAAACAATAAAAATAGTTTTAAATAAGATTCCTTCCAGAATCATCTATTGACTAGTAGAAGGTAGAATGGTTGTAGTTCAAGAATAACAGATAGTCGAAAATAAAAATATAAAAGTCTTACCCTTTTTTTCATTTATTTATTTATTTATTTATTTATTTATTATTATTAAAATTTTTTTTAATCAAATAAGCGAGACAATCATGTCAAGTATTAGGCCTTTCTGCTAAAGGGGCAGATTTACTTACAGAAGCAAAGAAGGGTTTTGTGTTCTGGTTTATGGGAGTTGGAATCTCCTGTACCAAATATTCTATTTCTATTTTTGCAAATAGAGTTAATTATCGAAATGGTACACGAGAGATATAGTGTTTACCAACTTGGTAATCGAAAATTTTTGTTTGGCCGAAATGGTGCATGAACTTTGCATTTTGACTCAATTAGTATCTGAAGTAAATTTCATTGATATTTTTGGATAAAAATCGATAAAAATGGACATTAATATTCTACTATTTTTAATAATTTCTAACTATTTTCATCCAAACAATTTTCTTCGAACACTAATATTCTTCTGAAATGATAGTCCAAAATTCAAAACATAACAAAAGAACCATTAAAAATAGGGCACGTGACCATCACATGTCCATTTTTATTGATTTTTATCCAAAAACATGAGTAAAATTTACTTCAGGTACTAATTGAACCAAAATGCAAAGCTCACGTACCATTTCGATCAAAAAAAGTTCAATCACCAAAATAACAAACACTCCATTCTTCATGTACTATTTCTCCAATTAACTCTTGCAAATAAGAGTAGGTTCCGCTGCATATGAAAGAGGACCATACTTATATGTGAACAAAATAAAAATAGCAACAAAATATTTTGGACAGCAGATTTTCTTCTGGTTAAGGGTGATGATTCACAGACAAATCGTCAAAGTGACAAATTATACCGAGTAAAATTGCTTGTCAGATCACCAAAGTCGCTTTCAAAATATTTGCTGTCAATTATATAGTTCCTGGTTCCCGAAGTAATACAACACATTGAAGAAACACACCATAAAAAGTTTACACATTATTGATTTATATTTAGCTTAGGTTCTAGAGATTTACAAGAAATGTTTTTAGTCTCTCAATTGGTCTGTGGGGAAAATAATCCTAAAGCGATCAGAAAAAAAACATAAAAACTAAAGATCGGAAATAAAAGTAAAAGATTCGAAACACATTAGAGGACGATGATTTTATAATATATTTTTGTCCTTCGTGAACAGTGCAACAGGAAGTGTCGATCTATATATGAGATATAACGAAATATGGCGATCCGTAACATCCGATCACAATGTTGCTCATCCCTACCTACAACTATCCTATATGATGTTCATCGTGCTGTTGGAAATGAAATTACTTGAAAACCGTTTCCCAAATCAAAAAAACTTGTAAGGACCGAAAAAAAACGTACAAACCAAAATGTCAAAATCACAGTAAAAAGCCAAACGCAAATATAAGAGAGATGAACCAAATCCAATTCACTAGACTTTTAGATTCGGTTTCAAACTATACAACATATTGTAAGAGATAATCGAGATAAACAGCAAAAAACAACAACAGATGAGACAGATTTGACGTGGAAAATCTAATCGAAAAAAAAAAAAAAAATTCGTAGCAAGAGATGTTTTCTTCTTCCAGTATTTCATATAGTAAATAAGATGACCAGACGGTGGTTATTTATAAGTCCCACAAAAAATCGTAAACTAACAATTAATTGTTAGGATAAGTAATAACCAAAATTCTCAAAACCATAACCGGCTCATCGGACTCGCCTCAGAATGGTCCTTCTGATGGTGTGGATGAATTGATTTTGGGGGCACAAATGATTTAGTTACAATTCAAGACATCCCAACACATACCTACTGTTTTCTGAGTAGCAGTCAGGTCTCATATTCAATACAATTAAGTTGTACCTTGAAAAACCATAAAAACGAAAAGGTCAGGGGAGATATAGGAAACACTTAACACTTCAAAAATCGGTATTGTGTACTTGTCACGTCAGACACGTAGTACTAGAGACACTCTAAAATACATCCGGACACACAAAAATGTGTTGTATCCATGTCCTTGTGTCTATGTTGTGTCGTGTTTCTGTCTTTGGTGGAACATAGAATAAGAGAACACATATTAAAATATTATGATAGTATTTTTCTTTTCGCAGAAGGAAAAAAGATTATTTGTCATTCCCCTATGAGTGTCACTTAAGTACGAGCAATTGTATCATCTTATCTATTCATCTAAACTCCTAATAGTGACAAATAGTCGAGTAGAATCTAGTGATGCTCATTGGTTGTATAAAATTTGTTGGTATTTTTGTTTTTGGACTAGAGAAAGATGGTCCCACATCGCCTACACCATCAAGTGGGTATCTCAATATAATGTTTGTTTTTGTTGAGATATGCACATGGGGTGTGGTAAGGCACATGGGTGACATGTGAGGGTATTTTCCTAGGAGGAAAAATGATTAACTTCTCATGAAAATATTTATGCTTTTTGTCATGCTATTGGAATTTATTCCATAGAAGCGACTCGGGCTCGGGCTCGGGCTAAAGGGCGCTAAGTGGTGCACTTAGCACGTCGGCATTGGCGTGCGAGTTGCATGCGCGGGTGCTTGAGCAGGGTGCTGTGCGGGAGCTATGCGGGCTCATGCGCACTGGGCCACTGCGCTGAAGGCGATTTAGAGTCGGTTATAGAAAGATTGCATCTTTAATTCAGATCAAATTTTCTGGGATTTGAATTAATTTCGTTCTTATCTCTTTGTAACCGACTATGTGGCCAGGTTCCTTTATAAATACTCTCCTTGGTTGCTCTTTGGAGAGAGATCCGAAAAAGAGAGAAAGAGAGAGAGTGGAAGAGAGGTTGATGCGCCAAGGAGTCCAGGAGTTTGTGCGAGTTCAGGAGGGAGGTGACACGAGCGTTCCAGAAGTTCGTCGAGAGCTTGTTGGATACTGGGAGCAGATCGCGTATATGACGAATCTTGTTTTGAGCAACAGTGATTTTAATCACCCCAACAGGAGTTCTGTTTTGATCTTTCTTCTTGTTCTCTTTGTACTGTTCTATCTCATTGTAGCGTCTGTGAACATAAAGAGAAAAAAAAATTCTATTTGTAGTTTCCATTTTGTTACAGTCACTTTGTAACATGTTCTTGGAGGTGTTCTTCTTTGGAGTTGTGCATCACTTGAGGAGAGACTCTTGCAAGTTTCTGGTGTGCCAACTTCTCCCTTGGTTCTTTGTAATAAGTTGGAATCAAGTTCATCAGAGGACCAACTTGTTTATCGGAGGCTCTGTGTCTCGACGACAACTTGTATTCTAGTAGAGAGCGGACTTTCGGGTTTTGCTTGTAGCTCCGCTATTGACCCGTATTCTACCATCTTAGATCCGCCACGGGAATAACAATCTCAAAGCAAGATCCGAGTTAGATGAAGAACCGATCAAACATTCTCGATACTAGCTTTCACAAACTTGAGAAGTTCGATGGCGAACACTTCAACATTTGGAAGAGGAACATCTCTCTGAATCTTTGTCTTGTCAAAGTTGCTTATGTGTTGGTTGATCCTGAACCTACCATCCCTGAAGATGGAGGAAAGATTGAAGTTGGTGTGGCGTAGGACGCACACTCCAAGTGGAAGGAAGACAACTACCTCTGCAGGCTGTTGATCTTAAATCCGATGCAAGACTTGATGGCAGAGTCCTACAGCAAGAAAGAGAAGACAAGAGATGTCTGGGAAGCTCTTGAGAAGTATTACAAAACTGATGAAAAGATGTCAAAAATCTATCTCGTCAAAAAATTTTCACTATACAATTTGAAGACGAGAAGGTAATGCTGCCGCAAGTCAAGGACCATCTGAAAATGCAACAGAAACTGGAGGAAGATGGCATGAAGCAGGAAGACAAGTTCATGGTAGGGTCCATAGCCACCAAACTTCCTCCAGGTTGGATCAAGTTCAAGATTGACATGTAAGATGGAGATCCAGCTTGAAGATCTTCTTCACTGGATTCACATTGAAGATGAAGCTAGGGGGCAACTGAAGTTGGACTCCCTGTCCAAGCAGTTGGCAAAGGCCAACTTGGTGCTAGCTGGTGATTCCAAGGGAAAGTAGAAGGCTTCTCACAATAAGAAGAAGGACTTCAACCATCTAAAGGTGAAGTCGGCTTCGCTCAAGCTAAAGCCAAAGCCCAAGTTAGATGTGACTTGCTTTAATTGTGGCAAGAAGGGCCACTACCGGAGTGACTGCAGATCCAATCCCAAACAGACAGAGAAAGGTGAGTCTAACAAGGTTGTTATGATTGCGCAGGTTATCACGACTGGTGTCGACACTGACTGGTGGGTGGACACTGGCGCATCCTGTCATATTTTCTCAAGAAGGAGTTGTTCACCACATACGAGCCTATATCTGAGAAGGTTATGGTGGTGAACCAGGCACAAGATAAAGTACTTGGGACCAGAACGGTGGTACTGACCCTGACTTAGGGGAAGTCGCTAATGCTTTAGGATGTGAAGTATGTACTGATGATTGCCAAGAACCTGGTCTCGGAAAGTCTGCTTTGCAATGCAGGCTTGAGGATGGACAAAAATGTTGGACAGATGGTGATGTTCTATAAAGGAACATACTTCAGAAAAGTATTCTTTACTGAAGAAATGTTTAAACTTCAACTTATAACTCCACATGCAATTATAAATGCAGTCACTTCTTCTGGTTATTCTCTTGAGTTATGGCATAATAGACTAGGACATGTTCATTGTAAAATAATAAACAAGATGTCTAGTCTAGGGTTTATCTCCAAATGTGGGGGTAAGAAGGTGGAGAAGTGTGAGGTCTTTGTGCAGACAAAGATCACCAAAAAATCATTCAAGCAGGTTAAACGAAGCACAGATCTTTTGGAGTTGGTACACTCAAATATCTGTGACTTCAAACAGTTCTCCATAAAGGTCAAGAGGAAGTATTTCATTACCTTCATCGACGAATACTCGAAGTACGCATTCGTCTACATGATCAAGTCAAAAGACGAAGCATTCAAAAATTTAAAGAGTTCAAGGCTGAGGCTAAACGCCATACAGGACAACAACTCAAGAGACTCAGAAGTGATCGAGGCAGAGAGTATAGGTCTATTAAATTTATATCGTTCTGCAAAGAACATGGAATTGTCAATGAGACGACTGCTTTGTATTCTCCTCAATCAAATGTAGTAGCTGAAAGAAAAAAATAGGACATTGACAGAAATAATAAACTCAATGCTGTTGACTGCGGGTCTTGTAAACTGCTTTTGGGGAGGAACTGCGTTGACGGCTACGTTAATTCTGAACAGATTGCTGTATGCAACTTCCGATGTCACTCCTCATGAACTCTAGTTCAAAGTCAGATCCAATTTGAATGCCATTCGAGTATGGGGGTGTCTGACTTATGCGAAGCTTCCGGACTTGAAGATACATAAGCTGGGTACGAGGACTACGAAAACCATCTTCCTGGGTTATGTTGAGAAGAGTAATGCTCGAAGGTTTCTTGATATAGAATCAAATCATATCATTGAATCTCGTGACAAAAAATTCTTTGCAGATAAATTTGCAAGGCACAAGAACATTGTTATCGTATATATTCCGGAGAATAATGTGGATGCACAAGAGGCTAACGCTTCCAATGAAGATGTAGTCCAAGGAGAAGTTGTCATTCCAAAGAAACGTTTGAACCAGAACTCGCATAACCGGTATCTAAGCGAGCGAGGAGACCGAAGAATTTTAAAAAAGACTTCGTCAACTATCATGTGGAAGTAGATTATCTTACCTATGATGAGGCGAAGAAGACCAGAGATGCTATCTTTTGGAGGGAGGCTATCAATGACGAGTATGACTCAATAACCTCCAACAATACTTGGATGTTGGTCAATCTGCCTAAAGGAACTAAACCAATCGGATGCAAGTGAATCTTCAAGAAGAAGATGAAGGCCGATGGAATTGTTGACAAGTTCAAGGCAAGGTTGGTTGCGAAAGGGTTTTCTCAGAAGCAAAAAATTGACTACTTTGACACATATGCTCCAGTAGCATGGATGACGACCATCAGGATGTTGATTGCTCTGAGTGCAATTAACAAGCTAGTTATTCATCAGTTGGATATCAAAACAGCATTCGTGAATGAAGAATTGACCGAAGAGATTTACATGCAACAGCCAGAAGGATTTGTCGTCAAAGGACTCGAAGACAAAGTCTGCAAGTTGGTAAAATTATTATACGGTCTAAAGCAAGCTCCCAAGATGTGGCACGAGAAGTTTGACAAAGTCATAAGATCAAACGGCTACAAGGTCAGCGAGACGGACAAGTATGTTTACACAAAGTTTGCTAATGGGAGAGGATTCATCGTTTGTCTATACGTTGACGACATGCTGATCCTAGGCTCGGTTCTAGCACGAGTCACTGAGACAAAGAAGTTTCTCTCATCCAATTTCAGTATGAAGGACTTGGGGGAAGGTGATGTTATCCTCGGAAAAAAGATCATCCGGACAGACACTGTAGTGGCGTTGTCACAGTCTCATTATATTGAGGAGATGCTCATACTCTATGGATATTTAGATCTTTCAGGAATCGATACTCCGTACATGTGTGACAAAAAGCTGAAGCCAAATCCTAAGGAAAGCGTCAGACAGCTGGAATATTCAAGCGTCATCGGGAGTTTGATGTATGCAACGACTTTCACAAGGCCTGACATAGCTTTCTCTGTGGGGACGCTGAGTCGGTTCACGAGCAACCCTGGTGTGGAGCACTGGAAGGCTGTGAAGAGAGTAATGAGATATCTCAGGAGGACTCAGAAATATGCACTACAACGGATATCCGACAGTAGTAGAGGGCTTCAGTGGTGCATGCTGGTGTTCAGAAGTAGAGAGCGAAAGGTCCACATGAGGATACATCTTCTCCATGGATGGAGCTGCTATATCGTGAAAGTCGAAGAAGCAGACCATGATCTCTCATTTCTTGATGTAATCTGAGTTCTATGTACTGGTGACTGCAGCAGATGAAGTAGAATGGCTTCGGGAGCTCATGTATGATATTCTAGTAGTTGGTGTACAGATTCTGGCGATACCGATATACTGTGACAACCAGGAGACTGTAGCGGTGGTATCAAATAACCTCTTCAATAGTAAGAAGAGGACTGTGTGGTTGAGACACATGGCATTGAATGATCTGATAAAGACTGGAGTCATTGCCGTGATTTATGTTTAGAGCCAGATGAACCTGGCGGTCCATTCACCAAAGGTCTCAAGCGCCAGCTGGTCGAGGACACAACAATTAAAATGGGCTTGAAGATATTCTGATATTATGTCTTTGTAATTCAACCATAAAGTTTTATGCTATTAGTTCAAAGAAAAATCTACTAGGCATCTAGCTTTGGTTCAAAGAAAGATCATTGACTGGGAGAATATCATTTACAGTGGGTAGTTCTCAAGGACATTTTGGGATACGTACCCGGAACCACTATGGTCTACTGTTTGTTCTTGAACAGAATATTTTCTGTGGGAGGATGGCTTTAACGCCTTAATGAGTTCTCGGGCAGAGTGAATGTCCGGTGTGCTTTACAGGAAGCACACAGTTTCAGCACTACAAGGGACTTGTATCCCATGCTACAGTGGCGTGACACCAAATGAGGGAGTGAACCTCGGCAGAAGGATATGTCATAGCGGCGTAGCACCGCACATAGGCATGTAGCCTAATGTTGTAGAATAAAGAGTGGTAGGCAACACTACAAAGAAGCCGGTGATCTCATGTTACAGTGGTGTGACACCACATGAGAAAGTGAACCTCAACTTTAGGCTATGTCACAATGGCATAACACCGTAAGGAAGTGCAAGGCTTCATGCTGGATAGTTTGGCACTACAAAGAGGTTGAGACCTCATGCTACAGTGGATGATACCACATGAGGGAGTGAACCTCGACAGAAGGCCATGTCATAGCAGTGTAGCACCGCGAGGAAGCGCAAGACTTCATGCCAATGACTCTTTAAAAGAACTCACCTAGAGTGTATGGAAAGAGATACATGTCGTCCCTTGAGAAAAATCTTGTAGATGCCAAATATACATACACCAAAACCAGACGTGCACATGGCCTTTAATGTTCAACCGGAAACACAGATGATGTCATTGTGTGAGTAGAAAGAATTGCAACTATGGTGCAGAATTCAAGGCTTAGTCCATTATTATATCATACTGTTATTTGACCCATAAGGGAAGATTCAAGTCAAAGCGACATCTATCGTAATGCATGATGGACAGTCACTGTTGGGAACGCTTAACCCATATATTAAGATATGTGGGAGATTGTTGGTATTTTTGCCTTTGGACTAGTTACAAATAGTCCTACATCGACTACACCACAAAATGAGTATCTCAATATAATGCTTTGCTTGTGTTGAGGTGTGTACATAGGGTATGGTGAGGCACATGGGTGCCATGTGGGAGTATTTTCCTAGGAGAAAAAAAGATTAATTTCTCATGAAAGTATTTATGCTTTTTGTCATGCTCTTGAGATTTATTCCATAGGAGCTAAGCCCCAAATGGGCTTAGCGACTCAGATTCGGGCTCAAACTCGGGCTCAAGGGCGCTTTGTTGGCGCACTTTGCACTTAGCATGTCGACATCGGCGCATGGCGCTTGTGCGCTTTAGTTGTGGTCGTTTTATGCGCGAGTTGCATGCATTGTTTCTATCGTGGTTGCATGCGCGTGTGCTTGAGCATGGTGCTGTACGGACGCTGCGCAGACGCATGTGCGAGCTCATGCGCCGCTGCATTGCTACGCGCATGCGCGCTGGGCCACTGCGAAGTTGCGCTGCTGTGCATATGCGATGCTACGCTGAAGGCGGTTTAGAGTCAGTTATAGAAATATTGCATTTTTAATTCAGATTGAATTTTGTGGGATTGAATTAATTTTGTTCTAATATCTTTGTAACCGACTATGTGGCCAGGTTCCTTTATAAATACTCTTCTTGGTTGCTCTTTGAAGGGAGATCCGAAAAAGAGAGAAAGAGAGAGAGTGGAAGAGAGGTTGCTGCGCAAAGGAGTCCAGGCGTTCGTGCGAGTTCAGGAGAAAGGTGAAACGAGCGTTTTAAAAGTTCGTCGAGAGCTTGCTGGATTGTAAGCCCCTGTTTTTTTCAAAATTATTAAAACTTGGATTTTTCCAATTTTCTGGAATTTTCTGAGAATTTTCTGAATTTAAAATCAAGGTTCTTAATTATTAAATAATTTTTAATTGTTAATAAATAATATTATAATATCATGAAAATAATATTTTTGGGTGTAAAATAAAAAACTGGACTTAGGGTAATTTTTCTGGATTTTTCTGGGCCTCAGACCTATTTTTAAATGCCTAAAAATAATTTTTAATTAATTATATAATTAACTGATTTTTATTTTATTTATTATTTATTTTATTTTTATTTATTTTTCTCTTTTTTTCCTTCCTTGGGCCGGCCCGGCCCAGTGGACCGGCCCAGCAGCCCAGCAGCCCGCCACCTATCGGGTCGGGTCGGGTTGGTCAGACCCGAACCCGCCCACGACCCGACCCGGAGACCCGTTACCCCAGCCCCACGCCGCCCGCATCCCGCGCCGGCCTCCGCGCGCAGCGCCGCCCGCTCCGGCCGGCTCGTCCCGCTCTCCGCGGCCACGTCCCCCTCTCGCCCCGCCTCGGCCGGCCTCCTCCGCCTATATATACACACCCCCTCCTCCTCCGGCTACCTAACCTAACCCTAGCCTCCTTCCCCGGCCAACCCTCTCCGCCGTACCCCGCCAACGACCACCCACCGCCTTGCCCCCGACCTCGCCGCTGCCCAGCCACCCTGCCACCGCCGTCGCCGTCGCCTCCAGCCGCCTCTCTCCTCTTCTTCGCCGTCGACAGCAGCCGCCGCAACTCCTCGAGCAGCCGCAGCACCCCCAGCCCCCTCCGCTGCAGTCCAGCCGCCGGAGCCGCCAGCCACCGCCTGGGAAGCCGAACCCTAACCCTAACCCTAATTCGAAATTCCTGTGTCCGACACGTGTCGGACTCGGTTCAACCCTGATTTTCGGGTCCCCTTCAGGTGCGTGTAACTTTTTGTTCGTAGCTCTGTTTTCGATTCCGCAAATTACGTTGTGAAGCCTGTATGACCCTCTCGGTGCCCGGATAAACCGTTCGGGGCATCGGGTCCTGTGGTGATCGCACACCGCGATCCAAAAACAGGAAAAACCAGACCCTGTTTCACCCCGGAACTGGGTACGTCCCGCCAAACGGGATGACTTGGTCGCACGCGGTCTTCACAGATACGTGCGCAGCATTAATACGGACGTGTGAGATTTCACGAAAGCTGATTCGGGTGTGCGTGCACACCGGAATCAACGCGTATCCGCGGATATCGCCCCGTATCCGTCTTTTCTGTAATTCACCATAACTTCTTGTACACTTGTCAGATCGAGACCAAACTTACGCCATCGGACTCGTAGCGATACGCTGGTCCTGTGGGTCAAGTTTGGTTCGATTCTGAGAACGTTGACGAAATCGCGTGTCGTGGGCCCCACAGGCCCCGCTCGACGGGCGATTTTGTGATCGGCTCATCGGAATCCAAATCTGGAAGTTCCGTTGGGTTCGTATCATCGTTCCTGATCTGTTGACACTAAGTTTGGTGAATTTGGAGACAATTGACCCGGACACATTTTTCGGTGCAAAGCGGGCCCACCGACGGACCCCGTTTTGACCCGAAACTGCCATTTTTGCCCTTGTCTCCAAATTGGACCCAAGGACAGGCGTTTCTAGCTATTTGACATCTTCTGAGCGTGATGATAATGTCTATTTCAGCTTTTGGACTTATCTCTGGAAATTTCCCCAAGAATAATTAATCAGATCCAAACAACAGGCAAGTACCTGCACTTCAAGTTAAATCTTTATATTATGATAATTAATTCCCTGCTTTACTAGTACCCTTGATGATTACACCTAGTGTTAGAAATGCTGGATTTCATATCTTGAATATTGGAGTTCATGTCTTATTTTTCATGTCGGGTGGGAGAATACTAGAAGGCATGTAGTTTACCCTTTCCCCTGCCATATTTAATAGCTGTTGGTACGCGACTATACCTCAGCCGGATCTCGATTTTCCCTGTTTAATAGTCGTTTATGATGGCCGGATTAGCCTTATAAACCCCTACATGCCAACTATGTATTCTAAAACAAACACAAGTTCACACAGATAGTTTCTGGTCTTGTTTCTGGTCTTGTTATATTTCTTGCTGACTGTTGTAGTTCTTTTCCTATCTCATTTATTTCTGTTTTCTCATATTCCTGTTTATAGTTTTAACTCTGAGATATTGATGTTCTTTTATGCAATTTCTCAATATTGATACTCAATTTAATTGTCATAAATATTTAGTTTAATCTCGTTGTGCATTGTGTACTTTGCTCCTTCCTGACTGGATCTGTTGATTTAGGCGATGATGAGGACCTTGTCCCTACATATTATGGTCCCTATGAGGGGACAGATGATACTTATGAGGAGCCAGATCCCACCCAGGAGACCCCTGCTGCAGAGTAGATAGCAGTAGCTATTTCATTTATTGCTCTTTATCTTAGTAATCGGGTTTGTCCCCGATCTCATTTCTGATTTCTGTACTAAACATTTGAATCTGTTGTCGCACTTATTTTATTTGAAATCTTAAGTATCTGTTTCCCTTTATTATCTTGCCTATGCTATTTTGTGAATGAGCTAGTTTAGTTAAGTATGAATTTGACCTAGACAGCGTACTACCGCCGACTCTGCGGCGTAGGCTGGACGTACCCACGCACTCGTGTCCGAATTTCCGGGTGCGGATCGTGACACGTTTTTATGGTGGTCCATGCAGGTCCTATCCTCAAATAGGGTAATACCCTAGGACAGGGTATGGAATAAGATTGAGGATTCTAGGAAAAGCTCATTCACAGTATAGGGTCCTTATTTCAATTCTTGATATCATTGCTGCTCAATTTTCCTATCGCCTTTGATTTCCAAGTAATCTATTTTGATCTTCCTATCCCTTAATCTTTCAGAATGGTCCAGACAAGGAACACAGTAGGAGGCACATCAAAACCAGCTGAGCAGAATGTGCCCGAGACTCTTGCACTCCCGCCGCCTCCATATATTCCGGCAGTTACTCTGGATGGGGCACAGCTACTTGGAGTGTTCCAGGGACTAGTGGAATCCCAGAAAGAACAGACTGCACTTCTGTGGACTAGCCTCTCAGAAGCTCTTAGGTCCCAGGAGTCGCCACTCAAGAGACCAGGGAGTGCCAAAGACTTCAAGAACCTTAGACCCCTGGAATTCTACGGAACTGAGGGTATTCTCTATGCCGATGAGTGGATAGAGAATGTCGAGAGACTCCTGAAGACTGCTCGGGTTCCTGATGATCTCAAAGTGGAGTCCGCAAGCCTGCAACTGTTCGACATAGCTCAAACCTGGTTCAGAGATGAACCCCAACTATCTGCTCCTAACCTCACCTGGGAGGACTTCAAGAGGCTATTCAAGGAGAAATTTTACCTCGAAGTGGCTCGGGAAGCTCTCGAAAGCCAATTCGAGAGACTGGAACAAGGTAACCTGTCTGTTGATGAGTATACTGCTGAATTTAGCAGGTTAAGCCACTTTGCGGAGTACATGGTTCGTACCCCGGAGGACAGAGCCCGTAGATTCAAGAAGGGGCTGTCTCCGGATATTCGCCTTGCTGTCACCACCAGCCGAGCTCGCACCTATGAGGAAATCCTGAGCGTGGCACAAGGCGTTGAGAGAGACATGGGGCATAAACTAAAACAAGAGAGAGATACCGGAAATACGGGACCCAACAAACGCCCTTTTCAACAACAACAACAGCAGAGGGCCCCGCAGCAAACTCAGCGTCCTCTCCCTCGAGCTCCAGCACCCCAACACCAGGGTCAAGGACAGAACCAACAAGCTGCTGCTTGTAACTTTTGCCAAAAACCAGGTCATACTTGGCAAGTCTGCAGGAAGAGGCTAGGTGCCTGCCTCTACTGCGGCTCAGCAGCGCATCAAATGAGGGACTGTCCTGCTGCTCAAAGATGCACCGCTGCACCAAAGGCTCCAGTCCAGGCCAGGGCCCCAGCAGCACAACAGAGGGGACCCCCGCTTCCAACACAACAACAACGCTTTGCTCAGCACCAACAGCAGCAACAGAGGGGTGCACCGCAGCAAGGCCGTGCTTATGCAATAACTCTAGAAGAAGCTGAAGCCACAGCAGACGTGATCACAGGTTCTGTGCTTATAAATTCAATACCAGCCATTACTTTATTTGATTCTGGAGCTTCACATTCATTCATGTCAGTAGATTTCCTTATGAAGCATAGCTTAATCACTAAACCCCTTAAGAATTGTTATAAGATCATTACCGATGGAGGAATTATCCCGGTTAGTGATGCCTGTAACAATTGTCCTATTACATTATGTGGAAGAGAACTGTATGCTAGGCTACTTGTAATGCCAGTTCCCAGTTTTGATATTATACTGGGTATGGATTGGTTGAGTCAACATCATGCCACTATAGACTGCCACAGAGGTAGTGTAATCTTCAGGCCCCCTGACAAGCCAGAATTTGAATTTGCTAGAGGTTCAGAGAAATGGATAATAACAAAATTTGTGGAGCCCTAGTAACAGAGGAATTGCCACTACCTATCATCTCTGAATACCTTGATGTCTTCCCTGAGGATCTCCCAGGCTTACCCCCAGACCGAGAAGTTGAATTCTCTATTGACTTAGTGCCGGGAGCAGCACCAGTATCTCAAAATCCCTACAGAATCAACAAGAAGGAGATAATAGAACTAAATGAGCAAATCAAAGAGCTAGAGGACAAATGTTTCATTAGGTCTAGTGTCTCACCCTGGGGAGCTCCAGTATTATTTGTGCCCAAGAAGGACGGAACGTCCCGAATGTGTATTGACTATAGGGCCTTGAATGCCTTAACAATTAAGAATAAGTATCCCCTACCCAGGATAGATGACTTATTTGATCAATTAAGTGGAGCTCGAGTATTTTCAAAGATTGACTTGAGGTCTGGTTACCACCAAGTAAGGGTAAGGAAGGAAGACATCCCTAAAACTGCTTTCAATACCCGGAACGGACACTACGAATTCTTAGTAATGCCGTTCGGGTTGACGAATGCTCCAGCAGTTTTTATGAACTTAATGAACAGAGTCTTTCAGAAATATCTAGACAAATTTGTAGTGGTCTTTATTGATGATATTTTGATCTACTCCAAGACCCCCGAAGAACATGAAGAACATTTGAGGCTAGCATTGGAGACTTTGAGGAAGGAAAAACTTTATGAAAAATTATCTAAATGTGCTTTCTTCCTAGACAAAGTAGAATTCTTGGGACATGTTGTGACTGGAGATGGAATAACAGTAGATCCTAAGAAGATAGCGGCAGTAGAATCATGGCCCACTCCAGACTCTGTAGCAGAGATTAGAAGCTTCCTGGGACTAGCTGGCTACTATCGGAAGTTTGTGAAGGACTTTGCTAGAATTGCTGAACCCATGACAAAATTAACAAGGAAGGATGAAGAGTTCACCTGGACTGATGAATGTCAGCATGCTTTTGAAGAATTGAAGAAAAGGTTGACTACTGCCCCTATTCTGACCTTACCTTTTGGAACCGGAGGATTCGCTATTTATAGTGATGCTTCTGGAAAAGGTCTAGGTTGTGTATTGGAGCAGAACAAGAAAGTAATAGCATATGCCTCTAGACAGCTTCGACCTCATGAAAAGAACTATCCAACTCATGATTTAGAACTGGCAACTGTCATCTTTGCTCTTAAGCTATGGAAGCATTATCTTTATGGAGAAAGGGTGGAAATATTTACGGACCATAAAAGTCTAAAATATATCTTCGCCCAGAAAGAGCTAAACATGAGGCAAAGAAGGTGGCTGGAACTAATGAAAGACTTTGATATCACCCTTCAATATCATCCTGGGAAGGCCAATGTAGTTGCTGATGCTCTAAGCAGATATCCTATGGCGATGTACTTGACTATGGACCGGCACTTGCTTGAGGACCTGGAAAGTTTAGGTATTGAGGTAATTATCCCAGGAAAAGAAGGCCAAATGATGAACTTGCAGATTCAGTCTACCTTAATAGACAAGGTCAAGGAGACTCAGTTTCAAGACGAAGGTCTGCGAAGCCTTCGAGGTCAAGTGCAAGCTGGATTAGTGGAAGATTTCAGAATTCATGAAGATGGATCACTGAGGCACGGAGATAGATTATGTGTACCTCAAGGAGACATAAGGGAAGAAATTATGCAAGAGGCGCACCGATCGCAATACTCTATACATCTAGGAGCCAACAAGATGTACAAGGACCTGAGGACGCATGTTTGGTGGCATGGCATGAAAAGAGAAGTAGCCAGGTTCGTATCTCGTTGTTTAGTGTGCCAGCAAGTCAAGGCAGAAAGACAAAGACCTGGAGGATTGCTTCAACCACTCCCCATTCCGGAGTGGAAGTGGGAACATATCACAATGGATTTTGTTTCCGGACTTCCAAGGACACCTAGTGGAAAGGATGCAATTTGGGTGATAGTAGATAGACTGACCAAGTCTGCACATTTTCTACCTTTCAAAGTAGGGCTATCTACAGAGAAGCTGGCAGATTTATATATCAGACATATTGTTAGGTTGCATGGAGTTTCAGTAAGTATTGTCTCCGACCGAGATTCAAGATTCACCTCTCACTTCTGGAAGAGCTTACAAGCCAGTTTGGGGACTCAACTCAAATTCAGCACAGCTTATCATCCCCAAACCGATGGACAATTGGAACGTACAATCCAGACACTTGAAGATATGCTTCGTACATGTGTTCTAGATTTTGGAGGATCCTGGGAAGACTATCTATATCTGGTGGAGTTCTCTTATAATAACAGTTACCAAGCAAGTATTGAGATGACTCCATTTGAAGTTCTGTATGGACGAAGATGTCGTACCCCGCTATCATGGGACGACGTTGGAGAAAGAGCCCTGCTGGGACCAGAGATGGTGATCGATTCAACTGAGAAGGTAAAACAAATAAGGGACAGACTTCGAGTGGCTCAAGACAGGCAACGACATTGGGCAAATAGCCACCGAAGGCCCTTAGAATTTGAGGTAATTAAATTTATGAAATTCAAGTCAATTTAAATATTTTTTTGATTATGGAACTAAGACTTGATTATGACTTTATTAAAGGTTGGAGAACTGGTATTCTTGAAGATCTCTCCGACACGTGGCACCATTAGGTTCGGAAGGAGTAAAAAACTCAGCCCAAGATTTATTGGACCTTTTGGCATTCAGGAGAAAATCGGAGAAGTGGCATACCGACTGGCATTGCCACCCTCTCTGGATGGAGTCCATAACGTCTTCCACGTGTCGCAGCTGAGAAAGTACGTGTCAGACCCCAGCCACATTTTGGATCACTCAGAGCTCGAAGTAGGCCCAAGTTTGACTTACCAAGAGCAACCCGTGGAGATACTGGATCGATCGGAGAAAGTTCTACGGAACCAGGTCATTTCCCTGGTTCGCGTAGCTTGGAAGCACCATTCTCCCGGCGAATCCACCTGGGAGCGAGAAGACGAGATTAGAGAGCGCTACCCTTACCTTTTTGAACCCTGAGGTATATTTTAATTCTCGGCCTTTCCTTTCGTGCCTTTGTTATTCTTAAATTTTGAGGACGAAATTTTTTTATAAGTTGGGTAGATTGTAAGCCCCTGTTTTTTTCAAAATTACTAAAACTTGAATTTTTCCAATTTTCTGGAATTTTCTGGAAATTTTCTGAATTTAAAATCAAGGTTCTCAATTATTAAATGATTTTTAATTATTAATAAATAATATTATAATATCATGGAAATAATATTTTTGGGTGTAAAATGAAAAAACTGGACTTAGGATAATTTTTCTGGATTTTTCTGGGCCTCAGACCTATTTTTAAATGCCTAAAAATAATTTTTAATTAATTATATAATTAACTGATTTTTATTTTATTTTATTTTATTTATTATTTATTTTATTTTTATTTCTTTTTCTCATTTTTTCCTTCCTTGGGCCTGCCCGGCCCAGTGGACCGGCCCAGCAGCCCAGCAGCCCGCCACCTATCGGGTCGGGTCGGGTTGGTCAGACCCGAACCCGCCCACGACCCGACCCGGAGACCCGTTCCCCCAGCCCCATGCCACCCGCATCCCGCGTCGGTCTCCGCGCGCAGCCCCGCCCGCTCCGGCCGGCTCGCCCTGCTCTCCGCGGCCACGTCCCCCTCTCGCCCCGCCTCGGTCGGCCTCCTCCGCCTATATATACACACCCCCTCCTCCTCCGGCTACCTAACCTAACCCTAGCCTCCGTCCCCGGCCAACCCTCTCCGCCGTACCCCGCCAACGACCACCCGCCGCCTTGCCCCCGACCTCGCCCTGCCCAGCCACCCTGCCACCGCCGTCGCCGTCGCCTCCAGCCGCCTCTCTCCTCTTCTGCCCCGTCGACAGCAGCCGTCGCAACTCCTCGAGCAGCCGCAGCGCCGCCCTGGGCCGCCCCCGAGCCGCCGCCTCCGCCCGAAAGCCGCGCTGCCCTCCGCCGCAGCACCCCCAGCCCCCTCCGCCGCAGTCCAGCCGTCGGAGCCGCCAGCCACCGCCTGGGAAGCCGAACCCTAACCCTAACCCTAACCCTAATTCGAAATTTCTGTGTCCGACACGTGTCGGACTCGGTTCAACCCTGATTTTTGGGTCCCCTTCAGGTGCGTGTAACTTTTTGTTCGTAGCTCTGTTTTTGATTCCGCAAATTACGTTGTGAAGCCTGTATGACCCTCTCGGTGCCCGGACAAACCGTTCGGGGCATCGCGTCCTGTGGTGATCGCACACCGCGATCCAAAAACAGGAAAAACTAGACCCTGTTTCACCCCGGAACTGGGTACGTTCCGCCAAACGGGATGACTTGGTCGCGCGCGGTCTTCACAGATACGTGCGCAGCGTTGATATGGACGTGTGAGATTTCACGGAAGCTGATTCGGGTGTGCGTGCACACCGGAATCAACGCGTATCCACGGTCATCGCCCCGTATCCGCGTTTTTTGCAATTCACCCTAACTTCTTGTACACTCGTCAGATCGAGACAAAACTTGCGCCATCGGACTCGTAGCAATACGTTGGTCCTGTGGGTCAAGTTTGGTTCGATTCTGAGAACGTTGACGAAATCGCGTGTCGTGGCCCCACAGGCCCCGCTCGACGGACGATTTTATGATCGGCTCATCGGAATCCAAATCTGGAAGTTCCGTTGGGTTCGTATCATCGTTCCTGACCTGTTGACACTAAGTTTGGTGAATTTGGAGACCATTGACCCGGACACATTTTTCGGTGCAAAGCGGGCCCACCGGCGGACCCCGTTTTGACCCGAAACTGCCGTTTTTGTCCTTGTCTCCAAATTGGATCCAAAGACAGACGTTTCTAGCTATTTGACATCTTCTGAGCGTGATTGTAATGTCTATTTCAGCTTTTGGACTCATCTCTAGAAATTTTCCCAAGAACAATTAATCAGATCCAAACAACAGGCAAGTACCTGTACTTCAAGTTAAATCTTTATATTGTGATAATTAATTCTCTGCTTTACTAGTACCCTTGATGATTACACCTAGTGTTAGAAATGCTGGATTTCATGTCTTGAATATTGGAGTTCATGTCTTATTTTTCATGTCGGGTGGGAGAATACTAGAAGGCATGTAGTTTACCCTTTCCCCTGCCATGTTTAATAGCTGTTGGTACACGACTGTACCTCAGCCGGATCTCGATTTTCCCTGTTTAATAGCCGTTTATGACGGCCGTATTAGCCTTATAAACCCCTACATACCAACTATGTATTCTAAAATAAACACAAGTTCACACAGATAGTTTCTGGTCTTGTTATATTTCTTGCTGACTGTTGTAGTTCTTTTCCTGTCTCATTTATTTCTGTTTTCTCATATTCCTGTTTATAGTTTTAACTCTGAGATATTGATGTTCTTTTATGCAATTTCTCAATATTGATACTCAATTTAATTGTCATAAATATTTAGTTTAATCTTGTTGTGCATTGTGTACTTTGCTCCTTCCTGACTGGATCTGTTGATTTAGGCGATGATGAGGACCTTGCCCCTACATATTATGGTCCCTATGAGGGGACAGATGATACTTATGAGGAGCCAGATCCCACCCAGGAGACCCCTGCTGCAGAGTAGATAGCAGTAGCTATTTCATTTATTGCTCTTTATCTTAGTAATCGGGTTTGTCCCCGATCTCATTTCTGATTTCTGTACTAAACATTTGAATCTGTTGTCGCACTTATTTTATTTGAAATCTTAAGTATCTGTTTCCCTTTATTATCTTGCCTATGCTATTTTGTGAATGAGCTAGTTTAGTTAAGTGTGGATTTGACCTAGACAGCGTACTACCGCCGACTCTGCGGCGTAGGCTGGACGTACCCACGCACTCGTGTCCGAATTTCTGGGTGCGGGTCGTGACATGGATCCTGGGAGTAGATCGCGTATAGGACGAATCTTGCTTTGAGTGACGATGATTTTAATCATCCCAGCAGGAGTTTTGTTTTGATCTTTTTTCTTGTTCTCTTTGTACTGTTCTATCTCATTACAGCGTGTGCGAACGTAAAGAGAAGAACAATCTATTTGTATTTTTCTTTTCGTTGCTGTCAGTTTGTAAGCTGTTCTTGGAGGTGTTCTTCTTTGGAGTTGTGTATCACTTGAAGAGAGACTCTTGCGAGTTTCTGGTGTGCCAACTTCTTCCTTGGTTCTTTGTGATAAGTTTGAATCAAGTTCATTAGTGGGCAAACTTTTTTGTCGGAGGCTCTGTGTCTCGACGACAACTTGGCTTCTAGTAGAGAGCGGACTTTCGAATTTCGCTTATAGCTCTACTATTGGCCCCTATTCGATCATCTTAGATTCGTCTCGGGACTAACAAAATTAAATCTCAAGATATCCACTTACCTCTTCATCTTAACAACGCAACTAAGCTTCTGAGCTACAACAACATTTTTATTTTGAAGTAAAATTAAGAAAACTGCATTCAAGAGATGACTCTTTTTATAATTTAATTCTTTCATTAAAATCATGCCAATAACATCTATTGACTAGAAGGTCTAGTGCTTGTACTCCAAGAATAACTAAAGAGAAAGTAAAAAAAGGAAAAAGAAAACTAAAGGACTTGACTTTATCTATTTTCTATAAATTTGACTATCTTTTTATCCCTTTAATCGAACAAGGGAGACAATTATGTCAATGGCTACCCCTTTATAACTAAAGTGGCAGATTAGATAAGGAAAGAAGTGTTGTGTTCTGAATCTTCTGATTCAGAAAAACAAATGTCAAAGTGGCAGATATTATACTGAATTGCCTTGCTTGTCAGATCACCAAAGTTACTTTCAATATTTGCAGTCTTAATATATCGACATAGTTCCTGGTGTGATCCAAAGTAACTATAACACAGTGAAGAAACACCCCCATAAGTGGAGAAAACTTTAGGCTATGCAACATAGAAAATTTGATATAAGATTTGACAAAATTTTATGACCGACTATTGATCTAACGTCAATCATATTTTGAGGTATCGATCGATATTGATCCAATACAACCAATATCGATACGGTTTGACATGTCCCGATACAATACCAATTGATACCGATATATCGACATTGGGGTTCTTTTTTTCCCGGTCAATTGGACAAAAAAATTTGAATCAAAAAGACCAATCAGCAAGTGTGTAAAGAATATAAAAGAAAAAATCTTATCTATCGCAGGTAAAACAATAGACAATGATGATTACTATTTCATTTAATTTTAAAATTACTAAGAAACAATACATAAAATACTTAAAATTATGCATAAATATAAAAAATACTATTTTTTGTAAAATTTTAATAATTATTTTCTTTTTGATACCAAAAAAATCAAAACTTCGATATGAAACCGTTTATAGTGCCGATCAAAATATTCATAGCAAGGATCCGACACCGACATTGCGAACCTTGATGACAACCCTCTATGGTAGTGTCAAATTTTTAGCTAAGGTAGCTATGAGCATTAGAGGCCATGACATACTACTACCAGAATAAGTCAAATTAGCGACGTCTAGAAACGTCGCTAAATGGCATAAAAATATCGCTAACAATATTTAGCGACGTAATTAGCAACGTTTCAATGAAGTCGCCTTTAAGCTAGTCGCTGACCAAAAAAATGTCACAAAACGTCGCTATAGCGACGTTTTCTAGCGACATATCTGCGTCGCTATATTAGTATGGGGAGCCGGAGTCCGGCGGAGGCGGCTGCCAACGCTGCTGCTGCTGCTGCTGTGTCCTTCGTCGGGGAGCCGTAGTCGACGGAAGGTGGGCGGAGGAAGGAGAGGAAGGAGGAGCCGGGGAGGAGAACGGCTGGGCAGGGTGGCGGCGCCGGTGGCTCAGGGCGGCGACGGTCAGGCGAGGCCGGAGCGGCGTGGTGGTCGGAGGGGATTGCTGGGTCGGGGGAGGAGAACGGAGGGGAGGGTTTTATAGGCAGGCGGCGGGGTCGTGGCTCCGGGCGAGGCGGAGGAGGGGCCGACGGGTGCGGGGACGTGCGGAGCGGGCGGCGCGGCTACGTGGCCGGCGAGGCGGCGGAAGAAACGGCCGGGCGGAGCGGGTCGTGCGGAGGGGGAGGAGAAAATGGGTTGGCGGGTCTGCGGGTAGCGGGTCGGGCGGCAGGTGGACCCGGCCCGACCCGATAGGGAATTGGGCTGGGCCGGATGGCTGGTTGGGCCGGTTTGGGCCGGGTCGGCCCAAGAGAAAAAGAGAAAAAATAAAAATAAAATAAAAAAATAATAATAATAATTAATTAAATAAATAAATACATAGTTTTAGGTGAAATAAAATTAGGTCCGGGGTCCAATAAATTCCAGAAAAATTATCCTAAGTCCATTTTTTCCATTTTACACCCAAAAATGTTATTTCCATGATATTTTAATATTATTTATTAACAATTAAAAATCATTTATTAATTGAAAACCTTGATTTTAATTACAGAAAATTCCCAGAAAATTCCAGAAAATTGTGAAAAATTCCAATTTGAAATTCTTGCAAAATCTGGGGGTTTACAAGGACGCCATAAGATCCCGTACCGTAGTACGTACCCCTCTGGAGACCACCTGTGGCGGTCACCCACAGCTCATCTGCCGATGGAGCTGGAGAGGGCTGCGACCAAATCCGTCACACTTGTACCCCTTAGCAGGCTCTTCGATAGCACTTGATAAATCTTTTACCTATTTCCATATCGTGTATCCGGGCCATCTTGGCGGTGGGTTGGCCTTCTCCATAACGCCCGTACGAAAAGCATTCCTGTTCGTCCGGTACGGATAATCCTTCGAGAAAAATTGTCGATGACAATGAAGAAGCACAATTTGCCTCCGTGTTTCAAACGGAAAGACTTAGTACGGTTCATACAATACGGACATGAGAGACAACCATGAGTGCTCCATCCCGATAATATTCCATAGGCCAAAAAGTCGTTGATGGTCCACATAAATGTTGTCCTCATCTGAAAATTCTACTTTCTAGAAATATCGTATGTATTGGCACCTACTTCCCACAGCTGATTTAAATCATCTATTAAAGGCTATAAATACACATCGATGTTTCTCTTCGGATTGTTCAGACCCGGGATAATAACGGTTAGGAACATATACGGAGTATTCATGCACATCCAAGGCGGTAGATTGTACGGAGTGACGATCACAGGCCAACATGAATACTGGGAGCCCGAAAGTCCGAATGGGATAAAATCATCGGAGGAGAGACCCAATCTGACATTACGTGGATCCGAAGCAAAATCTGGATACTCTCGATCAAAGTGCTTCTATGCTTCTCCATCGGATAGATGATCCAATACTCCTTCGATTTGTTCCCGCCTGTGCCAACTCATGTTTTCTGTAGTCTCCTTTACCATAAACAACCTCTGCAATCGTGACGTCAAAGGCAAGTAGTGCATCGAATCGGTAGGCTTTCTTGCACCGACAGACTTTTCTCTACCAGTGGCCTTGTAGCGACCAACACCACAGAATCTGCACGCATCTTCATCCTTGTCGTCTTTGTAGTACAACATGCACCCGTTGTAACATCCATCAATTTTTTCGTAGCCCATCCAGAGTGATCTCACCATCCTCTTAGATCGGTATAAGTCTTTAGGCAACTTTGCACCCTATGGCAAGATCTCTATAATCAAATCCATCAGTCGGTTATAGCATTCTTGCGATATGTTAAAATCGGACTTGATGCTCAACAATCTTGTAACTACATCCAACGGTGAATGATCCTCACAACCAGGAAATAATAGAGTCCTTGCATTCTCCAGCAACTCCATGAGCTTCGCAGCATAGACATTCAGTGTCTCCTCAGCTGCATCATGATTGTCCGAATCGAAACTTGTCCCCACCGTATGAAAAATCATATTCACCCACCCGTCGTCGTAAGCAACGCGGTCGTGGACATCCATATATGGCTCTACATAAGGCTCCGACTTCGATGCTAAAGTCACAAGTTCTTCGTGCACGGTCCACTGATAGTAATACGGCGTGAAACCCTTCGAGTACAAATGATATGTGACTTCTACTTTTGGATGATATTTCAAGTTGCGACATCTCACACACGGACACTTAATTTTGGTACCGTCCATGTACTGAGGGAACGCCTTGGCGAACTGCAAGAACTGCTGTACACCCTCTATAAATTTATTTCGTACTGTAAACTCCCTCACCCAAAATAGATATTTTGTGTATATTTTATATTATTATATTTATTATAGATGTTGAATTTATTTAGAATATTCTCTTAGTTAATTAGAAAATAAAATTTTTAGTATATTTACTTATATAAATATTTATTTAGAATTATTTTAGGTTATTTTAGATTTTTGGAGATTTTTCTAGAATTTTTGGTAATTAAAACTTAGAAAACATAAATTTTTAGGACTTCTATGATTTACTATACGACCATACTTGCATGTCGTTCCTACCAAATATTTATTTTAGTTTAAAATATTTAATTATATTTTTGTAATTTATTTAGAATTTTAAGAAATTTATTTAGATTTTAAAATTATTTAGAATTTATTTGGATATATATAGTCTTAATATTAGATAGATGCTAATTTAGTGTTAATAGATATTAATAAGATTTTATAAATTATTTGTATTATCTTTAATTATATTTAAGATTATAAATTATTGAGATAAATTCAAACTCTATTTTAAATTAATTCAAATCCTGAACCTACTAGGAAATCAACTTCATGCATATCCTATCCTTATTTAAATTCATCATAATCCTATCCAAATTAACCAATCCTAGTCGTATTTAATTAAGTAGTGTCCACCATTATAAATATCTCATCCTTCATATTTTTCTTCCCCAAATTCCTCTCTTTTTCGTCCAAAAAATAGTTAAAATTCGTCATAAATTCAGCCTCATTTTCTACTAGTTATGACGAATTAAAAAGACGATATCTCCTAGCCCCGGACTCCAAACGCGCTCAAGTTTTTTTTTTAGAACGATAATGCGGTTAGCTTTCTGATTATATAAATTGTTTTTCTAAATTATGAGTATTAAATTCTGGAAAATTCGTAGAGCACAGCATGTCCGAAAATAGATGTGTTTCGATGTTTTCGCGATTCCGGGAGAACCAGGAATCAGAATCACGAACCGTTTAAAGTTTCAGAAAGCTAATGTCGAGATCATCGACATATATTTTTTCCAGAATTTATTTCGAAGTATTTATATACTGTTAATTCTGTAGAACTTCTAGGTTAGAATTTAACCATCGGTGCACAATACAAAATTTGTATGTGCCATAATTCCCAAACGAATTTGAATTCGGATGAGCCGTAAATTTTAGTATGTTTTTGATGCTGAAATCTACAGGAAATCATGCATAAAAGTCAAGTTTGTATCGGTTGACTTTTCGGTCAACAGATCGCCTCGATTTGTGTGCCATGAGTCTCGAGTTGATAAAATTCAGTTTCTTTGGACAAAATTTAGGAATTAACATAAAAATCAGAATAATAAGATTAAAATAGGATTTTAGAGTAATTATTCTAGAATTAAATAAATTAAAATAAATTATCTTTTGACGTGATAAATTTGTAATACATAGGCTATTTGGACTGTGACTTGGACTCTGATTCATACCAGCAGCAGGACCCCAGGAAAGATACCTTGCCAAGTTGTTTACAGTATTTTGCATGCTTAGTATATTTTTGTATATTTATTTTCCTTTCTGTTTATTTATTGCATGTGCAGTTTCTTCAGTCATACTATATATTAGATATGTTGACACACACATGGCACCTAGTATCATGAGAGGACAATCATTAGGCGTATGGGCTTTTAACCACTCTGGTAAACCATAGTATATAGCTCGCACTACGGGCGTGTGTCGCGCTGGTCGCTACCCCCGCGGTATGTCGATTTTTGGAGTCTCGCTGGTCGCTACCCCCGCGGTATATCGATTTCTGATGTCCATTGACGTGTGTGTGAGTTGTGAGGTAGATCGAGTAGCCTACCCTTGCCCATACGTCAAAAAGTTGTCCTTATTTGCATTCATATATATGGTCTTGTACAGCGTACTTATTTATTTTCAAATTATATGCATATTTACTGTATTCAAATTGGCTCGTATTTTCTGTATCTTGTTACGTCCCTCTGAGGACCTGGTCCGCTGCCAGGTGTATCTTTTCTTGAGTATTTGCAGGAGCGCAGATTTGGATGGTTACATGTGATCCGAGGATGTCTTCTCTTCGAGCTGTGATGGATAGCTGGTATTCTTCTATTGTGTTATGGTGTTGTACTCATATTGTATTTGCTCTTATATTCGAGTTGGTAGTGGATTTGTTTCCATCCAACTATCATCCTTAGATACTTCTTATTGAGATCTAGTTTCATAGATACTGGTTATTTATTTCTATATGATTTTGGTGGATGAGATTTAGATTTTACCCTATGACTTGTATTATATTTCATACCACTTGTGGATTGATATTCATGTACAGCGTACGTGTGTATATGGTTTCTATATATTGGAGTTCATATACATACGGCTGGCGTGTTACGTGTCCTAGTCCTACGTATTTTGGGACTGGGGCGTGACACGTACACCGCATATGTCATCAGGATGACGGTTGTACATCCACGAACGATGATGCAGATAGTAATTCATATCCATTTCTAGATACTTCTGCAAATATGAATAGACATTGTTCAAGCATATACTCATGTAAATATTTGATAGTGTATACACCTACTCGTCTACACACACATAAGAATACTCAGGAATACCCAATTATGTTATATACATACTCGTCTACATACACAAAAGAATACTCATGAATATAGTACATGCACTGATACACCTAGTCCTAGCAGTGATACTTCTTCGTTCAACTCTGTATCATGGATACTCATATTACAGTATATCGGTGAGTGTCAACTCTGTATCCTGGATATCCATACTTGATATTTGTTTAGGCCATGACTTTCTAATTGAAAAGTCAAGTCATGGATATCCAGTGTCAATTTTTTTGGTCCAGGATACATAGTTGACACTCACTGATACACTCCTGGATATCCAGACTTGACATGTATACGTGTGTCCGTGTCCGATAAAATGCTTATAACCTTGTCCTCGATATCGTGTCCTAACTTTTATATCCATGTGTCCTACAATTTTACCATACATATCATGAAATGACATGATACAAACATGTATGTTTGTTCGTGTCCGTGTTAGGGTTATTGTATGTGTGTTAATTTGTCCGCGTATTCGAATTTGGGTTAGTGTTAGTGTCCGCATGTGTATGTGTCTCCGAGTTAGGATTAGGATAGGGTTAGTGTCCACAGCACTGAGATATCCACACACACACACCCTCACTGTACTATACACATGTGTGCACTGTACAACATCTCACTTGATACCCAAGCTACGTCTAATTAACTCAGATAGGGTTAGGATCTGTGTCGTATCTCGGCTTTGGATTAGGGTCTGTGTCATATCCTGTGTCATGTCAGTGAAGAGAGATAGGATTAGGGTTATGGTCAGTGTCATATCTCGTGTCGTTTCAGTGACATATCGTGTCTGTGTCAGTGTATGTGTGTGTCATGTCTGTGTCAGTATATGTATGTCGTGTCTGTGTCAGGGTTTGTCTGTAACAGTGTGTGTGTCGTGTCTGTGTCAGTGTCATATCGTGTCTGCATCTGTGTGAGAAAGAGAGAGAGAGAGAGAGAGAGAGAGAGAGGGTTAGGGTTTACCTAGAGGAGGAGGAGGAGGAGGAGGAGGAGAAGCTCGAGGTCATCGGAGGGGAGGAGCCACGCCGGAAGGGAGGATCCGTGCGATAGGGGGGCGCTCGGGGGGTGGGGAGCCGGAGTAGGGGGGTTGTGGGGGAGTCGGTGGGGTAGGGATGGGGGGAGGAGGAGGACGCCGGAGGGGGGGGGGGAAGAGGGGGAGTTTTTCAAAATTTTGGGGAGGAGTTTGACAGAATGGGAAAAAATAAAATCCTGAACCATATATTAAAATTTTTAGCGACGTCATCAATAGACGTCGCTAAACGTCGCTAATTAAAAAAATTAGCGACGTCATAAATAGACGTCACTAATTAAAAAGTTTGCGACGTTAGCGATGTTGCTAAAAACGTCGCTAAAAATAAAAAAAAATCAATGTAGGTAAAGACGTCGCTAAACATCGCTAGATCAAAAAATTCAGCGACGTTTAGCGACCTTAAAGAAGCTTATAGCGACTACTCTTTTAAAAAACTGAAATACAATCGCCAAACGTCGCTATGTGTCACCAACAGTGACGTATAGCGACGTTTATTTTTGGAGTCGCTCAAGTCTTTAATATTAGCGATATTTTATAATGACGTTGCTAAAAATGTCGCTATTTCATCATATTTTGGTAGTGTACAACCTAGATGGTTAGTTGGCAACCAAGGAGCACCCTCCGAGTGGAGAAAAGTTCACACATGCTTAATTTCTTTTTTGCTTAGGTTAAAGAATTTAGAAGATATGTTTCGAGTCTCAGTTGGTCTAACAAAAACATAATGCTTTGGACTCTTACTTACCTTACATTGTGTACATAAGGGGTTGTTTGGTTCGACGAAATAAAACAAAGTGGAAATCTGAAAATTCGATATTTTGCATACGCATTACCGTAAAGTAGATCAAAGTTAAAAATATTTCGTTTTGGTGCTTTGAAGAAGTGGATGTTTGAATTCAGCTATAAAGTTTGATATTTGGTTGGTTGTTGAAGTAAGTGAAAAAGTATAATTTTTTGTCGAGGTGACATGAATTGTAAATCTTTCTTTTGTTAAAGTAGAGAGGAAGCAATCCTTCAACCAAATGTACGAAGTGAAATAAAGTTTATCATTCCCGCGCTCCATTTCGAAGTTCGATGTCAAAATTTTAATTTTATGGTAACAAGATTTACTGTTTATGTCTAATCATAGCAAATTTTGCATGTAAAATTTTCAACTATATACTTAAAGTAGTCCAAAGCCTCTAAGAAAATAACCAACATGAACATACGAACATGAACAAATGAGCTGCAAGTGGAATAAGGCTATGGCCAGAAATACATAAATAGAGAAGTTTTCAAGAGCACGTAAGCATACCTCAATTATATTGATAGACCCGGTGTGAGCATTGACCAGAGATTGCAATGTTCTTTAGTGAAGTTTCTTTGCCAGTTGTGGTCCCTTTCCCATGATGACATTATGTCAAAGCCACACGGCTAGGAATTGGAATAGATACGATATCTATCCCCACAAATCCAGCAATGTCCTACGCTCAAAGAGCAGATGAACTCTCAAGACTAAAATCCAATACATGTCATTCTTGAGACGGAGTTTCTTAAGGAACCTTCTTCAAGTTCTATCTCAACCACCCTGGCTTGACCTTATGTTTTACTGCATATATATAGCACATCCAACTATCCATACATTGTCCATCAGAGAACTGATGGAATGTTCCAAAGTTAGACACATCACGCTAGTGAACTGCAGAGTCAGAATTTTAATTTATTCTGGACTGGTGTTCATATCGTACCGTGTCCGGTTATAATCGTGTACAACGTACTAAAATAATAGAAACTTAACAAAAAAAATAAATAGTTTACCTGGTAGACTCTCTTCAATATCCTATTTTACCATCAACAGAAAATTTGCAATGTGGCAGAACTCGTAGAGAGTTTGAGGATTCGTACGACGAAGGAAGTGCCGACGGACGTTCTTGTTGTAGCTTCTCCTTCTGTTGTCGTTGCAGTACGACGATGACGCATTCTCGGTTATGATAGAAATTTTTGGTTGAAGATGAAGCATATGAGATGAGAGAATGTGAGCTACAGAGAGAGTGGTTGAGTGAGGGAGGAATGTTTGTCCAGAGAGAGGATGAGGAGGGAGGGGGGCACTCAATAGAGGGATTCTGAAAAAAGAATAGTTTATAGTGTACATTATTTTGTACTATGTACATGGAATATATATATATATATATATATATATATATAAATAAAAGAGTTGGGACTGTTGTGGACTTCGAGTGAACTGAAATTTAAGGTGAAAGCTGAACGAGAACTGATATGTATAGAAAAAAGAATGGATGAAGTAATTATGAAAGCAATGTGAATGAGTCTCATATTGCAGAAAAAAACACTAAGAGCTGTAATCCATCCGATATTTGATGCAATAACTTGCTAATGAAAGAAATCAACTATATATATGCTCGTGCACTGTTCTTCTGATAAGTGAGTAAAGCTATAACCTCTCTCGTTAGACGGACGGTCTTAAAATCAAATCACATAAAATATGTGGAACAATTGACCTAAATGACATACAACACAACGTGCACAAAGTCCTGTTCGTATCGCCAGACATCTCATTATAGAATACACATATTCAACACAATTAATTCGTACCGAAGAAACCAGGAAAGCACAAAAGGTTGAGGGAACTATTACTCGTTCTTCTAGACATGCATCCAACTAAATTTCAACCTGATACCCTCAACTATTCCAAATGTTTAATTTGATATCATGAACTTTGATATTTGCTAACTTAAAACCCTCCCTCAACAAATATTTTCAACTTGGTACCAACCGTCACTCACCGTTAAATTTTTCGTTTTTTTAAAAAAAGGACCAAAATGCATGCACCCTTTTCTCCCAAACCCCACTCACCCCTGCCGGTCGGCCCCCGTCCGCTGGCCGCGCCCCCGGTTTCCCCCCTTCTCTCCCGCAGGTCCACCCCCACTGCCGCACGCTGTCCCGCGTGCCGCCGCGAGATGCCCCTTGCGCCGCCGCGAGATGCCCCGTGCGCCGCCCTGAGCTGCTCCGCTCGCCGCCGCGTGCTGTTGCTGCCGGAGAAGACAAGGGGAGGGGGCTGCCGAAGAAGAGTTAGGGGGAGGAGAGAGAATTGGAGGGTATTTTTGATATTTGTCATTTTAGGTTAACACCGGTAGACAAAATTTTGGGGGGGGGGGTATTAAGTTATCACCTATCAAAGTTCAGGGTAGCAAGTTGAACAATTAAAATATTTGGGAGTATCAAGTTGTAATTTAGCCTAATAAAAATTGTTGGTCTTGTTTTCTTTGGACTAAGAAAAATAGTCCCACATTGACTACACCACCAAGTGTGTATCTCAGTATAATACTTTCTATGTGTTGAGGTATGCACATGGGGTGTGGTGGGGCACATGGGTGCCATGTGGGGTGTTTTATTAGGAGGAGAAATGATTAACTCCTCAATGAAAGCATTTATGCATTTTGTCATTCTCTTAAAATTAATTCCATAGGAGCTAAGCCTCAAGGGCGCAAAGTGGCACATTGTTGGTGCACTTAGCACGTCATCATCGTCGCAAGGTGCTTTCGTACTTTTATTGCGCTCATGCACTCATTTTACGTTCGAGTTTTATGCTCGGGTTGCATGCACGTGTTGCATGAGCATGTTGCATGAACGTGCGCTGAGCGGGTGCTGAACGGGCGCTGAGCGGGCATTGAACGGGCTATGCATTGGTCAGCGATTGTGGGATATCGATTTTGTATATTGGTTTTTTAGTCTCACATCGAAAAGGAGAGGAGGATGGGTTTCCATCATTCCCTATATAATGAGCCCTTTAGCCTCATTTTGAGACACCCAAAATTGAGAAAGACGAGTCCAAAGTAAAGTTACGTGTAGGCAATTCTAGTGGGGTGTGAATAGAATTTTGTGTCTCTAGTGACCAATTAAAAAACTGATCAAGACTAAGTCCAGGAAGCGACTACTAACAGAGTAAATAATCAGAAAATACTAATGCGGAAAGAAAATAAAGTAAGGAACAAATAGAATAATTTTATCCTGATTTTTCTCGTGGAGGACTAGTCCAGGCCCGAGAACTCTAGTTCGGAGTTGAAATCCACTATCCGTGAAAACACAAGCTTTGATCCGAAGGCTTGCCACTTATTTACAGACACGAGCTTTGATCCGAAGAGCTCGAAGACTTCACTTTGCAATGAAAAACTTAGAATTTTTAAGTGAGAACACTTTACAACTCTTGCATAGAACTTTTAGTTGAATCACACTGAGATACTTGGGGCTTAGGAAGTTTGTGGATAAGGATATTTGGAAGAGTATGACGTAGAATTTATAGATCTTTAGAAGATTGAAAGCTTGAGAGATGATTTAAAATTGGAGAAATTATGCAATATTCATACTAGTCGGGGGGAGGGGGGGGGGGCAGAGTTTGGGTCGAGTTCTGTCCTTAAACGTTCAAAAATTCGAACGTTGGATAGCTCGTCATAAAGTTGAGCAAAAAATTAGGTTGCTGATTTTTAGGGCACCAAGCTTGGCCCGAGCTCGGCCTGCCTCAGACCAGAAGCTCTATAAGGTGGGTTGAACTGGTTTGGTTTGGTTCAGTTTGGGTTTAATGCTTGGTGGTTTGTTTGGTGTAGCTATAGAAAATGTGTTGAGTAGTTGACATGCCATAGTGCGACTCAACTTACATGTTTCCTAAACTCAAACAAGGATAAAATTATAGACTCTGAATATTACAAAGATGATGTAGCAATAGTTTGACGAATTTTGTTGATGTCACGTCCAACAGTTGATGTGTCGTATTGAGTCATAGCAGATATCAGTGCGTTAATTATTGAAATCAGGTTGACTGTGATCCAGTTTGGGTCAACAATCTCTCCCATTTTGATAATTGATAAAATAATATTTGTATGCCTCAATATTCATACCTGAACACATGTTGAAGAAAGTATAAAGAATATGGCATGGTTGAATAGAAGTAGCTCTCCCTCAAATAATGAATATCCAAGTCCAAGATATGGTCATGATATAAGCACATAATATAAGCACATAATGGATTTTCACATAAACATTTACGGTTCATACATAAGCAAATATCAAATATCATAGCAATGCTATTTCTCCCCCTTTATCATTTGTCAAAATGGATTTGCTCCCCCGTAAAGGAACAAGCTAAGACAAAGTGAAAGATTAACATAGCTAAATGTGTAATAGGACCAAATATAAATGTGTAATAGAACCAAACATAACAGAACATACCATAAGCAAAAAGTCTAATATCTTAAAAAGAGTCAAAGTACAATCATCCAAACATAGCTAAATAGTGCAAAAGTAAAATAAACTAAGTGAAACTAAAACTGAATATCATCAGCAACATCTAAAAGTAATCCGCCACAATCATCAAGGAGTAGAAAAGATAGTCAAAAAATTATAAATTTTAAAATTTGAATTCCAAAACAAAAGATAGAATGTGCGATAAATATGTGAACCATTATCCAGCACATAAGTAACTATCTTAGGTTAGCTGAAGGGGTCGGTCCCAGCTAGCTGTAGCCCAAAGATACTTAAATACTGTGTCGCTTAAGACTGTTTACGCCTCTATGACAGAAGGACCCTTTCGATTTTTACCTTAAATAATGTATCATATGTGAATAATGAGTTTGCAAATATTTATACAAATTAAAACTATTGAATTGTGTTTTCATCCAAAATTGTCAATTCCCGACGAAGAAAGTTAAAGCGATCTTCGACTAGTGGATTAGTAAAAATATCTGCTAGCTGATATTCAGTGTCAATGAATTCTAAATTTATATCTCAGTATAATTGATGATATCTCAAAAAGTGGTGTCTTATCTCTATCTGCTTAGTGCGTGAGTGACATGTTGGGTTCTTAGTCAGATTGATCGTGCTGGTGTTGTCACAAAATATAGGAATGTGCTTATAAGTTAAATTATAGTCTGCTAGGGTTTGCTTCATCCATAAAATCTGAGCGCAAATACGTCCTATAGCAATGTATTCAGCTTCAGTAGTGGACAGTGCAACAAAATTTTATTTTTTGCTAAACCAAGAGACTAGAGCTTTACCTAAGAGATGACATGTGCCGTTGGTACTTTTACGGTCGACTTTGCATCCAGAAAAATCAGCATCCGAATAACCGATTAGGTCAAAGGACATAGTTTTGGGATACCACAAGCCCACTGTTAAAGTGCCCTTAAGGTATCTAAAGATACGCTTAACTGCTCTCATGTGTGATTCCTTAGGGTTAGCTTGGTACCGAGCACATAGACAAACACTAGACATTATATCGGGGCGACTAGCAGTCAAATAAAGTAAGCTATCAATCATACCTCGATACTTACGCTGGTCGACTGGTTTGCCGCTTTCATCTAGATCCAATTTAGTTGAGGTAGCCATCAGGGTGCTGATTGGTTTGATGTTTTCTAAATCAAATTTCTTCAGCAGGTTCTTTGTATACTTCGACTGGTTGATGAAAGTTCCTTGTGAGTTTTGTCTAACTTATAATCCAAGAAAGAAGTTCAGTTCTTCCATCATGCTCATCTTGAACTTATTCTACATACACTTAACAAATTCTTGGCATAATACCTCATTAGTATACCCAAATATAATGTCATCAACATAAATTTGCACCAATAATATTGTGTCATCAATTAATTTTATGAAAAGTGTCGTGTCAATCTTTCCTTTTTGAAAAATATTTTTAAGAGCTTAGACGTTCATACCAAGTGCGAGGAGCTTGTTTTAGGCCGTAAAGAGGTTTCTTAAGCTTGAAAACATGATCAGGAAACTTATAATTTTTAAAACCAGGTGGTTGTTTGACAAAAACTTCTTCTTTAATAAAGCCATTAAGAAAAGCACTTTTTACATTCATTTGGAAAAGTTTAAAGTTTTGAAAGTTTACAAATGCATACAACATGCGGATCGATTCAAGCCTCGCAATAGGAGCGTATGTCTCATCGTAGTCGATACCCTCCTCTTGGTTGTATCCTTAAGCTACAAGACATGCTTTGTTACATGTGACTGAACCTTCCTCATTAAGTTTATTACGAAAAACCTATTTAGTACCAATGACCGGATGTTCATCTGGTTTAGGAACAAGTTTCCAAGCCTGATTTCGTTCAAATTGGTTGAGTTCTTTTTGCCTTGCAGACATCCAAAATTCATCAAAAAATGCTTCTATAACATTTTTAGATTCTATTTGTGATATAAAAGCTATGTTGGCTGTAGAATCTCTAATTGCTGAACGAGTACTTACACCTTTTGATACCTAACCTATAACAAAGTTCTCTGGATGGTCTGTTGTGAAGCGCAACTTCTTTGGCAAGTTTTCCACATAACTTGTTCCAGGGGTTGTATCGTCAGGGGTAGAAGATGTTGGCATTTCATGTTCCTCCTCATCATCATCAGGGGCTGCTACTTGACTGTTATACTCATTAAAAGTAACATTAACATGTTCTTCAACAATTAATGGGCGCTTGTAGAAAACTTTGTGTCCCTTACTCTTGGATGAACATCCAACAATTAATGGCCCCGAAGGGTGCGGATGGGGGGTGGGTGTGGGCGAATGGGGGGGGGGGGGGGGGGAGCAGACGTCAGCCGTGGGCCAATCCACGGTCACCCCCTCTGTGGTTCGTTTATCATTCTCCTTTCTGAATAGCAGTCAAATCTCATATTGGATACAATTAGGTCATACCCTAAAAATCCAGGAAAACGAAAATGTCAAGGGAGCTAGGAAACATTAAGGCCTCGTTTGGTTCGCGGAAAGTAAAGTAAAGGAAAGGAAAGGAAAGGAAAGGAAATCAATTCCTTTTCTTTCCTTTCCTTTGGGAAATTACAATTCACAATGATTTTTCTTTTTCGATGTTTGAAAATGTCAAAAAAATTGGAAGGAAAAGTGAATCCTTAAAGTTGAAAAATTGATTCCTTGGTTGGATGGAGGGAACCATTTTCTACCATATTTTTTTTCCATTAGGAATTAATTTTCTTTCCTCCTCAATTTCTTTGGCTCCTAAATATAGAAAAGTAATCACTTTCCTTTTTCCAATTACATGATTCTGCGAACCAAACGAGGTCTAACACTTCAAAAATTGGTATTGTGTCATTGCCACGTCAAACATGGACTAGAGACACTCTCTAAAATACAACGGGGCACACAAAAATGTGTTGTATCCATATCCTTGTGTCTATATTGTGTCGTGTTACATTTGTCTATGGAGGAACATAGATTAAGAGGAACAAATTAAGATAGTATGATAGTATTCTTTTTACAGATAAGGAAAAGGAATTATTTGTCATTCCACTAGGGGTGTCGGCTAAGTATCAACAATTGTATCATCTTACATTTTCATCAAAATTTCTAATAGTGACAAATATTCTAGTAGAATATTGATGGTGTTCTTTGGTTGTATGAAATTAAACCTCAAGATATCAGGCTCAAACTGGCGCTCCTGAGCTCAAAAAACAACATAACTAACCTTTTGAGCTACGACATTTTCATTTTGAAGTAAAATTAAGAAAACTGCATTCAGCACAATGAAGATATGACTCTTTTTATAATTTAATTCTTCTATTAAAGGCATGCCAGAATTGTCTTACAAAATTATTAAGGTTCATAAATGTTCATCGTGTATTAAAATTTGTTTCTGAAGATTGCTTGGGGAAGGATCTGTCTATATTCTACTAGTCTCTGACAAGAACATCTATTGACTTAAAAGGTCGAATGCTTGTAGTACAAGAATAACTAAAGGGGAAGTAAGAAAAAAAAAAAAAAAACTAAAACTAAAAAGTTTGACTTTATCTCTTCTCTGTAAATTTGACTTCTCTTTTTCTCCCTTCTGTCGAACAAGGAGGACAATTATGATGGACACTGCATGGATCTGTCTATATTCTACTAGTTTCTTTGCCAGTTATGGTCCCATCGCCATTGTGTCATTAAGTCAAAGAGACACGGCTAGGAATTGGAGTACGATATCTATCCCCACAAATCCAGCAATGTCCTACACACTCAAGAAATTTCTGAGTAGCTGAAGAAATGTAAGACTCTCAAGGCTAAAATCCAATAAATCTCATTCTTGAGAGAGTTCTTGAAGGAACCTTCTTCAAGTTTTATCTCAACCACCTTGGCTTGACCTTATGTATCCATACAGTGTCCATCAGAGAACTGACAGCAAACAGTGATGGAATGTTCCAAAGTTAGACACATCACGCTCAGTGCCGGTCCTACGATCTGCGGTGCCGCTGTGGACAAGATATAGAAAAATTTAACTTTTCTTATCCATATTTTGGGTTTTATTTTGAACGGACCTTTAATGAAATAGATTTTAGATATGTGCATGTTCTTTTTTTAGAAAATTATATTTTAAACTTTTTTTTTCCTCAAATATTGGATTTTTATGTAAAAATAATAATAAAAAAGATTAGTTAAGGATTGATAGTATGCCTAGACTACTTTAGGAAGAATGAGCCTCACAAATTAGAGTCCAGGGACGGTCATCTAGTACTCTCATGCTCTGGGTAGGTATGAGGATACTCTTACTAAATTTAGGACCCTCAAATACAATCTTCAAATTTTCATGTTTCATAAATATTTATTCTTGATGTCCCTATTCTTTGGTCAATGCAATTTTAACTACTATATTAACTTATGTAATTTGTATTTGAGGTACTCATGTCAATTAAGAAATCTTGCTAGTAAAAAAAAGACTTAATATAATTACATATAACAACTACTTATTTAATAAAAAATGAATACATTTAATCATAGGGTAATTTTTTGGCTTTCTTAATCAGAATTCTAGGTTGGATTTTATTTTAAGTAACTAAAATATGAATTATCAATTTGTAATTGCTAGTTATAATAATTTTACTTTACATATAATTCAATATATATATATATATATATATATATATATATATATATATATATATATATATATATATATATATATATTGTTTCATATTATGGAACCATCATATGTTACATGGGTTGGATTGTAATTGAGGGGGATAAGAGGATGAGATTAAAAGGTGTGGACTCCACCACCTTTTAATCTCAATCATCCAACACAAATCCAACCCATATAACATAGTGTGGTTCCATAATATGAAACCATCCGAATGGTTTTATATATACCTTGATGTGGCGGTCTCAGCGCGAAGAGCGGGAAGATATTTCAAATTCCAACATATCTAGATTTCTCATCCAGAATACTCCTCAGTAGTGAGGCGCGCCTGAGAGGGTTTCCAGTACCAGTGCCCCCTCATCAGCATTTCGTTGAAGCTCAAAGCGGTCAGCACCGCCCTGTAGGCGTGGAGCAGGAACACTTTCGAGAATCTTTTTCAGGCCGTTAAGGATGCAGAACGGGCGGCAGGGCTATCGAAAAGCGCCTACGCAACGAGTGCTACCAATGACAATCCCAGCAGATTTCATGTCGACCATGAAAAACTGCAGCCGTGCATTACAGTGGAAACTTCCTTTTGAAAACAGAAAGCGCGGCTAAAATAGGATCACCACGGTGATCAAAACTCTTCTTCCAAGCATGCGTTCGACACAAGCAGAGACGCATTTTTATCTGTTAGTGCCGAGGCTTAATCAAAGATGGTGGAACCAGAAGTTGAAGTCGAGATCAGGAGTTCACAAGAGTTTCCTTCATTATATCTCTCGATCCAACAAGAAGATAATATAAATATCTGATTACAACAGAAAATAAGATAATAAAATAATCAGAGAAAACTATTTTCTCGTTCTTCCTTATAATCGCAGTTGCAAACGGACAGAATAAAGTTACAACTAACAGAAGAGATAAGAAAGAAGAAGAAGAAGAAGAAGAAGAAGAAGAAGAAGAAGAAGAGGCTTTGCTTGCTGGGGTAATAAGGATCACATTTGCTCAAAGTAAGATTTGCCCCACACGATATGCTCCCAGAAACCAGCAAGTTCACGTAGAACTTCTTGAACGCTCACTGTCACCTCTGTCTGGACTCACACGAACTCCATGGACTCCAATGGCGGCATCAGCGACAAATCTCTTCGTCTCTGTCATGCCCCAGTCCCAAAATATCGAGGGACTAGACACGTGGCAATGGCCAGCAGCACACACCAATGGGCAAACCCAATTTAATGGGCCCATCATGATGTACTTAAGCTGTAGTACAACAATAAGGGTCTACTATACTAAGCTCATCCACAGAAATAAATACATCAATATCGGAATCATAATGCAATATCAAGTCTTAATAAACATAACTCGGGGAACAACCCGATAATGAGTCTGGTACAATAGTCAAGAAATAAGATAACAACATCATATACTGAGTATGGATGTCACGCCCCAGTCCCAAAAATGTCAGGAACTAGGCCACGTGTCACTGGCCAGCTGACACGTCACTAAGGGCTTAATCCACTTTGATGGACCCAAAGGGACGTGCTACGCTGTCCTAAAATACTACAAGTATAGAACAGGTAAAACTATCTCATCCACAACAAAATGTCAGAAAAGCAAGTGCTGAAATATATATATAACTGAGTCTGATACAGTACACAACTAGTGAGAATACAAGCCTACTACAAAAACTGATAATAGCGCAGAAAAATCAGATAGACTAAGCAGTGTCTATCTGATCAAAACATCTCCATCTCCAGGTAGCAGCATCTAGGGTCAAGCCTACTCTGAGGGTGTCTCCTCGAGCTCCTCCTCGGTAGCACATCTGGCCTCCTGATCAGGCCCGTACACTGTGGGGTAGAAAGCCTCATCTAGATCTGGCAAGGAACCAGGTCCTCAGTGGGACGTAACAAGATACGGAAAAATGACATGCCATGTAATGTAAAATACTGAATAAAGAAATAAAATAAATACAGGGTACTAACCATACTAAGTGAAAATGCAAATAAAGATCCAGTAGTACGCATGGGAATGTGTGGCTAGACATACGCTGACGTAATTCACCAATCGTGGCGACTGGCTAGTATAGGTGTCGTATGCCCCCGACTCAGGGAACTCTGCAATCGACCATCTCCAAGGAGCATGGTGCGAAGGTATAGAACATTTGTGGAGGGGGTGTCCCATACGTAAACTAGTTATCTTTCCCATCCCAATGAAACTAAATGTCAAGTCGTACATTTCCTGAGTTATTCTAATCCGTGATGCGGGTCATACGTACTGGTAGCTAACCAAATACGCAGCTCACATTCATATATGTAAATGCAACCATGTTGCGTGTTCTCGTGATAGGGTCTAGGAGAATATATTAGGATATTCTCTCAGCTGTTAGAGAGTCTGTAATATCATGTCAACATAACAGTTGACTGTACCCAAGGCAGTCTCAGGTGATCATGGTATATGAATTTTCAGAACAAAGTAGATATCAACAATTTAATTTAAACAATACTTGGCAAGGTATACTTGCCTACTCCCTGATAGTGTTGAAACCCTGATTTTACAGTCAGTTGTGAAGGTGCTGGTGACAGGGGGTCACTGGCTGTGCTGTAGTTGGTTTCTGTTAAAAGAATAGGCAGGGTTCGTGAATATCATGGTGGTAATATAAAACATATATATATATACATATATATAGTATTGATATATATATTTAGTAGGCATAGATATAATATATATAATAGTATATATATATAGAACAGATAAATGCAGGCAATAATATATAGTAGCAGGGTATATCCACTGCGATAAATATAGTATTTATCAGGGTGTATCCTCTGATTTATATAGTATAAATAAATTGAATTGACAGGACAGTAATTAAATACATATATATTATCAGGGTCTATATGTGACCACTGTTAGTAATTATATATTTATAGATAGGCTGTAATATCCAGCATATAATATTATGTAATAAATGACATTGCAGAAATTGAAATATAATATAAATAATTAAGCTGTATTATCCAGCAGGTATTTAATATATATATATATATAGATAATATATATATATATATAGATATATATATATATATAATATAGGTGCAGGAAATTAAATGCAGAAAATAAATAAATGGAAAATACACAGTATAATATATATGTTATATACAAATTATATAAATATATGTATACACATATATTTATATATTTAACAGTATTAAATATATACATAATAGTAATTATGATATAATATATACATTTATACATATACATATATACATATATACATAATATACATATATAATTATATATGCATTATATATACATAAGTATATAAAGTATAATATATATTATAATATATACTGTATAAGAAAAGTATATATATTATAATATAATATATATAGATATATATATAAATATACATAGTATTATACATATATATATACATATATATACATATATTATATACATATATTCATGTATTATAGCTTATATACGTATTTCTGTATAGTATAGTATATTTATACCTTACAGGTGGCAGGGGGGGTCCCACGCGGTGTCGCCGGCGGGAGGACGGCGGCGGAGCTGGCCGGAGGCGGCCGGAGGAGCAGCAGCAGTGGCAGTGGCCACTGGCAGCAGCAGCAGTAGCAGTGGCTTGCGGGGGCGCTGGCCGGCGGAGGAGCGGCGGAGGTGGCCGGGCAGGCGGCGGGTTCGGGAGAGGGGAGGACGGCGGTGAGTTTTGTGGTGGTGGTGGAGGTGCACGACGGTGGTGGTGGCGGCTAGAGGCGTCGGGGAGAGGAGTAGCAGCAGCTACGGTTAGGAGAGGGTGGCTGCTGCGGGGGCTAGGGCGGCCGGAGGCGGCGTCGTGGAGAGGTGAGGGTCGGTGGTCCGGTGGAGGGGAGGACGGCGAGTCGTCTGGGTAGGGTGGCGGTGGTCGGCGACAGCCGGAGGCGGCGGGGGAGGTGAATGGGAGTGGTGGTGGTGCTGTGGAGGTGGTGATCGGGTGACACTGTGGAGGCTGGCCACGGCGGAGCGGCCGGCCGGAGGTGGGTGGCAGTGGTCGGAGGGAAGGGGAGGGGAGTGGCGACGGGTTCGGCGGCGGTCCGGTGGGCGGAGGGTGGCCGTGGTGGTGGGGGAATGGGTTTGAATGAAGGAATGGCTAGGGTTTATATAGGTTATAGGCAATGGCATTTCTGTAAATACCTAGAAGTTCAGGGGTATTTAGGTAAATTTGTATTTTGGAGATATTTTCACAGGATTTCTCTGGATTTTATGGTGGGTCCCACCCACCTATGGTCTAGCCAATAGGATTTGGCCACCTAGCATGCAATTTGCATATAAACCCCTAACTTTTCAATAATTGCATAATTGCATAAAATTTGTATTTTGCGTAATTTCGCAATTTACCAATTTTCAAATACTGATTTCCCGTAATTCTGAATTGTACAAAAATGAGGGAAATAGCTGGGGAAAAATGGTTTGGACAGTGTGGGGTGATTCTGGGCAGGTGCAGGGTCTGATATTGCAGGTGATACAGTCATCGTATTTATTATTTAATAAATACTGCGCACGGTGTTCACTAATTATTTAGAGGCTATTAGAGTCATAATTTTTCTACGGTGTCAAAACGATAATTGTAATACAATTAGAGTAGAATATTATCGTATTTTTGGTTGGGCAATCAGGTGCCCACTGGTCCTCAAATCTCTAAGGGTACAGTGATGGATAAAGAGCAGAAAATTAAATAGGAAATAAATACATACGTTTGTAACGATATTTGTGCGACTAAAACGAAGCATCAAACGAGGTTTCTGGAAGTTGCACAAAATACAGAAAAAGTAGTCTGACTAGTCTAGAGCAGGAATGTGAAATTTGTTTAGGGTTAACAGCTAGTGTGATGCCCTAGTCAATTGTGTAATGAACAGGTGCACAATCAATATATAATAAATAAAATTTCAAAAAGTTGCACTAATTCTAATTAGTCAAAATTAATCCTAAATTACTGAAATCTGGTCGAGGGAGTTTACAATGGATAAGACATATACTCAGAAGAAATCATCGACGATCACCTCGTCTTCTGGATCTAGTACTGCTCCAGTGCTTGCTACTGTTCCTGCTTCTGCTCCTGTCCCGTATACCTCGGGGTAGATCTACTCTGTTATTCCTGGGGACATAATCCAGATCCAGGGCCTCAGGGGACATAGCAAGGTACAAAATAACTCAAGCCAAAATAAATGCAGTGCAACAATAAATGAATCAATAGGGTAAACTATATAACCAGCTAAGTGAAATGCAAGATAAGAGCATCACTAAAACTCAGGCTGAGACCACTACAAGCTCGTTGTCGGGGAGCTGGTAGCGGTAATATCACGTAATGGGTCAAGCTCGGGTTTAGAGTCTTGAGTACCGCATTAATAAGGGTTCATATATATAATCAGCATGTAGTCTGTGTGTCTCTCCCCACCCAATATAATCACACGTCTCATGTCCATGTCACGTGAGATCATATCTAATGCAGCAAGTCATAATAATATCTAAGCATGCTATATCTATGTCATGAATCATGTAACCTATCCAGAATCACCATGAATATCTCAGGATATTCTGTCTCATGAATAGTGTAAGGTGTCCTGAGGTTTGTCGTAATTGATAAGTCAAGCACGAGAATGTATTGGGTCTCGATATCCATGCCTAGGTGACATTACACAACTCTGCGTACAGTATTGACACCCAAATATTATTCGGATGCTAAGTAATGTCACACGATCCTAGGTTAAGTATGTACATCATATAAATAAATCAGAATAACAATATGAATCAGGTACTGCAAGTTTTGGCAAGGTACACTTGCCGAGGGTTCTGACTCCAACTGTTGCTTTGGTATCAGCGGAATTTGCAGGTACTCCTTCGGTTGCTGAAATAAATATTACCATCAGATTCAGAAGATATCAAATAGCTAGAATTGCATGTCCTTGAGTCCAATTTGGACACAAGTGCAAAAGTGACAGTTTCTGGTCAAAGCGAGGTCCACATGTGGCCCGCTTCACACCGAAAAATGTATCAGAGACAATGTTCTTCAAATTCGTCAAACTTAGTGTCTATAAGTCAGAACGACGATACGAACCCAACGGAACGTTCAGAACTAGATTCGGATGAGCCGATCACAAAATCGCCCGTCAAGTGGAGCCGCGGGACCCACGATACACGATTTTGTCAATGTTCTCAAAATCGAACCAAACTTGGGTCACATGACCAGCGTATTGCTACGAGTACGATGGTACAAGTTTCGTTTCGATACGACGTCTATACACGAAGTTACAATAAGTTCCAGAACATGGCCGATACGGGGTGTTGTTGACGGATACGCGTTGATTCCGGTGTGCACGCACACCCAAATCAAATTCCGCGAAATCTTACACATCCGTATTAACTGCGCGCACCTTTAGGTGAAGTTCGCACACGACCAAGTCGTCATGTTTAGCGGGGCGCACTTAGTTCCGGGGAAAAATAGGATGTTAATTTTCTTAATTTTGGATCGCAGTTCGCGATCGCCACAGGATGCGACACACCGAATGGGTTACACGAGTATCGAGAGGGTCACGAAGGGTTCGCGTCACAGCAGACGAAATAAAAAACGGGACAGCGAGGAGAGAGAAATGGTCACCTGAACAGGGCTCCCTAGAATACTGATATGCGCGCTTCGCGAGGTGGCTAGGGCTAGGGTTTTCGCTGGTGACTTCGCCGGAGGCGGCCGGAGCTGGTGGCGGTCGGGGATGCTATGGCTATGGAGTCGTCAAGGCGGCATCATCGACCGGGGGCTGCCGGAGTTGGAGGCGGCCGGAGGAGACAAAGGTGAAGGCGGGGCTGCTACTATTGCTGCTAGGCGGAGCTCGGGGGCTGGAGGCGGCAGAAGCGGTGACAGCAGGGTGGCTGGGTCTCTGGTCGTCGGAGGAGCTGCGGGGAGCGGCGTTAGATCTGGAGGCTGGAGGAGAGAGGTGGCCGGTGGAGAGAGGTGGAGCTCGGGGGCTGCTCGCGGTGGAGGAGGCGCTGGGGAGAGGCCGGGGACGACGGTGGAGACGACGGTGGCTGCGGGGATTTAAATAGGAGGAGCGGGGATGAGCGGGGAGGAGCTGGGCGGCCGTTGGCGACGGTTGCGGGAGCGGGAAGGCTGAGCGGCGGCAGTTACAAGCAGAGGAGGCGCGGTGGAACCGTTCGCAGGGGAGGCGGAGAGCCTCGGCGGGTCGGCCGGTGTAACGCCCGCCACAGCACGGTGCGTTACGCTGAGTCGGATTGAATGAACAAATGCTGGTTCCATTTGATTTGTTCGATTTTGGGAAGAAGTATTGATTGAGTTGTTTCATGTGCAGATGGCTAGCGGGTTTGATGGAAATCAGGTGTTCGTTCAGAGCAGTACTGAGATAGCTGGGTTAGAATAATAATGCCATCTTTCTTAGTCCGATCGGTCGGATGATTTGTAGAGCACGGCCTGCTCGCACGATCATACTAGTTGAGTAGATCGCGCTTGTATCGGACCACGGGTTCAAAGGATTGGCCGTATCGGCAGGACAGGATGCTTAACGGGATCAAACATTGTGAGTGGGCTCTTTCCCTTCTCCTCTACTCCTTCATGCCTAATAATATGGAAAACACGTAAAAGGCTTGATCACTTGGGCTGAAACATTGGAAACCACTACACTGAGGCGTGCATAGAGTGTACGCCATTGGCTTGTTAGGATTGTGGCTTAATTTGGTTTGTGCGTTGGATAGTTGGAGCTAGAGTTAGAATATTACATTTGAGGCAGTTGGTTGGATAATTGGGATTATGCTTGGACAGCTAGAATAATGCATTGAGAGATTGGGAACATCGGGAATTCGGGCGAGCGAGCGTGCATCTGTGCGTGGGTATCACTTGGTCGCTTTGTCTTGCAAAGCGAGCAGTTATGGTTCAAAACCGAACAACTGCATCGACGAGGGTGTTGTGCCGCTTGATGGGGCATCGTGCCACGAATGGGGCATTGTGCCACTGAAACGGCATTGTGCCATGGGTTAGCTTTGAGCATGGGTGTTGCACCATTGGAAATACTGTGTTGAGAAGAGGCATTGTGCCTATGGGAATAACTTGTGAATGGTGCCTTGGGCTATATGTTGGAAGAATGGTTATGGATGTGTTGGTTGGATTATTGGCGGAACGAGTCTAGGATCGCTTGGTGGGGCGAGAATGTTCGATCCTTTCGTCATACCTACTTGGTGTCTGCATGTCACGGACAACCTGTATTGCACAGGGTTTGGTCTCCTCGAACGGGTACTCCGGGGCACCGGGACCGTTCGGACATGGAGGAGACAATTGGGTAACGCGTCTTGGGCGCGGTGCCAGTGGTTGGAATCGATCCAGGTGGGTTAGCTACTTATCGCTGTTTCGAGGAGAACCATATTTGATCAGTCCGATCAAAGTCCTTTATGGCTTGGCCAGTGACTTCATATAGTATAGTGTTGGCTTGCTTTTCTTTTGTTGGTTTGGCTTTCGTGTAGGCACGGCTACCTTGCCTCGGCAAGAGTGTGCACTGTGAGATTTGGATTGTAAGTGTTGGTTGAGGATGGATATTGAGGCTTGGTTGATGGTTCGACATGTTATCGTGTTGCTTGGACTTGAGCAGGACGGTTTGCATGCTAGTTTCCCTCGAGTTGCTTATATATTTGCTTGTCGTTTGGTTTGAGTTGAGTGCTTGCATGCTTAAACTGCTTTACAGCTTTCCTTAATATGTCATCCCTATGCCATGAAATGAATTTAGGATTCAACTAGAAAGATCACCATATAACTGTTTGCATTCACTATTTTACTTAGTATCGGCTTAGGCGAGTGGGTTACCCCGCTCACCAGTACGGTTGTGTACTGACCCACGTTTGTGGGCATTATTTCAGGTATGCAGGCGTAGTGGCGCTGCTTGGATATACGAGGCATGATGTATGAACTGTAAGTACCTTTGTGGGCTAGAGAAAAGAGCAAAAGTATTTCATCGCCTTCATGGTATCGCCTTCGTGGCCTTGTCTTCGATGAGGCATTTCATTTGACCCTATCGTGAGCTTCACTGCGTATTACTCTGATTGTGTGCTTGGTACACAATACTTGACTTCCGCTGCAACTTGGTTGTTTCAATGATAACATTTGGTGTTTGACAACATCGCCTTGTACGAGCGCAACTCCAGGCTCGTACGGCATCACGTCCCGATGAGAACGATAGTCCTGCGGGGGAGCTGTAAACATGGTGATTCACGTTCAGCAGGGACTATTGAGCTTGTGGGAGATTGGGACGTGACAAATTGGTATCCGAGCGCCTGGTTCATTTCTTCGGACTTGGTCCTTTGCTTCATCACAAACTCTAAATAGCTTCCGCGTGTCATCTAGCTCTTGACTCTACTCGGTGCCGCATCGGATGTTTCATGCAATAAGTCTATTTATTGCTAGTTGTGGCGGCATGTTTTGAGTAGAAATAATCGATGAGAATGGATCCTTGCACGAGTTGCTCGTCTAGTGATTGTGTTGGGTAGAAGTTGGAAGTTTGGCTGCGGCGCATCGGTTGAGCATGTTTGAGTTTGGCTTGGGAATATCAGAATAGTTGGCACGAGTTGCTCGTACAACAAATATGAGGAACAGTTGGGTATTGGGTTGGATTACTTGGAAGACGATCGTTGCACGGGTTGCTCGTGTAGCGAAAGTATCAGACGGTGAGGATAGTTGGAAGCATTGAGAATGGAACATAGCACGAGTTGCATAATAAGATTGATGAAAACATTTGGATAATTCAAGCATTGCCTGAGTTTTTGTGTCAGACTTGAGTTGAGAATGGCAGGATCACACATAAGGGATGGCTCGAACGGATCTTGGATCAGTGCAAGGAATCATAATGCGAGTAGCGACTTGATTCAGAGTGGTATATGGGATACCATATTGTGAGCAAGGCATTGGAATACTTAAGTTGGACATCAATGGAAATTGCCTGAACGGACTCGGATATTTAGGAACATAAATTGGTTGGTGCACGTCGACTGAGTTGGAAAGAATAATAATGGAGCAAGCGATTGGTAAATTGAAGGATAGCGAGCACGGACTACGATTTTGGGCAACACATTTGAGATGTTGGTTGAGCAATGAAACACGATCTTGGTTTGGAGGGGCAATGCGATGGATTCACACAAACTTGAAGATTTTGGATATTGCTGCTCGAGAAGTTGACTCAGGTTTAGCGGAAATAGAATTTTGGGCAAAATGGTGCAACAATGATAGACATATTCTCTGGAAGACGTTGACGGATTACGGCAACAATTAAAGGCAAATATTGTGGCGGACAGACTTTTAGAGATAGCTAAATATGGGAGCAACGTCGGAACAAATCACTGTGCTGCTCGAGTAAGTTGGACGTGCATTGTGGAACGTGGCAAACGGATAGGAATTGGAGCAAGTCTGGAGTTTCGAGAATCATTGCAGTGGTAGTGCGAGAAGACGAACATGGCAATTCAGAAATTTGATGGATTCAGGGCAGAACGATGGATTGATGGAAGACGGTTTCAACGAGCGCAGTTCTCGAACTGTGGCTCGGATAGATAGCAAAACTCTAAGTGGTTAAGCGGCATTGGTTGACAGATCATCAAAGTTAGTGCATGAATTGCTCGGATTCGAAAGTTTGCTCGGATAGAATGGTTGGAATTTAATTCGGATTTGCAGATGAGATATAGCATGGTTCATAGTAACTGTCCATCGTGATGATTATAATTATCGAGCGTAGCTTCGGGACAGCTGACCCTAGCGACTTGACCGCTGAATCGGATATGAATATGGTAGACCCATAGAACGACCCTTGAGGCAGCGTATTTGGGAATGCGTCGAGGGCAGATATGAGCAATGAGATTTGGTCCATTGACTGAGTGTTGGATTGGAGAGATCCTTGGGATAGCCTTCAACTGAAGATGCAGCCGGAAGACCGAAGCGATTGTGGGATTGGCCTAAGTCAACTGATGAGATTCAGAGTCACAGATTTTTGTAGATGGCATCGCCTCTGACTCATCGTGCTCTGGAAAGGAATAGCATTTATATGAATGGACGACTGTGGCGGCTCGTTCAAATCAAATCTTTGCGAATACTGGAAGGGACAGATGTGCCTCAGATTTACAAGATGTATCGGAACTTAGTCTGGGAAGCGTGCTCATTCGGAAGGCAAAGGTGATATTCTATGCTTCGAGGCAGTGGAAACAACGCGAAGAACTATTCCATGCGCAACCTAGGAATTGTGGCGAGTGTGTCCACGTTAAAATCGTGGTGACACTATCCCTTTGGCGTGGCGGCGAGATCTTCGTGGATCACACGAACCTCAATATAGATGTTCACCCAGTGAGATATTGAGATTGAGGAAGAGGTGTTGGACTGAGCTGATGAAGCAAAGTTGATATTTGGGTAAGTTGTCTTGCTTGGGTAGTATTTTTTTGAGTTGATCGAATGGTGCATGAGATAATATTTGGAGATGTTGCTAGTACGAATTTCAAAAATAGTTGGATGGACTGAGTTGGAACACGAACTGATTGGGTCGGTGGAAAATTATCATATTTGAGAATAGTGCTCAAGCGAACATGTTGGAATGGAAATCAGGTTTGGTTCAATTGGGAGTAAAGCAAATGGATGCCTCGGACATAAAGATACCCTTGTAACTTGTTCAAATTTGCTATCGTAAAGCTCGGCTGTAATATATGTATTTTAGGGACGCCTTAAATATGTGTATCGATCCAAAACTAAGCGATACGAAGAATTCGTATTGAGCTGCAAGGAGGATGTGGGAATACTGAATTTGTACGAGCATTCAGCAGTGCGAGATGTTGAGTTAGAATCGTGAATATGTCAGTTGCATAGAGCAGATCCATAGAATTGGACAAACGGCATGTGATAGAAATGAGTACCAGCACGGTTCGTGGACGAACCTGATTCTAAGTGGTATATTATGTAACGCCCGCCACCGCACGGTGCGTTACGCTGAGTCGGATTGAATGAACAAATGCTGGTTCCATTTGATTTGTTGGATTTTGGGAAGAAGTATTGATTGAGTTGTTTCATGTGCAGATGGCTAGCGGGTTTGATGGAAATCAGGTGTTCGTTCAGAGCAGTACTGAGATAGCTGGGTTGGAATGATAATGCCATCTTTCTTAGTCCGATCGGTCGGATGATTTGTAGAGCACGGCCTGCTCGCACGGTCATACCAGTTGAGTAGATCGCGCTTGCATCGGACCACGGGTTCAAAGAATTGGCCGTATCGGCAGGACAGGATGCTTAACGGGATCAAATATTGTGAGTGGGCTCTTTCCCTTCTCCTCTACTCCTTCATGCCTAATAATATGGAAAACACGTAAAATGCTTGATCACTTGGGCTAAAATATTGGAAACCACTACACTGAGGCGTGCATAGAGTGTACGCCATTGGCTTGGTAGGATTGTGGCTTGATTTGGTTTGTGCGTTGGATAGTTGGAGCTAGAGTTGGAATATTACATTTGAGGCAGTTGGTTGGATAATTGTGATTATGCTTGGACAGCTGGAATAATGCATTGAGAGATTGGGAACATCGGGAATTCGGGCGAGCGAGCGTGCATCTGTGCATGGGTCTCACTTGGTCGCTTTGTCTTGCAAAGCGAGCAGTTATGGTTCAAAACCGAACAACTGCATCGGCGAGGGTGTTGTGCCGCTTGATGGGGCATCGTGCCACGAATGGGGCATTGTGCCACTGAAACGGCATTGTGCCATGGGTTATCTTTGAGCATGGGTGTTGCACCATTGGAAATACTGTGTTGAGAAGAGGCATTGTGCCTATGGGAATAACTTGTGAATGGTGCCTTGGGCTATATGTTGGAAGAATGGTTATGGATGTGTTGGTTGGATTATTGGCGGAACGAGTCTAGGATCGCTTGGTGGGGCGAGAATGTTCGATCCTCTCGTCATACCTACTTGGTGTCTGCATGTCACGGACAACCTGTATTGCACAGGGTTTGGTCTCCTCGAACGGGTACTCCGGGGCACCGGGACCGTTCGGCCATGGAGGAGACAATTGGGTAACGTGTCTTGGGTGCGGTGCCAGTGGTTGGAATCGATCCAGGTGGGTTAGCTACTTAGCGTTATTTCGAGGAGAACCGCATTTGATCAGTCCGATCAAAGTCCTTTATGGCTTGGCCAGTGACTTCATATAGTATAGTGTTGGCTTGTTTTTTTTTTGTTGGTTTGGCTTTCGTGTAGGCGCGGCTACCTTGCCTCGGCAAGAGTGTGCACTGTGAGATTTGGATTGTAAGTGTTGGTTGAGGATGGATATTGAGGCTTGGTTGATGGTTCGACATGTTATCGTGTTGCTTGGACTTGAGCAGGACGGTTTGCATGCTAGTTTCCCTCGAGTTGCTTATATATTTGCTTGTCGTTTGGTTTGAGTTGAGTGCTTGCATACTTAAACTGCTTTACAGCTTTCCTTAACATGTCATCCCTATGCCATGAAATGAATCTAGGATTCAACTAGAAAGATCACCATATAACTGTTTGCATTCACTATTTTACTTAGTGTCGGCTTAGACGAGTGGGTTACCCCGCTCACCAGTACGGTTGTGTACTGACCCACGTTTGTGGGCATTATTTCACTTACGCAGGCGTAGTGGCGCTGCTTGGATATACGAGGCATGATGTATGAACTGTAAGTACCTTTGTGGGCTAGAGAAAAGAGCAAGAGTATTTCATCGCCTTCGTGGCCTTGTCTTCGATGAGGCATTTCATTTGACCCTATCGTGAGCTTCACTGCGTATTAATCTGATTGTGTGCTTGGTACACAATACTTGACTTCTGCTGCAACTTGGTTGTTTCAATGATAACATTTGGTATTTGACAACATCGCCTTGTACGAGCGCAACTCCAGGCTCGTACGGCATCACGTCCCGATGAGAACGATAGTCCTGCGGGGGAGCTGTAAACGTGGTGATTCACGTTCAGCAGGGACTATTGAGCTTGCGGGAGATTGGGACGTGACAGCCGGCGGCGGGGAGACGAGGGGTTCGTCCGGTTAGGGCTACACTGTAGCATATTGGGTCGGGTCGGGTCGAAGCGGGTCGGGTCGAAGCGGGTCGGGTCGTTTAACGGGCCCGGATCTGACCCGCTAGGGTTTTGGCCCGGTTCAGCTCGACCGGGTCGGTCCGGTTCGGGTTGGTTTGGGTCAGAAATAAACCGGGTTTATTTGAGTTTATTTTGGTTTAATAAATAATTAGTTTTTAGGTCTTTAAAAATATTTTCGGGGTCCAATAAATTTCAGAAAAATTACCATATGTCTAATATTTTAGTTTACCCCAAAAAATATTATTTACATAATATTTTAATATTTAGTAAAAATATTTAAATTAATTTAATTCTAAAATACCTTGATTTTAATTAGTTAAAAATTACAGAAAATTTCTGAAAATTGTGAAAATTGATTTTTTTAATTCCAGAAAAATCAGGAGGTTTATAGTCTCCTCTTTTTTGAAGTAAGTTCTCAAAGAGACACGAAAAAAGTATCTATAGAGAGAGAATGAAAACCCTAGCCGCCCAATAGTTACTGAAAGATAGGAACGGATTAATTACGAATCCCTAAAAGATAGGCACATATTAATTTTAAATCCCTCAAAAAGCGGATCTGAATAACAGACCATATCTTTTCATAACCGTTCAAATATATTTGCAGCAGCAGCGCATGCGACAACCTATATGGCAGCACATGCGACTGCGCGTGTGACGGCGCATGCGACAGCACATGCGATCGCCCATGCGACCCGCCAATATGACCGCGCATGCGATCTGCCCATGCGATCGCGCATGCGTCCCTCCCATGCGACCGTGTATGCAGCTCATGCATGAGAGAGCGTGACCCGCCCATTCGACCCGTCCTTGCGATCGTGCGAGCATGCGACCCACCCATGCGGCCCTCCCATGCGATCGCGCATGCAGCTCGTGCATGAAAGAGCCCATCAAATGCGCACAAGCTCCGATACTGACGTGCTAAGTGCAAAGTGCGCCAACAAATGGCCACTTTGTGCCCTTGAGCCCGAGTCCGAGTCGCTAAGTCCCTTTGGGGCTTAGCTCCTATGTAATAAATTCTAAGATAATGACAAAAAGCATAAATGCTTTCAATAAGGAGTTAATCCTTTTTCATCCTAATAAAATACCCTCACATGACACCCATGTGCCTCACCACACCCCATGTGCATACCTCAACACAAGCAAAGCAATATATTGAGATACCCACTTGGTGGTGTAGCCAATGTAGGAATATCTTTCATAGTCCAAAGTCAAAAATACCAACAATTCCCCACATATCTTAATATATAGGTTGAGCATTCCTCACAGTAACTGCCCATCATGCATTATGATAGATGTCTCTTCGACTTGAATCTTCCCGCATGGGTCAAATAACAGTACGATACAAGAATGGACCAAACCTTGAATTATGTACTATAGTTGCAATTCTTTCGACTAACACAATGACATCAACTGTGCTTTTGGTTGCACATTAAAGGCCCTGTGCATAGCTAATTTTGGTGTATGTATTTTGGACATCTATAAGTTTTCCCTCAAGAGACGGCATGTATCTCTTTTTATACACTATAGGTGAGTTCTTAAAGAGTCCTTGGCATGAAGAATTGCACTTTCTTGCGGTGCTATGCCGCTATGTCATGGCCTTCTGCCGAGGTCCACTCCCTCATGTTGTGTCATCCACTGTAGCATGAGGTTTACCCTCTCTTTTTAGTGCCAAACTACCCAACACGAAGCCTTGCGCTTCCTTGCGGTATTACGTCGCTGTGAAATTACTTTCCGTCGAGGATTTACATTTTTTACCTCTGTGGTGTCACACCACTGTAACATGAGGTTCACTCTCTCTTTGTAGTGCTGCCTACCATTCTTCATTCTACAGCATTAGGCAACCTGCCTATGTGCGGTGCTACGTCATTTTGACATGACTTAATATCGAGGATTTACATCTTTTACGTTTGTGGTGTCACACCACTGTAGCATAGGATGCAAGTCCCTTGTAGTGCTGAAATAACGTGCTTCCTTTAAAGCACACCGGACATTCACCCTGTCCGAGAACTCATTAAGGCATCAAAGCCATCATTCTACAGCAAATCGTTCTTCATAAAGAACAAGAAGTAGACAACAGTGGTTCTGGGTCCGTAACCCCTCAATGTCTCAAATGACTACCCACTGTTCCTGATATTCTTCCAGTCAATGGTCCTTCTTTGAACCAAAAGCTAGATGCCTAGTAGATTTCTCTTTGAACTAATAGCATAAAACTTTATGGTAGAATTACATAGACACAAAATCAGAATGTCTTCAAGGCCATTTGGTTTGCTGTCTCCTCGACCAGCTGGCGCTTGAGACCCTTGGTGAACGGGTCCGCCAGGTTCTTTTGAATTTGAACATTAATTACGATAATGACTCCAGTCTTTATCAGATCATTCACTACCCTGTGCCTCAATCGCACAGTCCTCTTCTTACCATTGAAGAGGTCATTTGATGCCACCGCTGTAGTCGCTTGGTTGTCGCAGTATATCGGTACCGCCGGAATCTGCGCACCAACCAGTGAAAAATTATACATGAGCTCCTGAAGACACTATGCTTCATCCTCTATAACAGCAAGCGCATAAAACTCAGATTCCATCGAGGAATGAGAGTGCATAGTTTGCTTCTTCGACTTCCACGATATAGCATCTCCACCCATGGAAAAGACGTATCCTCTTATGGATCTTTCGCTCTCTATTTCTGAATACCAGTTTGCATCACTGAAGCCTTTCACTACTGTCGGATACCCGCTATAGTACAGTGCATACTTCTGAGTCCTCCTGCGATATCTCATCACTCTCTTCACAGCCTTCCAGTACTCCACACCTGGGTTGCTCGTGAATCGACTCAGCATCCCCACGACAAAATCTATGTCAGGCCTAGTGGCAGTTATTGCATACATCAAACTCCCAATGACACTTGAATACTCCAGCATCCTGACGCTTTCCCTAGGATTTGGCTTCAGTTTCTTGTCACACCTATATGGAGTCGATCCCTAGAAGATCCTGATATCCATAGCATGTGAGCATCTTCTCAATATATAGAGACTGTGATAGCACCACTCTAGTGTTCGTCCGAATGATTTTTATCCCGAGGATAACATCAGCTTCCCCCAAGTCCTCCATACTGAACTTGGATGAGAGTAACTTCTTTGTCTTAGTGACACGTGTTAGATCTGTATCCAGGATTAATATGTCATCCACGTATAGACAAACGATGACTCCACTCCCGTCAGCGAACTTAGCGTAAACGCACTTGTCCGTTTCACTGACCCTGTAGCCGTTTGATCTTATGACTTTATCAAATTTTTCGTGCCACATCTTGGGAGCTTGCTTCAGACCGTACAATAATTTCACCAACTTGCAAATTTTGTCTTCAAGCCCCTTGACGACAAATCCTTCTGGCTATTGCATGCAAATCTCTTCGGTCAACTCTCCATTCAGGAATTCTATTTTGACATCCATCTGATGAATAACTAGCTTATGAATTGCACTTAGAGCAATCAATATCCTGATGGTCGTCATTCATGATACTGGAGCATATGTATTGAAGTAGTTGATCCCCTGCTTCTGAGAAAATCCCTTAGCAACCAGTCTTGTCTTGAACTTGTCAACAGTTCCATTGGCCTTCATCTTTTTCTTGAAGATCCACTTGCATCCGATCGATTTTGCTCCTTTAGGTAGATCGACCAACACCCAAGTGTTCTTGGAGGTTATTGAGTCATACTCGTCATTGATAGCCTCCCTCCAGAAGACAGCGTCTCTGGTCTTTATCGTCTCATCATAGGTAAGCGGATCTGCTTCCACATGATAGGTGACAAAATCTTCTCTGAAGTTCTTTTGTCTTCTCACCCGCTTAATTCTCGGTTCTGCGAGTTCTGGTTCAAACGTTGTCTCTAGAATAACAACTTCTTCATATACTATATCTTCTTTGGAAGGTTCAGCCTCCTGTGCACCTACATTATTCTCCGGAATATCCGCGATAATAGTGTTCTTGTGACATACAAATTTATCTTCAAAGAATTCTGCGTTGCGAGATTCAATGATATAATTTGATTCTATATCAAGAAACCTTCGAGCAACACTCTTCTCAGCATAACCCAAGAAGATGGTCTTCGTTGTCCTCATATCCAGTTTCTGAATCTTCAAGTTCGGGAGCTTCACATATGCCAAACACCCCCATACTCGAATGACATTCAAGTTGGGTATGACTTTGAACTAGAGTTCATGAGGAGTGACATCGGATGTTGCGTACGACATTCTGTTTAGGTTGAACGTAGCCGTCAACGCAGCTTCTCCCTATAAGCAGTTTGGAAGACCCGCAGTTAACAACATTGAATTCATCATTTCTGTCAACGTCCTATTCTTCCTCTCAGCTGATCCATCTGATTGAGGAGAATATGGAGAAGTCGTCTCATTGATAATTATATGTTCTTTGCAGAACGATACGAATTCAATAAACATATACTCTTCGTCTCGATCACTTCTAAGTTTCTTGAGTTGTTGCCCAGTCTGACGTTCAGCTTCAGCCCTGAACTCTTTGAACTTCTCGAGTGCTTCATCCTTTGACTTGAGCAGATAGACGAATGCATACTTAGACTAGTCGTCAATGAATGTAATAAAATACTTTATCTTGACCTTTGTGGAAAACTGTTTGATGTCACAGATATCTGAGTGCACCAACTCCAGAAGATCTGTGCTTCGGTTAGCCTGCTTGAATGACTTTCTGGTAATCTTTGTCTGCAGACCTCACACTTTTCTACCTTCTTACCTCCACATTTGGAGATATGTCCTAGACTAGACATCTTGTTTATTTTCTTACAATGAACATATCCTAGTGTATTGTGCCATAACTCAAGAGAATAACTAGAAGAAGCGACTTCATTTATCATTGTAGCAAGAGTTAGAAGTTAAAGTTTGAACATCCCTTCGGTACAAAAAGCTTTTTTAAATATGTTCCTTTGAAAGACATCACCATATGTCCAGCATTAATGTCCATCCTCAAGCCCGTGTTGCAGAGCAGACTTTCTAAGACCAGATTCTTGGCTATCATTGGTATATGCTTCACATCCTGAAGCGTCAGCGACTTCCCCGAAGTCAGGTTCAGTACCACCGTTCTGGTCCCCAGTACTTCAGCTTGTGCTTGGTTTGCCACCATAACCCTCTCAGAGGCTTGTAGGTGGTGAACAACTCCTTTAAGCAAACATGACAGGACACGACAGTGTCCACCCACCAGTCAGAGTTAACACCAGTCGTGACAACATGGGCAATCATAGCAAATTTGTTAGGCTTACATTCCTCTATCTGTTTGGGCTTGGATCTGCATTCACTCCGGTAGTGGCCCTTCTTGCCACAATTGAAGCAAGTTACTTCGGACTTGGGCTTTGGCTTCGGTTTGAACGAAGTCGACTTCACCTTCAGATGGTTGAAGTCCTTCTTTTTCTTATTGTGAGAAGCCTTATGCTTTCCCTTGGAATCATCAGCATGCACCAAGTTGGCCTTTGCCAACTGTTTGGACAGGAAATTCAACTTCAGTTGTCCCCTGGCATCATCTTCAATGTGAATCCAGTGAAGAAGATCTTCAAGCTGGATCTCCATCTTCGTACGGTACATGTCAGTCTTGAACTTGATCCAGCCTAGAGGAAGCTTGGTGACGATAGCCCCCACCATGAACTTAGCTTCCTGCTTCATGCCCTCTTCCTCCAGCTTTTGCTACATCTTCAGAAGTTCCTTGACTTGCGGCAACATTACCTTCTCGTCTTCAAATTGCAAGGTGAAAAACTTTTCAACGAGATAGATTTTTAACATCTTTTTATCAGTTTTGTAATGCTTTTCAAGAGCTTCCCAGACGTCTTTGGCCTTCTCTTTCTTGTTGTAAGACTCTGCCATCGAGTCCTCCATTGCATTGAGGATTAATAGCCTGCAGAGGTCATTGTCTTCTTTCCACTTGTTGTGCGCGTCCTGCGCCAAAACAACTTCAAGTATGCCTTCATCTTCAGGGATGGTAGGTTCTGGTTCAACCAACACATAAGAAACTTTGACAAGACGAAGATTCAGAGAGATCTTCCTCTTCTAAATGTTGTAGTGTTCGCCATCAAACTTCTCAAGCTTGTGAAAGCTAGTATCGAGAAGGTTTGATCGGTTCTCTATCTTACTCGGATCTTGCTTTGAGAGTGTTAGTACCGAGGCTTAATCAAAGATGGTAGAACCAGAAGTTGAAGTCAAGATCAGGAGTTCACACAAGAGTTCCCTTCCTGATATCTCTCAATATAACAAGAAGACAATATATAAGATCTGATTACAACAGAAACAAGATAATGAAATAATCAGAGAAAACTATTTTCTCGTTCTTCCTTACAATAACAGTTGCAAACGAACAGAACATAGTTACAACTCACAAAAGAGAGGAGGAAGAAGAAGAAGAATGGGACTTTGCTTGCTGGGGTAATAAGGATCACCGTTGCTCAATGCAAGATTCGCCCCCACACGGTTTACTCCCAGGAACCAGGTAAGTTGACGTAGAACTTCTGGAAGGCTCGCTGTCACCTCTGTCTGGACTCACAAGAACTCCCTGGACTCCAATGGCGGCGGCAGCAACAACTCTCTTCGTCTCATCTTTTTCAAAGTAAGTTCTCAAAGAGACACGAAGAGAGTATTTACAGAGAGAGGGTGAAAACTCTAGCCGTCCAACAGTTACGGAAAGATAGGAACAGATTAATTACGATCCCTAAAAGATAGACACATATTAATTTCAATTTTCTCAAAAAAATGGATCTGAATAACAGACCATATCTTTCCATAACCGTTCAAATATATCCGCAGCAGCAGCAGCGCATGCGACAATGCAAGCCGCAGCGCAAGCGACCGCGCTAAGTGGAAAGTGCGACAATAAAGCGCCACTTTGCACCCTTAAGACCGAGTCCGAGTCGCTAGCTTAGCTCCTATGGCATAAATTTCAAGTGAATGACAAAAAAATAAATGCTTTCAATAAGGAGTTAATCCTTCTTCATCCTAATAAAATATTCCCACATGGCACCCATGTGCCTCACCACACTCCATGTGCACACCTCAACACAAGCAAAGTATTATATTGAGATACCCACTTGATGGTGTAGCCAATGTGGGACTATCTTTCAAAGTCCAAAGACAAAAACACCAACATCATCCACTGACTCAGCAGGGCACATCCACCACTCTCAAGCCAGCATACAAGAGGAGGCTAGATCCCATTTCTTCCATCTTTTCAGTAAGGATATTGTGGTCAGCGAGAATCTTACTCTGGACGTAATTCCCCTAGCCATCACCGAAGAAGACAACTCTTCCCTCCTCACTACAGTTTCAGTGGCTGAAGTGTTTGAAGCGGTTCAGAGCCTGAACAAAGATAGTTCCCTGGACACGGATGGATTCTCAGGAATTTTCTTCCGCAGCACCTGGGAGATTATCAAGCAGGACCTCCTCCTAGCGGCCAGTGCATTCTTTGAAGTGGCACGATACGCTCGGAACATCGCTGATACGCTTCTCGTGCTCATCCCCAAATCCTCTAACCCCTTCTCCTTCTCCGACTACCGGCCCATCAGTTTATGCAATTTCATTAGTAAGATGATCTCTCGCGTCATTGCTAACATGACGTTTGGCCTTCTTCCGAAGATCATATCCAAAGGACAGAGCGGGTTCATCAGAGGTCACGAAATTGTAGACAACAATCTCTTAGCTCAAGAACTCGTCAGCGTTATGGACTTCAACAACCGGGGATGCAATATCGCTATCAAGGTTGACTTGAAGGCATATGATCGTCTTGATTGGCAGTTCTTGATTTGGGTCCTGAGACGTTTTGGGTTTTCAGAAGTTTGGATTGACGTCATGTGGCGTTCGGTCGCGGACCCATGGTTTTCCCCTGTGATCAATGGAGCCCACTCCGGGTTCTTCAAAGTCTCTGACAAGAACATCTATTGACTTAGAAGGTCTAATGCTTGTAGTCCAAGAATAACTAAAGGAGAAGTAAAAAAAAAAACTAAAACTAAAAAGTTTGACTTTATCTATTTTCTATAAATTTGACTCTCTCTTGTTCTCCATTCTATCGAACAAGGGGGACAATTATGTTAATGGCTACCCCTTTTTAACTAAAGTGGCAGATTAGATAAAGGAAAGAAATTGTTGTGCTCTGAATCTTCTGATTCAGAAAAACAAATGTCCAAAGTGGCAGATATTACTGAATTGACTTGCTTGGCAGATCACCAAAGTTACTTTCAATATTTGCGGTCAAAGATATCTATATAGTTCCCGATGTCCAAAGTAACTATAACACAGTGAAGAAACACCCCATAAGTGGAGAAGTTTTATCATCATCAACAATTCTTCTCCCATCGTAATCGGCTATGGATTATAGAAAACTTCATACAAGATTTGATAAAATTTTAAGACAGACTGTCGATCTAACGTCAACCATATTTTTCGATATTGATCCAATACAGCCGATATCGATACGATTTGACATGTCCCGATACAATACCAATTGATGCCGATATATAGACATTGTGGCTTTTTTTCGGTCAATTTGACAAACAAATAAAAATAAAAATAAAAAAGACCAATCAACAAGTGTGTAAAGAATGTAAAAGAAGAAAACTTATCTATCGCAGGTAAAACAATAGACAATGATGGTTACTATTTCATTCAATTTCAAAACTACTAAGAAACAATACATGAAATACTTAAAATTATGCATAAATATAATAAAAAAAAATCTAAAATTTTAATAATTATTTTCTTTTTTATACTAAAAAAACTAAAACTTCGATATGAAACCGCTGATAGTGTCGTTCCTAATACTCATAGCAAGGATCCGATATCGACATTGTGAACCTTGACAACAACCCTCTATGTTAGTGTCAAATTTTTAGCTAAGGTAGCTATGAGCATGAGAGGCTTAGTTGGCAACCAAGGAGCACCCTCCGAGTGGAGAAAAGTTCACACATGCTTAATTTCTATTTTTCTTAGGTGAAAGAATTTACAAGATATGTTTCGAGTCTCAGTTGGTCTATACACAAATATAAAACTTTGGACTCAGATTTTACCATACAATGTGTACATAAGGGGTTGTTTGGTTCGACGAAATTGATTGAAATAAAAATCGATATTTTGCGTACGCATTACGGTTTAGTGGATCAAAGTGAAAACTCTTTTGTTTTTGTGCTTTGAAGAAGTAGATGTTAGAAGTAGGATATTCTAAAATTTGGTGTTTGGTTGGTTGTTGAAGTAAGTAAAAAATTATAACTTTTTGATGAGGTGACATGAATAGTAAAAAAAAATTTGTTAAAGTAGAGAGGAAGTAATCCTTAAACAAAATGTACGAAGTCGGAATAAAGATTTATCACTTCCGTGCTCCATTTCGAGAAAAAAAAAAAAATCGATGTCAAAACTTCAATTTTATGATAACAAGATTTATTGTTTATGTCTAATCATAACAATTCTTGCAAGTAAATTTTCCAACTAAATACGTAAAGTATTCCAAAGCCCCTAAAAACACAACCAACATGAACATACGAACATGAACAAATGAGCTGCAAGTGGAATAGGCTATGGCCAGAAATACAGAAATAGAGAAGTCTTCAGAGTATGTAAGCACACCTCAATTTAATTATATTGACAGATCCGGTGTGAGCATTGACCAGAGATTACAAGTTCTTTAGTAAATTTTTCTTTGCCAGTTATGGTCCCATCGCCATTGTGTCATTAAGTCAAAGACACACGGCTAGGAATTGGAATACGACATCTATCGCCACAAATCCAGCAATGTCCTACACTGTTATATTTAGAGTAGATGAAGAAGAAATGTAAGGCTCTCAAGACTAAAATCCAATAGATGTCATTCTTGAGACACAGTTTCTTAAGGAACCTTCTTCTACTTTTATCACAACCACCTAATTGGCTTGACCTTATGTTTTACTGCATAGAACATGTAGTAAAATACCCAGTAAAGAGGAAACAGGACACAAGTTTTGTGGAGGATGAATAAACTTGGTGATCTTTATTGAATGAAATGGTGGCTATATATAGTTGAACATTTGATGTAAAGAGATAGACTAAAATAAAAGATATATCAAAGTTGTTTCAACAAACAACTTATCAATCTAAACCAACTAATAATCTAAACCAACTAAATAATCTAAACAAACTAACAAGATTATCACCAACAATCACTCCCTTAATCTTGTTGTATCAATGCTTCACTTTCTTCTGATCATTAGGAAAGGATTCTCTTCGTCGTCCTCATCAGTTCTCCTTTTTAACGGCTTCTTCTTCAGCTGGTCCTCACGGCCATCCCGGACACGGATTTTCTGAGAAGGCGGAGGTTTGGACAAATGCGGTGGCTGTCTTGGTGCTTCATACATCCCTTCACTCGATCTCCTCTTCTGTTCAGAGTAAGCATTCTTCTGACTCGAAGAATGAGGCACTGCAGATAGAACCTTCTTTTTTAAAGTGGGGTCATTCATGACCTTTGCAGGTCTATTTGCACCTGTAGTAGTACAAGAAACCTTTGAAGGTAAAGGTTTATGCCCTACAGGCCGGCTGGAGCCATTACCACCAACAACTTTTCTATTCTCAGCTGAAACTGGCGTGGATCTGCTCATAACAGCTTCCTTGACTGGGTCCAGTCTAGTCTTTGATTGAAGATTTTTCGCAAAAGAAGTCTTCATCTGGTCGCCATTGGACACGGGGCTCGCAGGCATATGTTTGCCCATGGGTGGTTTGAGCTTCAATGAATCTTGAGCTGGACAATCATCAGAATTTGGAGCTCGCTTTCGGACTACAGGCTGCTGCTGCTGCCCCTCATTGATCACTTTAACTTCTTGTTCATGTTCTGTGACTTCGGAAACAGCTTCAACAGTTTCCCCAATTTCGATCTGCCCATCGGAGACCAGCTGATGATTATCCCCATTTCTGGGCTCCTCTTTAGATTGTGCGACATCATTAGCATCCAAGACCACCTGGTGATAATCCTCCCCATTTTGGGACTCCCTATCTTCATAGACCCCTTCTTCCTCGTCAGTAACCACGCTGTCTCCCTCCTCGTCATTCAATTCAGCATTAACGTCGACAACTCGGAATGTGCTCGGACCGCTCGGGTCGAGAGGGAACTCAACAGCCCCATTCTCTTTGGACAATTGAGTATTCATACCACCACGGCAAAGAGCACGGAGAGCTTGAACGACATCATCAATCTTCTGATCATTAGAGTCCAGAGCAGATTCCACAACCTCCAATTTCTGAAGTTGCTCCTGGCACTGGCTTATGATTTGCTTCAAATGAGATATTTCTTTTAGCTTTTCCTCCTGCTCCATATTGCGCTCGTACTGAATAGCAAAACCCCTCTTCAGAATATGGTTGTCTTTCAAGAAGCACTGCAGCTGTTCTTTTAACGAAGCAATCTCTTGCTCCTTTGAAGTATTGGTGTTGGCAAGAACAGTTCTTTCAAAAGCTTCCAAGAACTTGGTAGTGCGGCCACGAATGTCATCCCAGCCTGCTGCACTCATCATTTCTTGCACAAGCAGATCCACCCACGAGGACACATTCCTCAGTTCTTCAGGACATCCATTCTGAAACTCTTCAGCATTCTCTTTGGGTTCTGTCAGAATATTCTGACACGGGTTGGAATCTGGAGAAATCTCTTCTGGGATCTTTTCCGATATGACTTCATGTTCACAAGAAAGATCTTGATGGTGAATCATATCGCCAAAAGCATCTTTCAAATGATCTACTTGACCAACTGAAACTTTACCGATCTCGTCGCCTTTTAATCTTTGTTGCACCTTCTCTTCATGGATCTGCACTTTTTCCTCATGAAGCATGGCCATGAGCAGTGTTGGTTCATCGTCTTCTATTTGCGTCAGATTGACACGCTCATCGCGCTTCGGCTTGCGGCAGTCCTTCGCCCAGTGGCCGTAGATGCCACAGTTGTGGCACTCACCCTTCTTGTCGCGCGTGCCACCGGACGCGTTGCCGTTGCCGTAGTTCGTGTTGCCGCGGCCAGGACCTCTTGGCTTGCCGCGCCCACGACCATAAATTTTGCCACCGTCGGAGTAGGCGTCGCCTTCCTTCCTCTGCTTCGTGCGAGCGAGCCACTCCTCTTCGGAGAGGAGAAGGCGGCTACTTGTGTCGCCGGAGTTGCTGCCAAGATCGTACCGCTCCTCGACGGCTAGAAGACGACCGGTAAGCTCTTCAATTGACAACGTCTTGAGATCCACTAAAGTCTCAATGGCGATGGCGACTTGCATGTACCTGGATGGAACGACTCGAAGGAATTTTTTAACTACCTTCTCGTCGTCCATTTCGTCGCCGAGTAGTTGCAGGTCGCCGACGAGTCCCGTGAGCCGCATCGCGAAGTCCTCGACGGACTCGCCGTCCTTGAACTTCATTGATTCGAAGTCAGCGCACAATTTCTGTGCCTTGGCCTCGCGCACACGCTCGACCCCCATCCGCATCATCTTCACAGCGTCCCATGCTTCCTTGGCAGTGTCTTTCACTGCCAGTGTCCGCAGCATCTCTGGCGGCACGGTACGGAGTATGACGGACAGGGCCATCCTGTCGTCGCGGTAGTCGGCTTTCCCGGGTTCGATCGCCTCCCACAGGCCTTGCGCCTGCATGTTGACTCTCATTAAGAGAGCCCAATCCGCGTAGTTGGTCCGTGTCAGCATGGGGTACTTGAAGGTGAATGACGTCGACGTCGTGGGGCTTTGCTCGTCGTTGGTTGCCATAGCTTCTCTGTTCCTCAACCCGAGCTCTGATACCAAATGTAGTAAAATAGCCCAGTAACGAGAAAACAGGACACAAGTTTTGTGGAGGATGAATAAACTTGGTGATCTTTATTGAATGAAATGGTGGCTATATATAGTTGAACATTTGATGTAAAGAGATAGACTAAAATAAAAGATATATCAAAGTTGTTTCAACAAACAACTTATCAATCTAAACCAACTAATAATCTAAACCAACTAAATAATCTAAACAAACTAACAATCTAAACAAACTAACAAGATTATCACCAACACATAGAACACCCAACTATCCATACAGTGTCCGTCAGAGAACGCACAACAAACAGCGATGGAATGTTCCAAAGTTAGACACATGCATCACGCTAGTCAACTGCAGAGCCAGAATTTGAATTTATTTCGCTAAAGTAGAACCGTGTGTGTACTAGAATAATGAAAATGTGACCCCAAAAAAAAAAAAATAGTTTACCAGGTAGACTTTTTTCGGTATCCTCTTTCACCATCAACATAGAATCTGTAATGTGGCAGAACTCGTCGAGAGTGTGAGGATTCGTACGACGAGGAAAGTGCCGACGACGGGACTTGACATTCTTGTTGTGGCTTCTCCTTCTGCTGTTGTTGCAGTCCGACGACGATGACACGGTTTCGATTATGATGGGAGTTTTCGGTTGAATATGAAGCAGATGAGAGGAAAGAATGTTAGTTATAGAAAAAGTGGTTGAATGAGGAAGGAATGTTGAGAGAGAGAGAGAGAGAGATGTGGGGGAGGAGGAGGGGACACTCAATAGCGGAGTTAGGCTGTTGTGGACTTGTGTGAACTGAAATTTAGGGTGAAAGCTAAACGAGCAATGATATGTATAGAAAATGGAAATGAATGTAGTAATTATGAAAGCAATTTGAATGAGTCTCATATTGCAGAAAAAAAAATATAGTTTAAGAAAAGAGCTGTAATCCATCCGATATTTAATGCAATAACATACTAATGAAAGAAATCAACTATATATGCTCATGCAAAGGTACGAAGCAAATCCAATGCACTGGACTTTCAGATTTGGTTTCGAATCGTAGAATACACATATTCAACACAATTAATTCGTACAGAATAAACCAAGAAAGCACATAAGGTCAAGGGAAATATTACTTGTGTCTTCTGGACATGCTTCTTACTACTACTAATAGTAGGCCAATTTTCATGCACTAAAAGAGAGGGAAATAACGCATTAAAAAATCAATACCGTGTCCATGTCGCATCAGACAGGCACTAAGATTGCTCAGCACCAGGACACACGAAAATAAATGTCATGTCTGTCACTCTGTGTTCCTTGGTCCGTACTGTGTAGTGTTGTGTCATGTTCTTGCTTGAACATAGATTAAGATAAATGGATCAAAAATAATATATGATGATGTTAAGATTAATTAGATTTAGAATTAGATATTAATTAGATTTATGATTAGATTTTTTTTTTCTGTAATAATTTTTTTCCCTACTTCTATACGAATATGGATCCATTTTTCATCTATATATATTCATAGTTGTATTGTTCTTTTCATCATCCATTAATAAAATCAATATTGTTGATTTGTTTTATGGTATCAGAGTTTATGATTTATTTTTCTTAGAGTCGTTCAAAGTGTCTTTCAGATGATCGAGACGTCTTGTTGTTCGAGGTTTTACACAGGAACATGAAATTGACTATGATGACCCATTTGCACATGTTGATCAGATGACCTCAGTTAGTACATTACTAGCTGTTGTTGCTGCTCGTCAGTGGTCCCTCTATCAGATGGATGTGAATAATGTCTTTCTTCATGGTTCTTTATCCGAGGTTGTTTCGGAGGAAGAGAGAGAGAGATTCGCAGATTCGGGAGTTGTTTCAGAGAGATCAGATTGATATGAAAGGTTCTTCGTTGTTGCTTCCTCGTCGTCTAGTCTTCGATAAACTCTATGTACTCATTGTGATCTATTTTCATCTGTAGAAGAATTACGGTGATCCGTGTGGATTGGGGGAGAAGTTTGTAAGGAGTAGGTGTACTCTTTATTTCATTAGTAGTCTCTTGGTTTAGGAGAACAGCCTCTTGCTTTAGGGGAACGATTTTGCGATTTGTCTCCAACAAAAAATCCACTAGAGATAAAAGCTTTGATATTTAATACAATAACTTACTAAATAAATAAATATACTAGCTATTCCTTTTGCTCATGCAAATATATGAACCAAATCCAGTTAAATAGAATTTTAGATTTGGTTTCAATCTATACAACATACTGTAAGAGATAACCGAGATAAACAGAAAAACGATAATAACAAAAACGTAGATAAGATATATTTTACGTGAAAAATCTAATCGAAAAAAAATATTGCAGAAAAGAGATGTTTTCTTCTTCCATTATTTCACATAGTTTAGCAAATAAGATGACCAGAAGGTGGCCATTTATAAGCTCCACAAAAACCCTAAACTTGTTAGGATAAGTAAAAGCCAAAATTTCCTAAACCCTAATCGGCTCATCAGACTCGTCTCAAAAGGGTCCTTCTGGTGTTATGGATGAATCGACTTTGTGTGTGTGTGTGTGTGTGTGTGTGTGTGTGTGTGTGTGGGGGGGGGGGGGGGGGGGGGGGGGGTTTCAAGATATTCCAACACATACTACTATTTTCTGAGTAGCAGTCAAATCTCCTATTGGATACAATTAGGTAATACCCTAAAAAACCAGGAAAAATGAAAAGGTCAAGGGAGCTAGGAAACATTGACACTTCAAAAATCGGTATTGTGTCCTTGTTACGTCAAACATGTACTAGAGACACACTCTAAAATACACCGGGGCACACAAAAATGTGTTGTATCCATGTCCTTGTGTCTATATTGTGTCGTGTTGTGTTTGTGTTTGTGGTAGAACATAGATTAAGAGCTAGTCAGGAGCAGATAAAGCTAGTATGATAGTATTTTTTTTTTACATACATGGAAAAGAAATTATTTTTCATTCTACTAAGGGAGTCGACTAAGTATCAGCAATTGTATCACATCTTATCTCTTCATCTAAACTTCTATCTAGTGGAACTTAGATGATGTTCCATGGTTGTATAAAATTATACAAGATATTTGAGTTCAAAAAGCTCCAAGTCATGAGCTACATCCGAATAGCGAATAGCACGTGATTAACACCCATAGCCCCAAGTAGTGGAAAACTTTGATATAGAAGGCTGTATCAAAAAATTGATACAACCACTATATGACAGGTGGGACCTCCTCTCTCTCCCTCTCTTCGTAAAGTATGCAAGCATATATATAGAGAGAAGGATCCACTTGTCTTACAGTGGCTGTATCAAAGTATACATACAACAAAAAAACATAAGATCTCCTTGGGTGTTATTCAGTTTTTGCTTCTATTCCTTTCGATAGATTTCTAAATAACATTTGATGTAACAAGGTATAAGTAACCTTTTGAGTAGTCGCAACATTTACACTTTGAAGTAAAACAAAGAAAACTGCATTCAGCACAATTAAGAGATGACTCTTTTTATAAGTTAATTCTTTCATTAAAGGCATGCCAGAATTGTCTTACAAAATTAATTATTAAGGTTCATAAATGTTTGTCATGTATTAAAATTTTGTTTTTGAAGATGAAGAGAAACATATTAAGATATTATTGTTAGCCCAATAATCTAATTATATTTTTGAATATGGTTAATCTATTCAATTTAACATTATGACATCACTAATAGTCATGCAATCACTACTTTGAATACTTAAACTTAGCATAGCCCAAATATACATTAAATGTTATCATATTTGCTACTATGTATATTGCTTTGTTTGTCTAACTTGTATTTGCAGAAAAGCTGTTAAAACCCTAATTTTTAGAATTTAATTTAAAATTATTTAATTATTATAATTAAGAGAGAATTTTTTTATTATTTTTAGCTAATTAATATAAATAATATTCATGAATTTATAATTATGTGTATTTAATTAATTATTAAAATAATGCAAAATATATATATTTTGGTGTACAACTATTAATAGAGTATTGTATAATTTTTCTGAAATTTATTGAGATCCAAAACTATTTTTAGATGGCCATATATATATATATATATATATATATATATATATATATATATATATATATATATATATATATATATATAAACCAAACTAACCCAAACTAAACCGAACTGGACCCATATATACCCGACCCGAGATCCATAACCCAATAACTCGACCCGCAACCCTACATCTGCAGTAACCCCCGCAGCCCCGCGTCCCCTCTCTTCCTCTCCCCAAACTGCCACACCCCCTCCTCTTCATCTCCCCGTAACTTCCTCCCCGTCACCATATTTAAACCCTAGCCTCGCCGACCACCACCACCATCATGTCCTCTACCACCCCGACCATCCCCGACCACCGACGACCGCTGGACAATCGTCGTCCCACGCCGCAAGACGCCGTCGCACAGCCCGTCCAAATCCCGAACAACAGCAATCACGAGGTACCCATCTTCTCGCCCTTGTATCTCCCTACACAGTAGACTAATTAACTACCTGTTGAATCATATGCGAAGACCACATGACCCCTTTGAACCCTGTGTAGTTAGTTTAACCTATCGTGTCCCGTGTCGGTCGCAATTCACGACACAAAATTGGAAAAAAAAAAGGACCCAGTTTGTAGTTCAGAAATTGTTCCAATCACCCATGTTCATATTTGATTTTCTTTCAACCTAGTTAATATTTTTAAATTCTACTTACTTAAATTAATTGTCTTTATCACCCGCTTAATATTTTTAAATTTTCTCGCTTTGTTTCTTCATGAGTTAAATTGTGCTACAGAAAGGATCAACAAACAAAACACACTGTACACTTTGTGCAAGAATGGTTACGGCCAATTAATTTAGCACTTCTATTTTGTTTGGATCATTGCTATAAACAATTAAACATCTGTTCTCCAATCATGTTAGGGTTGGATTTGAATATTTTTTCGGTTGCCAAAACAAATACAATTTCCCAGCGTTCATGCTACGCAGTACTTCTTGGAACCAAAGTTTGCGTCACAAGTAATTCCAAATTGTGTCTATTCCTGTAACCTTTTCTGCCCTAATTCTTATAAAACCCTCCTCCTCCTCCTCCTCCTCCTCATCATCCTCTTCCAGTTTCACTACACCAATCATATCATATCGTATCATACCGTATTATATTGGAGTAACGAGAACGATCGGATTTACTCCAAATGGCTCGTCACCTCGCCATAATATCGATTCTCCTTGCCGCAATTTTCATTTCCTCGACAGCTACCTCTGTATGGCCTGGTTCCGTCACCGGTGACCGGGTTGGAGCTACGGAGAACTCTCTTCTCGACATCATAGGTCGCACCAGCCTGTCGATCCGTTTCGCCCGTTTCGCTATAAAGTTAGTTCACTTAGTTTATTAATAATATCATTTATGTTGTACGAACACGAACATGTTAAAAAAAAAATCACACAACCTTAACATAACACTAACATACTTCAAGGAAGTATTTTTTGAGTATTTATGTCGTATCTAACATGTGTCCAACTGACATATTTCTATTTTGGGTCAGGTACAAGAAGTCTTATGAATCGGTCGAAGAAATCAAGCTAAGGTTCAGGACATTCGTGGAGAACCTGGACCTGATCCGGACCACCAACAGCAAGGGTCTCTCCTACAAACTCGGGATCAACCGTAAGTTCATTATGACAAAAATTGATCTCGACCGTCCATTTTTTCTTCTTTAATCTACGGGTTTGGATATTGTTGAATTTCGGGTTTGGAAATCAGGGTTTGCGGATCTGAGCTGGGAGGAGTTTCGGGCGACCCGGCTCGGAGCCGCTCAGAAGTGCTCGGCTACGGTCAACGGGAACCATGAGCTGATCGAAGCGCCACTCCCAAAAATGGTACGAAGTCGTCGAGACGATGTCAAGTACAACCTATGTCATATAAGAATTTGCACGAGATCTTGACTGCAGAGATATGAATTCTTAGATTCGATTGTATTTTGTACACCTTTTTGTTTGTATTTTGTAAAGCGAGTGATTTAACCTTACAGAGAGATTGGAGAGAGCAGGGGATAGTGAGCCCAGTGAAGGACCAGGGGCAATGTGGGTCTTGCTGGACTTTCAGGTATGACACCAAATCATGGACACATAATAGTCGGTACGAAAATAAAAATCTTACGATACGTAAGCAACCAACATGTTTGCAGCGCAACGGGGGCGCTGGAGGCAGCGTACACGCAGGCAACCAGAACGAACATCTCCCTGTCGGAGCAACAGCTGGTCGACTGCGCCGGCGCCTACAAGAACGCCGGCTGCAACGGAGGCCTCCCTTCGCAAGCATTCGAGTACGTCAAGTACAACGGAGGCCTCGACACGGACCGCTCCTACCCCTACACCGCCGCCGACGGCGTCTGCAGCTTCAAGCGGAAGAATGTCGGCGTCAAGGTTGTCGATTCGGTTAACATCACCTCGGTAAGAAATCAAGGTTTTTCGTGTATAACAACACTCTATTGGCTATTCGTCACAAATAAACGAAAACATTAAACATGGCCATAGGGTGCTGAGAATGAACTGAAGAATGCGGTCGGATTGGTTCGTCCTGTTAGTATTGCGTTCGAGGTGGTGCAGGACTTCATGTTGTACAATGGAGGAGTTTACTCTAGTAAAACTTGTGGGAGCTCAGCAATGGTGAGTTTTCACACTTCTAAGTTTAGCAAAATTGTATCTGTATCTGTATCTGTGTCTGTGTTTGTCGAGGTTTACAGTATCGAATCCGGAATCGATGTCGTATCCTTTTTATGAGTATCGGTATCGTCAGTATCGGCTGTGTCGGATCAGTGTATCGAATTTTTTCGTATCGAAAAACAAATAATTATAAAAAAAATTATAAAAATATTTTACATTTAGCCACTATTTTAAATATTTTTTATATTGTTTCTTAGTAGTTTTGATATTGAATCAAATAATAATCACCCTTGCTAAATAGTTTACCTACGATAGATGCGTTTTTTTTATTATATGTTTTTATAACTTTAGTATGGTTTTACACACTTGCTAATTGGTCTTTTGCGTTTAATTTTTATTTGCCGAATTGATTGAAAAATAGACCCTCGATATCGATGCCGGTCAAGTATCGGTATCGGTCGGTATCAAATCGGGACATGTCAAACCGTATAGGTATCCGCATCGGATCGGTATCGGTATATCGGCTGATACTGCAAACAATGATATTTATGCAACATCTATAGCTACTTTCAACCTATCTGAAAATGTTCGTATCATATTATCCATATCATGTCCTCATCTATATCCGTGTCTTTCATGCACAGTCAAGTTTGATCAGATTCGAGGGCCCTCTTGCTCAAAATGCTTTCGAGATTTATACTTGATACCAAATGTATCAGAAATATAGGCTCATCTTGACTAAAAAAATCTTCTCACCCTTGTTGATTAGTCATTTCTAGTCTTTTTTTTTTTTGTCGAATTGACTGAAAAAGAGATCCTCAATGTCGATATCGGTCAAGTATCGAATCGTAATATGCCAAATCGAATCGGAATATGCCAAATAATATCGGTATCAGCTGTATCGGATCGGTATCGGTCGATACTGCAAATTATGATATTTATGCGACATAAGTAACTACTATTCTACATATCTGAAAATGTCCGTATCATATTATCCATATCGCGTCCTCATCTGAATCCGTGTCCTTCACGCACCGTAAAGTTTGATCAGATCCAAGGGCCCTCTAGCTCAAAATGCTTTTGAGGTTTATACTTGATACCAAATGTATCAGAAATATAGGCTCGTCTTGACTTAAAAACTTGTGCTGTGTCACAAATACCTTCTTGTGTCCGGTAGGATGTGAACCACGCAGTTCTAGCAGTCGGATACGGTGTCGAGAAAGGTGTCCCGTACTGGATTATAAAGAACTCTTGGGGCGAAACCTGGGGCGTCGATGGCTACTTCAAGATGGAGCTTGGAAAGAACATGTGTGGTAAGCAAAGCGCATCTGACTCGTTCGACCAAGTACAAACTCAATTGGTAAACCATATGTTTTTGACGAGTCCATCCCTAATGTTTGTTGCAGGTGTTGCTACTTGTGCTTCGTATCCGATCGTTACTGCTTAGAAAGGACACCGGGAAGAAATAAAACTACTAAAAAGTAGCAGTTTGGTGCTCTGGGTCTATATGGTGTTTGGTTGGCAACATATGAGCAACTTCATGTTTGAGTTGATGTTATGTATAAGAAATCTATCCATGCATGTAATATTATCTCTTGTCAAATATAAGTATGATTAAAAGTTTGTTTTATGAAACTATCTATGCAAGGTGTCATTGTTCGGGTGCACGTTCGGTTTTATTCCGTTTTAATCGAAACGAAATAATCAAAATCGAATAAACTAAAATTCTAAAAATTCAAAATCGAAACTGAATAGAAGTTATTTATAACCAAAATCGAACCGAATTGATAATCAATTTAGTTTGTTCGGTTAGACTATTTCTATTGTCTAATAGGTCCGGCCCAAAGTTGAAGTTATGATTAAATTATATTAAAAATTATAATTTTTATACATAAGTTTGTTGTATTTCAAAGTTGTACCCAAAATTGGATTAGTTATTAAATTATCAAAATAGAATTTTAAAACACATATATATATATATGTTATTTTCAAAATATACAGATTTTTTAAATATAAAATATGCATAAAATTGTGGATATTTAATAATTGTATAAATTTTATTCGATTTTTGATTTTGGGCCGAAACTGAAACTAAATTTTTTTTTTTGTATTTTCAAAATCGATATTAAATAAAAAAAATAGTATTTTAAAAATAAAAAATCTAATCTAATTTTTTTAAACTGAATCGAATTTTTTATTCGGTTTCATTCCAATGGATTCTCAGTCCGAAACCGAATAATGCTCACCCTACTCCTGACTATTAGTTGTGTCTTTCCTCTCTACTAGTATGACTCTTTATCAACATGTTTTTAGTCACGTCTAAAGTTTTAGTATTTTTAATCTCTTTAAATGTTATGCAATTTATGTTTAAGATCGATTTAATTATCTATAGTTTTGGTGAAATATACTTTTGAGATAGTATGGTGCAATTCAATTTGATGTTGTATACTTTGTGGTGCGTTTTTCGAGAATTAGAATTCGGTTAAACATAATAGACAGAATGCAAATCTCCACCACCAAAGGGTAGGGAGGCTAAAATTCGAATCTGATCGGATAAACCAGTTAATGGGTTAGATTAGAATTGAAAATATTCGAACTCGGATCTGAATTTGGATTAAAATATTATAACCAGATTAAAAATCGGATTGACCTCGATTCATGTATCGGGTTACCCAAAGAATCTGAAATCCGATATATATATATATATATATATATATATATATATATATATATATATATATATATATATATATATATATATACACACACACACACACACACACACTTTTCAACTCTTTATCCTAAGTCTCATTTCAGTTTGTATTTATAATGATTGAGACTTGGTTATTATTTGATTATGTATCTAATATTATTCTTGTATAAATTAGTTTTAAATATCATACTTGAGCTCGATAAATTCGAGTCCAACTCGAGGAACCTGGGTTCCTTTTATATTCCTCTGGGCCCAGTCTTAGACTTCATATGTTGAACCCGAGGCTCGGTTTAGACTTGGGCTCGAGCTAGACTTATGATTCATCGAATTGGACTCCGGTTGAGGTCAAGTTCGACCCAACCCTTCTGAGTTGCACCCCAACCAAAGTGGTGGCTAAAAATGGTATTTGACACTACATTCGATAGAAAAGAACGGTCCTGAAAAATATTTAAGGGAGGAACACCTTAAATTAAAATTTAACGGGTTATTAATGAACTTTAGATCTCTTAGTAGAATCAATGTACACTTACCACTTGAATTATAATTTAATTGTGAATTTGTTTTAAAATATTAAGTATATAATAAAAACTTTTTCGTACACGTTGTCACGTCTGAGTCCCAAAATACCAAGGGACTAGCCACGTGACAATGGCCAGCAGCACAGCTCCAATGGACAAACCTAATTTAATGGACACGTTAGAGTGTACTTAAGTTGTAAAAAGTATAAATATAAGTCTACATAATGTATCTCAGTATAATTCTAATCTCATCCACAGACAACAATCACAATACAATATGATAAACCAGTCAAGATACTAGGTAATAAAAAATAGTCCATCATCAAATCCAAATAAGTAGTGTCTCGGGGAACAACCCGTCACAATAAAGAAAAGAGAAATAACACCAAATACATATGTCCAGAAGTCCAAATATAAAATAACACTAAGCATGAATAACTAAACAGATAACTGAGTACTCAGGAGAAGTCCTCTGGCACAACATAGTCCTCTGGTGCAAGTACCGCTCCAACGTCCGCTCATGTCCCGTAAACCTCGGGATAACTCTCCTCTGTTACACCTGGGAACATAATCCTGATCCAGGTCCTCAGGGGACATAGCAAGATACAATAAACACTCAAGCCAAATAAAATACAGTAAGTAAAAACAGATCCTCAGGGTAAGCTATGCAACCAGCTAAGTGAAATACAAATGAGAGCATCACTAGTACTCAAGCTGAGACCACTAAAGGCTCTGTGTCGGGGAGCCCATAGCAACAAGTAGTATCTCGTAGGGCCAGTAAATGTGACAAACTCTGATACAGAGACTAAAGCACCTCCAGTAACATAGTGTATATATATATATATATATATATATATATATATATATATATATATATATATATATATATATATATATATATATATAAACATAATCAACCTGTAGCATGTGTGTATCTCCCTACCCAATGTAACCTCACGTCTCATGTCCACAATATCTCATGTCCATAACACGCAAGATCATGACCTCTAGCTAGTACAACGAGTCATAATGATATCTCTATATATGCAAGTCTCATATCACGAATCATGTAAGCCTATACATAATCACCATGAATAACTCAAGAAAATATTATGTCACATAAAATAGTGTCAAGTGTCCTACAGTCTGACATACTTGGTATAGCAAGCACGTATAAATAGGATCGCGGAATCAACTCTCTAAGTGACGTTACACAACTCTGCGTACGACGTTGACACCCGAATCTTGTTCGGACGCTAAGCAACATCTCGTGGTCCTAGGTTGAAGAGGTACATCACAAGAATATATATATATATATATATATATATATATATATATATATATATATATATATATATATATATAGAAGAAACACAAGCAGATAATATAACAGGATCTACTGCAAGTTTGGCAAGGTACACTTGCCTGGGTCCTGAACTCCGTCAACTACTCCTGAAAAAATAAAATCTGCAAGTACGCCTCCGGATGCTGAAACAAACATCACCAATATATTCAGAATACATGAAATAGCTAGGATTGCCTACCCATAAGTCCAATTTGGACACGGGGGCAGAATTGACAGTTTTTTGTCAAAGCGGGGTCCACATGTGGCCCACTTCGCACCAAAAAATGTGTCGAAGTTAAAGTACTCCAAATTCATCAAACTTAGTATCCACTAGTCTAGAATGATGTTATGAACCCAATGGAACGTCTGGATTCCGATGAGCCAATCACGAAATCGCTCATCATGTGGAACCGTAGGGCCCACGAAACGGTGTTTCATCAACATTCTCAGATTCCAACCAAATTTGGGTCACAGGACCAGCGTAACGCTACGAATTCAATGGTAGAAGTTTCGTTACGAATCGACGAGTACACACGAAGTTATGGCAATGTGTCAAAATAGACCGATACGATATTTTTTTTGGCGGATACACATTGATTTCGGCGTGCACACACGTCCGAATCAAGTTCTGCGAAAACCCACATGTCCGTGTTTATGTTACGCATCATTCGGTAAAATCCGCACGCGACGACGTGGCCTCGTTTGGCGGGACACACCCCGTATCAAGAATTTTGGATTTTCCAAAATCAAGTTTTTTGACAATTTTCTATACTAAATTAATCACAGAACGACACCTAATAAAATAAAGTATTTATAAGGTTTAAAACTTGGTTAGGCTGTTTTCACACAGGAAAAAGAATTACTCGATTCGGCATCACGGTTTGGGAGTTATTGATCTCGAAACATGGGCATTTGGGCTATTTTTGAAACTGTCGCGAAGTCAGTTTTTTGCCCGACTTCGGGTCGACTTTCTCCGATTATAAACTACTTTAAATCAAAACTCTTTAAGGGGTTTAAGGTCCTTCAAATTATGAATGTATACGGACAAGAATCTCATAAAATGATCGAGCGAGGAGGTCGTGCTCATACCTCGAAGTGCACCTCACAAAATGCTGCTGCTGCTGCTGCCCGTGCTCGCGGTGGCCGCGGTGGCTCCGGTGGTCGCGGTAGCTCGGTAGTCGCCCGGTGCTCCGATGAGGTGGAGAAAGGGATGACCGAGTAGGGGAGGGAAGAGGGAGATCGAGGTTCGGTTGGAGTTGGTCGAATGGGGGTTACACCTCCTTAGGAGTATAATAGTTATAGGTAGTAATGAATAAGAGGGGAGGTGAAAGGTTGGAATTTTTAAAAAAAACCAAGAGTCATATGTAACTCCCCCTAGAACTCAATCCCTCCTCCTTGGCTGCGGTCGGTCCCTCCCTCCCTTCTCCATTTGAGTGAGCACAAGAGATAAGTTAGTTAAGATGGTCCAAGGATTATGCTATTAATAGGTTTATTCTGAAATTAAAATAAAAGTAGGTAAAAAGTAGGATTTTGTGTGAGAAAAATGGTGTTTGGTGAGTAGAAAAGTGGAGAATGGGTGTATGGTGTTGTGCATGAGTTAGACAAGTTTGTTGGAAAGAAAAAGCTAGTATTGTATTCCTGGCATTAAGACTACACTAAAAAGTTTCTTAATTCTAGAAATTATTTTAATAATTATAATAATAATAATACTAAAATAACCTTATCTAAATTTTAGGGGATTTACAATCTACCCTCCTTGAAATACTTGCGTCTACGCAATTAAGAATTAAACTACTCTAGAAATTTATAAAGATATGGTTATCTAAGGGTAGTTCTTAGGTCATACCTGCATCCTCGAATAAATAAGGATAACGCTGTCGTATGACGTCATCTCGCTCCCAAGTGGATTCACCTAGAGAGTGGTGCTTCTAAGCTACCCGAACCAGTCTGATCGTCTATCCCAGCAACGTCTTCTCACTAGTATCCAGTATCCCAACTGGCTGCTCATCATAAGTCAAACTCGAACCTACTGAAATCTCGGAATGATCAACTACGTGACTTGGGTCAGTCACATACCTCCTCAGTTGTGATACATGGAATACATCATGCACTCCCTCTAGAGATGGGGGTAATGCAAGACGGTATGCCACCTCACCAAAACGCTCAAGAATATCAAAAGGTCCAATATACCTTGGACTCAACTTACATCTACTCCCAAATCGAATAGTGCCCCGATTAGGTGAGATATTCATAAACACATGCTCTCCTTCCTTGAACTCCAAAGGTCGGTGGTGTGTGTCAGCCCAGTGCTTCTGTCTGTCCTGAGCTACCCACAGATGGCTCTGAATTTGCTTCACCTTCTCCATTGTCTGCATTACCAACTCTGGACCGAGTATCTGACGCTCACCCACATCAATCCTGTAGCGCCCCGTTCCCCCGGTGCGGGGAGCGCGACTAAGAAACACAAGTCGGTATCGTTCGATCGGGATAGATTGAATTAAGAACTCGTCCTCGTTATGGATTTGTTTATTCGGAATCGATTTCCATATTCAGTGGATTGCGCCCCAAGGATCGGCTTAGCGGCAGAGTCAGGAGGGACCTCTCCGCTGCTATCTTTTATTGCCTCGGTTTTCGATGTCGCTTGTTGCTTTCGTGCTTTGAGTTGGTTTTGGGACTTGCTTGTTTTCCTTGAACGGTTTCGATGGTTTTTATTGTTTCGTTCATTGAACTGCACTTCTATTCCGAGATAGGAAAGAGAGGAAGAAGTATTAATCGAGCTGTTCGTGTGCAGGTGAACGAGCAGTAGGTGGCTTACGAGCGGAGTCATGAAGCGCCTATTTCCTTCTCCTTTCCTTCCAACCAAGTGAGTGGCTACCAACCCGATTAGCTAGCCCTGCTTCCAAGCTTCACTCCTTTGCCCCGATCAAACGATACCAAGTAATAATAAAAGAAACCAAGATAAAAGAGAATAGACTTGGTTAATACTGCTTGGCAATCAAACTGTGAACGGTTACTTACTTGCATGCGTGTTCGCTCGAAAATATTTATCATATGCATAATACAAGTTAGAATGTTTGCTCTCCTTTAAATCATGCTATGAACAGAACTCATCCTGAATGCAATAATCTGAATAGGGAGACTATGCAAAAGTAGCTCTCCTCCTGTTACTGTCATGTGCCTGTTATTGCCCTGATTTGCCTCAACTGCTAACTAGTGTATATGTTGATCACGGACAACTTGTGCACAAGGCCCTTAGTTCCTGCGGACGGTCGCTGGGACACTGGCACCGATCCGATCCGGGCGGAAACTCACCTGTTTAGTCACCTTGTGCAAGGACGGAATGGCGTGCAGCACATCCTGTGCTCTCGCTGCATACCATCCTCGTCAGCGACTAAAATTGGTCCATTATGGCATCCAGCCAGTGATCCCCTGTATATTTAAACCTGTTGCATACTAACTTGTGTCTTCGTTTCAGGGAAGGCATGGTAAGTATTGTACAGGTGATTCGGACGGTCAGATATAATCCACCGAATGGTGGCACGTTCATTTCAGTAAATTCTATATGCTGCTTACTTGTAAATGAACTAAGGCAAGATAGAAACCCACAATTATGCATGCTTCATTAAAAACAACGTGTTGAATTGGTATAGTTCGGCTAGCTCGCCTTCACCAGCATGTTTCGATATGCTGACCCTCGTTGAAACAGGTTCTCCGCACTAAGGCGAACCGAGCGAGGAGCCAAAGTCGTCTTCCCGATCCAGTCCAGCTGTTGGCGCATCTTTACCGCGCCCTTGAAGCATTTTGAAGTCCGAAGCTGCAACTCTTTATACACAAATGCAGCTCCGTGGCAAAGCCGTCCTCCAGCCTGGAGGTCTATATATTTTGAAGTTATAAAGGGATGTAATGTACAGGACTGCTATCTCATTTTGAGTCATCTCTTTTGTAAGCCGTTCGGCATATTAGCTGACTCGTTTAGGAGTTTGTAATAGATGTTCATTATCAATAAAAAGAACTTTTTCATGTTCAAATCTGTGTTTCAATTTATCTGTGTACTCTGAATATGTGCTTGCTATGCAAATCATTAAAGCCTTGTGCGGGCGCAACTCCAGGCCCGTACGGCGGTCACGATTCGGGGGACGCCTCAAACAATTCTAAGGAATCGGGTCGTGACATAGTGGTATCAGAGCACAGATTCAAGTTCCTTAGACTTCGTGCTGGAAAAGTTCCTTTAACGATCAAATTCCTATGCGAACTCTTGAACTCGCTAGGCCAAAATGAGATACGTTCATGCAATAAGTCCAGAATACATTATGATCCTAATGTAATTTACCTTCTTTTGAAGGAATGGATCCAGCGCAATTTGCAGCGCAAGCACCGAACGAAACACAAGAAAGCAGTTCGGGCACTTCGGGAAGCTCTCGAAGCCAACGAGGCATATCTCAAGTCGACCCGCTTGAGCGGGTGCTACAAATGCTAGAAACACAACGACAAAGAGATGATGCTCGCCAAGCCAAGCTCGAGAGCAATCTAGAGACCCGATTCTCAGTCCAACAGAAGCAGGTAGATGCCCTGCAACAGATCGTTCATACTTTGGCTGCCAACCATTCCGCCGCAACAGCAACGACTCCGGTGGAACAGCCCGTGCTTGAAGTAGAGACGCCATAAATTTCAAGGACGAGGGACGTGACTGCCTTCAACTTGGGCCACTTCAAGAAGGTCTGCAATACCCCATTCAACGGGACTGAGGACCCAGTGGTAGCTCTAGATTGGCTAGCAGAACTAGAAGACCACTTTGCTCTGCTAGAGGTCCCCGAAGAGAAGCGTGTCTCTTGCGCGCAACTACAGCTCCGCCTCAACGCACACGATTGGTGGGACGTGCATCGACGATCTCTCCAATTTGATCACGGAGAGGAGGCGATCTCGTGGACGACCTTTCGTGCCGCGTTCGAAGAGGAGTTTATACCGCCTCCAGTACAACGTCAAATGGAAAATAATTTCGTGCAACTGAGGCAGGGCAGTATGACTGTGAAGCAGTACTCCGCCGAATTCAACCGACTCTCCAAATTTGCTAGGACCTATTTACCTGATGCAGCGAGTCGAGCCAGAAGGTTTGAAGGTGGACTACGCCCTGCCATCCATTTGCACGTGGTCAATAATCAGTACGAAACAATGCGTGAAGTCATGAATTACGCCCTATCCCTCGAACCGCAGTATCCTCACGTTTCCACCGGCGCTGTGCATACCTACAATCACAAACGCCAAGGCAACGAGGGAGGAAACAACGCTGCAAAGCGTCACAATGACGGCGGAAAGCAGAAGGCAAATCCCAACCAAACATGTAACTTCTGTAGGAAGCCAGGGCACATGTTCAAGGATTATCGAAAGCGACTCGGGAATTGCCTCCGTTGTGGTGATCCAACCCATCGGGTGGATGCTTGTCCTGTCCCGGATCGCCGCCCTCGACATAATGCTCCCTAACGGTGGGCCATATTCTTAAGTTTCGGGACAAAACTTCAAATTGGTTGGGTAGGATGTAGCGCCCCGTTCCCCCGGTGCGGGGAGCGCGGCTAAGAAACACAAGTCGGTATCGTTCGATCGGGATAGATTGAATTAAGAACTCGTCCTCGTTATGGATTTGTTTCTTCGGAATCGATTTCCATATTCAGTGGACTGCGCCCCAAGGATCGGCTTAGCGGCAGAGTCAGGAGGGACCTCTCCGCTGCTATCTTTTATTGCCTCGGTTTTCGATATTGCTTGTTGCTTTCGTGCTTTGAGTTGGATTTGGGACTTGCTTGTTTTCCTTGAACGGTTTCGATAGTTTTTATTGTTTCGTTCATTGAACTGCACTTCTATTCTGAGATAGGAAAGAGAGGAAGAAGTATTAATCGAGCTGTTCGTGTGCAGGTGAACGAGCAGTAGGCGGCTTGCGAGCGGAGTCGTGAAGCGCCTCTTTCCTTCTCCTTTCCTTCCAACCAAGTGAGTGGCTACCAACCCGATTAGCTAGCCCTTCTTCCAAGCTTCACTCCTTTGCCCCGATCAAACGATACCAAGTAATAATAAAAGAAACCAAGATAAAAGAGAATAGACTTGGTTAATACTGCTTGGCAATCAAACTGTGAATGGTTACTTACTTGCATGCGTGTTCGCTCGGGAATATTTATCATATGCATAATACAAGTTAGAACGTTTGCTCTCCTTTAAATTATGCTATGAACAGAACTCATCCTGAATGCTATCTGAATAGGGAGACTATGCAAAAGTAGCTCTCCTCCTGTTACTGTCCTGTGCCTGTTATTGCCCTGATTTGCCTCAACTGCTAACTAGTGTATATGTTGATCACGGACAACTTGTGCACAAGGCCCTTAGTTCCTGCGGACGGTCGCTGGGGCACTAGCACCGATCCGATCCGGGCGGGAACTCTCCTGTTTAGTCACCCTGTGCAAGGACGGAATGGCGTGCAGCACATCCTGTGCTCTCGCTGCATACCATCCTCGTCAGCGACTAAAATTGGTCCATTATGGCATCCAGCCAGTGATCCCCTGTATATTTAAACCTGTTGCATACTAACTTGTGTCTTTGTTTCAGGGAAGGCATGGTAAGTATTGTGCAGGTGATTCGGACGGTCAGGTATAATCCACCGAACGGTGGCACGTTCATTTCAGTAAATTCTATATGCTGCTTACTTGTAAATGAACTAAGGCAAGATAGAAAGTCACAATTATGCATGCTTCATTAAAAACAACATGTTGAATTGGTACAGTTCGGCTAGCTCGCCTTCACCAGCATGTTTCGATATGCTGACCCTCGTTGAAACAGGTTCTCCGCACTAAGGCGAACCGAGCGAGGAGCCAAAGTCGTCTTCCCGATCCAGTCCAGCTGTTGGCGCATCTTCACTGTCACGCCCCGGTCCCGCAGGGCCGTTCGTCCTCGCTTTGGTCCCTACGGAACCGATCGTCCTCGCACGGGCGTGATGCCGTGCAAGCCTAAGATGCGCTTGCACAAGGCCAAAGCTTTGATACAAGGGCAAGTAAGCTATTCGATACTGAAGCAGCGGCACATAACATTGCAGAAAGGTAAAGAACACAATGGCATAAGAAAACAGGCTCTTTTATTCATATTCACAAATGTTACAAGCGGCACATGGCCGAGGTTACAATCGCTCAAGCACTCTTCTCTCGATTACAATAACACCGTTCCATACATTATGTCCTTCTATACAAAAGCAACTCAAAGCAGGCACAACTCGATGCGGCTCAAAACATCGACTCCAGATTTCCGGTTCCTTGGGATGAGGCACGGCTATCGCTTCCTCGGACGAACGAGCACCTGAGAATAAGCAAACTGTTGGTGGGTCAGCACTTTATGCAAGTACTGGTGAGATAAAACAACTGAACAGAAGGTACACCCCCTGAAACCCACACTAAGTAATCATGTGGCAAAATATTTGCATTACTAGTGATCTTGCTACTTTTTACCTAAGTTCGTTTCATGCTGTTCAGAAATATTAGTCAGATTACATCTTTTGAAAACATAACTTTGAAACAGTTTTGCACATTCAAACTATAAGCATACGAATTTGGGACAGTGCGGTATCGTGTAGTGCGCAGCATATATTGTGCAACACAAAACTAACTCTTGGGGCAAAGCTTATCTAGCAGACTGAATATATCGAATCGAGGCAAACATATCATGTATTTATTAGCAGAAAAGCAGACACATCTATATGATTTCGGTCCCCGAGAAACTCAGGTTTTGGCAGCGGTAATCCAGCTATCCAATGACTCACATTCTGATTCTATTAGCAGCTGTGACCGAGGTTCAGCTCTGCACTAATAGTCATTGTCTGACCGATGCAATGCATGAAGCTCTATTATATAATCTCTACGATGCAGACAAAATGAACGAGCAGACTTAAGCATAAACTTATATTTCTTACCCCATAGCCGAACGGTTATCCCTGCAGCAGACACACAAGTTAGCCACATTTGCATATTCAAAACTTATGTATCAAAACACTTGGTGCCACAAATGATAGGTATGCAAGAAGGTAAACCTAGCATGCGCCCTATCTATATGACGGTCCATGGGTCGCCCCATGATTAGCAGTTGGGACGTACAAGCCCATCTCACTAATAGACATATCGCCCCACTAGACCCTCGCGAGCCGTACTCCTCAGGGCGATCCAAAAATCTCTTCCGGACCGAGCGGTTCCCAGTGCCCCAGGAACCGTTCGAGAGACAAGACCTTGTGCACAAGTTGTCCGAGACCAATGCAATGACATAAACACATAGTTCAAGCAAAACAAAGATCAAGCAAAACATATGCGGTCTTAGCGAATCACATCTTTTCGAAACGAAGCACATCTTATCACATTACTAATAGCACACCCCACTAGACCCTTGCGAGCCGTATCCTCAGGGCGTACTATTAGTCACAGCACTCACACATTTCTTAGCAGATCGATATAGCAGACAGATAAACGAAACATATAAAGGCAAGCACGATTGATTCATATCTTAGCATGCAAAACTATCTCTTTCTTAGCATATTCAAAGGGGCATATTCGAATTATTCATTTTCTTATCTTTCTTAGCATAGCAAAGGTTCGTTCAATAGCTGTGTCGGTGTTTCTAAGCATGCAATATTTCTTATTCTCTTTAGCATAGCAATAGTTTTATCTTATTCTGACAAGCATTCGTATTCTCTTAGTTAGGCAGCAGATTCATTTCGATGACAAGCTATGTGAGTTCTCTTATTAGCATACTGAGTCGGTTCTATCAATCTCTTATAAAAACGTTCTTCTTAAGCAAACAAGCATTCAAAAACTCAGATTCATTATTAAGTCGTGCAAGAATCAGAGAATGCAGTTCTGCCCACTCACATTGATTAATCGGTCAGGAACTCTCCGAGAAGACTTCCGTTCGAGCAAGCAAGGCGATCCCACTTGTACATAGTGCCTACGCGGAGCGGGGCACTACATACTTACCCACCAACAAAGAGTTTCGTCCTCGAAACTCAAGGAGAAACTCATACAAAAACATAGAGCAGCGATAGTCCTCATCCCTCACCTTCCTTAATCAAAACACAGCAAATCCAGAAATCACATATCATATCTCAACAATGAAAACAAATCCAGAAAACTTTTGTGCGCATCTTTGAGAATATCTATGGACTTATTGTATGGAACGTTCATTGCAGCACAACACAACTCAGAGTCGGAGGCAACGGAATAGGCAAGGAATCGAGTCGCTCTGATACCATTATGTCACGCCCCGGTCCCGCAGGGCCGTTCGTCCTCGCTTTGGTCCCTACGGAACCGATCGTCCTCGCACGGGCGTGATGCCGTGCAAGCCTAAGATGCGCTTGCACAAGGCCAAAGCTTTGATACAAGGGCAAGTAAGCTATTCGATACTGAAGCAGCGGCACATAACATTGCAGAAAGGTAAAGAACACAATGGCATAAGAAAACAGGCTCTTTTATTCATATTCACAAATGTTACAAGCGGCACATGGCCGAGGTTACAATCGCTCAAGCACTCTTCTCTCGATTACAATAACACCGTTCCATACATTATGTCCTTCTATACAAAAGCAACTCAAAGCAGGCACAACTCGATGCGGCTCAAAACATCGACTCCAGATTTCCGGTTCCTTGGGATGAGGCACGGCTATCGCTTCCTCGGACGAACGAGCACCTGAGAATAAGCAAACTGTTGGTGGGTCAGCACTTTATGCAAGTACTGGTGAGATAAAACAACTGAACAGAAGGTACACCCCCTGAAACCCACACTAAGTAATCATGTGGCAAAACATTTGCATTACTAGTGATCTTGCTACTTTTTACCTAAGTTCGTTTCATGCTGTTCAGAAATATTAGTCAGATTACATCTTTTGAAAACATAACTTTGAAACAGTTTTGCACATTCAAACTATAAGCATACGAATTTGGGACAGTGCGGTATCGTGTAGTGCGCAGCATATATTGTGCAACACAAAACTAACTCTTGGGGCAAAGCTTATCTAGCAGACTGAATATATCGAATCGAGGCAAACATATCATGTATTTATTAGCAGAAAAGCAGACACATCTATATGATTTCGGTCCCCGAGAAACTCAGGTTTTGGCAGCGGTAATCCAGCTATCCAATGACTCACATTCTGATTCTATTAGCAGCTGTGACCGAGGTTCAGCTCTGCACTAATAGTCATTGTCTGACCGATGCAATGCATGAAGCTCTATTATATAATCTCTACGATGCAGACAAAATGAACGAGCAGACTTAAGCATAAACTTATATTTCTTACCCCATAGCCGAACGGTTATCCCTGCAGCAGACACACAAGTTAGCCACATTTGCATATTCAAAACTTATGTATCAAAACACTTGGTGCCACAAATGATAGGTATGCAAGAAGGTAAACCTAGCATGCGCCCTATCTATATGACGGTCCATGGGTCGCCCCATGATTAGCAGTTGGGACGTACAAGCCCATCTCACTAATAGACATATCGCCCCACTAGACCCTCGCGAGCCGTACTCCTCAGGGCGATCCAAAAATCTCTTCCGGACCGAGCGGTTCCCAGTGCCCCAGGAACCGTTCGAGAGACAAGACCTTGTGCACAAGTTGTCCGAGACCAATGCAATGACATAAACACATAGTTCAAGCAAAACAAAGATCAAGCAAAACATATGCGGTCTTAGCGAATCACATCTTTTCGAAACGAAGCACATCTTATCACATTACTAATAGCACACCCCACTAGACCCTTGCGAGCCGTATCCTCAGGGCGTACTATTAGTCACAGCACTCACACATTTCTTAGCAGATCGATATAGCAGACAGATAAACGAAACATATAAAGGCAAGCACGATTGATTCATATCTTAGCATGCAAAACTATCTCTTTCTTAGCATATTCAAAGGGGCATATTCGAATTATTCATTTTCTTATCTTTCTTAGCATAGCAAAGGTTCGTTCAATAGCTGTGTCGGTGTTTCTAAGCATGCAATATTTCTTATTCTCTTTAGCATAGCAATAGTTTTATCTTATTCTGACAAGCATTCGTATTCTCTTAGTTAGGCAGCAGATTCATTTCGATGACAAGCTATGTGAGTTCTCTTATTAGCATACTGAGTCGGTTCTATCAATCTCTTATAAAAACGTTCTTCTTAAGCAAACAAGCATTCAAAAACTCAGATTCATTATTAAGTCGTGCAAGAATCAGAGAATGCAGTTCTGCCCACTCACATTGATTAATCGGTCAGGAACTCTCCGAGAAGACTTCCGTTCGAGCAAGCAAGGCGATCCCACTTGTACATAGTGCCTACGCGGAGCGGGGCACTACATTCACCGCGCCCTTGAAGCATTTTGAAGTCCGAAGCTGCAACTCTTCATACACAAATGCAGCTCCGTGGCAAAGTCGTCCTCCAGCCTGGAGGTCTATACATTTTGAAGTTATAAAGGGATGTAATGTACAGGACTGCTATCTCATTTTGAGTCATCTCTTTTGCAAGCCGTTCGACATATTAGCTGACTCGTTCAGGAGTTTGTAATAGATGTTCATTATCAATAAAGAGAACTTTTTCATGTTAAATCTGTGTTTCAATTTATCTGCGTACTCTGAATATGTGCTTGCTATGCAAATCATTAAAGCCTTGTGCGGGCGCAACTTCAGGCCCGCACGGCGGTCACGATTCGGGGGACGCCTCAAACGATTCTAAGGAATCGGGTCGTGACAAATCCAACATATAGGAGTCATGCACTTTCTGTCGTACAGTGCCTCAAAAAGTGTCATCTGGATGCTTTTCTGGTAGCTATTGTTGTAAGAGAACTCTACCAAATGTAAATGGTCTTTCCCATACCCTCCAAAGTCTAACATGCATGACCTCAACATATCCTCTAGAATCTGGATCGTGCGCTCCGACTGACCGTCTGTCTGTGGATGGTAAGAAGTGCTAAACTTGAGTCGGGTGCCAAGACTCTCCTACATGCTCCGCCAGAAATGGAATATGAATCTTGAGTCACGATCCGACACAATACTAATTGGTACTCCATGTAACCTTAAGATTTGTCGAATATACATGTCGGCTAGAATCTCTGTGGACTGTCCAACTCTGAACGGCAAAAAATATGTTGATTTGGTTAGTCTACAATAACCCAAACTGCATCCTTCCCACTGGGGCTTCTTGGAAAGCTTGTAACGAAATCCATAGTGATATGTCCCTACTTCCATTCGGGTATGGGAAGCGGTTGTAACATACCAGCGGTTCTCTGATGCTCGGCCTTAACCTGCTGACAGACCAAATATTTTGCCATAAACCACGCAATTTTTCTCTTCATCTCATTCCACCAATAGTACTGCCTCAAATCTCGGTACATCTTCGTACCTCCTGGATGAATAGAGTACATGGAGCTATGTGCTTCCGACATCAACTCATGTCTCAACTCTCCACTCTGAACATATAGACGATTTTTGCACCTTAATGTCCCATCCTCATGGATCCGAAGTCCCGTCTGCATGTCGGCTTCCGTCCTCTCTTTAAGTCTCTGGAACCTAGCATCTGTAAGCAATATCGCCTTAATCCTCTCCACTAGTGATGACTTAACCTCAAGATTAGCCAACTGCCTACTCTGCCCTGGCAAAATAACCTCTATTCCGAGCTCCTGTAGGTCCTCTAATAACTGGGGCTGCGCCGTCAAGAAATAAGTTGTGGGCTTCCTGCTGAGTGCTTCTGCTACGACGTTCGTCTTGCCCAGATGGTACTGCAAATCTATATCAAAATCGACCATCTACTCTAACCAACGCATTTGCCTCATGTTGAGCTCTTTCTGAGTATAGACATACTTCAGACTCTTGTGATCCGTGAAAATTTTTACCCACTCTCTGTAAAGATAGTGCATCTATATCTTTAATACAAATATTACTGCAGCTAGCTCAAGATCATACGTCGGATAGTTCTTCTCATGAACCTTTAGCTGCCTCGATGCATAAGCGATAAATTTGCATGCTGCATTAAAATATATCCCAGTCCACTGCCTGAAGCATCACTATAAACTACGTATCCTTCCGATCCTGAAGGAAGAGTCAAGACTGGTGTTATCGTTAATCGTCTCTTCAAGTCCTCAAAGGCCTTCTGGTACTCCTCCGTCCATGCAAACTCCTGGTCCTTACGCGTCAACCGCATCATAGGCTCTGCAATCCTTAAGAAGTTCTCTACGAATCTCCGATAATATCCAGCAAGTCCGAGAAAACTTCTCACATCCGCAATTGATGTAGGTGTGGGCCAAGTTTCTATTGCAGCAACCTTCTCCGGATCAACTGAAAGTTCTTCTCCCGAGATGATATATCCCAGGAAAGGCACCATATCCAGACAAAACTCACATTTGCTGAGCTTTGCGTACAGCCTCTCATGTCTCTGTGTCTCCAGCACAATTCTAAGATGCTCCTCGTGTTCTTCGTGACTTTTGGAGTATACCAAGATGTCATCAATAAACACAACCACGAACTGTCCAAGTACTGATGGAAGACTATGTTCATCAAACTCATGAACAAAGCTGGCGCGTTGGTTAAACCAAACGGCATAACTAAGAACTCATAGTATCCGTACTTGGTCCTGAAGGCTGTCTTCGGTATATCCTCTTTCCGCACTCTAATCTGATGATAACCGGATCTAAGATCGCTCTTTGAGAATACACGAGCACCACTCAACTGATCAAACAAATCGTCAATGCGCGGCAAGGGATATCGGTTCTTGATGGTTACAGCGTTTAGTGCCCTGTAGTCAATACACAAGCGTACCGTTCCATTCTTCTTCGGCACAAATAGTATGGGTGCTCCCTATGGTGAAACACTGGACCGAATAAAAACCTTCTCTAGAAGATCATCAACTTGCTTCTTCAATTCCACTAACTCCTTAGGTGCTAGCTGGTACACTGATGAAGTGATAGGTTCTGCTCCTGGAGTCAAGTCTATGGTGAATTCTATTTCCTTATCAGGTGGTAAGCCAGGAAGATCATCGAAAAATACATCCACAAATTCTGATACCATCTTTGGGTACTCGGGCTTCCCTTCTACAGAGAGTGCCTTAAGTGTAGGCTGAACACCTTGCTCTTTGGCTCCCCCCCCCCCCCCCCCCCCCCGAAGAAACTCAAACTCCGGAGGACCAAGTGGTCTAAATATAACACGTCCACGCAGACAATCTAGAGTTGCATGGTACAGACTCATCCAGTCGATACCAAGTACAACATCGTAATCCGGCATGAAAAAGTTTAGATCTTGTATTTTACACCAGAGTTTAAGTCCTAACATATCTAATTAGAGAGTTTAGACCCTGAACTTTTTTTTTTTTTTTTCATTTTTTTTCCATTTTATCCTCCCTAGTCTATATAAAAAGGTTTTATTGGACAAGTCAAATAAAAATTTAGGGTCTAAATTTTTATATTGGAGAAGTCATGGCTCAAAATCTAAGCTGGTATAAAATCTAGAATCTAAACTCTAATTAGTCCTAATAATAATCATGTTTTAACTTTTCAACACTTGCACTTACGACGTATTCCATTGGAGATAAGATATGGTTTCCCTTTTTATTATGTTCAACATTGTCCTCCCTCTATTACATGTGGGCCATATATTTTAATATCTTCTTTCAAATTCTGTCCGGATTCATATGTAATAAAGAGGGACATGGTTAGACAGAATAATGATGGAACAGTTGATCTTCAGTCCCATTGCAACTTTAGTAAAATAAAAGGTTAACCTTGAGAGCTTTGTGTTCTCCTAGTGATTTGGTCCAGTTGATAGGTGAACATCTAGGAGGTATAATTGGCTGGGCAGCCAGTAAACCCTGAATCTCAAGTTTTAACTTGTCAAACTAATCACTGTCTACGTTATTTTGATATTATAATATATATATATATATATATATATATATAGTATACATAATAAATTTTAATATTTTTATAAAAAAATTGAACCATCTTCGGACCGATTCGGATCGGACCCTGATTTAGCTTAAATCTGGTCCGGACCTAGGCTATCCGGGTCTCAGTCCGTGTCTAATTTAAAATTCTAATCTAAAATTTGGTTCGGCCCAACCTGATACTCAAGACCGAGCCGGTCCGATCCGATCTGGTCTAAGTTAGTGATCAAAATTGGACCCGGAACCGTCCATTACACACCCTGAAATGGTCAAAGAAATTGAATACATCCAACAATTTGCTGACCCCATCCCATGTTAGTGAAACGTGACGTGCATTTTGACACAAAACACACGCACACTTTGATTGGTAGGAGAGGAACACCTAGCTTTGTGGGACCCATTAAGAAAAGGAAAAGAGAGAATCCTGTGGTTCCATGGAATCTTGGCTTTGGGGGAGTGGAATGCTATATCAGCCCATGATTTCAAACCAAAGATATTTTCAAAGAAAAACTCTATACAGACCCAAAAAAAATTTAAAAAAAAAATAAACTTGCCACGTGGCACATGCTGATTGGTCGAAACAAAATTGATAACCTCAGCTTTTTGCTAACTTAGGCCGATTTTTTTTCCCAATCAGCTCGGGTCATGTTGTCTCGGTTTTTTCTGCAATTTCTTTTGCGGCCTGTATAGACACGTTGATTTCTAAATGTTAATTTTGAAGTCAGATCAAATTAGATAAGGCATACAAAGTAGAAACTCAGTCAAGAGTTCGTCTTTACAAAAGTTGGTGCACTGTGAGTCACTCGAAAGTGTATCGACAAGAACACACAACTCCACAGCAGCACTAAACCACGACCAGGTTACAAACTAACAAACCAAAGAAAATGCAAATACAACAAGAATCAGAAAACATTTCTTCTCTTTACGTTCGCAGACGCTACAACGAGAAGGAACGGAAACAAGAAAGAAAAAATATAAAGAGATAAACTCCTACTGGAATGATCAAAACCACCGGTTCTCAAGGCAAGATTCGCGCTATATGACGAACTGCCCCCAGAATCCAGCAAGTTCACACGAGAACTTCTGGAATGATGTAAGTCACATTCGGATCACTCAGAATTCACTTTGAGGAATGGTGCACACTGTTGCCGCATAAGGCTCCGGTGCTCTCGAATTTTCTGGTGAAAACTTGGAATTCTTCCTCCTTTCTCAATGAAGAGGAGCCCCTCTTAATAAAGAGAAAATCAGCACATATGCGGCCTGAGAAAGCTCATGCCGCATATGCGCCATCCAACACCAAGTTGCATGCATAGCCGCATGCGTCGCCGCCGCTGCCGGTCACGCTGCACAGAGCTGCGCCGTCAACGCCGCCAAGCGCCGAAAGCAACAGTCACTGTGCACCGACACCCCCGCGCTGCATGCGCCGTATTTGTCATGCCACAGTCCCAAAATACATAGGACTAGGAATACGTAATATGCCAGCTGCGCATTCGACCAGACTCTAGTCCGACTCGAATACGTATAAGCTGTATAATAAGGGTAACTATCTAAGAATACTGAAAATATTTATGTCACAATCCACATAAAGAACAATATCAAGAATGAACTACATGTGCTAAAGCCGGCCATCTAGTAACATATAAGCTCGAATAGACTCGAGAAAGAAATATGAGTCTATAAAAACTAGGCTACATCAGCAGATGAATAAATAATATGAATAAATAACTATAAGTCTGGTAGAATTGATATAAGTACCTGGCACCAATGTCTGCATGACGAGCAACACACATCAGCAACTCCAAATGCTCCATAACCGTCTATGCTGCAAAAACTGGCAGGGGACCAGGTCCTCAGAGGGACGTAACAAGGTACAAAAAAATAATAAGCCAGAAGTAAACAGTGTAATAAACCATAATCCAGGGTAAACTACTGTAACCAACTATGTGACATACAAATGAGAGTATAGACTGGTACCCCGGGCTAGTGCTCACGGAAAATCTCAAGGGACACTTCCGTAATCTAATAGTACACTCAAAGCTCCGTGTGGGGGAATCAGGAGGAAGCTATATATATATATATATATATATATATATATATATATATATATATATATATATATATAAAATACATTAGATTCCGCAGAGGGTACCTAAAGCCTAATACGCAATAAATAGTAATAAGTAAAATATGCCCAGAGCACGATGAAGACTCTCCCACCCAATGTAACCTCACGTCTCAACCAAGACACGCAAGCTCATGACCTCTAACTATCAGCACAAGTCTTAGTCACTATGTATCACTATAATCATCCATATATCATGCATCATGTAGTCCCACGGATGTAAAAAGTAGCAATCTTTCATCATAATATGACTCTCTGAATACGTTACTCGACTCCGCAGAGGATGTTGGTACCCGAATCTTGTTCGGACACAAAGTATCATATGACGACCCTAGGCTCAACAAGTACATCAACCAAGCTACACAAATATAATGTCTAATACATAAATAATATTAAATAAATAATTTAGAACTGTAAATATCTTGGCAAGGTACACTTGCTTGGGTCTGCAGTATGTAGTTACAGAGTTCATGAGGAGTAATGTTAGATGTTGTGAATGGTACTCTATTCAGAATAAACGTAGCCGTAAGCGATGCTTCTCCCCAGAAGCACTTTGGAAGTCCTGTTGCCAGCAACATGGAGTTCATCATTTCTGTCAGCGTCATGTTCTTCCTTTCTGCTACACCATTAGATTGGGGAGAATACGGAGCGGTAGTTTTGTTGACAATTCCATGTTCTTTGTAGAACGATGTGAATTCCAAGGAACGATACTCTCCGCCTCTATCGCTTCTGAGTCTTTTGAGTTGTTGACCGGTTTGACGTTCTGCTTCAACCTTGAAGTCTTTGAACTTCTCGAACGCTTCGTCTTTCAATTTGAGAAGATATACGAACGCGTATTTTGAGAAATCGTCGATGAAAGTGATAAAATACTTCATCCCGGCCTTCGTGGAGCATTGCTTGAAGTCACAGATATCTGAGTATACCAACTTCAGAAGATCAGTACTCTGGTTCACCCTTCTGAACGGCTTCCTGACGATCTTTATCTGCACATAGACTTCATATTTCTCCACCTCCTTACCCCCACATTTGGAGATAAGGCCTAGACTAGACATCATGTTAATGCGTATACAATGCACATGTCATAGTCTATTATGCCACAACTCAAGAGAATAACCAGAAGTAGAGACTGATTAATACAAATAGAAGGAGTTACAAGCTGCAGTTTAAACATCCCTTAGGTACAAAAAGCTTTTCTGAAGTATGTTCCCTTGTAGGACATCATCATCTGACCGACATTAATGTCCATCCTCAGGCCCACCTTGCACAGCAGACTCCCAGAAACCATATTCTTGGAAATCATTGGTACGTGCTTCACATTCTCCAGTGTAAGTGACTTTCCAGAGGTCATCTTTAGCACTACCTTCCCGATACCCAGTACTGCAACTTGAGACTTATCGGTCATCGAGACTTTCTCAGAGGTAGGCTCATACTTGGAGAACAGCTCCTTCTTAGAGCATACGTGGCAAGATGCACTAGTGTCCACCTACCAGTCAGTGTCCACGCCATGTGACTCAACCTGAATAATCATAGCAACTAGGTTAAACTCACCTTGCTCTTTCGGTTTAGGCTTTGATCTGTAGTCGCTCTTGTAGTGACCCTTCTGCCACAATTGTAGCATGTCACATCAGTCTTCGGCTTTGGCTTGAACTGAGTCGACTTTACCTTCAGCTGGTTGAAGTCATTTTTTTTCTTCTTGTAGAGAAATTTATGCTTCCCTTTAGAGTCACTAGCATGTACCATGTTGGCCATAACCAACTGCTTGGACAAGGAGTCCAACTTCAGTTGCCCCCTGGCTTCATCTTCAATGTGAATCCAGTGAAGAAGATATTCGAGCTGGATCTCCATCTTTTTACGGTATATGTTAGTCTTGAACCTGATCCAGCCTGGAGAAAGTTTGGTGACGATAGCCCCCACCATAAATTTGTCCTCTTGCTTCATGCCCTCTTCCTCCAGTTTCTGCTGTATCTTCAGGAGTACCTTGACTTGTGGTAACATTACATTCTCGTCCTCAAATTGCAAAGTGAAGAACTTCTCGACGAGATAGATTTTAGACATTTTCTCATCATTTTTGTAGTGCTTCTCAAGAGATTCCCAAACATCTCTTGCCTTCTCCTTCTTGTTGTAGGACTCTGCCATCGAGTCGTCCATAGCATTGAGAATCAATAACCTGCAAAGGTCGTTGTCTTCCTTCCACTTGGATTGCGCGTCCTGTGCCACATCAACTGCAAGCTCTCCTGCATCTTTGGTAATGGTAGGTTCAGGATCAACCAACACATAAACAACTTTGACAAGACGAAGATTCAAGGAGATCTTCCTCTTCCAAATTTTGTAGTATTCGCCATCAAATTTCTCAAGCTTGAGAAAGCTAGTATCGAGAAAGTTTGAGCGTCCCATTCTAACTCGGATCTTACCTTGAGATTTTTAGTTCCGAAGTCAGATCAAATTAGATGAGGCCCACAAAGTAGAGACTCACTCAAGAGTTCGTCTCTACAAAAGTTGGTACACTGTGAGTCACTCAAAAGCGCCTCGATAAGAACACACAACTCTACAGTAGCACTAAACCACGAACGGGTTATAAACTAACAAACCAAAGAAAATGCAAATACAACAAGAATAAGAAAATCGTTCTTCTCTTTACGTTCGCAGACGCTACAACGAGAATGAACGGGAACAAGAAAGAAAAAAATACAAAGGGAGAAACTCATGCTGGGGTGATCAAACCACCGGTTCTCAAGGCAAGATTCGCGCTATATGACGAACTGTCCCCAGGATCCAGCAAGTTCACACGAGAACTTCTGGAACGCTCTAAGTCACCTTCGGACCACTCAAAATTCACTTTGAGGAAGGGTGCACACTGTGGCCGCATAAGGCTCTTGTGCTCTCGGATTTTCTGGTGAAAACTTAAAATTCTTCCTCCTTTCTCAATGAAGAGGAGCCCATCTTAATAAAGATAAAATCAGCACATATGCGGCTTGTGAAAGCTCATGCCGCATATGTGCAATCCGACATCAAGCCGCATGCATAGCCATTCACTGTGCACAGATACCCCTGCGCTGCATGCACCGCATTATCCGGACAACACAGATAACTATGCGCTGCATGGGCCGCCAACAGTCAACCTGGTCCCCTAAACTCGCAGGCCGCATGCGACCGAGCTAGCAACCGTGCATGCAACTAGCGCATAAATGAGCGCATGAGCGCCATGCGACGATACTGACGTGCAAATTACAAAGTGTAAAGTGCGCCACTTTGCGTCCATGAACCCGAGCCTGGGTCCAAATCCGAGTCGAAAATTAGCTCATAAGGGAAGCTTCCCAATGGTGGTGACAAAATAAAGATTGTCATAATAGAGTTCACACTTAATCCCTCTAGGAAAGCTAACCCACATGGACCACCACCCCATGTGCATATACCAATACTAAGCAAAGATATATATTGAGATATACACAATGGTGGTTTTTCGATGTGGGACTAAAACATCCAAATCAAAGTGAAAAATACCAACACTAATTTGTTTAACTGAATGGTCTGCGGGCCAATCCGGATCCAGTCTAAACTTAGGTCGGATTCGGTTCGGACCAAAATTATCCGAATATTGATACGTACTAAATTTGGAGTTTTAATCTGACGTCCAGTCTGATCTGATCCGTTGCTCAAGACCGAATTGGTCCGGACGGAACCAAGCTAGATCAAATCCGACTAAAATCGGATCTGATCGACTCATTACACACCTTGATACATAACGTGTCCATAACTAGCACCATCCAGACCAGACCAGAAAACTGGTGCAAGTAACATTGGGTGTGCTTCAGACACTCATTGTCACTTATGTTGGCCATGCTCTCCTACCCCCGTCACAATCACAATGACCGACACAAGAAGGAGTTTTTTTTTTTTTTTTTTGTGTGTCATTTAGTTAATAAAGAACACAATTATTTAGCGAAATATCTCGATCGAAAAAGCGATGCATTATTGAAGCATACAATAATATTATATAATGAAAGTGGTCACTACAGTAATTAAAATAAATCTCAAGCCTAGTTTCATATTTGAAAACCAACAAATCATTCCATGCCGTGCATCCACAAAACACTTATCATGGTCACTCTCGACCTCAAAATATCCGTCCCATAAAATTACACAAATGTCCTCATTGTTTTCCATTCTACACTATACTAGCATAATCCCCCATATTTTCCCATTTACTTAGAAGTCCCCCAACTCAAATGTCAAAATAGAAGTCATTTTTGTCCTAGGAAGCCAACTAGAGGTGAGCATTATTCGATTTTGGACCAAAAATTGAACCGAATTCGGTTCGGTTTAAAAAAAATCAGTTCGAATTCGGTTTTGAAAATATTAAAAAAAATTATTCGGTTTCGGTTTCGATTTTGGATTTCGGTTTCGATCCAAAACCGAATAAGATTTATGTAATTATATAAATATCCTAATTCTATGCATATTTTTTAATTAAAATATGTATATTTTGAATAATATATATATATATATATATATATATATATATATATATATATATATATATTAAAAACAATTTTAGACACAACTTGAAATATAACAAATGTGTGTATAAAATTAAAATTTTAAATATAATTTAACGACGATCTCAACTTTGATTTGATTCATTATACAATAGCAATAGACCAACCGAATAAATCGAATAACTTATTCAGTTCGGTTCGGGTTCGGTATTAACTAATTTCGGTTCGATTTCAGTTTTGAATTTTTAGAATTTCGGTCTATTCGGTTTTGACTATTTCGATTCGGTTGAAACCGAATAAACCGAATGCTCACCCCTAAAACCAACTTTCTAAGTAATAGCATAAAAGGCTGTTCTTACCTTCTTCTTTTTTCTTCTTTTTTCTTCGGTTGAAACCGAATAAACCGAATCCTCACCCCTAAAACCAACTTTCTAAGTAATAGCATAAAAGGCTATTCTTACCTTCTTCTTTTTTCTTCTTTTTTTGTTGGGAACGTAACGCGAAAACCGTTTCTCAAACCAGAGAGTACCTGCGAGAGAACCGAGCAAAACGCACAAAAAAAATACCAAACACAAATCGCAGACAGAAATTTTTACGTGGAAAATCCAGATAGAAAAAACTACGGGACGATCGGAGTCCAACCCTGAAGAACCTCCACTAATGGAATAAAGAGATTAAACCCTCTACAAGCTCCTCACCGATCCAACACGGATCACCGCAACTCTTTGGAACAGAAAATAGATTACAACCACAAAGAAAAAAGACAATAAAAAATACTCCAAATTGATCACCTTCTCCGAAACGACCTCCAATCCTTCTTTCTCCTCTCCAAAGTGGCAATGACATTCTTGCCACCTTTTTTCTCTCTTATTTTTTTCTCATGTTGTTGTATATTGCATGAGCCTTTATATAAACCCTTGCATGAATTAGGATTTCCATAAGAAAATCTATGTATGGAAGCCAAAAATATTTATGAAAATCTAATTACATTCAATCATATATTTAATAGAAATCAAATCATAAATTGACTTGCCATAAATTGGAAATCCAATTATATAAAAATTTAATAAATAAAAGATCAAATCATAAATATATAATTAAAGTCAAAGATGGAAATCCAATATAATATTTGCTTACCATAAATGTTCTAATACACGGCGCTCAATGAACTTCTCGAGTTTTTTTGACACACGGATGACGCTCGTCGCACTCCAGGGTATTCTCCACATAGGTTGGGAACCCCACCCACTCCAACAAATCTCTCCCATCACAACTATGTGGAGGGGGTCGTCATCCCAACGATCCCCCTGCAGTACTCAAAGTTTCCTCTTGGAAGAATCTTTGTGAACATATCTGCTCCGTTGTCAACTGTATGAACCTTCTCAAGCGTCGTTTCCTTCTTTTCCACAATATCTCGTATCCAATGATACCGGATCTCAATGTGCTTAGACCGGCTATAAAATATCTGGTTCTTCACAAGGTGAATAACACTCTAACTATCGCAAAGCAAATGATACTGCTCTTGCTTTAGTCCAATTTTTTGTAACAGCTTCTTCATCCACAACAACTTCCAGCAAGCCTGTAACGACCATTCCGTTCAAGCGGACAACCGATACAAACGGCAAAAGTACAATGATCCGACCCGCTTTGCTCAGCGAGAATACTCATTTTAGGCAAAGGATTTCCCGACTTGACCCTTCAGGAGTTCCGGCTTAGGCTTTTAGAGGCTCGCTCGGAGTATCGCTCGACCGAGGCGAATCATCACTAAGGTGGGTGGCTACGATAAACTTGTCTTTGCTTAGCCAGCACACTTAAAATATGGACGATACATACTAGTCGCTAGGTGAATCACCCCATGCATGCTAATAAAGAATACAACGCACCTAGCTAAGGAAATAATCCTAACTTGTATTGCTTGTGTTAGAACATGGAAATAAAATTTTGCTTATAAATGGACCCTCGCATGTTACCTTTGCCTTGTGCAACTAGACCCCTCTATGCCTCGTGTAGAACGATATATATATACTCTTCGTAGTGCACTGTTCACTTGTTTACACTGCACTTCCCTAGATTATGTCGCTCGGTATGTCCCTATACGGCTTCACTCTTCGCACTACCTCTTAGACCCATGCTAAACGTAAAGGCTATACTGTATGTTTCCTTATGTTCAATATAAATGCATGCTTGTCTGCTTACTTTTAGTTTGTACTCGTTGCCTCGTTTTAATACTTGCCATACAAATTATGCCACAATCAAGTAACATTATATGTATCGTGCATGCATCGAATTAGTCAGAAGACTATCAAATAGTTTTTTTGTGCAATATGAACCTGCAAGTATCCGGGACCGTTGTGTCGCCAAGGCAGTCCCCGCACCAGGGGAATGCATCAGGTCAAGTTGAACACTGAACGAGAATCATGTCAAGTACAAGCAATAATCACAGCTCGTGGAGCAATGCTCATCCAGATCAGGAATCATAGATTGTCTTGTCAAGTTATGAATCTGGAAGACCAAGACTTACATGTCGTGGACAACTTGGAATCAAGGAGGATATTTGGATCTCGTTCTACGGGCGGTCTCCGGGGCACTGGGGCCGATCCGATCCAGATGGAACTATTGTTTAGTCTCTTGTTCTGGGTAGGATGGCTTGCAGCACACCTTGTACTTTCGTTTTATTCCATCCTCGTTAAAGACTATAACTCGTCCTTTATGGCTATATCAATGACTCTTGTTCATATAGATAATTCATCCTCGCTTAGCGGCAACCCACGTGTGAGTCATTGTATCGCATCCAGTAAGCTGAAATACTTGAACGGTCATGAGTATAACACACTTGTACAAATGGAACACTTGAACATCTTCTGCAACACGCCTGGATAATTCGTATAACTCGTGCACCCAAAATATAATCTCGCTCACAAAACTTGTGTTTGCTTTATTCAATTGCCCCTGGACTTTATTATAAATGCTTGTGCTTGGTTTAACTTGGTTTGCCTTAGACAGGGAAGGATGGATGGTAAGTTGGTAAGTCTCGCCGCGTTACTTTATATCGCACGGCACACTGCCACACGAGTTAGGCTTTTCATCATTGCCATAAAACTGATCCTAAGGCAAGACTAGAAAGATAACTTAATAGATGGCGCACGGAATCTATATAACGTGTTTGGATTTGTCGACCGGGTGAAAAGCCTCTCCATAGTGCATTCATGTACTGATAACCCACCAGATTGCTTGTAGGGTACGGGAGAACCTCGTTCGGTATGGATGCCTCCTTCGTGCGTGCTAAGGATCAGAGTACACTCTGGAGCCATGGAGCGTTGCATCCGGAATTGAAGCACATATAAAAAACATAATGTTGGAACATCGCCTATGTATCATTCCATAAATGTAGCCACTTGTCACGCCTTTTACTGTTTCAGAGAGAGAGGCTTGAGCGACTTGTAATCTCGGCCTAGCGTCGCTTGTAACACTTGTTCAATATCAATAAAAAGTTTATTTTATTTTTATACTTATGTTATTCAATGCCTCCGCTATTGACGACTTTGTGAACATGTTACCAATCGCATGTGCGTTTATAATTTTGCTGCACTCGGATAATCTGTGCGCCTCTATGGATTAGACCTCTTACCGCCTGTTCATATCAAGGCCTTGCACTGGCGCAGTTTATTCTTGTGCGACATCACGCCCAGATGAGTCAAGCGATCGTCCAGCAGGAGCGCTGGCACGTTAATTCGTGCCTAGCGGGGACGGCCGATTGCCTGCGGAAGATCTGGGCGTGACATATTGGTATCAGAGCATGGCTATAGGTCTTTGGACTTCGTTTCGATTTTCTTAATTTTGAAAGCTCGTTCGTGGGTTATGTGCATACGCTCTCCCTCAATATCCCATCGGAATGTTCCAAACAATAAGTCTAAATACTTTTAAAAGGTACATGTGAATGATGTGATTGCTTGTACGAAATTGTGATGCGAAGGTCTTTGTGCCGACCTGTATTAGGCTTTGTGGAAAAGAATCGTGCTAGAATTTGCAAATTATATGCAAACCCGAATACCTATACATGATTACCCAACTGGTTAGTGTACGAAATAGAATATCGCCTGAACAGTTAGTTATGCACACAGCCTTTCGGCTAAGTTGTGTTGAGTATCGCGTGCCAAGACCCTTTTGGTGCAAGCTGGTTACCAATGAGATTGGGATATCGTTTAGAGAAAGATAAGTCAGACTTAGAATGGCAACCGATATAAACATTATCAGATTTATTGCTTAGGCAAATATAGAAAATCGTGCTTGGATTTTGGGAAATAGCTCGAACGGTATTTTGTATCGGCAGATACAAATCAAATATGATTTATTTGGATGACTATCAATGGGATATATATACGAGGCTAAAACTTATCAGGCGATACCTAAGTATCGTGCAGAAATTCTAAGAAAAACTTGGTGAATATGAATCGATTGATGTGAACATTGATTAAGGATTTAATTGGGTGACTCAATTTCGAGTGGTGTATGGATCATTTAGAAATATCCAAACGGATTCATAGGTCTCGTGCGATAGTCGGATTGAACCATTGGAGAATGTCTTGAATAAATGATAAGGCTTATATCGAATTGGGATTCGTGGAAATAGAAATTGATATCTCGGTTAGAAAAACTTGTTGAAAACTTGGAGGATCACGTGAGCGATTACGGATAGAAACAAATGGATTAAACTTGAATACAATATCGCTCGAATAGAATTTAGCCCGAGAATGAATATTGTGGTTCGATGAAAGAGATAAGTGATGTTAAAATTGACTTGGAGTTTGGAAGAACGATCTTGAAATCTAGTTCGAAAAGATAACCTTCGAAATCAGTCCTAGCGAGACGATTATCCTGCGGGAGCGCCGGCGTGGTGATTTCACGTACGACGGGGATAATCGAACTCACGAAAACATATTCGGTGATTATTCTAAACGAACTCAATGAATAGAACGTATCAAAAGTGGATAGACTTTGGCTTGGATATTTGAACTTAGTTGCTTAAGGAATGCCAGAAGTAGACTATGAATTTATCAAATGGTAACATTAAAGTTGGATAATTTTGCTTGACGAATTATAATCATTACATGAACGGACATGACTTGGTGGATAATTATATATAACTTGGATGGAGCAAAGTGAAATGATAAGGTGTCTTGATCGTGCCAAAGATAACTATATTGTTCGACGTTCTTGTCTTATGCGAGCATAACTCAATGCTCGTACATACATCACGCCCGGATTAGGACGATTATCCAGCGGGAGAGTTGGCATGGTGAACTCACGTCCAACGAGGGTGATCAAACTTGCAAGAGACCGGAGCAAGACAACTGATGGATCATCTTGACTTTTGGTTCGACACGATAAGACGAATTGGGAATGCAAGTGAATCGAAAGTATTTCAGGGATAAGTTAGCCTAGAACCTGGGATAAATTACGCTCGATAGTTTTGTGAACGGATACATAAATCTTGTTGGACGACTTGGAGTTATAAACAAAAGGTTTAGAATTAAATCTTGGCTCGGTGGTCTAGACTTGCAATGGATATATGGATTCTATCGAATATACTTAAGGAGAGAGACTATGCAAATCACTAGGCTTGTCCTGCAACTTGGATATCGTAGATTTTACTGAACGAACTCGACCCCTGTGCAAACGAACGTGTTATTGTGTGTAGGATAATCCATGCTCGATGTTTAGAAATTTGAGTGAAACAAGCTTGGGTAGAATATCCCGTGCAAATAAATAATGGTTTGACCTTAGGAATGGGGACGAGCATCGTGCGACGAATTTGTACGATGAATCGTTTTGAACTTGTACCTATGACCTTGTTAGCTGACCTAGTAATTAGACAGATGACCCTGTGCCGAGTGCAAGAACCTATGGGACCGACTTTAGCATATTGTTTGAACAAAGATATAGAACTGGGGCAGCAAGACTTAGTGTTAGACTTGGAAGGGTAAGCGTGTGCTATGTTTGACCCGAATGGAATGAAACGATAAGACATGGATGCTAGTCGATTGACCGGCACGTGTGACGGTATTTAGCTTAGTTGTATATTTTTTTAGTGACTTGCATTATAGTACGAGATGCCCACGTCGTATTCGCGACTTGTACATTGGCATTGGGCAGGAAAAATAATTAGTAGGCGTATGGGACAGACATTTGTCTACCGTAGTTTCAGAGTAAACTACGGGGTCGTGAGCCTCAGTGTTACTCGGTTATGGGCTATGTGTTACCCGGTTATGGGCTATGTGCTATCCGGTTATGGGCGTATATGCTTGTCGATACATCTGGCAGAGGTTACTAGCTGTGCACTATCATGATCGGTAATGTAGTCAGCATATACTTCTGGCATCCAGTTTACAGCTAATGCCAGGTACTTAGCCTCTGGCTTGACGCTACGCTTTATACCTTTTACCTACCCATACGTACCAAGGTTGTATTCAAGTGCATTTCACTTAGCTGGTTAGTTCACCCTCGAGTTTACACAGTATTTACTTTATGGCATGTACTTTTTGTATCTTGTTACGTCCCTCTGAGGATCTGGTTCCCTTCCAGATTTGGACGAGACGTACTATCCGACCGTGTATGGGCCCGGACAGGAGACGAGGTATGCGACCGAGGAGGAGCTTGAGGTGTTACCTTTGGAGTTTCCCTGATCACTGGTAGGCCTTCTGTCACGCCCCGATTTCTCGGCTAACCGATAATCGTCCCAGGGGGCGTGATGCCGTGCACGCGTAGGGCGCGCGTGCAAGGCCTTAGGCATAAGGATATTCTTTAGATCAATGCAACAGAGTAGACAAATAAGATAACACAAGGTTGAGGCATAGAAAAGTTTCTCTTTTATTTATAATGAACATCTTGTTACATTGCTTGACTCAAAAATATAAAATGCCCCACGGGCTTACAAACTTGGACGCAAAATGAGATAACCGATCCATACATTATGTTCCTTTACATAGTTTCAAAACACAAAACTCCTTGGGTGCGGGTAAGCACCATCGCCTTAGCGTTACTTCCGCAACAGAGAGAGAGGGGAAGGCTTCTAGCTTGAGCCTCCAAAGTCTTGGCCACGACCCGCCAAGAATCCCCAAAGTCCGGAGAGAGCTTCAGCTCCTCGCCGCGTTGCCTTGCGCCGGGGAACCTGCTACAACGAGGGTCAGTACTTCGAAAAGTACTGGTGAAGGCTAGCTGCTCAACTTTACCAAGCTCTTTAGATGAGTTTTAAATGAACATGCAACATTTATGTGCTCATGTGACTTTCTATTCTTGCCTAGATCAGATTTCATTTAGCAGGTATGCAAGAACAAATAACATAACTCCACATGCCACCGTTCGGTGACTTTTACCTGTCCCGTCTGAACCACCTGTACAACTTACCATAGCCTTCCCTGCCACGAAGACATAGTTAGTCTGCACAGTTTAAATATACACAACATCTTTCTTTGTTGTTTAGGAGCCATCATGGGTTTAGTCTGGGCTGGCGGAGACGCTTGCAGCGCGGGTAGCTAGCCCCGCTACAATTCCCCGCTCCCAGGACTAAGAAAGTAGATTCCGCCCGGGTCGAAACGGCCCGGTGCCCCGGTAACCGCTCGCAGGAACCTGGATCCCTTGTGCACAAGAATTCCCATGACCATTTCTATGAACTCTACTTCACAGATTTACTTACTAGCGATTTAAAGAACATCATGTACGAAACTGCTTTACTGTACTGTCACCATTAACCAACAGTTATATAAAATAACATGCAGCAGTTTATAGAAGAACACCTTAAACTTATAAAAGAGCACTTTGAACTATCAATAAATACCAACCCATTAAACACCCAACGAGCATGCATGCATCAATGAATTTATGCAAGGTTTTGTATGACAAGCAATGGGTGTTCCAAGCCTACTTCTTATCTTGTCTTGTTATCCAACTTATTACTTAAGTGGTATCGTTTGATTGAATGCACAACTGAGTCAATTTTATTATGAACGGAGCCCTTGGAAAGAAGGTGCTTATCGAAATAGAGCCACTCACACGTTGGTTGTATAGGAAGAAGAAGTAGAGATCCCTAAGACTCCGCTCGCGCGTTGTCTATACGATCACCTGCACGCACCAACGGATGATCAATACCTCCTGCTTCGGTCTCCAAGGCTCGATACGAAATGCGAAATCCTAAGAACGAAAGCAATGAAATCCATCGAAATCGTTCAAGAAAACGCAAGTCCTAAAACCAACAAGTACGCAACCAAGCGGCAATCGAAAACGGGCAAGAAAAACCAACACAACGGAAAGGCCTCTCTCTACTCTGCCGCCGAGTCCTTCCTCGAGGCACAATCCATTGTATATGGGACCTGATTCCGAAGAAACCAATCCATTACGAGGAAAGGATCTTGATTCAATCTGTCCCGATCGAACGGTACCAAGCATATCTTAGCCGCGCTCCCCGAGCAGGGGGAACGGGACGAACGGGGCGTTACATCATAACCATATAATAGGAAGTTTCGTCCCGAAACTTAAGAATAGAACCTACCACTAAGGAATAATGAGAGAAATTTTCCCCTCATATCAGATTCAAGTTCCCAGGTCGACTCCTCGACCGAGTGGTTTCGCCGCAGTACGCGCACTAGCGAGACGTTTGGTTCTGCAACTGCTTCTTTTTACGATCCAAAATTTGGACAGGCTCCGCCGCGTACGACAAGTCCGCTTGCAGATCCAACTGACCTAAGTCGATTACGCAACTAGCAAGTAAGATTTCCATGTTCTATACGATAATAAAGCGGGGTTATCCCCTTCGCTATGTGCGTTCGTCTCTTTTTATTACTAGCATACAAAGGTTATCGCCTGTAAACTAGCACGTAACATTCATTTTCTTAGTGTGCAGCTAAGTAGAGACAGGTTCACCGGGGTCACCCACCTTAGCGATGTATCGCATCGGTCGAGCTAGACTCCGGACGCGCTTCTGATAGCCTAAGTCTGACTCCATTAACGATCCCCGCATGAAAGCCTTTGCATCGAACGAGCCATCTCGCTGAGCAAGGCGGTTGAATAGCTACACTTGTGCCGTTTGAATCGGCCCTCCGGGTTGAGCGGAGCGGGTTGTTACACCATATACCACTCAGAACAAGTTCCGTCCTCGAGACTTCCTGAGCGCAACTCGTGCTATCGCATAACTTCTAAACTTTCCTATACATCTCGTCTTATCCTTCAAGGACTGTCTCAATACTACAATCCTCTATTTTCTCACCATGCGTTACGCCAATGTTGGCCAGTTCTCATCGAACGACTCTATCGTTCAATGCTATCGAGTTATACTCAACTCGATCGTTGCACTTCCGTCTCAAAATTTACTGCACCTAGCGCAGGGCTATATTACCCAAGCACATGGTATTCTATAACTCAACGGGCACTTACGACTCATAATTGGGTGGACTTGCCCAACTAGTTATGTTATCACCATAGGAACCCAACGCAATTGAGCCTATTACTTGATGTTGCCTATCGAAACCCGTCGTTACGCCTAACCCAAAAGCTCGAATCTCGACAAATTTTCCAATCTCGTTTTTTGCATCAAATCTCTCTGAGTCACCGCCCGATCTCACTAAATAAATTCGTACCCAATCACCAACGTTTTCTGACTCAGTCTATATTGCGCCTTAGCGCAGAGCTAAATTGCCTACCTGGGGTACGCTCAAGTCCTCCGCACCCTTGGCCCAATCGAACTTAACTTTCTATTCGTTTTTACTCGTTCCGTTCGCCCGAGTGCTTAATCATTTTATCCGAATGATCTATTAGTTCAACTATTGTATTCCCAAACTCAGTCTCGTACTGCGCCTTAGCGCAGAACTATCCCGGTAGCACGAGGAACGATACAATCTTTTCTCTATGAAAAAAAAAATTTACGTTGAGGCTAAATCATTTCAATTGCCATACTCATCCATGCGAATCCGAATATTTTCCTTTGCAGCTGCATCCGAGTTATGCATATCGCTAAGTCTGGATCGTACCCATATTCAAGGCGTCCCCCAAATATGTGTATTTCAACCAAGCTCAGTGACAGCTAAGTCTGACAAGCTACTCGTGAAAATCTTTCGAAACGCGGATCGTCCTGCTATATGAATGACCGAACTCTTGTTCGATCCAGCTATCGTCTTATCCTTTACCGTCGCGTAACCTATCCAGCCAAATCAATTATCACCCGAGTCCTATCTTGCATTACGTTTGTTTCAACGCGAACGTTGCTAGTGTATATTCCCAATTCAAAATTCTAACTCTAAGTCTTGTTGCCCCAGTTCTATCATTCTTCCCGAACGGTACTCTGAAGTCAGCCACTCCAGTTTAACTCAAGGCATAGGGTCGTCTGCCTAGTCACTAGGCCAGCACACACAGTCATAGGTACAACTCAAATTTGCGACTCATCGCGCAACCGTGTTGCACAACACTCGCCCCAAACACCCTAAGGTCAAACCATTGTTCCTTTACACGGGTATTCTATCCAAGCTCGTTTCACTCAGATTCTAAACATCGAGCACAGATCATCCTATCACACCAACACGCTCGTTCAACTGAACCCACGATACGCCCATGTTTCAGGGCTAACCTATCGATTCGCACATACTATCTCTTTCATCTCGTTTAATAGGATTCACCAATCCATCATTTTATACGCCTGTATCATCAAGCCACAATTCCATTATAAACCATCGATGTATATCATGAACTCTAAGTCGTCCAGTAAAATCTATGTATCCGTTCATGAAAACGTCCAACATCTCTTACTTTACGTTTCTAGACTAACTCCTCAAGAAAAATCCTTAGACTCATTTTCTTAGTCTACTCTTAGCATTCCTCAAACAACTAAGATCAATTCCCAAACCCAAGTCTATCTCATTGATACGTTCCATTCATCGAGTTTGTTTTGGAATAATCACCGAGCCTGTTCTCTTGAGTTTGTTTATCCCTACCGTACGTGAAATCACGACGCCGACGCTCCCGCAGGATAATCGTTCTCGCTGGGACAGATTTCGAATGTTTTCTTCCCGAACTTGATTTCAAGATCGTTCTTCCAAACTCCAAGCCAAATCTATTACCGCTTAACTCGATGCATCAAACTCACCATTATACTAACTAGCATCAATCCATACTTATCTTCCAACCATTGTTATGGTCTAAATCTCCCAAAATTTGAAATCATCGCATTCATACTCAACCGAATTTTATCGAGCGATATCCTACTCAAATCCAAATTTTCCATGCACGCTATCATTCGTTCGCTCCATTATTTCTAATTGCACTTACTTCGATCGCATCTCAGATTATTCAATCTCGACTCAAGTTTGTAATTCGCTTGTTTCAACTCAAACTCGCTCGTACAATCCTCTAAGTCTTTTTCGATCATGATATCGATTCCAATTGCCCTGAATTTCTATTTGATGTAAGCCTTATCCCTTATTCAACTCATTGTAACTCGTTCAAACCAAACATTGCATACTTTCTCCGAGTTCGTTTACGTGCTAGGCACTGTTTATTTATATTAAGGCTTTACCCAATCTCGTCGCTTGTCGCTAGACTCGCTTAACTCTCCGAATCCACGACTTCGTTCAAGCGTTTCTAAGCCAACAAATACACCACTCAGGGTTCGAGCTATACTCCCTGAATCTTTACAACTCATTATATCCACAATTTGCATAATCGAACAGGGGACTTATCGCATACACTACTCAGAAATTGAGTCGTCCTAATAACTCCTGATTCGCGTTCGCATCCTTCACTCGTATGCCCAATTCGTTCCTTAGAACTCCAACACAGTCCCTATTTATCGCCTTAGCGATCTTAGACTCGTACACACCTGTATTCATAGTCCTCTATACAGACTATGCTTCAAATCATAACTTATCACTATGAATAACCGTCCAACTATTTCCGAAAATTCCCTACATGATTCCCGTTACTCGCCTTAGCGGCAATCCGATAACGTCTCTATCGTTTTCCCTCTAAGTCAACTTTTATTCTCATCCCAACAATACCCAATTCTCGCTGCAACTCACTAGCACCAAGGGTCTTGGTGCACGATACTTAACACAATTTGGCCAAAAGGCCATGTGCATGGACCACTGTCTGAACGATATTCTTATCTCGCACTCTACTCGTTTGGTGTTTTCATATAGACATATAACTTGCCGATTATAACACGAGTCTCCTCTCACAACATCCTCTATGAGTTGGGACAAAAGCCCTCACATCATAATCCCGTCCAAGCAATCGTATAATTCTCACGCACTTTTCAAAAAATATTTAGACTTATTGTATAGAACGCATCTCATTTTGGCCAAGCGAATCCAAGGGTCTACTCGGAAGGAACAAGGTCCTCTTTAGAAACTTTCTTTGTGAGATCAAAGGATCTGAAGCATGCTCTGATACCAATATGTCACGCCCCGATTTCTCGGCTAACCGATAATCGTCCCAGGGGGCGTGATGCCGTGCACGCGTAGGGCGCGCGTGCACGAGGCCTTAGGCATAAGGATATTCTTTAGATCAATGCAACAGAGTAGACAAATAAGATAACACAAGGTTGAGGCATAGAAAAGTTTCTCTTTTATTTATAATGAACATCTTGTTACATTGCTTGACTCAAAAATATAAAATGCCCCACGGGCTTACAAACTTGGACGCAAAATGAGATAGCCGATCCATACATTATGTCCCTTTATATAGTTTCAAAACACAAAACTCCTTGGGTGCGGGTAAGCACCATCGCCTTAGCGTTACTTCCGCAATGGAGAGAGAGGGGAAGGCTTCTAGCTTGAGCCTCCAAAGTCTTGGCCACGACCCGCCAAGAATCCCCAAAGTCCGGAGAGAGCTTCAGCTCCTCGCCGCGTTGCCTTGCGCCGGGGAACCTGCTACAACGAGGGTCAGTACTTCGAAAAGTACTGGTGAAGGCTAGCTGCTCAACTTTACCAAGCTCTTTAGATGAGTTTTAAATGAACATGCAATATTTATGTGCTCATGTGACTTTCTATTCTTGCCTAGATCAGATTTCATTTAGCAGGTATGCAAGAACAAATAACATAACTCCACATGCCACCGTTCGGTGACTTTTACCTATCCCGTCTGAACCACCTGTACAACTTACCATAGCCTTCCCTGCCACGAAGACATAGTTAGTCTGCACAGTTTAAATATACACAACATCTTTCTTTGTTGTTTAGGAGCCATCATGGGTTTAGTCTGGGCTGGCGGAGACGCTTGCAGCGCGGGTAGCTAGTCCCGCTACAATTCTCCGCTCCCAGGACTAAGAAAGTAGATTCCGCCCGGGTCGAAACGGCCCGGTGCCCCGGTAACCGCTCGCAGGAACCTGGATCCCTTGTGCACAAGAATTCCTATGACCATTTCTATGAACTCTACTTCACAGATTTACTTACTAGCGATTTAAAGAACATCATGTACGAAACTGCTTTACTGTACTGTCACCATTAACCAACAGTTATATAAAATAACATGCAGCAGTTTATAGAAGAACACCTTGAACTTATAAAAGAGCACTTTGAACTATCAATAAATACCAACCCATTAAATACCCAACGAGCATGCATGCATCAATGAATTTATGCAAGGTTTTGTATGACAAGCAATGGGTGTTCCAAGCCTACTTCTTATCTTGTCTTGTTATCCAACTTATTACTTAAGTGGTGTCGTTTGATTGAATGCACAACTGAGTCAATTTTATTATGAACGGAGCCCTTGGAAAGAAGGTGCTTATCGAAATAGAGCCACTCACACGTTGGTTGTATAGGAAGAAGAAGTAGAGATCCCTAAGACTCCGCTCGCGCGTCGTCTATACGATCACCTGCACGCACCAACGGATGATCAATACCTCCTGCTTCGGTCTCCAAGGCTCGATACGAAATGCGAAATCCTAAGAACGAAAGCAATGAAATCCATCGAAATCGTTCAAGAAAATGAAAGTCCTAAAACCAACAAGTACGCAACCAAGCGACAATCAAAAACGGGCAAGGAAAACCAACACAACGGAAAGGCCTCTCTCTACTCTGCCGCCGAGTCCTTCCTCGAGGCACAATCCATTGTATATGGGACCTGATTCCGAAGAAACCAATCCATTACGAGGAAAGGATCTTGATTCAATCTGTCCCGATCGAACGGTACCAAGCATATCTTAGCCGCGCTCCCCGAGCAGGGGGAACGGGACGAACGGGGCGTTACACCTTCTGCCTAGGACTGGAGCATCTTTATCTAGTTAGTCGATGTTCTAGCCTAGTACTCTTATCTGTCCTTCCGTACTTTTATTTTAATATTGTAGTAGGTTTATTCCCATAAGACTTATTTGGATTGTATTATGACATTCAGACTCCGCACTTATTTTCAGTATTTATTTCAGCAATTCTTATTTATATTATGTGGATGAGATTAGATATTTACCTACTGCATGTTAGCATATTAGACTTGATAGTAATTTAGGACAGCGTAGTATGCTTCGTCAGGTCCATTAAATTGGGAAATCCTTCGGAGTCGTATTAGCTGGCCATTGCCACGTGGCCTGGTCCCGTGTATTTTGGGACTGGGGCATGACATGGTTTTAGTGGTGGCCCATGTAGGTCTCTATTTATCGCTTGTGGTATGGTTCATGTCTAGCGAGCCTGCAATAGGATAGAAATTATTAGATCTCATCCACCTTGACTACCGTCTTTGAACCTCCTTCGTATTTAATTATTTGAATATTTGCATCATATTTGTTATTCCCGTACTCTTTTAATGTAGTTCTATCGCTTGCAGAGAGATGAACTTGCGTAGCGGACGTGAGGCATACGGTGCCATTGTGCCATCCGCTACCGCGTAGAGGGAGGATACACCCCTTGGACCACCTGGAGAGCAGCTACCACCACAAGCCCCGGTGATACCGTAGGCCCCATTGATACACTGGCACCAGACTTCTCAGGACTATCCGATACAGCAGCACGAGGGCCAGACTTCACAGACGGTCCCGACACAACACCTCGAGGGTCAGACTTCGAAGGCCACGCCGATGCCACAGCCCGAGGGGCCGACGTCTCAGGAGACACCTACAGCACAGCTGGAGGTTCCATTGCCACCACCTCCACCCTTTCCACCTCAGATGCCGCAGTCAGAGGGACATCCACAGATATTCCAATTTTTCCAGGCCATGATGCAGGCGCAGTGGCATCAGGCTGAGATTATGAGACAGAGCTTGATAGCAGTTCTGGAGAGGTCACCTACCCAGTACTAGCACCAGCACATGTACCTGTTCAACTAGCTGGTTCAATTCGAAGGTTTTGTCAGATGGGCCCGGATACCTTTTTGGGCAGCGAGACCGCAGAGGAGATCTTCGTTTGGGTCGCCAATATGGAGATGTTACTGGAGGCTTCTCAGCTACCTCCGGACCTTTGGATGACCGTAGTGAGGGCCCAAATGAAAGGTAATACCCATTACTGGTGGTACTTTATGGAGCACAGCATCGACAAGAAGCAGACGTGGGAGCAGTTTCTAGAATACTTCAATACGAAGTACTTCCCGACTACGGTGAAAAATATACTATACTATCAGTTCCTGCATCTGGAGCAAGGAAACATGACTGTAGACGCATATGACGCAGAGTTCAGTCGACTTAGTAGATTTGGTGCTACCCTGATACCCAATGATCTGGAGAAGGTCATGAAATTCCATCATGGTTTGACTTACGAGCTGCAGAGGTATACTACCACCCAGGCGAGGATCTCTTACGATGAGGTCTTGACAGAGGCTAGAATCCAAGAGGCTATTAGCAAGGGATCGATGAGTCAGAGACGTCCCAGTGTAGCTACACCATCTAAGGCACAACCAGGAGCAGGAGGACCGATCCGTCATCCAGGAGTGCAGACGCAACAGAGGGTTATGCCGTATCAGCAGAGAGAGCTACCGACATGTCACTTTTTTAAAAAGAAGGGACATGTTCAGAAAGATTGCAGAAGAAGGTTAGAACAGTGTTTGAGGTACGGATCGAACCAACATCAGGCTCAGAAGTGTTCCCAGTATGTCAACAGAGCCCAACAGATAGTGCAAAGGCCAGTTCCACCGGTCCTAGGTATGTCCGTAGCATTTCTTGATAATTTATAGCTTAATTCTTATAAGTTGGGTAGGTTGTAAACCCCATCAACCAAATTTAGGTCTACTTAGCTTAGATAGAGAGACTAGGGTTAGTTTGGAGCCAATTAGAATTAGAACATAATATTTTAGATTAAAGTACAAATTTTGTATCACTTGGTACCTTACCGTTGTCTCGATATTTGGAGCGCTACACTAGCATTTTCTTTCAAGCATATTTCACACACTTGCCCTGGACGTGCTAGCCTTCTATTCTGACCTTTGTGTAACTTATAAATACCCTCTCTTGTGCTTCACTTTAGTCGCATAATATTCATTACAAATATCTATTTTTAAATTCAAATAAATCCAACTTTGCATCTTTGTCCATTCCAATCAAAATTGGAGACACAACCTCTACCCATTTTGTGCAACCCAATTTATAACAATAATTTATTCTGAGTCTACTATGTCCATGACACTTGTGTCCCATCCAATTTTAATCATATGCACTTCCAATTAATTAAAGAACACCTATGACACTAATTTTAATTAAATTGGTGTAATGACTCAACCTAACCCAAAACTAGACCCAACACCAACCCAAACCCCCACTCACACCCTCAAGGTTAATACTAAATATCACACACCATTTTAATCCACTATATCACACCAAACATGATATTTTTTTCTCATCCAATCCCAATCTCCCTTGTTTGTGCAATTTCCAAAATTGTTAGGGACTTTTGTGCAAATAAGCATTAGGTGTCTCCATTGGAGCAAAACCATGAAGAACCCTCCCTCCATTCTTTGACCAGTTACCATAATTTTTCTTCTATTTTGTGTGTACAACATACCACTTTATACCTGTATTCATCACCACCCTCCATTCAAACTAACCCCCATCCCATCCACTCATTTCTTCATGAGGATCCTCCCCCCATCCCTAGAAATAGCAATATGGCCGGCCCTAATCCCCATGCCCTCCTCTCTCTCTCTCTCTCTCTCTCTCTCTCTCTCTCTCATACATTAACTCTCTCTCCCTCTCTCCAAAATTCAGCCACCACCATCCCCATCCAAAACTGAAACCCTAACATCACCACCATTTCCTCCTTCTTCACTCCTCCTTCGGCCAACTCCTTCCTCTCCTTCGACCGTCACTATCGACCTCCTCCCTCTCCTCCGACCACAACCATCCCTCCACCACCATCATCCCTACGGCCACCACAGCCAACACCACCACCCTCGACAGCACAGCCGCCACCTTCCTTCTCCTTCTTCTTCTTCCTTCGGCCAACTCCTTCCCTCCTCTTTCCTCGACTTCTTCTCCTCCTCTGACCAACGACAGCCGACCTCCTCCCTCTCCTCACGATCACCACCACCATCAGCAACCTCCCTCCTCTCCTCCTCCTCCTCCTCATTCGACCATCAATCCGACTTCTTCCATCAATCGGCCACCTCCTTCTTCCTCTCCTCCTCACGATCACCACCGCCATCACCCTTCCCTCACGTCACCACCGCCATCATCACCACCGCAACCTCCAACCACCACAGCTATCACCTCAGTCGCTACCACGACCAACCACCACCTCCTGCTCGACTAACTCCCTCACAGCCATCAACCACCACCATCACTCGACCTCCCCTTCTCCTTCTTCCTCGCCTCCTCCTCATGACTACAACTACTGTCGACAGCTACCTCATCCCACGACCATCCCGCCACCACCAACAACCCGCCACCGCCACCAAGCCGTTGCCGCTGCCGCTGCGAGCTGCTGCCATTGCTGCTGCCAACGTTGCTGTTGTGGTTGTTATTGTAGTGCAACCGCGGTTGCTGCACACCTCCCCCCCCCCCCGGCCAGAGCTCAAGCGCCGGAGCACCCCTGGCCGAGCCCATTGCCGGAGCTGCACCCCTGACCTACTACTCCACCTCCGACCACCATCCCTCCCCTCTGGTAGCATCCTCTTCTTCTTCTTCCTTCCTTCATTAAGCATGGTTGTAAATACCTAGATATTTATATCTTCCCATTGTTAATATTTGTTAATCATGCAAATAACCCATTTATAATTAATTTCTAGAAAGTACATGCACGATTGTGGTTGTGTAAATGCATACATAACCTGGATAATGCATGTATATAGAGTGTTTTCACACCATATTTAGGTAGAGTTCATGTTTGAGGGCTCAGACGTAACAATTGACGTACATGTTGACACATCGTAGTTTGGTATAAGGAGAGTGCAATTGAGTTAAATACCATGTTATGTGTTAAGTTAGTTATTTTATTTTAATCAAATGAACTTGAGGAGGAACCCTAATATTTACCAAGATTATGTGACACGTATCTCGAGAACGTGAATGTGTCACCCCTATACATAAAAATCTTAGTAAGTAGAATACCTAGTATCCATGTGTTAGAGGTGCAACTTAGCACCTACACGAATCCTAGTTGTGACCGCGATTGTAACCTATGAGAAATTATACCTTAGGATGACTTGTAAATGCTGTGGGACAAGTAGACTAAGTGTACACCTACTTCCTTGATCCATGACTAGTCAACCTTAGCCAACCTATTTAGTTAGAACGTTTATTTGGCTTAGACTCTGCGTGACTCATGACATTGCGTAAGTTATACTCTTGTACATGATTAGCATAGTGTAATGTAGTGATTGATATTTATTGTTATATATTCATAGGCACCCAAGACGATTCTACCTTGGCTGCGGGTTCTGGATCCTTACTTGTGCACATCGGAGTTCCAGGCAAGTATATCTTGCCTTGTTGTACTGTTTAAATTCAGTTAGTATTAGTTTGCATATTTTATTATTTTAATATTATATAACTGTGTGCGTCCGAGAACGACTCGGGTGCAGTCAACGAAGGCGTTGACGTTAGAACTTGTGTTTGACCTAGTGTCTAGTGGACGCACCTAAAGTTGTGTAGTTATCAATATGACTCCCCAGGCCTTGACATGTATCATTGCACGTCACAGAGTGAGTTCATGTAGGGACGCGAGCTTCATACTTGACTGGCCATCGGTGTGAGCAGCACGTATGACGGTATTTAGCTTAGTTGTATATTTCTTTAGTGATTTGCATTATAGTACGAGATATCCACGTCGTATTCGCGACTTGTACATTGGCATTGGGCGGGAAAGATAATTAGTAGGCGTATGGGACAGACATTTGGCTACCGTAATTTCAGAGTAAACTACGGGGTCATGAGCCTCAGTGTTACTCGGTTATGGGCTATGTGTTACCCGGTTATGGGCTATGTGCTACCCGGTTATGGGCGTATATACTTGTCGATACATACGGCAGAGATTACTAGCTGCTCGCTATCATGATCGGTGATGTAGTCAGCATATACTTCTGGCATCCAGTTTACAGCTAATGCTAGGTACTTAGCCTCTGGCTTGACGCACGCTTTATACCTTTTACCTACCCATACGTACCAAGGTTGTCTTCAAGTGTATTTCACTTAGCTGGTTAGTTCATCCTCGAGTTTACACAGTATTTACTTTATGGCATGTACTTTTTGTATCTTGTTACGTCCCTCTGAGGACCTGGTTCCCTTCTAGATTTGGACGAGACGTACTATCCGACCGTGTACGGGCCCGGACAGTAGACGAGGTACGCGACCGAGAAGGAGCTTGAGGTGTTACCTTCGGAGTTTTTCTGATCACTGGTAGGCCTTCCGCCTAGGGCTGGAGCATCTTTATCTAGTTAGTCGATGTTCTAGCCAAGTACTCTTATCTGTCCTTCCGTACTCTTATTTCAGTATTGTAGTGGGTTTGTTCCCATCAGACTTATTTGGATTGTATTATGACATTCAGACTCCGCACTTATTTTCAGTATTTATTTCAGTACTTCTTATTTATATTTTGTGGATGAGATTAGATATTTACCTGCTGCATGTTAGCATATTAGACTTGATAGTATTTTAGGACAGCGTAGTACACTTCGTCAGGTCCATTAAATTGGGAAATCCTTCGGAGTCGTATTAGCTGACCATTGCCACATGGCCTGGTCCCGTGTATTTTGGGACTGGGATGTGACATGCATAAAATAGAAACAATAAATATAAGATGTGCTACTACTAGTCAGACTATGTGCTACTACTTGGGTATAGATATAGGGGCTAGCCCTCTTCTTTTTCTTGAATCGTGGGGACAAACCTTAAAGAGTAACAGAAATTTGCTGTAACAATAAAATATTTAAAAAAATTAAAAAACAAATTTTTTTTTGCCAAAATTACATAGAATGAAAGAGTCACTCGAGACAGGTTGTGTCACTACCCAATTCTAGAAAATAGGGTATATTTTTTTTTATTTGATAAATAGTGTATTGTATTTAATTATTTATATTTATATTTATTTAGTGCTTGTAATATTTTTATTTTGATTGTTTTAGGGTTTTGGCTAGCCTGGACCCATGTCCGACCCTAGTGGACCCATGTCCGACCCAGCCCACACCCTTGTGAGAATTATTTTGGGGCTTAGATTTATTATTTTATTTTTAGGAGGTTAGTTGGTGAGATTTGGAACTAGTTTGAGTGCATTTGGAGGCCCGGAACCCAAAACCGAGTGAGTAGGGGCGTTTTGGGAATTTGGTAACTTAGTGGAATCCCTTTAATAGCATTGGCCGGCCTACCTACCCCCCCCAAACCGTGAGCACAGCAGCCTCACTTCCCCCTCTCTTCATTTACTTCTTCTTCTTCACTTCTTCTTCTTCTCCACTTCTTCTTTCTTCTTCCTTCTTCCCCAAGGTGAGTTTTCTTCCACTTTTCTTCTTTCTTTCTTTCATTTCTTCTTCCTTAAGCTAACCCTCACCTTGCATTTTCTCTAACCTAGGTGTGAGAAGCCTAGATCTAGTGTGGGAGATAGATTTGGAAGCTTGGAGCTTGAGGGAGTTGATTTGGAGGGAATTTGAGACTTTGGCCTTGGGATTCCAACTCCCAAGAGGTAAAACCTAACTTTCCCCTTCCTAATTATTTTTGTGTAGTGTAATTAGTGTTGTAGAACCTTCCTAGACCCTAACCCTACCCGTAGGAGGAAGTTGGAACTAGTTTGGGTGAGTTTAGAAACTTTGACATTAGGTTTTGTGTCGAATTCGGATGGAATCCGAATTTGGCCCAATTTTGGGTGATGCCCTAGGTTAGATGGACCTAGGTAGACGTTGTCGGGTGTCTAGAGGGTGAGTGCGTGTCTCCGTTTGGACACGGGAAGCCGTGTCGCGGAGAAACGGGCGTTTCGGACGAAATTGGGGCTTTTCGTCGTCGCCGATTCTAAGTTTGTGTGCGTTTCCGCCACGGGCCTAGAATCGACGTGGGAGCGCATTTTCTAGGATCTAGACATCGTGTAGAGCGCGTGGGTAAATTTTGGGCCGATTCCGAGTTCGTTTGGTGTGCGTTTCAGGAGGTTTTCCGAGCCGCGCACCACGTGTTCGTCGAAATGACCGAACGGCCATTTCGACTTGGTTTCCTCGTTTCGGCTTTGTGCGCGCGTTGGGTTAGTATCGGGGAGTGTGTGCTAGAGTTTTCGGGCTATATTTTATATATTTTAGGGTATTGGTGAGTGTCGGGGTCGTTGGGCGTGAGTAGGGCGTGTGGTTTGAGTGTTGTGTGCGTGGTTGTGTTTGTTTTGATATGTGTATATATATATATATATATATTTATATATATATGTATGTTTGTTTATGTATATATATTTATGTATATATGAGTGTATTTATATCTATGTGCTTATGTGTGTATATGTCTATGTGTATATATATATGTATATGTGTAAGTGTGCTCGTGTGTATATGTATATATATATTTGAATATGTGTGTGTGTGTATATATCTTAGAGTGTGTGTGTATTGATATATATATATATTAATATGTGTGTTTATATATATATTTGTAGCTATGTATATATATTTATGTGTGTGTGTGTGTTTTAGTGTGTGAGTGTGCTAGTGTGTGTGTTAGAATGTGTAGTTAAGTGTGTGTATATATATATGTATCTAGTTATATATATATAGATATATATGTATGTATATATATATATATAGATAGTGATATATATATGTATATATATGGGTGTGTGTGTGTGTGTATGTGTGAGATGGAGGGGGGAGAAAACAGCAAGTAGCAGCAGCGCAGCGGGAACCAGCAGCTGCAGCAGCAGCAGAACCAGCAGCAGCAGCAGTAGCAAGTGCAGCAGCAGCAGAATCAGCAGTAGCAGCAGCATGGGCAGCAGCATCAGCATGTAGGAGCAGCGGCAGCAGCAATATGCAAGGGCAACAGTAGCAGTACGCAGCGCTAGAGCAGCAGCAACATTCGCAGGGAGGTAGTTGGTTTAATAGTTAACTAGATAGACTATATAGATATTAGTATTATAGATAGGTAGTTGGATAAATAGGTAAGAATAGTTATTAGATACTTAGATAGATAGATACCTATATCTATGGATACTAGATAGGTAGATAGGTAGATAGGTAGTTTTATCTATCTAGGAGATAGATATCTATATACCTATAGTTAGTTATATATATATAGATATCTTGATAGGTAATATATATATATATATGTTATGATTAGGTAAGGTAATGGGTAATCGGGTAAATGTGTGTGGATATCTAAATACATAGGTATATACATACTTAGATGTATATATATATGGTAGATATATATATTACCTAGCCTAGATTAATAACTAGGTATATAATTAATAGCTAGGCAGCTAGCTAGAGGGCCTTAGGGCGAAACTTCAATACCTTGAGATACCGAGGTATCTCGATACCTTGAGATATTCAAGGTATTGAGTTTCGAGCGGGGTATTTGAGCATTAGCCTAGGAAATGCTTGGGAATGATTTTTATATGTTTATATGTATATAATTACGCGTGCTAGCATAGGTTTTAGCGGGTTTAGGCGGGGTGCGTGGCCTAGGGCGAGGTATCGGATACCGAGGGTATCCCGGTATCTCGATTAGGCGAGTTTGTGAGTTTAGTAGCTTAATGAGCTCGGTTTGACCTAGAATTTCAGGGGCACCCTAGTTTGACCTAGCTTTGACCATAATTGTCCCCGTTGACCGTAAAAGTCAACGTTTGACCTAGTTTTGACCTAGAGTTGACTTTTTGGACCCCGAGTTGACTTTTTGACCCGATTTTCACCGGTTTGACCCGTTCGACCTAGAATAGCCCTAGAAGCCTGTTTTTAATTATTTTATATCAGTTTAAATGCTTAGAACCCTGTTTAATCCTTGTTTTTCGCATTAGGTCCTTGCGACACCGGTCCGGACCTCGATCCTCATCAGTTGCTCAGGACATCAGGCGAGTACCTACCTCTGATAGTTTCCATTTCATGATAGCGTTTATATCACCTGTTCTAGAACTGTAATACTTGATTCTGACACTTTATTACACGAGCTGGTACTAGTGGATCCCGTCATGAGGTGCTATCCCCCTTACCGTGTTCAGCGGGTACTCTATCACGTGTATTTCATCATGTGCTTCGGGTATTGATTATCATGTGCTATCATGTGCTTCTTGTGCTCTCGCCTTCGTGTGCGCGAGCTATTATCATGTACGTAGCGTGTTGTGGTTGGATCCAATGGTATTAGTGGGGGAGGGGAGTAGTGAGTTGGTTATATGATCAAAGCCAAACAGTATTCATGTGTATGTCGGTTATGCAACTCACGCATAACGGAGTTATCGTAGTGACTTTCATGTGCAACCTAAGCCGATCATATAACGAACATGTGCTCAAGGCACTTAGCTAGTATTCATGTTTCTCACCTGCAGTTACTTTTCCACTACTTGTATTGTTCTCCAGTTTACATTGCAGCTACTTCTTGTGCTCCAGCATATATTTATTTCCTGTGCATCTTGATTACTTTTCTATTGCTCGTCATATACACCTTACCATGTATTTGGAGTTGCTTTCAGAGTTATGTACTTCGCTCCAGTCCTGACTGGGCATATTTTTTCCAGAGGATCCTGAGGACTATTGCCCTACGTTCTACGGGCCTGGTGTTGACGACTGTTGTGACCCCGAGGAGGAGTGCGCCGAGGAGACGCCGATAGCACCCTAGTTAGCTAGGTGGGTTTCCTGGGTTATTTCCAGTGGTTTGTATTTTGGATGACTGTACTTATTCTTTTGATGCTGTGATGTTGTAGCTTTTAGACTTGGACTGTATTATTTTGGATTGCCTTGCTCTCTTGGTTCTGTTTCTTGTTTATATCATATCGTGCTTATATTCTTCCTCTAGTTTTGTGATTGAGATTATTGTCATATATATATATTGCGTGGTTGCCCTCCTGTTGGAGAGGATTTTATTCACATATATATATTGCGTGGTTTTGCCCTCCTTTTGGAGAGGTCATGCCGGATTTTTCTGTGAGTTATCTAGATAGTTGGTTGACCTAGAACGGACCTTTACAGCGTTCTACCGCCGATTCTGCGGCGTAGGCTGGACGTACCCACGGCTCATGCCCGATTTTCGGGTGCGGGTCGTGACAGGTTGCGGTGCCGCGAGCGCGATTATGACGTCCCTCCGGCCCATGTGGCTGATCTCCCAGTCGTTGTCGCAGATGGCGACGTAGCCAATCCAGCTGGAGCGCTGCGTCATCCGGGGGCGACATCGTAGACCCACTTGGGGAGGTTGACGAAGGAGGTGGCATAGAGGGACTTGGTAACGCAGTAGTTGCGGTCGGGGAGGATGATGTCGCGGCGATGGTGGGGTGCGGCGGCTGGGTTAGAGTAGAAGGCGTGGTAGGCGGCCTGGACGAGGTCATCGTAGCGGGTGAGCTTGCGGCGAAGGTTCTCGTCGATAGGGTCGAGGATGTCATCCCAGTCGGAGGTGCCAGCCAGGGCCGGTCCTGAGTTCATGGGGGTCAGGAACGAACTTTCAAAATGAGGTTCCATACACAATGTAAAAAAAATAAAACAAAAGAAAAATAAAAAAATATGCTTACACCAAGATTTGATCTAAGAACCTCCTATATGCAAGTCTAATGTAATAACCACTACATTACAATTACTTTATAATAAAAATGGCCCATGGTAAATAATAGTCCTATTTTTGGTACAAAATTATATATATATATATATATATATATATATATATATATATATATATATATATATATATAAGAATTTTTTTTTTTTTTGGCCCTCCTGGTCCATGGGGCCCTGGGCCGTCGTCCGGCTGCCCTGGGCCAGGGTCGCCCCTGGCGCCAGCGGGAGGCGATGAGGTTCTTAGGGGAGAGGCGGGAGGAGAGGAGGCGCTGGAGCTGGGCGAGGTTGCAGGGTGGGGGGGGATGGCCTAGGTGGAGGCCTGTCGGAAAAACAAGAAATCAATGAAGCAACAAAAAAAAACCAACGAGAGCAAAAAAAAACAAGACATAATTTCACCGGTGGAGTTATGTCAAAATTTTGCCAATGTTGTTGACAAAATTATGTTTTATCATAATTTTGTCATCTTTCATGGCGAACTCTTTCGTTCCGGATAATTTTACTATTTTTTTTTTCTAATTTATTTAAATATTTTATTGCTACAGCAAATTTTATGAAATAATAAAATGTTTTAAAAATATATATGGGGACATTGGACATTTTTCTTCTATGTAGTTCCGTCCATGTTTAGAAAGTTCGAAGTGCAGAACAAATAGCTGGTTAAGACCCTTGCCCTAAATGAACTCAACATTTCAAAGCCTGGATTTTTTTTCAAACTCTTTTCTAGATAGATACACTACATTTATGATTTAGCCTACCTAAATTAGATCACGAACATGCTGCAATGCTTCATCCTTCCGATACCTCGACTTGGACTTTGGATTTTTCTGACTCGCCAACTCAGTTGGCCAGTAGGAGATTTGCATATTGAAGAGAGAATAATTCACCAACTCAGTTGACAAATGGATAACTTGTCAATTCAGTTGACGATTTACAGGTCGGTTGACGAAGTTTGTTTTAATTTGTCAAGTAATTTGACGATTTGTCACTTAATTTGAAAATATATATAAAAAAAAAATCTGTAGCTGCAATTCTTTAAAATAATCTCTCTCCTATGAAAATTTTTGAAGATATTTTGGTTTAAATGGGAATGGAAAATATTCCAGTGTACTATTGGAGAGAGAGAAAGATAAGGAGTACTGCATTGGGTGGTATTAGTTTCCTATTGGGATGGAGCGCAGATCTATTGTTCCATATATTCTGTCTTATATTCTGTTCCCATTCTATTACATGTGGATCCCTCTTTTGTTTTATACCGCCTAGAGCCAACATGTAATAGGGTAGGAACAGAATATGGGACATAATATGTGGGACATCAGATCTGGTCTGATTGGGATGAGCTATATATAGTGTTGTGAGAGTACTGAGGGAATCGATTAGCTAGATAATACTTAGTGTTTAGTATTAGGGGTTAATAAATAATAATTAGTAAACGGTTACTTCTCAAATAATTATGATTGGTCATCATTAGAAATATAAGATAGTAATTAATTAGGAATTATATAAAAGGTTATTTATTTAAAATAAATATTTATACATAACATAGAAAAATATTTATTTTGTTAACATATGAATTCAATCTTTTATTTAAAAATTTTGAAAGTTGGAGAAGCTGAATAGTTAATATCTTATAATAATGATATTTTTATTTCAACAAACGTCAATAATACTGATATATATATTTCTTGATAGGAATAAAAAAAATATTTAAATTGTAATTATAATAAGAATCATAACAAATTGATTTCGAAAATCAAATTTTGAATTTCTAGACATATTGGGAACATTAAAATTTATGGGGGTTTACAGCACTTCATATATCCAATCTCAATCTGAATTTGAATCCATATTTTATAACTTTTGTTTTCGAACAATGTTTGTATTTTTTATTATAAAATGAATACGAATATAATAAAATCCATCCGATGCACCCATAGTTTGATGGGCATAAAATTGTAAAACACAATTCAATAAATTTTATTTGCGAAAGAAAACTTTGAGAATTGGGGACATGGGAAAAAAATTTCAAAAATTATATCTCACGAAACATTCGTCAGACGGTATGGCAGAATTTGTGTATGCACGAATTCCGCTAGACGGTTTGGCTGAGTTCTTGCACCACAAAAAAAATATAGTTAAGTTTTGAACCCGACATAAATTGAACACACAATCTTCTGAATCGGGGTCAAACATATTATCATTATACCACAAACAATCATTAATTTATATATATTTATATATATATATATATATATGCAAGAATTTTGCCTTCTCGGAAATTTCTTTCTCTTGGTCCATTTCTAGATCTAAATTTTCTTTCTCCAAGAGAACTCATAGGTGTTAGTAAAAATAATAAAGAATAAATGAAAATGGTTATTGTTAGGAAAAATAATAACATAGATAAAATGAAATGGCTTTGAGACGTATCTGTATGTCGACACTTTCTTTAGAAAGTTATTCGTCCACACTCGGAAAGAGTTTGTTGTCGGGTTCATGGACGTATACTTCCTCCAGGATACAACAAAACGTTGAACAAAAGTTGCATACAACAAATCTGAATATTTTCTTCTTGTTGAGTAATCGTAACTTGTGTTATGCTTGTAATGTATGATTTATGATTTTTTTTTTATGCTTTTTAGGTGTTGTGATTGTTGTGTTTGAGACTTGGGTATACTCGAGTTTATAAAGAAACTCTCATGTCATTTTATGAACAATTATGTCTCTTCCAACATTTTGAACCAATCTAAAAGAAGAGTCAAAACCAAATACCCAAATGTCACAACCAAAACCCAACGAATATGAATTTTTTTTCAACCCAACGAATATAAAGTTTCGTTCAAACCCACTTAAAAGGAAGATTCGTTCAAATACAATGAATCTAAAATATGAAGTTTATCTTTGTACAATCAAACTAAAATCCTCTACAATCTTCTATTTTGATTGTACAATCAAACTTTTATTTGTAATCCACCACTTTAATTGTATAATCATTGAGTCTGTCAAAATACAATACAAAATAATATTATAATGGATACAATAAGGTGTTGCTAACTTAAACCTTCAATTAGTACAAATACATTAAACTTTTATTAAAGTTATTGGTAGTCTTGGCTTTCAATTACTCTTTGCAAAAAAATCGGAGCTATCGAACATATTACAACATCTTAATTACAACAATTTCAATAATTTTAAATATCGTTTTGGAACTCTTATGGCCATGTTCTAATCTTCTGGTTTCATGAATGATCCAAAGAGTAAATCTCTGAACTCTCGTGAGAAACGGCACCACTCCTTCATTCACATAGGTGAAGTTAGTTTATATACACCCCCCCCCCCGCACTACTTAAGTATTTATTTAACTTCATTAAAAGCAAATCTCACCCTCGTCATCGTAGTGGTCACACTGATTCTGTCACAGTCAAATGGAGCTATATTTGTCAATTAGTGTATCTCAATCACTTCAAACAACTTGTTTTTATCCATTAAATCTTGTACTAATTGGTTTATTCGTCTAAGATTTGTTTACTATTGTTGGTGATTTTTATAAGAGGTTTTAGTTCTATTTCTTTGGATGTTTCTTTTATAACTTCTATAGATAAACCTTTAGTAAAAGGATATGCTAAATTATTACTAGTCTTCACATACATTATTGTCTCACAAACTCTTGTCTTAGACTTATATGTCTAGACTTGACATTGTAAGTACTATTATATGCTCTTGATAGAGTAGCTTGACTATCACAATGGATGGAAATATGAGACACTGATTTAGGCCATAATTTGTTATCTAATAATAAATTCCTAATCATTCAGCCTCACCACCCAAAGCCACCAAGGCTATAAATTTTGACTACATAGTTGAATGAGACATACAAATTTGTTTCTTTGATACCCATAAAATGGCACTCCCCACCAAGGAAATCATCCAACCATATGTGGACACATTATCTTCCGTATATATGATCCAACTAACATTCGTATATCCTTCAAGTGTTACTTAAAAATTATTATAAAATAGGCCAACTCCAATGATTTTCTTAAGATAATTACCCAAACACTATACTAATGGCCTTCAAATGTTCTCCACTTGGATTGCTAGCAAATCTACTTAGTTTGCACACAGCAAAATAAATATCTGGTATAACCTTATTTTTCTTACCGGGAAGAACAAATTCTTCTGGTTGCCATCAAACTGATCAATTTTGATCAAATCCTGGTTCATTACTTTGATTGAAACCATGTTCGTCTCAGTCTCTATAGTAGCAGAGGAATAACTTTATAAAATTGTTAGTAAAAAATAATAAAGAATAAACGAAAATGGCTATTGTTAGGAAAAATAATAACGTAGATGAAATGAAAATGGCTTTAAGACATATCTGTATGTCGACACGTTCTTTAGAAAGTTATCCGTCTGTCGGGTTCAGACGTATACTTCCACCAAGATATAACAAAGCCTTGAACAAAAGATTACAGACAACAAATCTGAATCTTTTATTCTTGTTGAGTAGTCGTAACTTATGTTATGCTTGTGATGTATGATTTATGATTATGGTATGCCTTTTTGGTGTTGTGATTGTTGTGTTTGAGACTTGGGTATACTCCAGTTTATATAGAAACTATCATGTCTTTAAATTATGTCCCTTCCAACATTTAGAACAAATCTAAAAGTAAACGAATCTGAAATGAGAGTCACAACAAAAAACCCAAAAGTCACAACCAAAATCCAATGAATATGAAAATTCGTTCAATCTAACAAATATGAAAAATCCGTTCAAACCCAATGAATCGGAAGATCCGTTCAAACACAATGAATCTAAAATATGAAATTTTATTTTTGTACAATCAAACTAAAATCCTTAACAGTAAGTAGCTGGATTGTTAATTATTTTGGAGGACTCGTAACCAAATAGCAAATACTTACATACTTATATAGAAAATTAAACAAAGAGAGGGCAAAATAGTAATTATAGTATGGTTCCACATCAGCAGGTGCGTCAGCCCCTCCGCCAATAAGAACCCCTCCTTTCATCTTGGGGAGCCACTTCACACACCGATCTCAAATGGCTCGCCTCCTTCTCCTCGGCGCAGCATCCCTCCTCCTCGCCGCGCTCTTCATTTCCTCGGCCTCCGCCGCCGGGTCGGACTTCGAGGAGGTCAACCCGATCCGCTCCGTCACCGACCGGGTCGGATCTCTCGAGTCCACCTTCCTCTCCGTCCTCGGCCGCACCCGCGAAGCCCTCAGCTTCGCCCGATTCGCCGTCAGGTGAGATTTTAGACCCACAAAATTTTATCACAAAAAAATATTTCGCTGATTATTTCGTATTATTTTTATTTACTTATTTCGATTTTTACTGTAATTTAGCATTCAATAGTTAAAAAAGAAGAAGATTATTTACACTAATTTCTCTTATGTTTTATGTTTATAACAGAGGAACCCTTATTTTGAAATTATTTAGCCGAGCCAAGATTTTATAAGCTTGAGCTTGGCTTGATTAGAATTAATCGAGCTCGAGCTTTATAAGTTTTTTATTTTAGAGCTTGAGCTTGGCTCGAGCTCGTTTATAATAAGCTTGACTTGGCTTGGTTTGAGTTCAAACTTGACTTGATAAACAAACTTGATTCAAGCTCGATAAGCTCAAACTCAAGCTTGTTCAGCTTGATTTTGAGGTTAACGAGCTCGATTTCAAGCTAGTTAGGCTTAAATTCAAGTACCTATAATATTAATAATTTATTTATAAAAATTCAATTAAAAAGGTTCCTTAATATCAATTATTAAGGACATATAATTATATATAATACACACAACCATATTGTTATACAAACATACATATAATTAGAATTCAACAAAGAATAAATTTAAATTTAAATAACAAAATAAATTGGTAGACTGCCAACAACGAGCTCCTAAACGAGCCAGCTTACGAGCCAACTCGCAAGCTTCTAAACGAGTCAGCTCGCGAGCTCAAACAAGCTTAGTACTTCTAAGCTTGAGCTTGGTTCGTTTATTAAACGAGCTCGAAAATGAAGCTTGGGTCCAGCTTGTTTACTAAACGAACCGAGCTCAAACGAGCTTCGAGCAGCTCGCGAACGGCTTGGCTCATTTGCAGCCCTAAGGGTGACCGTGTTTTTATTTTCAAAATAAGGATATTTGTGTAATAAATATAAAACATAGGGATTATTAGTGTAAATAACCCTTAGAAAAACTATATTTTAGATCATTATTCTAGTTTTAAGTATATGCTGCAAGGACACGACCACAACATGGTGACACGGACACATCAAGTATTTCACTGTATTTTGGAGTGTCCGTGGTGTGTCCGATGCGTGTTCGTGACGACACAGTGGCACGGGCATGGGCACGGTACTCATTTTTGGTGTGTCCTACTCTATTTTGGAGTGTCCATTGTGTGTGTCCGATACGAGTCGACACGATACGACCTGACCTAGAGTTGAGTTTTGGAGTGTCAGCTGCTACTCAAATCAATGATGCATCCTTATATATATATATATATATATATATATATATATATATATATATATATATATATATATATGGATCAGAAATTGGGAATGGTATCCAAAATCGTAAATTTACCTTTAAAAATTTTCAATTTGATCTTGTCATCAATTCGATGAATCAAGATGATTGGTCCGTATACTCCTGTTTGTATTTTTTTTTTAGTTCTAATAAAGTTTGTTTGCGACTTGCAAGTTTGTAGAGCTTTTCAATACAGTAACTTACCTGTAATATCTCTATGGGTTTTGGGAAAGTTGAAATAAAACAACAAAAATAAGGCTTAATTTCAACTTGATACACTCAACTATTCAAGTTTTTTTAATTTGATACCATAAACTTTAATATTATACCAATCACTACCCTCAACTATTGAATATTTTCAAATTGATACCCTCCGCTAGTCAAGAATTAATTTTTTTGTTTCAAGAATAAATAATAAAATTTTAACCAAATTAACCTCATCCCTTCCGGAGGAATTTGAAGTGACCATGAATGAGAGGGGTATTTTTGTCATTTATGATTTTCCGTTAACACTGTTAGAGTATTAAGTTGTACGGTTGTAGTTGAGGTATTAAGTTGTCTAATATTAAAATTTTGAGGTATCAAGTTACTTGAATAGTTGAGGGTATCAAGTTGAACTTTAGCCCAAAAAAAAATTTGGCCTTTAACACTTAACAGAGTCGAATGGAAGAAAAGGAATCAAACAGATGACCCCGAAAACTTGGGATCAAGTGCTGTCGTTGTATCAATTTCTTTTCCAAGTTTATACAATCTCTTGGGTTTAATAGCTTGACATAATTTTTCCACTTTTGGGACAGACATGGGAAGACTTATGAAACCGTTGAAGAAATCAAGCTGAGATTTGGCATATTTAGGGAGAGTCTGGACCTGGTCCGATCCACCAATAGGAAGCGTCTCCCCTACAGGCTCGGAATCAACAGTAAGTTTTCTCTTAGATCAAATATTAGTCATTTTTTTATCGGGTTTGGATATTCAATAATGGTTTGGATACCAGAGTTTGCGGATATGAGCTGGGAGGAGTTCAAGGTGAGCAAGCTCGGAGCCGCTCAGAACTGCTCGGCTACACTTAAGGGGAATCATCAACTCACTGACGTGATTCTTCCGGAAACGGTATGGCATTGACTTGCGTATAATTATTGTAATTTTTTTATCTGGTTTATAAGTTTGTTACTATTTTGAAATGACGGATTTGACCTTGCAGAAAGACTGGAGAGAGACTGGAATAGTGAGCCCGGTGAAGGACCAGGGGCACTGTGGGTCTTGCTGGACCTTCAGGTGATGTTTCTTTCTCTGAGTTAATGTGGAAACTAACAAATGTTCTAATATGAATTGATAATGTTAGTTCATAGCTAAAAAGGACTTGGACAAATTTTCAGACAAGGGATAAGTTTAATACTAGTGTTGCATGAGGTTCATGAATTATGTTGCATAGGTACTTCAATGGAGGTGTCGTACCCGTGTCATTGCCAGATATATATTGGATACCTACACACTGATACTTCAAGAGTACCCGTTGGTTAGATATATTTTACATGTATTATAAATTTTAAAAGCAACTATTTACAGGCATATCATTAATGTGTTAATAATGACAAGGCGAAGACAAATTACTATGAAATTTTATGAATCTAAATTTATGATTTATCATATTTCTCTTTTTTATTTTGTTAAACGAATTTATCCCTTCATCTTTGGCATATATATATATCCTTCCGTTCAATGGCATACTATTTTGAAATTCCATCGATAAAAGAACAATTGTCTCACAGTTCAAGTTCATGCAACCAAGGGCACCACCAAGTTTCCTTGAGAGCTTGAGCTAACATTCCTTGAGAGATTGTCATTGCCAGATATTCCATTGCATAGGTACTTCAATGGAGGTGTCGTACCCGTGTCATTGTCAATTTGCAAGTGTCATTGCCAGATATATATTGGATACCTACACACTGATACTTCAAGAGTACCGTTGGCTAGATATATTTTTACATGTATTATAAATTTTAAAAGCAACTATTTACAGGCATATCATTAATGTGTTTATAAATACAAGGCGAAGAGACAAAATACTATGAATATAAAACTATGAATGCATATTTATGATTTATCATATTTCTCTTTTTTATTTTAGTAAACGAATTTATCCCTTCATCTTTGGCAAATCTATCTCCTTCCGTTCAATGTCATACTATTTTGAAATTCCATTGATAAAAGAAGAATTGTCTCACAGTTCAAGTTCATGCAACCAAGGGCACCACCAAGTTTCCTTGAGAGCTTGAGCTAACATTCCTTGAGAGACGGGGCAATTTAGATGTGTTTGGGCATGAGATATCTGATCATAAGTACATTAGATATTAAGAAATATTTCACTGTTCTTAATTGCTAGACCAAAGTATTTTCAATTATTATACCAATTTGTTAAAAATTTGATATTTATTTTTTACTTAGGAGTATTTAATTTATGAGTCTAACTGAACCAACCCTCAATTTACAGCACAACAGGGTCACTGGAGGCAGCATACACACAGGCAACTGGAAAGAGCATCTCCTTGTCTGAGCAACAGCTGGTGGACTGTGCTCAAAACTTCAATAACTTTGGATGCAACGGAGGGTTGCCTTCCCAAGCTTTTGAGTACATTAAGTATAATGGGGGCCTTGACACAGAGCAGTCCTACCCTTATGCTGGAGTCAATGGCATATGCAGCTTTAAGCCAGAAAATGTGGGGGTCAAGGTTATCAATTCAGTTAACATCACCCTGGTGAGGAACCTGTATCCTTTCTCACTGCTCTGGATTCGCCTCAAGTGTTACATCACATAACTATATTAACTTTAGAGACGAAATCATGTTTCGATATTTATGAAGGACAAGTTTTCTTACTATATTCCTTCATACCAACATGTATAGGGTGCTGAGGATGAACTTAAGCATGCAGTTGGAGTGGTTCGTCCTGTTAGTGTTGCATTTGAGGTTGTGAAAGGCTTCAAATTATACAAAGGAGGAGTTTTCACCAGTGACAGCTGTGGTAGCTCCCCAATGGTGAGTTCTAGACTTTGTATAACACCATTTGATTTTTTTTTTCTTGCCTTTATTTATTGTATGCTTCTAGTGTTTGGAAGTTTGATGATAACAGAATGAGTGATAAAGTGAGGCCTTAAGAATTGGTTAAGACCACTTTGCTGCCAAAAGCTTCAACTTGTGGATCTTTTGGGTGTCTGGTCCCAAACATATATACGAACCACTCCCGTTATCTTCCCCTACTTAATGCCAGACATAATCATCACGATCGAATTCTTAATATCATGTTAATGAACCTTCTTTTATCCTTCTTTGTTTTAGATATTAGATACCTTGTATTTTAAATCACATGCTTGACCTTCCCTTTTTCTACAGACAAGAAGGATGTTATTTATTTGCACTGGTACATTAATTCATCTATGCCCAGTCTTAATAAAAACTCTTAGTCTTATTCTAGATAATCTTCCTTTTTAGATATTTTCAATATTATTATTCCTGACTCAGAAAGATGGCTATTAATTATAACTTGAGTTATGTTGGTTTTCCTCTACTTGGGTTGATTGGGTGTTATGTTTTCAGTCGTGTTCACTGCTCCTTGTCCCATCAATACTTGTGTTGATTCTTTGGTAGTGTAGGAAGATTAAACACTGGTAATTATTAACTGTACTTCCCAGGTTGCAACCAAACAAGGAAAAAATGAAAGGAAAAACCAAACAAAATATACTCTAGGACTTCATGCCATCTCCATCTGCCCTATACTTTGCCTCATAACTGAAAGATTAAGGACTTGGGTTTCCTTAACTGGTTATGCTCAATTCTCCTATCAATCCTTCTCGTGCAAGTAAATATACTCTGTGGTGTATACCAACCAAGGTTCGCAATATCGTTATCACCGGAATCGTATTGGACAATTCTTATGAGTATAGGGATCGGCGGTAGTATTAGTGGTTTCGGATCGAATTTTTTGGTATCGAAAAGCAGATAATTATTAGTAAATTATTAACATTTTAGAAAATATATTTTATATATTCTAGTATAATTTTAAGTATTTCCAGTGTTATTTCTTAGTAGTTTTGAAATTGAATGAAATAGTAGTCACCCTTGCCGATTGGTTTACATGCAATAGATTAGTTTTCTTCTTTTACATGCTTTTACAATCTTACTATGCTTTTACACCCTTATTGTTGGTCTTTTTTTTTACCGAATTGCTAGAAAAGAGACTGCAGACTATGCTTTTACGGTTTTACCCAATGTCGATATCGGTCGGTATTGGATCATGACATGCCAAACTGTATCCGTATCGGCCGTACCGGATCAGTATCGGACGATACTGCAGACTATGATACCAAGTACTCGTAAGGAATACATGGATGATGATCTAATAACTTATGCATGTCAAATGTTTTTTGTCCATAGGATGTGAACCATGCAGTCGTGGCTGTCGGTTATGGAGTAGAGAATGGCGTCCCATACTGGCTCGTCAAGAACTCATGGGGTAAAGACTGGGGTGTTGATGGCTACTTCAAAATGGAGCTTGGGAAAAACATGTGTGGTAAGCATATCAAGTCATTTTACCTACAGAAATATACTCTCAGTTCCCTGGCTTCTTCAGAAATACCTAAATTTCATATATTCATGAATTTATTCTCTCTTTTTTTGCAGGTGTTGCAACTTGTGCTTCCTACCCAATTGTTGCTGCTTAAGAACATGTTCAAGAAAATCAGAGGCAACAGTAGTGCCATTTGTGGTTAATTTGTACGACGAACCTTTCAGGGGTTTTCACACAATTAGACTGCAAAAAGAGCTTGTTAGAAATAATAATTTGGTGATAGCCTATATAAAAGTGGATTGGTCAGATATGAGGACTCTATTTAGAGTTTGAAGGATGCACTATCCATGTATATTTTATCTTGTTAAATATACTATAACAGTTTGTGAATAAATAGTAGTTCTATTCCACTTTATGGAAAATGTCTACATATACTAGTCATTCTCCTTATCAAAGATTTTCCTTTTGTTATGTTTGTATGTGGAACATTTCTAGCTCTTCAATATTCTACATGAAGTTGCCACTAATGGCAGCAGATAGCCTACCTAAACTTTTTATGGGATACATACATGTAGTGTTCAGTATAGGTGTGTCAATTTGGATATGATCTCAGCTTCTGACCTGTTCCTCGTTCTTGGAAGCTATAAAAGAAACTTCTAATAGGTGTATATTAAGATTTGGATAACCGCAGTTGGAGGAATGATCGGTGATAGTGTTTCCTTGCTTGCAAATCTTCTTTTTTACTCCGGCATTGATCCTAGGAGCACTCTGGCTATAGTATACACAACCAAATATACTTCTAATGTAGCTATATTATGATCTGGATAAGATCAACCGAGGACTACTATATTCTCTGACGGATTTTGTAGATGATGTCCATGTTAACCAAATGGTCTATTGTATTATTATTATTATTATTATTATTTTTTGGCT